>VONZ01000373.1:0-683938 GCA_012976165.1 Labeo catla | reverse complement strand
AGTCTTCGACTTTGTTATCGAGGTTTTTTGTCTTGTTCTCAAGTTTTTCGATAGTTTCTTTCAGGGTTTGTATCTCGTCTTCTGCCGTAGATATTCGCATTTCGGCCTCCATGATACGCCCACTACAGTCTTTCACGTCCGTTTGGACAATTCTTATTTCCGTCAGTACACCGTCAATTTTTGTGTTAAAGTCTTGTTTGAATGAGGTTATGGCAACCATGAGGTCCTTTGTTGATGGATTTTCCATGTTTATGACTTGTTCAGCGTCCGCGGACACGCCAGCATGTGCCTGCTCCGGCGAGCATGGCTCCCCTTCAGCTAGCTCCTGGCCTACATCCTCGCAGCTCTCCATCATTTTCTTCTCCTTAGCCGCTTTTTTTGGCATGTTTGAAGTAGTTTACTCTTATGCTTACAATTTTGTCTCTTTATATGATCTCTCTCTGGAATATTATGCAGGATTTATTGAAAAGCAATTAAGCACGAGGAAAACGCGTCTGCTCACCTTGCTGCCATAACCGGAAGTCACAGGTTGATTCTTGATGTTCATGTCTAAATTACATAAATCTTATGGTGAAGAATCACAGGACTGCTGTAATTAACAATATAGCCCCAACTCAGAGATCAGGCTTTAAACGGGTTTCAGGTAGAGATTTATTTTCCCCTCTTCGCTTGTCTGTTATAAATCAAGCAAAACCTAACTTTAAAAATGTAAGTGTCAAGAGCCCAACTAATGCAAACACTGACCAATATAATGGTGACATCAAAATTGTGATTTTTGTCTTTGGGATCTGCTTCCGGCTTTGCTACTGTTCGGACGCTTTTGCTTACTGTTCCGCGCTTTGCTCCCTGTTTATATACTTTTCTCAGACTTTTCTAAGATTTTAACCTCAGCAGATCAGCACAGTGCTCAAACAACACATTTTTGGCACAAACACTAAATTAAAAACTTTTCATAACTAGAATAATACTATGAAAATTGCCTCCCACTGCCAGCAGTTTACATTCCGGAGACGGGAAAACACAGCTGCCTACTTTCAACAGACGAGAAAGAAAATGCCTCTTCAGCCTCTTCTGGAATCTACTGCACAAACTGCCACAGACTTCTACAAAGGATTGTGGTTCTTGAAACAAAGTTACTTGCTGGACTTCCAAAACAGGCGGAACACTCAGCAGACCGTCTTCACGGACCTCCTCAGCATACAGCTGGTGAGTCCCGTGAACCCAGTGAATCTCAACAGTTTATAAGTGTAGAGGAACAAGCCGAAACTGATCGACACACTAATCGATGGCACAAACAGGGAGGGAGACCCAAAGGCACTCGAGACATCAGATTGTCACGAGTGTCTCGTATTGCTGCGGTAGCATCCTCCACCCCAGATATGGCTATGACAAGGCTTGCAAAAACTGGTATTTTACCACCTCCTATACAGCTTGAGAACAGATTTGAAGCACTAATGAATGTGGGTGAAGAATGCCCAAATGTGATTGAACATGGATCGTATGAGCCAGCAGCTAACATCGCTACTAACAGGCGCTCAAGGTCGAACAGACAGCGGCATTCAGCTCAGAGCGCAGCCAAGCCCAGGACTCTGATAGTGGGTGACTCCATTATCAGAAATATCGGTATCAGTACTACAACTACATGCTGCTTTCCTCAAGCAACCGTCTCTGATGTGAACAGGGAACTTCGGAACATCCTAATGAAGCACAAGACTGCAAAACGAATCATCATCCATGTGGGGAAGAATGATGTTCGGAAAGAGCAGTCAGAACGCCTAAAGAAGGACTTCAGTGAACTCATCGAAACACTTCGAAGACTTGAAGTTCAGCCGTTCATCAGTGGACCACTCCCAGCAAGGGGAACTAACATGTTTTCACGGTTGCTCGGGCTGAATACATGGCTACAAAGAACCTGCAGTCTAAAAGGAGTCAACTTCATTGACAACTTCAATCTTTTCTGGGGCCATAGACAACTGTTTAAACTGGATGGCCTCCACCCAAACAAACTTGGTGCAAGAGTGCTAAAGGACAACATCTATTTTTCACTCCGTCATCCTTCAGTAGAGTGTGCCAGTCCTCCCAATATGAATGGCACTCACACACCTGGACAAAGTATGAGTGACCACAGGACTTCACATCAGCTTCAAAGTCGTTGTGTGGTCGACACATCCCACAAGGACACTGACAACGCCACACAGCCACAACAAGCACTGCTCATGGACACCATCCCGGCTGAGCCCTGCCCACAGAGCTCATCACAGACAGACTGTGACGTACTACAACAGCTCCAAGACTCAGTATCTAACGATAGCAGCAACACTCAGGAATGTTTACATAACAAGCGGGAACCCAGTGTGCCTGTAGCTTTCTCTATCTCTGTTTTATCACGTGATAGAAAGTGTAAGGCCTTCTCAAGCCGTACAGCTGACCCATCTAATCTGCGGCCTATTAGGTATCAAACTAAGACTGCTCTAGAGACAAAAAATAATGGCATCAAGTTAGCATTTTTAAACATTCGCTCACTAAAAAATAAATCATTTCTGATCAATGACTTAACCACATACAACCTGGATTTTATGTTTCTAAATGAAACATGGCTTGAAGACAGCTGCAGTGCAACAGTCCTCAATGAAACAGCCCTTCCTAACTTTACTTTCATGAGTGTCTGCAGAGATGTTAGGAGAGGTGGAGGTGTAGCTGCTCTATTTAAAGATGTCTATCAGTGTAAGCAAATGTCATTTGGTCAGTACTTGTCTTTTAAATATCTAGGGATTGTGCTGAAAGGTGCTCCACGAATTCTATTAATCATTTTTTACAGGCCTCCAAAATACTCTCTAGCCTTTGTTGAAGAGTTCACAGAACTGTTATCAATGATTTCCTCAGAGTTTGACTGTTTTCCTATTGCAGGGGATTTTAATTTTCACATAGAAAATGCAGAAATCAAAACTACAAAAGAAATTATAACCATTTTAAACACTTTTGACTTGATTCAGCATGTGCATGGACCCACACTCAATCGTGGACACACTCTAGATTTACTCATTAGTAAGGGTCTAAACATTTCATCCATTGTCATTAAGGACGTAGCACTATCTGATCACTCCTGTATTTTCTTTGATATTGATCTCTGCTACCACTGAATCTAGATCCGTCTCTGTCAGAAAGAGATGTGTTAACAAAAACACTAGTGTGCTGTTTATGAAGGCTATATCTTCAATGCCAACCATTTCTGCAGACTCTGCTGATCTTCTCCTGGAGTCCTTTAACTCAAAAGTTAAGAATGTCATTGATGACATTGCACCAGTGAAAGTCAGTAAGACGACTGGCAGACAAAAATCATGTTGGAGAAAATCAACAGCAGTACAGAGTATGAAAAGACAATGCAGAAAAGCTGAGCGGATGTGGCGGAAGACGAAACTTGAAATTCACTATAGCATCTATAAACAGCCTTTATGCTTTCAATGTGGAACTAGCCACAGCAAGACAGAAGTTCTTCTCAAACCTTATAAACCGTAACCTAAACAACACTTGCACTCTTTTTGCTACTGTTGAGAGACTAACAAACCCCCCAGTCAGATTCCCAGTAAAATGCTCTCTGACAGCAAATGCAATGACTTTGCCTCCTTCTTTTCAGAGAAGATTATTAATATCAGAAAGGTGATTAGCACATCCTGAAGTTATGCAGAGGTTAGACAGATATGACCGCAATTTCAAAAAGAAATCACTGTCTGTTTTTGAAGCAATTGATAGCAAAACTTCGGAAGAAATAGTACAGCATCTTAACCCTCTGGGGTCTGAGGGTGTTTTGGGGCCCTGGAGAAGTTTTGACATTCCCTCACATTTGTGCTTTTTTCAGTATCTTAAAAACATATTAATGGCTTAAGTTTGATTACATTGTAATCAGCACAAACTGGGCTACAATAATATGTAAGCAACGTGAATGTACATGTTTGTGTTTTTGAGAAAACAACGTTTATGCGTGGTTAATGAAAAACTAAAATCTTTAAGTCACTGAAATAAGGCCATGAAACACATTCAGAACATTAGTTCACAAGACTTTTGAGAACTGGATGTGGTAGGCTAGAGTTTTGTCTACAAAATGATGTGAAAATCATCTCATTCAGTCATTCACAAAAAAACAATTTACTTATTTAGATTTTCTAAGACGTGTTTTGTGATCGAAAGGGAATATGCGAGGGAGTGACAATGGCCATTGAATATTTAGTGATTCACACCTGAGAGACAAAAGGCCCTCCACTAATGGCCCATCAATGAGACTGTGACTGTCAGGTAAGAAACAATGTGAGAAGATTCAGAGATTGGGGTTTTAGATTATCTGTATTTTATTTACAACACAGTATAATATAAACAAACATTATGAAGGTCAAAGACACATTATTAAGCACACTGATCTAACCACAGAGATGTGAACAGATGGTGTGTAATTCCTGAAAACTGTTTTATCTTTAAATCATACCTGATATTTAAGTGCTTGCAAAACTCATCATCAGTAGTCAAGGAAGTTGTTTTACCAATAGAAAATCAGTGTAGTTGAAGATCTGATGTTGGTACAGTGCTCTCAGAGGAAAAGTTTGCAGGATTCATCTGTTGTGCAGGTATCAGATCACAAACAACTGAAGCAAAACAAAAAAACATATGTGAGCATATTAATATCAGGAGCAATTTAAAGCATCCTTGCTAAATAAAATCATTAGTTCTATAATTTCTATCTGGTCACTAAAATAAATAAATAAATAACTAGTTGAATAAATCAGTAAGCATGTTGATTGGCCTGGAGCAACTATTTTATATTGTATATTGTTACATTAGCAATCACAAATATTGTTCATGTGATTTTATAGCTATCATATGCACACATGCTTTGTATTTATTATTATAGAGTACAAAAACAACATCTGAAAAACTAAATTATTATTAAGCACATTATGTACACGTTTGAGCAGATATTTGCAGACAGAGTATTCAACAGTAAAGACCGGTCTAAGCATTCTTATACATTACTTGTAAATCGTCTAAACATTAGCCCTACTTTAATGTCAATTTGTTTATGAAAGATAAAACATTTCTGACGCCTTACAGATGCATTGAAAAGTTGCCTATTATATTTCAAAATGTTGCACTCGATTTCACACATTTTAGTCAGGAATTATAGTTTTGGAAAAAGTCCAACTAGTAAATGCGTTCAAGTTTATGTCTCAACAACATATTATCTAATGTTAATAAGAAACATTACTTACACTGTACAAGATCCTCTCGTCAGCTGCCTGTAGTCGCGCTCGTGTTCTGTTTGTGAGATAAACAAGCTCAGTCTGTTCCTCTCAGCGCGTCCTCATCCGGAGTAAATACAAGGCTTTTTCCTCTCAGCTCCTTCTTCCAAAAACGAAAGTATCCGACACAAACACGTTGCTGGTTTGTTTACGGGTTGATGTGGGCGGTCATTTCGGGCGTCTTTCACGTGGATGTTTGTAATAACAATAGCGCCACAGCGCGTAGGCATGAACTAATTAGCGGTAATGAGCTCAGATGGGAAAAACAGGACATGGTATTGGTTTCATACGGATTACTTACACACAGAATATGTGTTTTCGATTAAACTTATTTCATTTAAAAGTAGACATTCCAAGCTTTCTATAGACATATCTCTGGTGTTTGTGTGTCATGTATTCGCTGAGTTTTAGTTCATTTTAGTGACGCATTTCAACTAAATATTCACGGAGACTGAGAAGACTGAAATGACACCCTGTATATTTTCTTTATTTACAAAAACCACAAACATTTGTTGATATGTTGAGCGTACACAAATAAAAGTAAACTTTCTACAGATTCAGGTGATGTATTACTTTTATGTGTCCAATTAAAATTGAGGGAGCAATTCAAGTTCTTTTTGCTCACATCTGGAAAATATGCGAGTGCTCCCGCCTGCGGGTTAGCCGACCCCAGGGTGTTAAATCCTCAACCTGCAACCTTGACACACTTCCCACATCTTTTTTCAAAAGTGTGTCTAACTGTTTAGAAGCAGATCTCTTAGAAGTGGTGAACACCTCACTTCTTTCTGGGACTTTTCCAAACTCCCTGAAAACTGCAGTTGTTAAGCCCCTTCTGGAAAAAAGCAATCTTGATAACACCATATTGAGCAACTATAGACCAATATCTAATCTTCCTTTTATAGGCAAGATTATTGAAAAGGTAGTTTTCAATCAGTTGAACAACTACTTAAACTCAAATGGATACCTGTTGGATAACAGTTGGATGTGCCAGAACTTCCTTCAGTTAAACAAGGAGAAAACTGAAGTCATTGCATTCGGAAGCAAAAAGGAAGTTCTTAAGGTGAATGCACACCTTGACTCTAGGGGTCAAACAACTAAAAACCAAGTCAGGAATCTTGGTGTGATTCTGGAGTCAGACCTTAGTTTCAGTAGTCATGTCAAAGCAGTAACTAAATCAGCATACTGTCATCTCAAAAACATTGCAAGAATTAGATGTTTTGTTTCCAGTCAAGACTTGGAGAAACTTGTTCATGCCTTTATCACAAGCAGGGTGGATTATTGTAATGGTCTCCTCACTGCACTGTAAAAAACAACCTATAGAATCTACTCAATATAATGGGGTAAACTGATGTAACAATTTGCACTCAATTTGTTTGGGTAGATTCTATCCTATATGTCTGAGTAAAGAATACCTGAATTTATCAGCTAAGACAAACTAAAAAAAAGTAGGTAAAGTCTACACAGCAAAAAGCCCAGTGTTAAATGAACTCCCCCGGGAGTTTGAGTCCATACTCAAGAGTATTAAAATGAACACTGAAGCAGTGTTGAAGTTAATGAGGTAATTAAGTGATTCATTGAGTGATGATTGACCATTATTAAAGACGCCTGATGTTAATAAGCAGAATCGCCAAAAGGAGAAAATCTAATTTTGTAAGTTGCCATTATAGTGGTGAGTGTTAGCATTAGTTTAGCTCTTTACCAGTAACTTCTTAATATTAGATTTTGTTTGGGTGTTGTAATTGAGTTATAACAGTCAGACAAAGCAGAAAAAATTAGATTTTGTGGTTTTGAATATGCTTTGACAAAGTCATGAAGTAGCGATCCGAATAAGTGAGTTGTATTTTGTTTATGTTGGTTTAATCAGACAGGTGTTTCTGAAATTTATTTGACTGGAAAAAATATAAACGATTTTTAGATTTAGACACACAGACATCAACAATCAGCATGAGAATCACAACAATGGTGACCAACAAAAACATATGTTGTAGCCAATCAAAACTCATCCATATTTCCCATCATGCATTGTGGCATGAATAAATTATGAGCTGATGATTTCCATGATGTTTAGAGTTGATCTGTTTCTGAATATGCTGTTTGTCACCATTTTTGAGATTCATATGCTGATTCATGATGTTTGTGTGTGCCTAAAAGAACAGCTTTTGAAAGTTTTTTTTGATCGGAGGAGCTTGTAAGAAGTCCATTCAAAATTAAAAAAAAAAAATTCAGGCTTTATCATTTTTTTGCTGCTGTGAAACCACAAGGCAGTTGTAATAAATAAAGGATATAGAACTCTAAATGGTTTCAGTGGCTCAAATTAAGTTTATTTTAAAACAGAATTATCACCACTGCATGACTTTTGCTCTTTGGCTTGTCTGGCTAGTTTAACTAAACAGTTGAACAAAAGCTAATGTTAAAAAGCTACAGGTCAAGAGCCCAACTAATGCTAACACTGACCACTATAATGGTGACGTAAACATTTTGGTGTCTTCAATAATTTTCAATCATCACTCAATGAATCACTTAATTACCTCATTAACTTTGACACTGCTTCAGTGTTCATGTTAACACTCAAATAAACTCCCGGGAGAGTTCATTTAACACTGGGCTTTTTGCTGTGTAGACTTTATCTACTTTTTTTTAGTTTGTCATAGCTGTTAAATTCAGGTATTCTTTATTCAAATATATAGACAAACGAAGTGCAAATTGTTACTTCAATTTACCTCATTTTCTTGAGTAGATTCGTAAACTTAGGTTTTCTTTACTCAAATATATAGGATAGAATCTACCCAAACAAACTAAGTGCAAATTGTTACATCAGTTTACCCCATTATATTGAGTAGATTCTATAGGTTGTTTTTTACAGTGTGGGGTCTTGACATGGTCCGTACGTATCACAGATCGACTATTTAAGCCCTAATAGGTTATATGACAGATCAGAGCCAATGCTTCAGGGAAACTGAAAGTTAAAAGTTTCACACACACCAATCATGTGCGCATATCTGTATCTTCAAAATAATACATTACATCTTCAATAAAATTTTGTATATTTCAGTTAATAATTATAATTTAGTGGGTTTTTATTTATTTATTTATTTATTTATTTTTGTGAGACCTTCATTTTTGTGATTATTGTGTGGTGAAATGGCAAATTATGCAGGATCACAAAAAAATGCGACATGTTGCCGATTTTGTGTTGGATTCAGCGATCGCTGAATCAGAAAGTTATATCCACATTAATTATGGCACTTATTGAGTGATATTCAAGTTTATTGGCGAGAATAACCCAATAAGTATGGCTAAACTGCCATTAATACAGTACTAATAAAGCTAATTTGACTCACTCTTCTAAAGTGAAAATTATATCCACATTAATTATGGCACTCATTGAGTAATATTTAAGTTTATTGTAAGGTCAAGTCAAGTCACTTTTATTTATATAGCGCTTTTAACAATACAGAATTGTGACAAAGCGGCTGTACAGTGTTAAATAGGAAATAGTGCATCAATAATGCAAAATGGCAACAGTAAACACTCAATTTTCAGGTAAAGGCAGTTCATCGATGGATTCAATGATGTCATCATCTAGCTCAGTTCAGTTCAAATAGATACAATATTGTTTGAAGAAAAAGTGTCCCCAACTATGCAAGCCAGTGGCAAGGAACCAAAACTCCATCGGTGACAGAATGGAGAAAAAAACCTTGGGAGAAACCAGGCTCAGTCGGGGGCCAGTTCTCCTCTGACACATCTGGTTCCCGTGGTCTTGTGCCGATGGCTGTCTAGGTGACGAGATCTTCACTGGGGATCCATCTATTGACCAGAATAAGCCAATAATTATGGCTACATTGGCATTAATACAATACTAGTAATGGCAATTTTACCCCTCTTTCTAAACTTAGGTTCTTAAATACACTAAGATACAGAAAATCTGTATGTTTTACAAATATCATGGAACAACATTCCAAGAGAGCCATCTCTGTGCATTTTTTAGGCCCACTGAATAACATGCAATGGTCACTTTTGCAAGCTGCCTACAGTCGTTCAATATGTTGAGTGTGAGATCCTGTTTCTGGATTGACAAACCACAACTGATGGTTCACAGACAAATAGTTGTAGCCGTGGTCATTGAGGCAGTTACACAGCAAAATCCCCAGTGTTAATTTAACACTCTGAGTGTGGACACATATAAACACTGAAGCAGTGTTAAAGTTAACGAGATAATTAGGTGATTAACAAAGTGATGATTGATCATTATTGAAGACACCAGATGTTAATAAGCAGAATCACCAAAGGAGAAAACCAAAATTTTTAAGCAACCATTATAGTGGTCAATGTTTGCATTAGTTGGGCTCTTGACCTTTAAATCTTTAATACTAGATTTTGTTTGGCTGCTGTATTTGAGTTGAAACAGCCAGACAAGCCAAAAGCTCAAGTCACCAGGTGATTATGTTTTGACATATTCATTGTTTGACGTAAATCACCTAGAGTCTAATCTAAGATCCAGCACTTCCTATACATTTTGGAAAGATTTTTTTTTACAACCTGTTTAAAAAAAAAGAAGTATTTCACCTAGGCACACATAGACATCAAGAACCAGCCCATGAATCTCAACAATGGTGACAAATGGCATATTCAGATAAACAGATCAACTCTGACTCTCAAAATTTATTCATGCCGCAATGCATGATGGGAGTCATGGATGAGTTCTGATTGGCTACAACACGCTTTTTGATGGTCACCGTTGTTGTGATTCTCACACTGATTCTTCATGTCTGTGTGTCTAAATTAAGATGAGCTTTTTTTTTCTCATCATCTGTCTGATTATGGCAAAACTGATTTATCTTTTGTTCACAGTTTTTTTCTATGAAATTCTATGTCAAATACTCAAGTCACTATATGATGATTAAGTCAAGCACAGTCAATGCCATCTTACTGACTTTTGCTCTTGGCTTGTCTGGCTGTTATAACTCAGTAATTGCAGCCAAACAAGACCTAATATTGATGATTTAAGGGTCAAGAGCCCAACTAATGCAAACACTGACCACTATAATGGTTGCTTAAAAATGTTGGTTTTCTCCTTTGGTGATTCTGCTTATTAACATCAGGTGTCTTCAATAATGATCAATCATCACTTCGTTAATCACCTAATTATCTTGTTAACTTCAACACTGCTTCAGTGTTTATATGTGTCCACACTCAGAGTGTTAAATTAACACTGGGGATTTTGCTGTGTAACTGCTCGCCAGTGGTCACTTACAATTGTGGGTCCACGTTTCACATGCTTCTCATTGAGTGGCAGGAGTTGGAGTCGTGACCTTCTTTTGAGAAGTTTTGAGATTGGTCTTCTGCGTTTTCTGCGGATTCCCAGCATTCCAAAAATCCAGGATAGTCGATTGTTTGATCTTGGGAACTTTCCTCTGTTGTACTACACATACAGATCTGGCCACTGAGAACGTGTGTTTTTTCACGTGGGAGCCCGCAATTCGTGTGATCACGCTCCCTGCAGGCACTATTTCAGATTTTTTAAAAACGTTGTGCTTCACGCACATATGGGCTTAAATAAATTCTGCTCTTGGGCACAATTAGCAAGTTAACATGCAGTGCAATCTATATTTTACATTCAGTCTAAATATAAATGCATTTTATTCTATGTATGTTTGCACGTCCTCTATGAGCGCCGCTTTTGAAGAGTGAGATGTGAATAAATGCGTAAGGGAACCCTAAAAAGGTAAAAAGGACTTGTGAAATCCAACATTTCTATTATTTGTAACACACACTTTATTGTGCTTTCTGCATGCATTGTTGATATGTTGGCTACTATAGTCTATAGCTAGTCAAGTCAGTATGGTAATTTAATTAGTCTTACTAAAAGTAAATTAAAAACAATTAACCGGGTGATGCAAAAGTGATCATTCATGTATATTTGCATAAAGTAGCCTATATTTTGTTTTTGATTTGACAGTTTATTTCAGTTCCACACTTCAAGCTGCTTAATATACAAAAGTAGCCCAACCCAGTTGAATGATGTTCTGTGTACTATTATGTAAACAAAAAAAACATTTAAAAACCCCTATTTTAGAAGAATCCCCACAACTGTTGTTTATAAACATCAATATTTCATACAAAATAAATAAACGATTATTTTCTAAAACCGTGGCTGTAATATTTTTTTAGGATTTAGACAGCAATGGTTGAGATATTGCTCTGAAATTTTTTTAACCTTTCTTTTGGCTGAAGTGTTTTGAATGTATTTCTCATCTTTTTTTATGTTATAATCTTTGATGGATTTTGATGTTTTATTTGGTTCAGTAAAGCTCTTTGAGATGTAACATTTAAAGGCACTAGAAAATAAGGATTATTATTATTAAATAGCTGTAGTTTTCTTATTCAAATCACTGAAATTGTTAATGTCATTAAAATCTGCTTCACTTTACTGTTGTGAATGTTGTTTTATGCCAAAAATGCGAGTAGCCTGAAGTAGGCCTATATCCAATATGTAGCGAATATAGAAACATGGATTAATGCTGAATGATATAGGGCTTTAGTTTCACTTTAAATTAATTACTTTCGACTCAACATTTATATAGCCTGAATACTGTTAACTTTAGACAATTTGAATGCAATGTATGTGTGACTTATCTTTTTTTCCTTTTATAGTAGCATATTTTATTAACATCACTGTAAAATCCAACAGTTTATCTTACTTAGATATAATTAGTTATCTTTACTTAGTTGTTACACTTACTAGGTTTCATTAAGTTACAGCTACTTTCAAGGCAAATAAAACAGTTTACTTGCTGTTTTGAGTGACACTTACTTAAACTATTCAAGTAACCACAAAGGAACCAATACCATTAATACACCAGTGAGAGGCAGCAGTGCACCAATATGTTGCTGATGTGCAACATTACAATAGAAGAAGAAAAGAAAAAAAAGAGAGTTTTTGAGGTGGGGCAATTCTTAGCCTTAGACTTTTTACTCATTTCCTCCACTTTGAAAGTCATCTTTTTCTAGTTACATTGTCGTTTCCCAAAGTCATCTTGAATGTTAAATTGTCAAAACAACTGAAAAATGTGAGAGAACATCACATAAGCTGACTTCATAAATTGATGTTAATTTTCCTAAAATATTTTTTGTTTGATCTCACCTTTATAGTGGTTAGTAATCCTTTTGGTTATGGACTTGGAAATTCATTAAAATGTTCATAACTATTTTTCTATCAATGTATTAATGCATCATGAAATCACAGTTGTTTGATTTCAAGGAAAGAGAAATAATAAATAGACCGCGTTAAAAAGGTGATTAGCTTTTAATTAAGTAGTTAGCTAGTGCATTTTTCATGTTGATTAATAATTTTTTACAATTTTATTGCTTTTTATAAATCCCTTGTGAAACCTTTAATTGGGTTGATATAATCCTGTAATTTTTAATAAATCAACTGCACCTGAGTCACACACAGATTTCAACATTCAGCGCACTAACCACAACAATGGTAACCATTCAGTAATTTAGTTATTTTTATTAAATGTAACAATAACCATTTTTTGCTCTTTTTGTTGTGCTACTACTGACATAAAACAGCAAATAAAAGAAACAACAACAGTAAAACAGTGTAATTGCATAATTTATTCATGCCCCAATGCAATCTGGGAGTCAGTGATTCTGAGTTACTCTCAATGTTCCTCAGATCACAGATTCAATTAAGTTAACAAAACTTAAATGGCTTAAGTAAATTGAACTCAAAATAAGTAAGGAATACTTTTAATATATTAGTAGATAAGACTTAAATTACACTTAATACAGTTAAGTAAAGATTACTTCATTGAATTAAGGCAACGAGTTTGCACAATTTAATTAAGTAAACTTAACAAATCACTCTTTTCAGTGTGGTGCTCCCCCACCTAGGACAAGGACCAAACTGAGATTCCTTCTCTACCCTTTTGACCTTTGCGGCTCAGGCATGTGATAACATGATGATTTATGTGTTGGGGGGAGAAAAACAGCAATATCCCGAGTTAAGACAACATCTAATTGGTCAAGACACCATTTTGGGATGTGTCCAAAGCTGAGTTTAAAACCACAGGACACCGTAAAATTTTGCTGTTAGCTATTTCCATTGCTCCTAGCCATGCTTTTAGCCGTTGCTTTTAGCTATCGGTCTTAACAATGTTTTTTGCCACCGCTTTTTGCGTTCTTTGAGCTCTTCCTGGCTTGCACACCAGCCACTCCTCTAAAACGAAAACGTTACTTTAATCTTTTCTTTCTGTCGAGAGTTTTGTGTTCTAAGTTAAGTTTTGCTGCGAAGCCGTGTCTCAGACTTCGTGTCCGCCTCAAAACTTCAAACAGCATACACGACTCCATCCTCCAGCCAACGCCCAAGACTTCACTTTGAACGACCACAAACTTCCAGCCAATCAGCAACCTTGGGGAACCCCTTTCTGCAACGACATCATCAAAGGAAACCCCTTAACACAAAGGGAATGCAAGTACAACCTCCAGACTCTAGCTGAACTGGTGCATTTAATATAATATACTTATACTATAAACTTGGGATTTCATATTTTCACTCTTCTAAACTCATTCTTTCCTCATCTTCTCTCTTTCCGCAACCTGTATGAATGTGTGAATGCGTGTCTATGTATTAGAGTAGTTTATGTGTCTTAGGTTTTTCCAATAAATTCCTACTTATTTTGAAAAGAGAAGTATCTTGTGTTTTGTGCTTATAAATTAATGTCTTAAACTGCAGACCATGTTACCGTGCTAATAAATAGTGTTTTCTCTGTATTTTGGATAGTAATATCGATTGCAGAGTTGATGTTATACGGCTCGTTCAGTGAATCGCTGGCTGACTCATTGATCCGCCATAAAGCGGAGATTCTGTTCAATTCACTATAAAATCTTAAACAATTCCCTTTGAGCTAAATTGACCTGTATACCCTACAATGTTTTAGTTCAATAATTTTTAATACTTTAAGATCATTTAGTACTGAATACTATTTGTCTAATAATTATGGTCCATTAATGACTTAAAAAATATATATTATTTTATATTTCTATTACACTGTAAAAAATTTAAACGTAAAAAAACAGTGAAATGCATGGCAGCACAGGGTGCCAAACGTTTACCATTAATGGAAATAATGGTTAAAGACCGTTTTTTAAAAAACAGTCAATGACTGGCAGAAGCAGCTTCCAAAGAAAAACTGTATATCCTAAATATCCTAAATTTTTTTAAACAATTTTTTTTCTTTTTTAATTGTTATTTCATAGGCATTCTCTGTGAAACAAAGCTTTTTTGCCGTTAGTCACTAACTAACAACAGCACACATACAAAAACTAACTATCATTGCATCAACAACTACACAGTTACAGCCTTTAAACAAAATGACATGCACCATAACAGCAACATTTTCTTGTCTTCTCCTGGACTAAAGCACACGCTCTACTCTTCAGCACAATGGTGACCCACTAAAATCGGACAACAGAAACGCTTTAAATCCCAAAAGAATATTAAACACTAACAGATCTCTCTAGATCACAGCATCTTCACTTAATACAAACCAGTCTGTCTTTGTTTCTTTCATACTAAACTTATTGAGAATTAACTGAGGTTTAGATGTTGGTGTTTAATTGAAAAGAATAAAGTTTGAAGTCACCGTTATGTAGATAAGCATTTGCTTTAGTTGTGCTCTTGATTTTCTTACTAGTTTTTTTTTTTTTCCTGGTTGTTGTAGCTGTACATTTCTAAAGCACATTTGTTATAGAAAAACCAGCAAGAAAGTGTCTGATCAGACAAAGTTGGTTATGTTCTATGCACGACCTTGTCGTCATATAGTGGCTTGATTCACTGCAGAAACCTCATATCAGAATATGCTAATCAACACGGATTTCTTTTTATAACCATACAATCCCACTTTGCTACTTTATGACAAAACTACATACACAACAACACGTAGAGTCACAGACATCAAGAATCTGGATATGAATCTCAACAATGGTGACAATTGACAAAATCACAAAACAAGCTTTTTATTGATTGTCACCATTGTTGAGATTCATGTGCTGATTCTTGATGTTTGTGTGTGTCAAAAAGCCTTGGTGTTCAAAAATATATAAGAGAGGAAAAACAAAATTGTCACAATATCATAGAACTGCTGTAAAATTGCAGAACTTAAAGCTAATATAGCGAGCAAGGCTACTGTAATCAAAAAACTGTTGACTGTTAACGACCAAATGTGTCTGAACAGTGTTTGCTATAACACATGTGCCTAAAAGCACAGAGTTACAGCAACCAGAGAAAACCTGAATTTATAAAGTCAAGGATCAAGAGCACAACTAAAGCAAATGCTTATCTCCACAATGGTGACTTCAAACTTTATTATTTTCAATAAAAACATTAACATATGAACATCTGTTAATTCTCAATAAGAAGTTTTGTATGAAAGAAATAAAGTCAGACTAGATGCTGAGATCTAGACAGATCTGTTAGTGTTTCATGTTCTGTTGCTGTCAGTCATGTGACGTTTAAGTAATTAATTAATTAGTTGAGTTAATTTCACAGTGAAGGTGTTTGTTTGTAATAATTTAGGAAATGCCTGTAAATTAACAGTGTTGTTAACTTATTTATATAAAGAGATTTGACTTTAATTTTAAGGTTTTTGTTTGGCACCCTGTGCTGCCAGTCATTTGACCGTTTTTTGTCTTTTGTTTTACAGTCAAGGTGTTTGATCATTAAATTCAGGAAATAGCTGTAAAATAACAGTGTTTGTCAGCTTATTTAAATAAGGAGATTTTACTTTACTGACAGTCATTTGACCGTTTTATCATCTAACAGATTTGTTATTGTATTAATTACAGATTTTTTTTGTAATTTTACATTATTTGTTTGTAATTTAAGAAAACAGAAAACATACTGTATAAAAACACAGTAGTTTTTCAGTATAAAAAATGTGAATTACTATGATTTGTAATTAATGTCATAATACTTAAAATAACAGCCAAGTTTTTAATTTAGAGATAGTTTTACAGAGTTTTGACTGCAATTCAAAATAAAAGAAAACAACCTGAAAAAATCTGTTATTTTCCGTAAAATAATTTTTTTTTTTACAGTGTACTTATATTTCAATTAGTGTAGTATTTAAGCTTAAACAGAGAAAAGGGTTTTAAATTCCAATGCAAAGAGGCAAATTAGAGTCATTTTGTGGTCGGAAAAAAATCATTTTCATTTGTAATACCATGGTTTACCCACTAGGTACCTGTGTGGCTCTTTACTAAATATACATGTATCTAGAATATTGCATGGAATCGAAATCGCCACCCCCTCCCCCCAACCCAACACCCCACTCCAAAAAAAAAAAAAATCTCACTCCAAGCTGAACTTAAAAGTTAGCAACCCTGCTTGTGATTGATATGATACCTCTTCATTAACTGCCATGAATTGATGGCAGTCAGATAAAAACCATTTGAGCCATGCCAATGCACTACCACTAATGCCAACATAATTTTCAAGTCTGTTCAAGAGAATGTTGTGGTCAACAGTATTGAATGGAGCACTGAGATCCAGTAGCACTAACAAAGAGATACAACCACGATCGGATGATAAGAGCAGATCGTTTGTAACTTTAATAAGAGCAACCCTAACCCTAACCCAGATCACAGTGAGAAACAAAATGAGTAACCATAATCAGACAATTAGTGTAAATGGTAAAATATCATAATTCAACCATTAGCAGGAATCATCAAGTTTACAACAGCACCGAGGATGTCTGTGTAATAAGCTAGAAGCTGTGCTATAAAGTCAAATAATAATGTACGGGGGTTCCGGTAATGGCGGCTTGCTGAGAGGACGTGCCCACTTCGGCTCCGCTATCTTTTTGTAAAATCCTGAATAATACTTGTTTATTAGACATTGAATGACGCCTGTAGGACAGCTGTGATGCCTCTCTCGCAAAGGAAACTCGGTAAAAATATTAATAGACCGACTCAGTCGAAATTATCTGACTTCACTCCTAAGTTAAGCTCTGAGGCTAGCTGTGAAGCTAACGTTAGTTGTGAAGTTAGCGAGACTAATACCAACACCTGCCAGGCGATGGAGGAGGAAAATGACAAGCCGACTGAGAGGGAAAAGACGGCTGAAAGTTTAGACGCAGTACTGGCGGCTATTGCAAACTTGAAATCGGATTTTTCCTCCAAACTGGATGGTATTTTGTCAGCAATAGAGACTGTGAGGAAGGATGTTAATGAGTGTGCTAAGCGGGTCGGTGAGGCGGAGGTCCGGATATCTGCAACAGAAGATAGTATCACCACCTTGGAAGCAAAGGTACGGACTCTTGAAAATAACAACAAAGATCTTGAGGACAAAGTGCTGGATCTGGAGGCCAGATCTCGACGATCTAACTTGAGACTTGTTAACCTGCCCGAGGGCGCAGAAGGAGAGGACGCGTGCGTCTTCTTGGAAAACTGGTTGCCGGAGGTCCTGAACTTGGCACCGCTACGCACCGCTCTGACGCTGAAGAGAGCCCATCGGGTCGGCCAGAAGAGTACGTCAAACACCGCTGCACCGAGGACTATGATCATGAAGTTCCTAAATTACAAGGATAAAATGATCGTGATAAGAGCTGCCAGGGCAAAGGGACAGATTCTTTTCAAGAACCGCCCGGTGAGATTTTATGAGGACCTGGCGACTGGTGTACACAAAAAACAGAAAGAGTTTGACGCCGTGAGACAACAGCTTCGCTCCATGGGGATTCGGTACGGCATGATTCCTCCCGCGCGACTGATAGTAACACACAATGGACAGTCTCGCATCTTTAAACAGCTAGGTGAAGCGGAAAACTTTGTGAAGGCTCTGAGGTCAGAAAGTGGACAGGGGTGAGATAATGTGATCATTGTGTGTTGGCATGGAGGGATAATTACTGAGCTTTAAGTTTAAAAGAAGAGAGAGAGAGAAAGGACAATTTGTTATATTTGTTTATAGGTCCAGAGGCTCACAGCCACTATTAATAGCCTAACTCTCTCAACGTATCTAATAACGAGTTTTCTGTTTATGTAGCGGGGTGGGTTAAGGGGGAAAGGTGTTCCGGCACAGTCGGTTGATCCTCACTCTTGGGTGGAACAGCCTTCAGCTGTTAGACAGGTGCCAGTATATATAGGGGGAGGGAAATGGGTACCAAAGTTCAAGTTAAAGGGGTATGTTCAATATTCATTGTTATGGATGTAGTTTTTGACATTCAGGTGTTTTTTGTTTCTCTGTCTTTTGATATTTCAAATGTGTTGGGAAGCTCATTCAGTGCTATATGTTATGTCTGGTGGAATAAGAATTAAAATTTCTTCTTGGAACTGCAGAGGACTACAAAAACTGGAGAAAGTAAAACAAGTAATGACTAAGGTGAAATCTATACACTCTGATATCATGCTACTTCAGGAAACACACCTGTTGTCTAGTCAAGAGGCGAGGATTAGGAGGAGGTGGCAGGGTAGTATATATTCTGCGCCCTTCACCTCTCAGGCAAGAGGTGTTATGATTTTGATCCACAAATCTATACCATTTCATGTGACAAGGGTTATTAAAGACAAGGCGGGGAGATATATTATTCTACAGGGCACACTTATTACGGAAAAAATAATCCTGATAAATATTTATGCTCCAAACATTGACGACCCAAAGTTTTTTCATGATCTTTTTCTTACAGCATCATCTCTGTCTGGTAGTTTTATTATAGGAGGGGATTTTAATTGTACATTGAACCCAGAATTGGATAGAAGCTCAGGTATTGATCTCTCGCATCCTAAAAGTAGACAAACTATTCAAATTTTTATGAAAGAACTTGATCTGAGGGATATTTGGAGGGATATGAACCCCAAGGTCTTAAAATACTCCTGCTACTCAAATACACATAATTCATACTCGCGTATTGATTATTTTCTAGTTTCTGCCAATATGAGGTACAAAATAAAGGATTGTCATTATGATAGCATTTTAATATCTGACCATTCGCCAAACTCGTTAATATATGAAGATTTAAGACTAAAGAGAGATCCCCCCAGGTGGAGATTTAAACAAAAATGGCTCCTAGACTCAGAATTTATATCTTTCATAGACAACCAAATAAACATTTTTTTTTAAACGAATACGGATGAAACATCACCCTGCACAAGGTGGGAAGCCTTTAAGGCCTACGTAAGAGGTCAGATTATTAGTTTTACAAGTTATAGAGCAAAGCAAACCTATCAGAAAACAAAAAAGCTGGAGGCGGAGATTGAGCTGCTTGAGGGAGAATATTTTCAAACTTTTTGTCCAAGAGTCCATCAAAAGCTTCTATTACTAAGAACACAGTATAACGAACTTTCTGCTTCTAAGGCAGCCTCACATCTTTTGCGTCTTAAGCAGACATTCTATGACCAAGGGGAAAAGCCCGGGAGACTATTAGCTTGGCGCCTCCGACAATTACAGAATGAGAAAAACATTGCCTCAGTTGAAAATAGTGATGGACAGATTATTGTTGACCCTCTAGGAATTAATGAAACTTTTAAGGCTCTCTTTGAGAAATTATACAGCTCAGACATAACACACTTGGAACAAGAGCAAAGCCTCTTCTTAGATAACCTTCAGATACCCAGCATTTCAGAACTAATAAGTGTAGACCTTGATACACCTGTAACAAAGGAGGAAATATCTATAGCAATAGATCATTTAAAAACAGGTAAAGCCCCAGGCCCAGATGAGCTGCCGACAGAAATTTATAAAAAATTTAAAACTAAATTGCTGTCCCCTCTTTTTGACATGTTCTCGGATTCATTTGAAAAGGGAATCCTTCCGGTTTCATTAAGAGGAGCTCTAATAACTTTACTGCCCAAACCTGGTAAACCGTGCAATAAATGTGGAAACCTAAGACCAATAAGTCTTCTTAATGTGGATTTAAAGATACTTTGCAAAATTTTGGCTCGAAGACTGGAGAGATCTTTACCTGATCTAATTGCCTGTGACCAGAATGGGTTTATTGCAGGTAGACAGGGATTTCATAATGTGAGACGAGTGTTGGATATTCTTCATAGTCAGGAAGGAAAAATAGACACTGCTTTACTATCATTGGATGCCGAAAAGGCCTTTGATAGAGTTGAGTGGCCCTACTTATTTGAAATATTAAAAAGATTTGGTTGTGGGGATAATTTCTGTCGGTGGATTAGACTTCTATATAATGAACCATATGCTGAAATACTGACAAATGGAACTATATCTAAACCATTTGAAATTAAACGGGGATGTAGGCAAGGGTGCCCTTTGTCCCCCTTATTGTTTATTTTAGCAATTGAACCGTTTGCCATTGCGGTGCGGTCTCATAAAAACATAACTGGTTTATCAGTAAGTCAACAGGAACACAGAATTGCTTTATTTGCAGACGATGTCATTCTTTTTTTGGAAAAACTGAAAGATTCTATCCCAGCCTTGTTGGATTTATTACACACATTTGGACGGATATCAGGATATAAAGTGAATACAGAAAAATCTTCATTAATGATACTTAACTCAGAAGAGAGAAAAAGTGCCGGAAATTCTTTCCAATTCAAAATGGTAGACTGTTTTACCTATCTCGGGATTAAGATAGTGCCATGTTTGAGAGACATTGTTGGAGCTAACTACACCCCTATGGTAGACTCCATCACTTCATCTATAGATAGATGGAAACCCTTGCCCTTGTCACTTATAGCAAGAATTAATGTTCTTAAACTAAACATAATGCCCAAACTTCTGTACTTGTTCCAGAACATCCCATTGCCACCTCCTGCTAATTTATTCTCACACCTGAAAACAACTTTTGTACGTTTTTTGTGGAATAATAGACGACCGAGGCTACATTTATCACTCTTGTACTTACCGTATGAAAGAGGAGGCCTCAAGTGTCCCAATCCACTTTGGTACTATTGGGCAGCCCAATTAAGAACTATGATGTATTATTTTACAGATAAATCCCTTCCGCCTTGGATGAATATTGAAAATTGCTCAGTGCCTCTTCCCCTTCCCCAGTACCTATACTCAGCAAAAGTCAAAATGTTAAAAAAAAAGACAAAAAATCCTATAGTCAGAAATATGATTATAATCTGGTATCAGGTTAAGAAATATCTGGGTGAATCCACCTCTCTTGCACGCTTCAGCCCAATATGGGGTAATAATTTTTTCCCCCCAGGCAGAGCAGACCTTGGTTTTAGGAAGTGGGCTGACAAAGGTTTAAAGACAATAGGGGATCTCATGGGATCAGAGGGTGAGACTTTGATGTCATTTGAAGAGCTGATTGCCAAGTATGATATCCCAGGCAAACATCGATTTAAATATCTACAAGTGAGAAACTTTATTAGATCATCTCAAAATCAGTGTTTGTCAATCCCTCCGTTGTCCACCTTAGAAACAGAAATGATAAAAGATTGCTTTGGAAAGGGAATAACCTCCAAACTATATAATGTATTAGTAGAGGGTTCCCCTGAATCTTCTTTAGGAAAACTTAATGCCTGGAGGGAAGATTTACAGGAGGACTTATCCTCCGAAGACTGGGAGGGGGTATGTGCTGAAGCACAAACACAAACTACCAGTACTCGTCTCAAAGTACTGCAATATAATTGGCTAATGAGGACATATATAACTCCAGAAAAGCTTAATAAGTATAATGGTGATATCCCGGACTTGTGTTTCAGGTGTGGAGAGGAGAAAGGGACATTCTTTCACTGTATCTGGGAATGCAATAAAGTACAACAGTTTTGGAAAGAGATCAAACAAGCTCTGGATACTATATTGGGTATACAGTTAGTCCTTGACCCTAAATTATTTATTTTAGGTTTATATCCTGATGGACATCTTATGTCTAGAAAGATAATTACCGCCTTGGACTTATGTCTACTGCTGGCAAAAAGAGTCATAGCACTCTCATGGAGGAAGACTAATAAACCAAAACTCATTAACTGGATAAAGGAATTGTCCACAACCTTACCTATGGAAAAAATTACTTACATTGTCAAGGGGAAACTATCACTTTTTCAAAACATTTGGGGTCCCTTTATGCAATATATGGAAAATGTGGATCTTAGTAGTATTGTGAATGAGGCAGATGAGGTGTAATTGTTGTTGGTCCTCTGCAGGACAATTTTTTACTTGATTTTTAATGCTGTGTTTTAAAATTGTACATTTGAGTTTGTAACTTTGAACTATGCACAACAGTGCAATTGAGTTGAAGTTGAGCAACCCTTGAAAAATAGAGAAACTTGTTTGTTTTTTGTTTTTTTTGATTAAGTTATTATTTACAGGTCATATATTTTGTACTTCCACCTAAATGCTGCTCTATCATCTTATAAATGTCTGATTTGTAAGGAAGGTCGATTGACTTGATTGTTTAGCTGCCCTGGATGTTCCCTTTGATGTGGAAGCAATCTAATCTCTGTATATTACTTTAAAACTCAATAAAGATACTGTTGGAAAAAAAAATAATAATAATGTACACATCTGTAATATAAACTCATACCTTACCCAAATATCCAAACATATTTAGGGTCTTTAGAGAATAAGTGCTGCATTAAAAGCCCTGATGGCCGGATAATAATCATTAATCCTCCTGTTCTTTTAAATTACATGCATTTTTTTTAAAGCAATACTACAGATCATTAAAGTACCTGCACATGATCGTGAATCCTCCTGATCATGTGGTTGTAACAACGACGAGGGAATAAAGGGAGATGAAGGAATTGAGATGCCACCAACATCCCCATTCTGCTTCACATTTACACGCAGTCATTTTAATAAGAACTAAACTTGTTATTAGACATTAATCTTTACGTTGGAAATTTGTTTTTTTTTTTTTTGGATCATTTTGAGGAGCAGGGTTGCCAAAGTCAGATTTTTCAGCTTTGGAACAAGGTTGTGGTAGAAACCATAGGTGGTGTTTTTTGGGGGTGGGGAATAGTTTTAAAAAAGCTTTTGTTTTAAAGCAAATCATCAGAATTAAAGCTAACACATTTCCCAGAAAACCACTGGCTATGGCAAACAAAGGGAAAGTGTAACTTATGGAAAATGTACGGAGCCATTTCTGCACAGGTTGGGAAAGGAAAAACAGGATTATGGAGAGGGTAACGGTCTTAACAGGCAATGGATGACAAAAAAAAAAGAAATACTGCACATTTAAAAATGTTTGTGCACCACAGTGAACTTTTGTTGGAAAGAAAAAAACTGGTGTCTCTTTCTTCCAGTGTCCAGACTTTCTGAGCTAATTTCAGGTCTGTGGGATTTAGGATGTAGTTGAACTGTACATTTTGAAAGGAAGACCTGGCAACCCTAAACAGAAGAAATAAACTCAGTAGCTACATTTAAACAAAGGTGCAACTTCACACAGAATGCTAATGCACCAGTCTAACCCACGATCTGTGTTATACATGTTCACAACTTCCTGTCTTTTCCGTTCAAACCGGGCTTGTCTATTCGCTCTATTGGCAATCCACTTGACCTTTGCCAGTTGGTCCACATAGATTTGTGTTATTCATATTATCTATGACAGAATTCACTCTTTGTTTCTTCTCTTCTGTCACATCATCTGGGTTTATGTGGCGCAGCACATTTAACATAGCATCACGCAGTGCTCGGCAATATTCACCATAAAATACTGCATTCGTATTCACGTAGAATTCATCATCACCAAAGTGAACCACCATGTTTGTCTGAATATCTTCTGCTGTGTTTTGGGTAAGTGTGTGTCTGCCTAATGTATCCATTGCCTGCTGATTATATCCTCGTAGATTATCAATATGATGGCTTTGTATAAACTCAGTCAGCACTTTATAATGAAATTTAAGAATGTCATTGTTGAAGACATGTTCGCCTCTTTTCGACCTTCCCAGTTCTTCCTTCAGCTCGTGAAAGAAGTCTGGTTTGAGGATACAGATCTTTTCTAACATGTCCTTGTTAATAGCCTCCAGTCTTTTCCAGGTTTTGTTCCCCATTTGTAATTTTTGTCCATATATTCAATAATCATTTCCTTTCTGATCTCTGTAGAGAAAAGAAAAAAAAATTCATTGCAATGATTTAACTCTAAATTAAATGTATTTAATTTCAATTTAGAACAGTGGGAAGAGCAGAAATAACATGTCCTAATCACATTTTCATTGTCAGAAAATTCAGCTGCAGCTGCTGCTGGTTTATCAGGTAGAGTCTGCTTCTGAATAAGGAAAGATAGAAAATTAAAATAAAAACTCTCTTAGCATAGACTGGCATGATGGTGCACTGCGACATGCAATAATTATACCATATTTATACATTATGTAAAGAATAACACATGATGGACCATGCTGCTGTATGAAAATAAGCCACTTTGGGAACTCTGAGCCTCATAAAAGACGATTACATCCTTAAGATCAAAACTGGAAACCGACAAAGAGTACAGGAGTCATACATGATGGTTCATGCAGGAAAACAACATAAAATCATAAATCCTTTTTTATTTTTAAATATATCCAGCTGAACTCTGACAATTTTTTTTTTGAAGATCAGTTCATATCAAAGTCTGCTGACTTTTTTTTGGAATATTAGGAGAATTTGCTTTACTATCTGTCAATCTTTGAATGTATGATATTTAAATATGACTCACTTTCACATGTTTTTTTAATGACTCTTTCACAATGTTTTCAATGGCCTTCTCTTTCTCTTTTGCCACTGCTTCATTCCCTTCGTACAGAGCCAACACCAACTCCACTGCCTCTTTTACCGTCCCAACGACAGGAACGATGTTCATGAACCCAGTCCACACAGTGTCTTCTTCAGCCACAGTGGACATGTTGTTACGCTGTCTCTGTATCTAAAAGCTGTAAAGAGAAGAAGTTCTGTGCGTTTATAGAGGTGTTTTCCTCCATTCAGCATGAACATTAATAAATATTTGGAAAATTAAGCCACATGAACAAATGGATAAATTTCACTGCATTTGAAAACATGTTTAACCAAGTGGCATTTCATCTGAAGAAAGCACAAAACAGAAGAAAGCACAAAAATCTTACAAAAATGATTGTAACATCCTCTAACACTCTCTTCTAGTTAAGAAATCTAAACACCAACTTAAAACCAGACTCTTCAATTTCTTTTGCGTTTTTAAAAGAAAAGAAAATCAAAATCTTTGCCCTGAGATCAAGCAAAAATAATGAAATGTTTTTACACAGTCTTGCTTCTGTGTAATTGTTGTTTTGGGCTCTGAACATGAGCTGCATGAAGACACCATGTTTATTAATGTAACATCGATGCTGGTAACACCATCTAAATTATAGAAAGAATTTTACTAATAGCACATGTTTGCCTTTTAGACTTGAACTTGTATGTGTTTCCTGTTTCCTGGTTTTATTTTGTTTTTATTGTGTATTGTTTTATTGCATATTGTTGCATGTATTGTTTCATTTATCAGTTGAGCAACATGAAGTCTTTATCCTTGATTTACTCTTTCAAATATGTGTATGTATCTTAAACGCAGGGGGACGTGAAAGAGGAATCAACTCGGTATGCCGCGCTGTCTGAAACACGTCTCTATGCTTGTGCACAGGTGTGTGCAAGAACAGAGCGTAAATAACGAATTGAGTTCTGTTTCGTTTCTTCTTCTCGTGGTTTTAAATAGCTTCAACATGTAAACTGGCAAATTAATAGGCAAATCAGGCCGGGGCAAAGATTGTCTTTCTATAGGGAGATGAGAGGGTCTGTATTACTTACTACTGGAGAAACGTACCGGCTAACTTGGATCACGTGTCCCTTAATAACCAATCACATTACAGCCTTGATGCCATTGAATTTCAGTCAGAGTTGCGCAACACTCAATCGCCGTTTACGGACACCACAGGAAAGAATGAGAAGTGCCGTAAGCTGAATCCCACCTGTCGCAAAAAGTCAGTGACTTCTCTTTTAAAACAAGAGTTTCGTAGTAAACTCTAAAGATAGTTAAATCCAGAGATGGGACCAAGTCATTCCTTTCAAGTCACAAGCAAGTCTTGAGTCAAATCCCAAGTCCTCAAAGAGTTAAAGTTAATGAGGTAATTAAGTGACTAATTGATCACTGATGATTGTGCATTAGTGATGAACACCTGCTGTTACTGAGAATTACAGAGGATCAGATGTTGATGTTTTAGTGGTTAAAATGATGCCACCATCATGGAGATCAGTGTGTGCTTTAGTTGTGCTCTTGACCCTTGACCTGCTGTATTAGATCTCTCTTTATAACAATGCATGTTGTGTTGTGAAGCAGTGAGATCAAAACAGCGAAGTGAGCAGTCACTAGCTGTTTTATTATGACAGTGTAGTCATCATGAACTTGCTTGATCACATCCAAAATAACTTTTTTCTTCTCTGTTATATGTTTAGGATTTGCAGCATGCAAGTAGAATGTTTTTCTAACAGCTACAGTGAAAGATTTTAAAACGTGTAAAGCATATACAAATTTGAACATCTGCAATATTTAGACACACACAGACATCAAGAACCAGCATATGAATCTCAACAATGGTGACAATCAACCAAACGCTTCATGCTGCAATGCATGCTGGGTATACAACATAGGATAAACTCCCCTCATGTACTGCAGTATGAATAATTATTATCACCACTGTTGAGGATCGTATGCTAAATGTTTATGTCTAAAAACCTGAGCCAATAGTGTTCTTTCTTTTTATATTGAAACATTACAGTGTTGTTGTTTTTTTTTTGCAGTTGTACAACAGCTGAATGTCAGCCAAATAAATCAAATAGTGATACCAATTCATGATGTTCATCCAAATTAGTTATAAGTTGAGAGTGTAAGATAATCTGCTATTACAAGCTTTTGATTCAATAATGCACAAATGTTTGCCATAAAACAATATCGCAATTGTTTAGAAACAATTTACATTAAATTACTCAAAGGGTCAAGAGACAAACTAAAGCACACCTTGACCACAATCATGGTGGCATCGTGTTCTTTCTTTGTTTCTTTTAATTCTCAATAAGAGATTCTGCAGACATAAAATAAAGTCAGTCTGGTTAGTAATGAGTGAAGCTGGTGATGCTGACTGTAGAGTTGTTTAATCAGATCTTGAGAGATTTAATGTTGTTGTTTTTTTGTTTTGTTTTGTTTTTTCAGTTGATTTTATTCAAGGCTGTGTCTGGTGTCAGTTGTAGTTCTTGTGTTTGTCTTTTCTTCAGTGATGCTGCTTGTTGACAGCAGGTGTTCATCACTAATGCACAATCATCACTTAATTAGTCACGTAATTACCTCATTAACTTTAACTCTTTGAGGACTTGGGATTTGACTTGAGACTTGCTTGTGACTTGAAAAGAATGACTTGGTCCCATCTCTGCCTGGGACCACACAAGGATCTGGTGTGCCAGCTTGTACAAGGGGCGCGAACGCAGACCTCCCTGGTGGTTGATGTAATAGACCACCGCTATGTTGTTGGTGTGCACCAACACATGGCGGCCTATTAGGTCTAGGAGAAAGTGTTTCAGAGCTCGAAACACGGCCAGCATCTCCAGGCAGTTGATGTGCCACGTGAGATGGCGACCGCTCCACAGACCGCGGGCTGGGTGGCCACTCATGACTGCACCCCAACCGGTGAGAGATGCATCCGTCGCTAGCGTTACGCGGCGACCAGGAGCTCCTAACACCGGGCCCTGAGACAGGAACCAAGGTTTCTTCCACATATCTAAAGCACGTAGGGCTCGCCGCGTGACTTTGATCATGCGGAACGGGTTTCCCCTCGGGGAGAACCCCTTGGTCCTGAGCCACCACTGTAGGGGTCTCATGTACAGCAGGCCAAAAGGTATCACGTTGGACGCAGCTGCCATCAGACCCAGCAGTCGCTGGAACTGCTTTACAGTGAGTGACCGGCCTTCTTTCACTCTCTTGACTGTCGTGAGGATCGACTCGATCCGAGCAGGTGACAAACGTGCCTGCATCGTGGTCGAATCCCACACCATGCCCAGATAAGTGGTCCTCTGTAATGGAGACAGCACACTTTTCTTGGCGTTCAGTCTCAACCCCAGCTCTTTCATATGAGCGAGAACAACATCTTGATGTTGAACCGCCATGTGCTCCGATTGAGCCATAATCAACCAATCGTCGATGTAATTGAGTATGCGGATGCCCCGGAGTCGCAGTGGAGCCAGAGCAGCATCCACACACTTCGTAAAAGTGCGGGGGGAGAGTGCTAGGCCGAACGGAAGAACCCGATATTGGTATGCTTTGCTCCTGAAAGCAAACCTTAGGAACTTCCTGTGTTGAGGAAGGATGGAGACATGAAAATAAGCGTCTTTCAGATCTATTGTCACAAACCAGTCCTCGGACCTGATTTGTGACACGACTTGACTGACTGTCAACATTCTGAACTTCAGCCGCATGACTGAGCGGTTCAACTGTCTTAGATCTAAAATAGAACGCAGGCCCCCATCCTTCTTTGGAACGATGAAGTACCGGCTGTAGAACCCGGATTCTCTGTCCTGAGGAGGAACCATCTCGATGGCCTCCTTCCTGAGGAGAGTTGCTACTTCTTGTTCCATTACCAGACCCTGCTCGGGGCCCACCACAGTAGGAAAGACCCCGTTGAAAGGAGGAGGCGGAGCACCGAACTGAATGCGATAACCCCGCTCTACAGTGTGCAGGACCCATGCAGATACATTTGGCAGTAGTTTCCACGCTGCCAGATAATCTACTAAGGGAACCAGCCTCTCGAGACTGGTCTCTGGATGTTTTTGAACTGCTAGATCGGTGCTCTGTAACGGCGCCCCGGCAGGAACTAACCGAACTAACTGTTCTAGAGACCCCCGGAGGGGTGGCGAGCCCCCCCAGCTCCGCTACGTTGCCGGGCGGAAGAGACTGGGGGATGAGCTCACCGGAGACATTGGTCTCCTAAGGGCACTGAGGAGAGACGGACACCGTGGAATGCGGTGCACAAGAGGCAACGCTCTGCTTTTGACTCGCCCTATGCGAGGAGCTGGCACTCGGCTGGGCCTGCTCCCGCCCAGCAGCCCCAAGAGCTAGAACGCGACGAGGGAGAAACCGCTGAAATGCCGCCGCTTGTTTACGAGCCTTCTGGTACCTGTCGACGACGGAATTGACGGTGTCGCCAAACAGGCCAGAAGGCGCAAGCGGGGCGTCTAGTAGGAAGACCCTGTCTTTCTCCTTCATATCAGACAGGGTCAACCACAGATGTCTCTCCGCTGCCACCACAGCTGCCATAGACCTGCCGATGGCACGGGCGGTCTCTTTGGTGGCGCGGAGAGACAAATCAGTGGCTCTCCTTAGCTCAGAAATATTATCTTTGCTAATCTTGTCGCTCTCGTCTAGCTCTTTCAGCAGATCAGCCTGATATGCCTGCAACACAGCCACTGTGTGCAGACAAGAACCAGCCTGACCTGCTGCCGAGTACCCCTTACCCACTAGCACTGATGTTGTACGCAGCGGCTTAGTGAGTAAGACCGGAGCCTTTAGAGGGCCAATCGATGTTTAATTTAGCAACCGCTCGAGTAACCACCTCCAAAAGCTCCTCATATTGGGGCGAGTGTGGGGCCACCCCAACGCTTTCAGATTCGACCTCCTCAGAGGAAGAAAAAGGGAGCGTTGAGGCTGTTCCCTGGGTGGAAGGAACCGCAGAACGGGCTTCCGAACCCTGAGAACAGGCCCCGGATCTACCAGGTGAGGAAGGAGATAGGGGTTCACCCATTTCCATTCCCTCCAGTAGATCCAGCTGCAAACCCCACGAGTGCAGCTGCCGCTCCGCCTCGGTGGAAGCGGGGCCAGACCTGTGAGGAACGCTGATGAAGGCTCCCTCCGCAAAGAGAGCCTTCCGGGAGCGGAGAGCACGCAGGCTAAGCAGCTCGCAATGCGGGCAGTCGGCCCCCTCGAGCCGACTCTGTGTGATCCGCTCCCAAGCAAACCACGCACAAGCTGTGTGTATCCCCACTCGGAATAAAACGCGAGCAGGGAGGAACACACGGCTTGTAACGTGGATTGCTTTTATGTTTGAGCTTTCTCAACACCTTGGACATTGTGTCTCAAAAGAAAGGGGTACAAACTGGTACCAAAAAACAGACACGTTATTTTCTTTTTGAAAGACACACACACACAGAGCGCTTTGCTGAACAAATGAAGCTGAATGCCGGTGCCAGCGCACATGCTTTTAAGCTTCCTGGTCCGTGACGTCACCCGCCCATGACGTCTCGCTTCTCTATTGGACTGATTACACATGTGATTTCAGAGCGTGCTCACGCTGGAGGCGTTCCCCTAGCGTTTCTGATGACGCAGCTCGAGTTCCTGAAGGGGAACTCCTTTTTCTTTCCATGATAAAAAGGTTCTATCCGTCTGTGAAGGAGGGAATGCATGATTACAAGCTATAGGGACAGGAGAGCAGGTCTAAGGGAGTTTAAAGATCTTTCTGATCTTATACCAAATCTTAAGAGAATTTGCAACCATAGGATTACATTTCTTAAATGTTCTGATAGGTTTGTTTTCTGCAAAGAGTAAAGCAGGGAGGGAGGATTCCTGCATGTCCCTCTCAATAGCCAGCCAAGCAGGAATGTTAACATTCCATTTTCCAGGATATGCAACCCACCACATTAATGCCCTAACATTGGCTGCCCAGTAGTAATGCTGAAAACAGGGAAGGCCTAGTCCTCCCACCTCTCTTGTTTTACATATGTGTGCTTTAGATATACGATGGGCTCTATATCCCCAGATAAACGGCATGATCACAGCATCAAGTGTTTTAAAGAATGACTGGGTTAAAAAGATAGGAACATTTTTGAAACAAATAAAGAAATCTAGGTAGAGTAACCATTTAACACGACCAATCATTGTTAAAGGGAGCACTCGCCAAGTCTCTCTTTCTTCAATTTATCTATCATGACTTCGTAGTTTGTTTTCGTACAACCTTTTATACTGCCTAGGGACAGTGATACCGAGATATTTTAATTCACTTACAGTTTTAAAAGGGAGACTAATTAATAAAACCTGAATCTATATTGTCATATAACGGCATAAATTCACTTTGCTGCCAGTTAATTGTATATCCGGAAAGGGCACCAAACTCTCTAATAAGATCAAACAAGAAGGGTAAGGACTTTTCTGGCTCTGAAAGAAAAAGAATAACATCATCCGCACATAAAGAAATGTGATGTTCTACATCTCCCATTGTAACAGGAGATATATGCGGGTGATTTCTTATACTTATTGCTAAAGGTTCCATCGCGATAGCAAAAAGTAAAGGACTCAGTGGACAACCCTGGCGGGTACCACGATAAAGACGAAAAGCAAAGGATCTATTGTTATTTGTGAGAACTGTAGCAGAGGGACAAAGGTACAGCATTTTAATCCACGAAGAAAAATTTTGTCCCAGACCAAATTCTTCTATAGTACTCAAAATGTAAGTCCATTCTACACTGTCGAATGCCTTATGGGCGTCTAGGGCTAAAATGACTATTTTATCCTGTTTGCCCTTATTTCTGTACAGGACATTCATAAGTCTGCGTACATTATGAAAGGAAAATCTTCCGGGAATAAAACCAATTTGATCTTTGTGTATTATTGAACTAATACAATTACTTTACCTATTTGCTAAAATTTTAGTAAATATCTTAATATCACTTCCAAGAAGGGAAATGGGTCTATAAGAGGAAGGGTCTGTACTATCTTTATCTTTCTTTAAAATCAATGCAATATTCGCCGAATAAAGTGTCTCTGGTAATTTTTTGTTTTCAATAGAATCTTTGAACATCCTTAACATCAGGGGAGCAATCTGGTCAGAAAAAGCCTTATAAAATTCAGTGCAAAAGTCATCTGGGCCAGCCGCTTTACCATTGAGAAAATTCTTAATAGCTGTGAAAACTTCTTCCGGTGTAATGTTTGAATTTAACTTTTCTTTCTCATCCTCACCAATTTTATGGAGTCCAAGAGAACGGAGGAATTCAGTAACGTTCAGTGATTCTCCCTTACACTGAGAGGTGTATAATTCTTGATAAAATTCCCGAAATACATTATTTATTTCTACTGGTTTAGTGGTCAAGCCTCCGGATTTTGACTTGATGGCATGTATAGCTCTACTAGCTTGTGCACACCTAAGCTGGCGAGCTAACTAACGATTAGGTTTATCTCCTAATTCAAATTGTTTTTGCTTAATCTTTAATAAAAGGGAGCTAATTTGAGTCGATAAAAGAGTATTATATTCATATTTCAATTTCATAATACTAGTCAGAGTTGAGTTGGAAGATGTGAGTTTATACTGTTGCTCTAGAGCTGACAACTCTGCCTCTATCTCAAAAATCCTTCTGCCTGGTTTTTCAGGTCTGTTTGGTATGCGATCACTTGGCCTCTAATGACAGCTTTGAGAGCTTCCCATAAGGTTGAGTCAGACACATCTCCCTTGTCATTTAAAGAAAGAAGAAAGAAATTCAGCTATATGGGCAGCACAGGATTTTTTGAAATTGTCCTCATTTATTAGCATGGGGTTAAAACGCCAAGCGTAAGGGGGGTTTTCCAACCCCAAATCTACTGATATAGAGACTGGGGAGTGATCAGATATTATAATATTATGATATTTGGAGGATAAAATTTTAGAGGTTAATTTGGAGTCAGTTAAAAATGTCACGGAGGCAAGACGGGAAATGAAAGATTGAGGAAAGGTCCCTGTGTAGCGTGGCGGAGAGCTCGAACGCGGATGTACACGAACCAGCAGGTTAACCACGCAGTTTATCTGAGAACGCTCCGACAAAGGAGTTGAGATTCCCACCAGGAAATCCGCGTTCTCACACGCACACAGACAAACACACAAAAGCTCCGGAGAACGGTACTCACGTGAGTAGAGACGATGGATGAGAGGACGACCTTCAAAAGAGTCCCACATGAACTCAATGTCTGGTGCCGAACCAACCTTTACTTCCTGTTTATATAGCCACGGAGATTACTTCCGGGACCTCATGACCTCACGTGATCCGGTGCGTGTGGCCCGCTCCGTCTGGCCGTTAGTCTGAGGGTGGAAACCGGACGAGAGACTGGAGGGGGTACCGACCAGACGGCAGAAGGCCTGCCAGAACTTGGCCGTGAACTGGGGCCCTCTGTCCGAGACGATGTCCTTGGGGAACCCATGCAGGCGGACTACGTGTTCAAGGATTAATTCTGCGGTGGTTTTAGCAGAGGGGAGGCCGGCGAGAGCCACCAAGTGCACGGCTTTGGAGAAACGATCCACGATGGTGAGGATGGTGTTCTTTCCTTGGGATTCGGGGAGTCCAGAGACGAAATCGAGGGAGATGTGGGTCCAGGGGCGTTTGGGTACAGGGAGGGGCTGCAACTCCCCGGTGGAGGGCGCGTTGGAGTTCTTAGAACGGGCACAGATGTTGCAGGCCTGGACGTACTCCTGTACGTCCTTCCTCAGTGTCCTCCACCAGAAGGCCCGGCCGATGAAATTGATGGTTCTCTGGACTCCCTGGTGTCTGGCCAACGTGGAGTCGTGTCCCCACTGGAGCACCTCCTGTCGAAGGATGTTGGGGACGAAGAGGCGTCCAGCGGGCGTGTCCGGTGGTGGTGGGTGTTGGCCGTGCGCCTGGCGAACTCTCTCCTCTAACCCCCACCGGAGGGGAGCCATGATGATCTGGGGGGGTAAGACAGGCGCGGGTTCGGAGGTGATGGTGTCACATTGGTGTTGACGGGAGAGTGCGTCGGCTTTAGTGTTCTTGGATCCGGGACGCTATGAGAGGTGGAAGTTGAAGTGCTCAAAGAAAAGTGCCCACCGCGCCTGTCTCGGGTTCAGCTGCTTAGTCTGGCGAATGACGGTGAGGTTCTGATGATCCGTCCAGACGGTGAATGGGTCACTGCCGCCCTGGAGCCAGTGACGCCATTCCTCCAGAGCCCACTTGATGGCCAACAGCTCACGATCCCCTACCCCGTAACGCTGCTGAGTGGGATTAAATTTTCTGGAGAAGAAGCTACAGGGATGTAGCTTCTCATCTGGACCTCGTTGTGAGAGAACAGCTCCTACGCCCACATCGGAAGCGTCCACCTCAACAACGAAGTGTTTGGTCGGTTCTGGATGAATGAGGACAGGTGCAGTGGTAAACTGATGGCAGAGTGACTTGAATGCCTGGGTGGCTTCCGGGGTGAGATGAAAGTCTCCGCGAGATGGTTTGGTAAGAGCAGTGAGAGGCGCTGCAGTGGAACTGAACCCCCGGATGAATCGCCTGTAGAAATTGGCGAACCCCAGAAACCGCTGTAGCTGTTTGAGCGACGTGGGTAGGGGCCACGTACGCACAGCCTCCAGCTTCTGGGGATCCATGGCCACACCCTGGGCTGAGATGACAAAACCAAGGAATGTGGTGGTGTGCTGGTGGAAAGCACATTTCTCCAACTTACAGAACAACTGGTGGGCCAGCAACCTCTGTAGCACTGCTCGGACATGCTGGGTGTGCTCCTCTTGGGTCTTGGAGTAGATCAGGATATCATCCAAATAGGCATAACACCATCTACCCAGCATGTCCCGGAGAACGTCGTTAATGAAGTGTTGAAAAGCAGCTGGACTATTGCAGAGGCCAAAGGGCATGACAAGGGTCTCGTAGTGACCGGTGGGGGTTATGAATGCCGTCTTCCACTCGTCGCCCTCCCTGATGCGTACCAGGTTGTAGGCGCTCCGTAAATCCAACTTCGTAAAGAAGTGGGCACCAGAGAGGGCGTCCAGGGCGGTGTTGGTCAGAGGGAGTGGATGACGGTTCTTCACGGTGATCTGGTTGAGCCCCCGATAGTCAACGCACGGTCGGAGACCCCCGTCCTTCTTTTTGACGAAGAAGAACCCCGCGGCCGCGGGTGAGCTGGAGGGTCGGATGGTACCTGAGCGAAGACCCTCCGCCACATACTCCTCCGCCAGTTGTTCTTGGGCCGACAAAGAGTACAGATGGCCGCGGGGCGGTACCGCGCCCGGCACGAGATCGATAGCAAGATCGTAGGGGCGATGAGGAGGCAGCCGAGCCGCGCTACGCTTGCTGAAGACCTCGGCCAGGTCGCGATACTGGACGGGGATAGCTTCGAGGTCGACATCGGGGGCCTCGGACTCCCCCGAACACGTCCCAACCTTGGCCCGGAGACAGAGCTCCTGACAGGTCGCACCCCAGTGAATGATCCGGTTGGAAGTCCAGGAAACGAGAGGGTCGTGAGTGATGAGCCAGGGGTGTCCAAGGATGATCGGTGGTGCGGGAAGCTTGGTGACGTAGAAGTGAATGTTCTCGGAGTGTGAGCCGATGACCAGTGTTAATTCCTGAGTGCGATGAGTGATGGGGCTAAAGCTGAGGGGGCGACCGTCGAGGGCGGTGACATTCAAAGGTTGGGATAACGCCTCATTTACAATCCCCAACTGGGCAGCATAAGCCTGATCGATGAAGTTCCCAGCCGCACCCGAATCAACGAATGCGGTGGTCTCGACCCGTTGGTGGCCCATGAGGATTGATACCTGTAGCAGCAACCGGGAAATGAAGGACTTAGGGTAGGTTTTCGCAGTGGTGGGACCAGATGAAGACCTCCCCCTCTTCACCTGGTCTGTCCGTTTCCCGGACAAAGAGGGCAGATCGCTCGGTGATGGTCCGGGGAGGCGCAATAGGCACACAGGCCCTCGCGGTAGCGTCTGGCCCTCTCTGCCGCTGACAGGGAGGTGCGCCCTATTTGCATGGGTTCCCCGGCTCCGGTCGAGTGGGCCGCTGAGGCGACTGGTGGAGGTGGTGGAGACGCAGCGACAGCGTGAGAGGTAGATGGCTCTGGAGTCCTCTGGTAACCGGGGGGTCCTGTAAAGGAACGGAAAACAGATTTAGTGGTGTGACTCATCCGCTGATCCACCCGGAGGGCCAGCTGGATCATGCCCTCCAGGGTGTCAGGGAGCTCCCGCACAGCCAGTTCGTCTTTGAGACGGATGGAGAGTCCTTCATAGTAGGCTGTGCGGAGAGCAGCGTTAGACCAGGTTGTTTGAACAGCAAGGGTGCGAAATTCCGTGGTGTATCTGCTGACGCTGCGACTCCCTTGCTTGAGGTGGTAGAGGCATGAGTCGACCTCCACCTCGCTCTCAGGGTGTTGAAAGACGGTTCTGAGTTCGGTGGTAAAAGCCGTATATGAATGAGCATTGTCCCCATCGGCCTTCAGAACCGCCGTAGCCCACTCGGCTGCCTGCCCCGTGAGGAGGGACGTGAGGAGAGCGATCCTGCTGCGGTCGGTGGGGTAACGTGAAGGCTGAAACTCAAAAACCAGATTGAGATTGGTGAGAAAAACATCACATTTGGTCCCGGACCCATCCCATTTGTCCGGGAGTGATATCTTAGGATGACTGACAGGGGGAGGTTGGCGGATTGGTTCGGTAGGAGGAGCCTGTGCAGCGGCCAGGTCATCATGGTCCGCCTGCAGGGCAGTGAGATCAGAACGGAGACCCGCGCACTTGTTTAGTGCTTAAATGTTGAAAAGGAATATTCTTACATATTAATATAGACACTCCACGAGCCTTAGAAGAGAAAGTAGAGTGGTACATCTGGCCTATCCATTTGCATTTAAGTCTGTGAGCACTGGAATGCTTAATGTGAGTCTCCTGTAGATACAATATATCTGCATGTAAAGAGTTTAAATGTGCAAAGACTTTGGATCTTTTAACAATATTGTTTAAACCCCGCACATTCCAGCTCAAAATATTCAAATTTTTCTTAGGGGGGCTCATCAAAATGCAGTGAGAGAAAAACCATAGGGTAAAATGAGCGACTGGTTAAGCACAAACATTGGTATTGCTGCATAAACAAAACAGAAAAAAACACAAGAATATCCAATACAAAAATAAGCTGGCATAATACTACCCCAGTTACCTCACTTCTCAAACATAAGCGCAAGTCAAAGTACCCCATTTAAACGTGAGATTGCCGAACAGAACACAAGGAAGGAGAGAAAAATAAATAAATAATACGAGAAAAAAAAACCCAATCAGCCGGTGACAGATAAACGGTTCTTCGAAACAATACACCGCTCCGTCACCACACATTGTGATCCGAAACACTTTGTATGAAAATGAATGCACAAAAAATCCCCATATACATTATATACAAAAACATATGTATACATTTATGAACATCTTATAACGTTATTGGTCTGATAGTCTTTAAGGTTGAAGGTGAGGCGACTGATCCGTCAAGATTATAGAAACTAGTAATAATAATAAAAGAAACAAAAGTCAGGTCCAACAAGTCCATAAAATCTACAGGCCACGGACAGTTGAAAGTAATGTCTTATTTACCACCATGGATCCCAATATAGTTCACCTTCTATCACGGGGAAAGACTGTCAATGTAAGACTCGGCTTCCTGTGGGGACGAGAATATTTTCTTCGTCTTCTCATGCGTGAGGATGAGACGAGCAGGGTACAGGAGTCCATATTTTATTCCCTTGGCTCTTCATTTTTCCCGTACACTGTCAAACTGCTTGTGTTGAGTGGATACCTCTACTGGAAAGTCAGGGAAGATGCTAATACAACCTCCGTCGAAAGACAGCGGGCTCTGCCCACGAGAGAGGTGTAGTATTTCGGTCTTAACGGAGTCCTGATGTATCCTGGCAATCATAACTTGCGGCTTGTTTCAGATTGGGCCAATGCGATGAGCTCAATCAACCTTTACACCACGCGGAAAACTTGATTCTCCTGGTAGCGAGGGCAGAAGTTCAGAAACAAATCTTGTGGGGTTGCCTTTCTCGATGTTCTCAGGAAGACCCATTATCTTAATATTCTGCCTGCGAGACCTGGCCTCCAGGACCAATGGTCTCCGTGGTCTCGTTAATATAGGTAATATTAGTAGGACCGCAAGTGTTAGCATTGGTTAGCACTGGACTAATTGAAGTGTCTTCCACCATGTTGACAGTCGGGGAGGGAGTCTTTTTGACGGTCTTTTTAGATTTATTCATCATTAATGTATTGTTTTTGCTAACTGGTCAAATTAAGTAAGAGTAACCAAATTTTAGATGATTTATTCCACCAATTGTGACGGAGCTGAATGAAAACAAGTCTTACTCCATGTGCTACTCTCTAGTGCCCCCCTGAATTAAAAATTTCTAATTCTTCCTCATGTTTACTAGACCCCATACCAATTCACCTGGTAAAAGCCTGTCTTTCTTCTCTTTCTCCTCTCATAACTCGTATTGTTCATACCTCTCTTAGCTCTGGCATTGTTCCATCATCTTTTAAAATAGCTATAACCCCAATTCTTAAGACCCTAATGATCTAAAAACCCATTTCACCCATTTCAAATCTTCCTTTTATTTCCAAAATCCTTGAAAAAGCAGTTGCAGCACAGGTTTAAGCTCACCTTAGTAATAATAACTTATACAAGTGTTTTAGGTCCGGATTTCGTTCCAAGCATAGTACAGAAACTGCTTTGGTGAGAGTAACTAATGATCTGTTAATAGCCGCTGACAATGGGTTTTTATCTATTCTTGTTCTGCTTGATTTGAGTGCAGGTTTTGACACCATTTCACACACAATTTTTTATCTTCTAAGCCTGACTCCATTCTTCCACCTGTCTGTCTTACTAACTTTCTTCACGAAAAAAAAAAAACTTCTCTGCTAATTTTCTCAAACTTAGTGGCGGTAAGACTGAAGTACCTCTCATAAGCACTAACTCTAGTCTCTCTAGGTCCTGTAATTTTTCTTTATCCATTGATGGTTATTCCTTTTCTCCGTCTCGCCAGGTTAGGAACTTGGGGGTCATCTTCGATAGTATTCTTTCATTTGAAGCTCACATTAATAGTAGAACTCGGTTTTGTTACTTTCATCTACGTAACATTGCTTGCCTTCGTTCATCTCTTACCCAACACAGTACTGCCATTCTTGTTCACTCACTTGTCACTTCCCGCATCATTTACTGTAATTCTCTTTTTTGTTTGGTTTATCACACAAACTTCTCCACAAACTCCAGCTGATTCAGAATTCTGCTGCTCAGATCATAACCCAGACTCCATCTATACAGCACATTACTCCATTTCTTCAACAGCTTCATTGGCTTCCCATCAAATTTCGAATTGAATTTGAAATTCTTCTGCTCACGTATGAAACTCTCCATAACCTTGCTCCACGTTACCTTTCAGATCTCATCTAGCTCTACACTCCTTCTCGAACCCTTCATTCTTCTTCACTGGGTCTCCTCCACACACCCACGGCTCGTTTAACCACCATGGGTCATAGAGCCTTTAGTCGTCCTGCTCCTCGCCTGTGGAATTCTTTCCCAGCTACCATACGTAACTTAGACTCGCTATCCGAATTTAAAGTTAAATTCAAAACTCACTTATTCCGATTAGCTTATTCTACATGATTACACTCAAATTTAGCATTTTTTTCTTCTTTTATTTATCTTGCCTATTGTTATTTTATTGTTGTTTGTTATTGTTTTATTGCTCTTGATGTATGGTGACCTTGAGTGATGCCTTAAATAAAATGTACAGTATTATTATTATTATTAATTTCTTCTTTTTGAAGATGATGTTACAACTGTGTTTGGATTGGTAAGTATATGAAGTTTCCATTCTTCAGTGAGGTCTTTTTAATCCCGCACCAAAACGTCGACCATCAACAGTATTACATTTATAACATGATATACTAGTTGCATACCTGTATAATACATCACACATCATCCATGTTTCAATCACCCTTTCATAAAGACGACCATTTTCTTTATTCTTAGAATGAATCAGCTGTTTGAACAAATCGTTTTAACTAATAAAGTCTTAATATTCTAATTAAAATTATTAATAAAATTTAAGAATTTGATATGAGGCATACATTTAATACATTTAAAAAAAAAATTACAAATAAGTAACTTTTTTAACATGGACAAGTGACTAAAGGACAAGCATGTGACAAGGCTTTAATTTCAAGCCCTGCTTTATGTAACACTTGTAGATTTTTGTCAGTTTATGATTAATTAGTTGTTTCCCAATTAAATACTTTGGTGTTAGGTATGCAGCATCTACACTTTTTTCTTATTTTTTATTTACTTGTAGACAACAAAAACTGAGGAGCCTTTGACGGGAAATGTCCCAGGTTACATATGTAACCATGGTTCCCCTTCAGTCGTTTCACTACGACGTTACATATGGGAACTCGCTTGAGTGACCATTCACCTCTGAGCTTTATAGAAAAGGCCAATGAAAATTGGCGAGTGGAATTTGCATGCAACGCCACTCCCCCGTACATACAGGTATATAAGATGGCGGCATGCATCCACTCATTCAGATTTTCGCTTCGGAGCCTCACCGCTGCAAGCTGTTATAAGAAAAATTCCTGCAGAGTTACGCTCTCTCATTGAAAGATCCTGTGAGCCGGCTGCTGTGACAACGACGAGCCGGCTTCCTCACACTCCAGCGAGTCCTTCGCACAGATTGTGCTGCGTCCTCCCTGGGCAAACCGGGATCTAAAAGAGCATTTTCCTTACGGTCGTTGAGAGGCATTTCCCGGTGTGTCTTTCCGACCGTGCATTTCTGGGTGCAGTAGTTTCCTTACCTCGGTTGACGGTCACGATCGCTGTCTCTCGTGCCTGGGCTTAGAGCACGCCGAGGCGGCGTTCGTGGGGATCGGGCCGCCAAGGGGATCGGGCTGGAGGTACCCAAGGTGCCTCCGCCCGATCCCTCAAGGCTGAATGAATGGTTCCTGGGGACGTGGTCTGCGGCACCGCCGTGCTCTCCCCCAGTGCCATTCTTCCCGGAGGTTCATGATGAGTTGATCAGGGTCTGTAGGCTTTCGTCAGCTCTCGCTGGCAGAGCCTACTGTGCTGCGGGCCAGGCTGCCACTGCCTTGCATGCCATGGCCACCCTGCAGGTCTACCAGGCCAAGGCATTGAAAGAACTGCACAAGGGTAGTCCTGCGTGCGGCGACTGACTTCACTCTCCGGGCGACCAAAGTCACGGCGCGGTCCCTTGGTCAGGTGATGTCCACACTTGTGGTCCAGGAGCGCCACCTCTGGCTGAACCTGGCGCAGATGGCAGATGCCGACAAAGCACACTTTCTCGACACTCCCGTCTCCCAGGCCGGCCTCTTCGGCGACACTGTCGAGGACTTTGCCCAGCAGTTCTTGGCAGTCCAGAAGCAGACTGAGGCGATTAAACACATCTTGCCCCGTCGAGAGACTACCAGGAAGTCCCCGGGTGCCCAGCCTCAGCCTGCTCGTCACCGAGGGCGCCCCCCTGCGGCTCCCAAACCAGCTCCGACTCCAGCTGAGGCCCACGATGCGGCTCTCGCCAGATGTCGCGGCTCTCGCGGCGCCGCCCGCTGCTCAGGGATCGTCTACAAGAACCCGCAGGTCTGCGAAGCGTCCCTGACACAGGCAGCCCAGAGATGGGGGAGGCTGCTCTTAAGGGGACGACAACATCTGTGCCCCCACTCCCGGGGGAGGGCCAGGACCTTCTGTGCGTTCTACCGGGTGGTACCCACCCACTCACAGAAAGAGCAATTTTCCACATTTCTGGGTCTAGTGCCCCGGGATCTGTTCCTGAGCGACGCTATGCCTCCTCGGATTCGGACCCAGAGCCTACATTCGCCAGCGCGGGAACCTGGGAAGAAGGTAAGCACTGCCCAGTGCGGCCAGACTGTTCTCCAGAACGTTCATCCTTCTAGGATCAGTCCTCTTCCCTTCCCGCAGGCTGCCCCACCGCGGTCACGTCGGTCAACGCTCCACTGATCCCACTTGCGGTCAGGCTGGGGGCCTAGCTAGAGCTCCCCAGCCCTTCCCGGTGGTTGATCCGGACGGTACGTCTCAGCTATGCAATTCAATTCACCAGGCGTCCGCCCAAGTTCAGGGGCGTCCTCTTCACTTCTGTCCGCTCAGACACAGATGCCTCTGTCTTGCGTGCGGAGATTGCTGTCTTGCTGGCGAAGGACGCAATCGAGCCTGTTCCTCCAGCCAAAATGAAGTCAGGGTTCTACAGTTCCTACTTCATCGTGCCCAAGAAGAGCGGTGGGTTACGACTGATCCTGGATCTTCGAGTTTTGAATCGGTCCCTTCTCAGGCTGCCGTTCAAAATGCTCACTTCCAAATGCATTCTTTCTTGCGTTCGACACCAGGATTGGTTTGCAGCCATCGACCTGAAGGACGCCTATTTTCACGTCTCAATATTGCCTCATCACAGACCCTTCCTACGGTTTGCCTTCGAGGGTCGAGCGTATCAGTACAAGGTTCTCCCATTTGGCCTGTCCCTGTCTCCCCGCGTCTTCACGAAGGTCGCGGAGGGGGCCCTGACCCCTCTGTGGCGGAAGGGCGTTCGCATTCTCAACTATCTCGACGACTGGCTCATCATAGCTCACTCGCGAGATCTGTTGTACGAACACAGGGACCTGGTGCTCCGACACCTCAGCCATCTGGGCCTTCGGGTCAACCGAGAGAAGAGCAAACTCTCTCCCCAGTGCAGAGGATCTCTTTTCTCGGCTTGGAGCTGGACTCAGTCAACATGACAGCCTGCCTCACCAACGAGCGCACGCAGTCGGTGCTGAACTGTCTGAAACTATTCAAACACAAGACAACGGTCCCTCTCAAAACTTTTCAGAGGCTCCTGGGGCATATGGCAGCCGCAGTAACGCCGCTCGGCCTGCTTCATATGAGACCGCTTCAGCGCTGGCTACATGATCGAGTCCCGAGATGGGCATGGCATCGTGGCACACTCCGGATTGGCGTTTCCCCACAGTGTCGCCGCCTATTCACCCCGTGGTCAGACCCTGCTTTCCTATGGGCCGGAGTCCCCTTAGGACAGGTGTCCAGGCATGTTGTGGTCCACACGGATGCCTCCACCATGGGTTGGGATGCCGTATGCAACGGGCAAGCAGCCTCGGGCTCCTGGACAGGACCTCGACTGATTTGGCACATTAACTTCCTAGAGTTGCTAGCTGTGCTTCTTGCGCTGCGCCGCTTTCTTCCGATGCTCCGCCACAAGCGTGTGCTTGTCCGTACAGACAACACTGCGACCGTAGCGTACATCAACCATCAGGGCGGTCTACGTTCCCGTCGTATGTCACAACTCGCCCGCCATCTGCTCCTGTGGAGTCAGACGCGGCTGAAATAGCTGCGCGCCATTCACATACCAGGAGAGCTCAACCGTGCAGCTAGATCTGTTTGCCTCCCCAGAGTCCTCCCATTGCCAGCTCTATTACTCCCTCAACGAGGCTCCCCTCGGCAGGGACGCACTGGCACACAGCTGGCCTCTGGGGTCCAAGTACGCCTTTCCCCCAGTGAGCCTTCTTGCACAGACCCTGTGCAAGATCAGGGAGGACGGGGAGCAGGTTCTGCTGGTTGCGCCGTACTGGCCCACCCGGACCTGGTTTGTCAACCTCACGCTCCTCGCGGCAGCCTCTCCCTGGAAGATCCCCTTGAGGAAGGACCTTCTTTCTCAGGAGATGGGCACTATTTGGCACCCGCGTCCCAACCTCTGGAACCTACACGTGTGGCTTCTTGACGGGACACGGTAGACCTCTCCGGCCTTCCACAGGCCGTGATAGAAACTATCACTCAGTCTAGAGCTCCCTCCACAAGGCAGGCCTATGCTCTGAGGTGGATTTTTTTCGTTGACTGGTGTGCCTCCCGTGGTGAGGACCGACAGAGATGCCCGATTGCAGTGGTGCTTTCCTTTTTGCAAGAGAAGTTGGAGCGTAGGCTGTCCCCTTCAACTCTCAAAGTGTATGTCGCTGCCATTGCGGCATATCACGATGCAGTCGATGGAGCATCCATTGGGAAGCATCAACTGGTCGTGAGGTTCCTCAGAGGTGCGAGAAGGGTTAATCTCCCTAGACCGCACCTCGTACCCTCTTGGGATCTCTCCGTCGCCCTTCAGGGCCTGCGGGGACCTCCCTTCGAGCCGTTGGTTTCAGTCGAGCTTAAATTTCTGTCACTTAAGACGGCGCTCCTGACCGCGCTCGCCTCCATCAAGAGGGTTGGGGACCTACAAGCCTTCTCTGTCAACGAAACATGCCTAGAGTTTGGGCCGGCTGATTCTCGTGTTATTCTGAGACCCCGGCTATGTGCCCAAGGTTCCCACCACACCCTTTCGGGATCAGGTGGTGAACCTGCAAGCGCTGCCCCCGGAGGAGGCAGACCCGGCCTTAGCGTTGCTATGTCCTGTTTGAGCTTTGCGTATTTACGTGGACCGCACCCGGAGCTTCAGACGCTCCGAGCAGCTCTTTGTTAGCTTTGGGGGACAGCAGAGAGGAAATGCTGTCTCCAAACAGAGGTTGGCCCATTGGGTGGTGGATGCCATCTCCCTGGCTTATGAGGGCGAGGGGGAGCCGTGCCCCCTAGGAGTTCGAGCTCACTCCACTCGGAGTGTTGCCTCCTCCTATGCGCTGGCGCACGGTGCCTCGCTAGCAGACATCTGCGGAGTTGCGGGCTGGGTGACAACGTACGTAACCCTCGTTCCCTGAAGAACCCTACATCCCCTTGCCACAACCCTAGGTCGCGCTGACGCCGGGCTGCGGTTCGGCTCCTCAGCAAAAACCTGAATGAGTGGATGCATGCCGCCATCTTATATACCTGTATGTACAGGGGAGTGGCGTTGCATGCAAATTCCACTCGCCAATTTTCATTGGCCTTTTCTATAAAGCTCAGAGATAAATGGTCACTTAAGCGAGTTCCCATATGTAACGTCTCCGTTCCCTCCTTCAGGGAACGAGGGTTACGTACATAACCTAGACGTTCCCTGAGGGAACGAGACACTGCGTCCAAAAACGCACTGAATGATGTGTAAACTAGCCAATCAAACGACGATACGTCACGGGCGGATGACGTCATCAACCAGGAAGCATAAAAGCACATGCGAAGCTGCCGGCGTCAGCTTCTGGGGATGAAGTGAGCGCTCGGCAGGGATGCCGGAAGGATGGATCGAGACACAGCGTCTCGTTCCCTCGAGGAACCATGGTTACATACGTAACCTGGGACGTTCCCCTTCAGGAACTCGAGCTGCGTACGAAAACGCATTGGGAACGAGATGCCCACTCCACCAGACTTCCAAGTCCCTGCCTAGTGGAAGAGCTAGGACAAGAGAACAGAAGAGCCAGGAGTGGCTCGGACATCTAGGTTGTAGAACCTTACAAAGGTGAGGGGCGTGGACCATCCCGCAGCATTGCAGATGTCCTGTATTGGGACCCCTGCCATAAAGCTTTAGAAGCACCCATAGCGCGGGTAGAGTGAGCCTTGAACCCCAGATGCGAGGGGAGGTCAGAGGACTCATAAGCAGTAGATACGGCATCTACAATCCATCTGCTAAGAGTTTGTTTAGTAGCAGGATATCCCTTCTTAGGGAAGCCATAGCAGACGAACAACTGATCTGTCTTATGCCACAGGGCAGCTCTGTGGACATAGGCATCCAAGGCACGTACGGGACACATACAATTTAGCTTCTGCTGGTCGGGCTCCCGAAAGGGAGGAGGACAGAAAGCCTGGAGCACAACCGGCTGTGGTGTATTAGTGAACCTTAGGAACATACCCCGGCCTGGGGTAAAGGAAGGCTTTGATCATGCCAGGAGCAAACTCTAGATGCGAAGGGGCCACCGAAAGGGCCTGCAGGTCCCCAAACCGCTTGAGGGAGGTAAGAGCTAGCAGTAGCGCTGTCTTAATAGTGAGGAATCGAATCGGTATCTCTTCTATAGGCTTGAATGGCGGCCTACAGAGAGCCTCAAGCACCACAGCCAGGTCCCACGTAGGGACATGGGGTCGTGTCGGAGGCCTCAGCCTCAGCACACCGCGGAGGAAACGTACGACCAGGGGATCTTTATCTCTCCGTCGAGGAGAGATATCAGGTCCGAGAACCATACTCGGCCCGGCCAGTACGGGGCTACTAGTAGTAGACTGATCCCGTCCCGGCGTACTCTCTCCAGAACTCCCGGGAGCAGAGCAATCGGGGGGAAGGCGTACAGACGAAGCCTCAGCCACGTCTGTACCATAGCATCCAGCCCCAGGGGAGCTGGATGAACTAGAGAGAACCAGATGGAACATTGCGTGTTCTCTCTCGTGGCAAAGAGATTCACTTGGGCTGGGCCAAAGATCTCCCATATCTGATTCACCACCTCTGGGTGAAGCATCCATTCCCCGGGCCTCGGCCCCTGCCTCGACAGGACGTCTGCTCCCACATTCAGATGCCCAGGAATGTGAACTGCTCGCAGAGAGAGGAGTTTGTCCTGGGACCACACAAGGATCTGGTGCGCCAGCTTGTACAAGGGGTGCGACCGCAGACCTCCCTGGTGGTTGATGTAGTAGACCACCGCTGTGCTGTCGGTGCGCACCAGCACATGGCGATCTCTCAGGTCTGGGAGAAAGTACTTCAAGACTCGAAATACGGCCAGCATCTCGAGGCAGTTGATGTGCCAACTGAGATGGCGATCACTCCACAGACCTCTGGCGGAGCGGCCACTCATGACCGCCCCCCAGCCGGTGAGGGATGCATCTGTCGCTAGCTTGACACGGCGACAACGAGTTCCCAATACCGGGCCCTGATTTAAGAACCACGGCTTCTTCCACATATCTAAGGCACGTAGCTCTCAGCGTGTGACCTTGATCATACGGAGCGGGTTTCCCCTCGGAGAGAACCCCTTGGTTTTGAGCCACCACTGTAGGGGTCTCATGTACAGCAGGCCAAAAAGTATCACGTTGGACTGCCATCAGACCCAGCAGTTGTTGGAACTGCTTGACAGTGAGTGACCGACCTTTTTTGACTCTCTTGACTGCGGCGAGGATCGACTCGATCCGAGCAGGGGACAGACATGCCTGCATCGTGGTTGAATCCCACACCACGCCCAGATAAGTTGTCCTCTGTGATGGAGAAAGCACACTTTTCTTGGCGTTTAGTCTTAACCCCAATGTTTTCATGTGTGCGAGAACAACATCTCGATGTCGAGCCGCTAAACTCTCGGATGCTGCTAGGATCAGCCAGTCGTCGATGTAGTTCAGTATGCGAATGCCTTGAAGTCGAAGAGGGACTAATGCAGTATCTACGCATTTCATAAACGTGCGGGGTGAGAGTGCTAGGCCGAAGGGAAGAACCCGATACTGGTAAGCTTCGCCCCTGAAAGCGAACCTCAGGAACTTCCTGTGTTGAGGAAGGATGGAGACATGAAAGTAAGCGTCTTTCAGATCTATCGTCACAAACCAGTCCTCAGACCTGATTTGTGACACTACTTGCTTGACTGTAAGCATCTTGAACTTCAGTTTCATAACTGATCGATTGAGGCGGCGGAGATCTATGATGGGCCGCAGCCCTCCATCCTTCTTTGGAACAATGAAGTACTGGCTGTAGAAACCGGATTACCTGTCTGGAGGAGGGACCACCTCGATGGCCTCCTTCCTCACAAGGGTCTCTACTTGTTGCTCCATGACCAGAGCCTGCTCGGGGCCCACCAGAGTGGGAAAGACCCCGTCGAAAGGTGGCGGTGAACTGAATAGCGTAGCCTTTTTCTACAGTGCGCAGAACCCATGCAGACACGTTTGGCAGTAGCTTCCACGCTGTTAAATAGTCTACTAAGGGAACAAGCCGCTCGAGGCTGGCCTCTGGTGTTTGCTGAACTGCTAGCTCGGAGCCCCAGGAGACTGCCGAACTAACTGTTCTAGAGACCCCCGTGGGGGTGACGAGCGTCCCGGTTCCGCTACGAGCCCGGGCGGAGAGATCCGGGACAGACACTCGCCGGAGGCCGTTGTGCCCTGAAGCGCTGGCAGGGACAGCAGACTGACCTCCCGAGGGCACCGAGGAGAGATGGACACCGTGTAATGCAGTGCTACCCGCTCTCCCCCGGTAGGGGCTGCCCTCTGCGGTCTTGGCCTGGCGTCAGGACCGCTTTGAGGCCGGGGGCCTCCTAGACTGATGCACGACCTGCAGGTCGGCCCTCGCCTTAGAGGACCCCGGCCTAGAGTGCCGCGAGTCTCGGTCCCGGGACGGGGGAACACGAGTCGCGACACTCAACTTCTGGACCTCCCGGTATGAGGAGCTGGTACTCGGTTGTGGCTGCTCATGCCCAGCAGCCACAGAGGTTAGAGAACGGCGAGGCAGGTACCGCTGGAACGCCGCCGCTTGCTTACGAGCCTCCTGGTACCTGCTGACGACAGAGTCGACTGTGTCGCCAAACAGGCCAGAAGGCTCAAGCGGGGCATCCAAGAGGAAGACCCTGTCCTTCTCTTTCAGGGAGAGTATGGTCTCTCCCACGACCTCGCGATCTCTTTATGGAGGTCAGGGAAAAAGGGAAGGCTCTTTCTTGGAGATGGAGGCTTGCTCTGCAGAAAGCGTTCATCTAGCTTGCTTCTCTGCGGAGCAGCTTTCTCCTCGGCGGGCCAGTCGATGTTTAACTTGGCCACAGCACGAGTCACCACCTCCAAGAGCTCCTCATACTGCACCGACTGAGGGCTCACTTCCTCACGGTGCTTTCGAGGTCGCCCTTCTCGGAGGACAACAGATGGAGAGATGAGCCCGTCCCTTGGGAGGAAGTAGCCGCGGTGTGGGCTTCCGAACCCTCGGAACGGGCAGCGGACCTGCCGGGTAAGGAAGGAGATAGGGGGTCACCCGTCTCCATTTCCTCCAACAGGTCCATCTGCGAACCCCAAGAGTGTAGCACCCGCTCCGCCTCGGCAGAAGCGGGACCAGCACCCTGGGGAACGCTAGTGAAGGCTCCCTCCTCAAAGAGAGCCTTCCAGGAGCGGAGCACCCGCAAAGGAACTCACAATGCGGGCAGTCAGCCCCCTCAAGGGGGCTCCCAAACAGACCACGCACATGCTGTGTGTATCCCCGCTTGTGATGTAGCGTTTGCAAGGGGGAACACACAGCCTGAAACGTGGCCCGCTTTCTCCATTCTTAACAAGGCTTTTTTGAGACATCCTCAAAAAGAAAGCTGTGCTAACTTGCACAAAACAGAGGATAACAAGACACAAAACACACAGAGCGCTCCGCTGAAAGACAGAAGCTGACGCCGGCAGCTTCGCACGTGCTTTTGTGCTTCCTGGTCGATGACGTCATCCGCCCGTGACGTATCATCATTTGATTGGCTAGTTTACACATCATTCAGAGCATGGTTCCGCCAAAGGCGTTCCCAATGCGTTTTCGGACGCAGCTCGAGTTCCTGAAGGGGAACATGACTATTCAGCCACCATCACTTAGTGGGAGTACATTTCACAATTACAAAGGAAGATTCTCAGTTCTAATGATGGCAGTGGTGGATGCCACCTATAAGTTCCTGTAGATGAGTGTTGGTGCTCAGGGCAGGACAGCAGATGCAGGACTTTGTGCCCTTCAGACAAGCACTTGACCGGGGACACCGTAACATCCCACTTTTATGAGCACTGCCAAATTAATTACTGAATATAACATGCACGTCACGTTGTTGGGTTGTGTTTTTGTAGGCCAATAAGTGGAGGCTAATATGCACCACTTATCTCTCTTCACCCAGACAACCCTGGTGAAAAAAACAGCATATGCTGGTAGGTATGTTTTGATGCTGGAATGCTGGTTAGGTAGGTTTTGATGCTGGTTTAAGCTGGTCCTTTGCTGGTTTATGCTGGTCATGTTGCTGGTCAAGGACCAGCATGAACCAGCAAAGGACCAGCATAAACCAGCTAAAGACCAGAATAAACCAGCATCAAAACCTACCTAACCAGCATTCCAGCATCAAAACTGTTTTTTTCACCAGGGAATGGGGAAAAATCCATTTGCAGCAGTCTGCATCCATACCTTCCTCAGTGAACGACACCACCTGGACTGGCTGACAGAGGATGAAGACAACAGACTTACGGAGGGAGAGTGGAGGAAAGAGGAACCAGCACAGCAGTTTTGCAAGGCGGAAAAGCTAGAAACTTACAGAGTACTTTGTTTCTCCTGCAGGCCTTGTTCCTTGGCAAGACACATTTGTTTTATTGAACGCAAATCAGTCTACTAAACTAATGAAATGTGTTGTAGTAATGATTGTTTTTTAATTGTATCTCAAACTTGTGACATTGCTTTTGTACAGTGTTTGACAGTGATTACACCAGGATTACACATTTACCTGATTATTTTATTTGATGAACAAACAGAAATAAGTATACTGTTCTATGACCTTTTTTACCCCAGTGAATTATCCTAATTTGCAAGTGTCACAATTCTCAAGGAGTGGAGCAAGGAGGCGAGGAGATGAGGAGTAAACTTACAGAAGATTTTAATAATCAAAACTAAGGAAATACAGACTGACATGGTGAATACTCTACAAAACAAACACAAAGAACAATTCCTGGGCGTGACAGCAAGGTGTGATATTTAATGTACATAACTGGTTCTTGGGCACCAAACCAAAGGCCTGCGAACATCACATTTTGGAACTGAATTTTGGGCAGTAATTCATTCAAATGGAGTTGTATAGGCCATATTGAAAATTTTGAAGACTTGTATAAGGAGTGAGCCATCTGAATTGAAATTAAATGAGAAATAGTTTGGATCTGACAGAATTTCACCTGGTTTCGAAAGCTGTGCATATGTCACCATCATATATGTCAGAGATAATGTGTTCATTTTTTGACTTTTCATATCTGTAGACAGTGTTTTTTGAAATCTGAGGATCTTGAAGTAGTGCCTGGAATTGTGGTGCAATTGGTACATTGATTAAAAAAAATTCTGCAGTTCAGGGTTTCTAAGGGATCACTACACTAGATGCATTGTGTAATATTTTTCTATAACATTTTGATGAGTACCAATGTATGATGTAAATGATCTACAATAAAAGTTACATTCCAGCACTGCTGAATTATTTTTTAATGCATTATTAAACCCATATGTTGATACAGCATATCTTGATACAGCATCTTTACTTACTGTATGGGTTAAAAGAAAGGGCAAAAGGGGTTTATCCTCCACTTGTTTTTTTATTTATTTCTTTATCAGAGTTGTTCTAAGAGTAACTAAATATTTCATGCTTTTCACCACCACACCTGTAGAGGGTAATGTGGCTCTTTACTGGGTTATCTAGGAGACCAGCAGTTTAAGTTCTGGGTCATATTAAAACTGCACTCGAGCAAGGCAACGTGTCCGTCTCCTTATCACTCACAGGTATGGGTAATAACTCCTTTAAAAGTGGTTTGTGATAATCATCCATTATCTTTACTATAAAGAAATGTTTGGAAAGGATGTTTTGAATGTGTTAGTAGGATAATAGGATTCGATTCGGGTTCGAGAAAATGGTAAATGTTATCCGCAAACCTGTGGTTAGCAAAATCAGTGAAGGTTAACCGAAGGGATATAAAGAGAATGTGTCTTGATGTATGTATGTGGAAATTTGTAAAATATTTGATCATTTCCAAAACACATTTATGCCAGTTTAATCATTCTTATTATAAGCATTTCCATCTGTTGTGAATGTTAGTTAAATTTAGTTGATCTGGTGTGTATTGTTGCAGCTATACTATTTGCAAATATGTACGTGAAAGCGTAGTATCATCACACAGGATATTCAATGTGAGTAGTAAAACGCGATGGGTATTGTTTAATGTATTAACACCAGGTTTATGGTTCTGATCTGTAATAATTTGGATAGTAATAAGTTTGAGATTTTATTAGGAGAAATTGAGTTAAATGTATATTGTATTTATTTCTTCATAAAGATATGGGAAAGTGTTAATGTGTGTTATGTGTAAATGTAGAGGTACTGTAATCTGGGAATACAGTGAAAGGTAAAATGATACTGTTTCCACCGTAGTGACTGGTATCATTGTTACAAGTTGTTATTACCTATGGTGAAGAATTGTATTCTTTGAGTATATAAAATATTACCAATTCTACCTTATACAGAAGTATATTCAACTGTATTGGGTTCTTTTGTTCATGCAGTTATGCCTGTGTTCACACAGGAAATCTAATTACATTGTATTGAATTTAGTAATATAAGCTAGAGCTGAAGATCTTTGCTTAATTTATTTCATTTTACTCTGGCTCGGGTGAAACTGAGGCTTGCCTCTGGTGATTACGTTTTGGCAAAATTTGCAAAACTTGTAAAATTAGCCAGATCAGTACTGTGCATCCCGGCCAGTAGCAGCAGCAGTGAAAGGGTGTTCAGTGCTACTGGACACACCATCAGTGAGCACAGGACCACACTAAAGCTACAGTGGAATCAATAATTTTCCTCCACAAAAACATGTAGCCTAATCTTGGTGAGTAAAGATTTTTCATATTATAACTAAATATTAATTGAGTCTTAAATGCATAACGTAGACAGAGTATATAGGCTAATGTTGACATTATTCTTTTTTTACTGTAAGGCCTCAGAGAAGAGAACAATTCAGAATCTTCTGTGAGCCATTTGGGACGACCATAAAAACAGATTGGGAGTTTACATGACGCCAGCGCGTCTTGACCAGTTCCTGTCCTACGTTGACTTCTCACCGCAGGGGTGAACCAGTGATAGATCAATATCAATTCGGGAGAACAGAGGACTGTTACATTTTCATTACGAGTTTGGAAGGACAATTATTTGAGTATTGCTGTTAGAGCAACAATATGCATTAGTAGTATGTTTTTATATCTCCTATGGGCTTGGTGTGTTTATTGTAACCTACGAAGCTAACCAATGTGTGAATAACCCGTTAGGTAGACAAAGTTATTAATATGTATGAAAGATACCTAATGTTTGGTATTGAATGAAAGCTCATTTTATTTCCAAGATGTTGACGTGAATGAAAAGTTGATATGAGATACGATGCTTGCATTACAACAGTCAGTGAAGTGATTAACAAACTCTTGGAGAAAGTTGCCTTCACGTGACAGACAAACAGTAAATAACCATATAGGGCGGAGCCCCGCCTGGCAACCCAAATGATTGGAACACAACTTTATGGGACGTACTTCGTCGGCCCGGTTAAAATCAAAATGTTCCTAACAAACTTCGCCTTTCGGCCGTCGCCTTTCACCTGAGTGCGCTCTCACCGGCGCTCCCGGCTCAACCAACTACGTGATTGTGCCATCCAGAACTCTACAGAACCAGCTAAATCTTCGTGAAACTTTCAAAGTCTTTGCGCCCCGCAACTCCGACTTTCAAAGAACTTCAAGCTCATCACGCTCGGCAACCAAGCAACCAAACAAAGCTTGAACTGACCTAACTGCGTGAAACACCGAACAGCGGAAGCAGCTTGAAACACCCTGTCGGTGTGAACAGCATGAGACACTCGCAACGAGAGAAACACTTTGCCAGCACTCACCTGAGCTCCGAGAGCACCGCGGAAAACCCGAACGCAAGTAAAACAAGGTCTCCTTAATCTCTTGCTGAACCGGTGCAAACTTTCCTTAAGCAGCAAAAAGATAAATCTCTGCTTTTATGGCTTTCTCTGGTTGCAATTTAAGAACTAGTAGCAGATACTAGTAGTTTTCGGATTCCCTTCAAACTCCATAGATTCTCATTCCTTGAACCGTATGCATGTGTGTGTGTGAGTGTGTGTATGTGTGTGTAATTTTTAGTAGTTTAGTTCATGTATCTTAGAGCAGTTCAATAAATTCTTGTTTCATTGGAAAGAACATTGTCTTGTTTCTTGTGTTCAGAAAGTTACTGCCTGTGCCAAGATTTTGCTACCTAGCTCATAGCAACCTAAAACTGTTTATAATATAATCCGATGGCCACGGAAATAATATAAACATCCAGAATTGGTAAGATATACTAAGTTAAACCTATTAATTCTGAATCAGTTAATCAAGTCGATTCTGAATAATTTGGATTCGATTCCCAATTGAATCACTTAAATTTGATCTAATTACCCTGAAACCCTACATTACATTTCAGCTGCTATTCACCATCGCATTACCAAATACCCAGAGATGTTACGATGCTACAGAGGACTCATTTTATTTCTTTGTTCCAACTTCCAAGAGGCCTATAGCCTACGTTAGTCATAAATAAATTATGTTAAAACATGTATAAATGACTCATTCTTGACAAAAGGTAAAAGAGCTGTGTGCTTCCACACATTTGAATAATGTCGGGCTGCAAACGGGTTCGGGCTTTTAAAAAGCTGTCAATCAAAATATGTTTGTCGGGCTCAGACCGAATTCTGTCCCGCCTAACTTTCCTGCTGGTCCTTGACCAAGGACCAGCATAAACCAGCAAAGGACTAGCTTAAACCAGCATCAAAACATACCTAACCAGCATATGCTTTTTTTTTTTTCACCAAGGGTGTACTCACTTTTGAGAGATACTGTATAGACCATTTCAACAGCTATTCGTTCGTGTAAGGAAGTGACGTCTTTGATCCTTGGACGTTTCCGGTTAGTTAACGAGCACATTCAAAACATTGGCGGAACACGGTTTTATACACAGTGACATTGCGACAGTTTTTATTCTTGAGGTTAAAAATGTCAAAATTAAAATTAGGACCATGTTGTTCGGTGGTTGGATGCTCTCTCAGACAAGGAACTAACTTGCTGTCGGAAATTAAAGTGTTTAGATTTCCGAAAAACAAAACACAACGTGGCGCTTGGATTGCAGCAGTGAAGAGAGAAGGCTGGATACCGACTAGTAACTCGAGGATATGTAGCACACATTTTATATCTGGTAAGTAAACAATGTTTTTGTAAGTAAATTATTATTACTGGATTAATTTGCATTCCTATATGTTCACTAGTTAAGTATGTTGGATCTAATTTTGAGCTAGCATTGTGGCTTCGTCATTGTTTTCATATGTAACTTAGATGGATAGCGTTTCGGTACGTTTGTAGTTAAAAAGCCAGGTTTTATTTCCATTTTCATTTCCAAATATTCTGTGGGCTGTAATTAGGAAAGTAGTAGTTTACATTAGCTGTCTAACTATCTATTCAGCTGACAGATGCAAAGCGTAACACTTTACAATAATGTTTTATTGTATAACATTAGCTAACTGCATTATTTCACAAAAGAGAATGGTACGCATTTTTTCCGTCAGTTATTAAGCTTTGTAAATGTTAATTCCATCATGCACTAATGTGACAACAGCATTATTTTTAACATTTAACGTAACTAACATGGATAGTAATTAAATAAATGTTAAAGAAATACTCGTCATGAATCTGGTCGGTGACCTTCAGTCCGCTCACCATCAGATGTCGCTCTCACCCTGTCCTTACACACTGACTGTTGCTCTACACCCCGGACTTCATCTCACCGAGTATTGTGGAGTTAATGTAGAGAACTGTCGGTTGCGTTTAGCGCCCCCCTAGTGCTAGCACCTTTACAGTGTTGTTCCTTAGTTTCCTAGTTTCCTGAGTTTTCTAGTTCCTGAGTTCCTTTAGTTTAGTACTCTCGCCTGGCCATCTCGTTTTCGTCTGTCTCGCCGCCTGCCTTCCTGACTCTCACTCGTTGTAAGGAATACCCCTCTGCCTCGCTTCACGGATTATGTTCGCCGCTGATCGACCCAAGCCTGCCTCACGGACTACTCTTGTGCCTCGCCCCAACATACCTGTTTGTTGTTGTTCTGACCCTGCCTGTTTGACCATGTATTTGTCTCATCCTTTGAATAAAAGCTTGCACATGGATCCCCTTGCCTCTCGTCTCCCTCTCCACATTACACTCGTTCATTTAAAAAAAATGTTTTTAATTACCATACGTTTTAATGTTTTAAACCGATTATGTCATATGCTGGAATGTTAAACCAAAAACAAGCAATATTGTGCGTAATCAACATTTGAAAAATTATATATAAATTCAGTCAATAAACGCTGTAAAATGTAAATTTTTTGCTCAGATGCCTAAAATATTTACTAATTTAAAACCCTTTCAAAAGTGTTATGCAGAGATCATACTGGTAGCTAGTCAAATTGTTAGTTTATTTGTAGGAATCATCATTGAATATCTACAAATTGAGACCACTCAACTGCTAGCATGAAATTAAGTGTAGAATTAAATGTTTTTCTCATCTTATGTTTATCATTCACCAAAGTGGTCTTGGCTTTTTGGTCATTATGTTTAATCTGCACTGCCAACAAATGTTTTTCTTACTTTATTTTTGCCTTGTTTCCAGTCCAAATATCTAGTAAAGTAAAAAAGTAAAAACTATTGTCTTATTTTGAAAAAAAAAAAATAGGAAAATTGAGTTTTTGCTCAAAACAAGCAAAATGATCTACTAATAGGGTAAGTCAAATAATCTTGTTTTCAGTTTTGAAAAATATAATTTTTACCCTATTGGCAGATTATTTATTTTATCTTTGACTTAATTTTGACTTTTTATTTTCTTTTCTGAAACCAAGACAATATTTTTTACTTGTTCAGTAAGTGCTTCTTGATTTAAGAATGTTTAGATATTTGGACGGAAAGCAAGACAAAAACAACAAAATAAGAAAGACTTTTTTTGCAGTGTATCTTTAACCAGTGATGTGTGAAAGCTATAGCTTATCCCAATAATGTTTTTCTACTTCGGTCTTTAGGCAAACCATCAGATGACCCTCTAAGTCCAGACTTCATTCCATCAAAGCTTCCACACAGACCTGACCCCTCCAGAAAAATGGACCGATATCAGAGGTCTTTGAGACAAGCATCAGAGGTTAATGAGATGAGCACCAGAGTTCAGCCTATGGAGGAAGTAGAGGACATGGACACAGATGTAACAGAAGTTAAGTCCTACAGTGACGTGTGTTGGAACAGATCTCACTATGAGGGATATTGAAGACATGGAGAAACTGAACACAACTTACAAAGAGCAAGTGAGAAGCCTAGAGTCAAAGATTCAAACACTCACCTGTGAGAGGAAACATCTGAAATCCAATGTGGATTTAAAGGATGATCAAGTCGTTCACTTCTACACTGGCCTTCGCTCATCCAAAGTTTTTTTTGCACTTCTGACATATCTCACCACTGCTTGGAGTCCAAGAACACTGAGTCCTCCAACAGTTCTCCAGTTTTACTTGGTCTTAATGAAACTAAGACTTGGCCTCACTCATAAAGATCTTGCCTTCAGGTTTCACTGCAGTTGTGCAACAATCTCTGCAATATTTCATGACTGGTTGAACATAATGGCACAGCGTTTCACATCTCTAATTCATTGGCCTTCAAGGGAAGAAATTAAAAAGAATCTTCCTGCCCTTTTCAGAAGCCCCCCTTTCAATTCAGTGAGGTGTATCATAGACTGCAGCGAGATATTCATTGACCGACCAACATCACTCAGTGCAACAACACAATTAAATTCCTGGTTGGCATCAGTCCAACAGGGGCAATCACATTCCTTTCCAAGTCTTGGGGTGGTAGAGCCAGTGACAAAACAATCACCAAATCATCTGGTTTAATTAATCTTTTGGAAGAAGGAGACATTGTCATGGCTGACAGAGGGTTTAGTTTCCCTGAGTATTTTGCTGCAAAAGGGATCCAGCTACTCATACCAGCTTCAACTCGTGGAAAGACAGAGCTTTCAGGGCAAGAAGTGTCTGTGTCACATCACATGTCAAGGATGAGGATTCATGTGGAAAGGGCTATTGGCCGCCTTAAAAATTACTGTATTTTGCGACAAACACTCCCAATAGACTTGGTCAAGCGAAGATCCAAAGACACAGTAGCAACAGTTGATAAAATATTGCTAGTATGTTCTGCATTATCTAATTTGGACAAGTCATTAATCCAGTAGAAATGTATACCATGGACACTGACAAGTGGTTAGAAAACTTTTTTTGTTATTAATTTTTTGATGGTGTACAATAATAATATTAGTGACAGATTTAGCACATGAAATTTTGCACTGTATATGTCACTTGAATATAGATTTTTTTTTAATGTTTGATTTTTAGTTTCTAACTACCTATAATTAAACATTTGCTTGTTAACTCAAATATTTGCTTTCTTGCAATTGATTAAATGTATTTGATAAAAAAAAAACTAACTTTTAACAGATTATTAATAAGGATGTGTATGATCTCACATTTATGTGGTTTATGGCAAACACGCTGAACAAAACCACTGATTACCAGGATGCCTTTTTAAGTCCACACGTTTCGGATGAAACACCTTGTGACAGACAAAGCACTGTGTGACAGATGTTTTGGACATTCTTTTACACAAACAGGAAGCCTCTGCTATCAGAAATTGTTTCTTTAGCTTGTGTGTGTAGATTTCTGTGAGAATGTGCTGTCTGTAGAAGAGATCTAGTTTTGGTCTGATCTGAGCCCAGTACTCTTCAGAGAACTCTACTTTCTGAGTATGGCACTCCTCTGTTGTCCAAATTACAAAGTATGATGTTCTGAGTTCACACATTGCCATTTGCCCCTGAACTTGTGCATAGTATGCATGGTCCTTTTTAAGCTCAAAGTTTTCCCCTACACAGAAGCCTTTGCTTTTGATAGCATCAGATATAGACACATTTGCATACTTCAAAGGGCAGTTAATTTCAAGTGTAGCAGGTGGGCAACGCTTGCAATGAACTATTCCATCTGGGCTGGCTCCTAAATGTGGAAACTTTGGATTTACTACTAACCCAACTTCTTCCACCCTCAAGTTGTCATGACAAGTCATCTGGTTTGAAGTAAAGGCTTCTCTAGCTAGTTTTTCATTGTTCTTACCCCAAGCTAAGGCTGGTGCATTTCTGCTGGATGTGTAGCCTATTTTAGATGTCAAACTAGGTTGACTTGTCTTGCATCTTAACACTTCGTTGAAGTGACTTGCAGTGATTCGGCCCAGTCTCTGCTCAAACCACTGTTCACAAGAGGACTGACCCTGTGTACTCTCTTGGAGGAGCTTACAATTCAGTTCACTAAAGTAAGCAGGGATGGTTTGCATGATTTTATCCAGCTCAAATTGTAGTTTATCTTGTGACAGTAAACTGTGCTTCTCATCAAACAAATGTGTAAGGGGCTTTGGCAAGTTTGTTGCATTTACAGTGCTGTCAGTACAAGGTGTTTCACTCTGTACCACTACTTGTGATTCCTTACGAGATTCTGCCTCAGCTGTAGTGAGAATATCAACCTTGTCTGTGCTCTCCTGCTCTCCCTCAGATGCAGTGTCTGTGTCACTACCAAAAGTCATAGTGGTAAACAGTGCACAGTCTGGGATCTCGTTCTGAAATGGGAATCACATTTAAATCATAATCAGATTTAGTTGTGTAGCATTATATATCATTTCCCAAAAACTTAGTAACCCATTTTTACAGTTAATCCAGATATGTACAATGTCAAAATCATAAATACTTCTCTGACCTGATCTGCCCTTACAAAGTTACTATTCACAGTTCAAACCATATAAACACACATTATGTATGTACCACACATAGTGGTTGCCAAAATTATTAAAATCAGAACCAGTTAAAAATTGGTTTTAAGTCAGTTATTTCTATCTTTTGGTGTAGTGTCAGTAGGAAATATAAGTTTATATTTCCAAAGATGCATTTAGCCATTAACTGTAATTGTCCAGTGAGATTTTTGTTTGGCTGTTGTTTGGCACTGGCTGTTGTCAGACTTCTTGTACAAACAAAAATCTCACTGCATTATTACAATTAATGGCAAACAGAATGTTTGGAAATGTAAACTGATATTTCCTACTGACACAACACAGCAAAAGATCTAAACCATTTTTAGCTGGTGAAAACACTAGTGTTGTAATAATTTTGGCAATCACTGTGTTCCGGCATTTGTGGTTTATGAGGACACAAATGTGTATAACGACATGGGTACTACAACGTAAACGTGGTTTATGAGGACACTTCCTGTGTCCCCGTAAAACAAAAGGCTTAAAAAAAACATACTAAACAGTGTTTTATGACATTCAAAAAGTTTGCACAGTCTCCTGTGAGGGCTAGGTTTAGGTGTAGGGTAGGTGTAGGGCGATAGAAAATATGGTTTGTACAGTATAAAAACCATTACGCCTATGGAGAGTCCCCGTAAACCACAAATGCAAGAATGTGTGTGTGTGTGTGTATGAAGAGTTTATTTGCAACTCTTTTATTTTTATTTTTTTATTTTTATTTTATCAAAAATCATGTTTTTTATCATTGTGTTAGCTGTATTTTTTACCTAATCAAAAATAACCCAACTGCACTTTAATTGAGATTAATTGGAATGCATATTGAAAAAGATGATTTTTGAAAACTGTTAAAAAAAATGAACTCTTCATATATACATAACTTGTGTGTTTATGAATACATGACAATGTGTGCAAAATTATGCTCCTATATGATTTAAGGATATAGTATATATTCTTACATATATCCTATATATAGTCACATACATTGAAATATACATGGATTTTGTCACACACAAGTTCCACTATATCCATGTGCATATCAATGTTTAAGGCTATATCCATGAAAACCATATAGGAACATATTTCATATGTTTTGCATATCTTGTCATTTATCATGTTTCTGCAAATGTTTCCTTACCTTCAAGAACTTAAAAAGCTTGCTTGGTGAGACTGATGTGACTACAGTGGATGTGATGGGATCCCTACTCTGAATTGCTCTTTGTCTGACAGGTTTGGAAAAGTCAATGTCTGCCACTGGTTTTGGATCAATCTAAAGCAAAGTGGGATTATACACTGACTAATCTGCTAGTATCTGCTTTTATCTAAAACCAACAACACGTGTGATGAATTAGAATTAGAAAAGTTATCGCTTGTAACGTCTCTTGCCGAATTTTACACCAATACAGGGGCTCAGATGTCACAAATGTAGCATTCAAACCCTCTCTCACACACTGTTCCACCGCAACAAGGATGGCAGCAACATGGCTACACACTTCACCTAATCTAAATTACAAACATTTCCATCAAAACGTATGAAATAATTATGTATGCAATAAATTAATGGAACACAACTATTCATTTAACAGAATTCAGTTCAGCAATGTGATTTATTATTAGCATAGACATACAGACTTACCCAGCCATGCAAGTACAATGCCCACTAATAACCTCCCCGGTCACTCTAGCAACGAACCAGGCAGAGTACGTTTTTGACAACGTTTGACTTGCTCCAACTTCGCCAAACACAAGATAAACGTCGTCCACACTGTATGAACAAATGCTTCCAACTTTTCCACTAATGAAGTAATTGCAGGCATCCAGACTACGATATGCCTTTACCGCTTCTCTTGTGTAGACGCACTCGGTCTCAACCAGATAATGATACAGGTCTGGATACGTTATTTCAGGTAAATGTTTAACATTCTGAGTGAAAAGTTGGCGCCTCAGTGTCTGATTTAAGGAGTCCGGTAATTCAACGGTATCGTCTAGTCTTAGTTTTTGTAAATATCTTGACTCTTCTGTTTTAGCTAGACTTAAAAAATATGTACTAGTCATTTTGTTTTGACAGGTCTATGTTTTAAAAATGGCGCCACCGGAAATGCTTTAGGACCAGACACGCGCAGTATCATCGCAACGCATTTGTTATTGTTTACTTCCTTGAAATGGTCTATATTAATACATTAACATGAATGCATCTATTATTAGCAGGGGTATTTTAAAGATTTATTTTTTGGTGTTTTTATGGCTTTATTTAGATAGGACAGAGTAGTTGGACTGGAAGCAAAAAGGGAGAGAGAGAAGTGGGTGGGATCTGGAAAGGTCCAAAAGCCGGGACTCAGGACACCCGCAGCGCAACAGCGCTATATGTCAGCGCACTACCCACGAGGCTATTGGCACCTTAACAGTGGTTTAAAATAAAGAGCAAAGCAGTGTGCGCGTTCTTCCGGAGATTACGTAAGCCTGTAAAGCACTTCTTCCTCTGCTGTGAGTCCAGCATCTGACACCACAGCTGGATCCAGATGATTCTGAGGTCGTACGGCAGACCAAAATCATGCTGAGCCAGCGTACAGTATGTCTGGGCAATAGGTGTTGTTCTGTTTGAAATAACACACGGATATTTGCCCTTTGAAAACCAAGATGCAGTGCTGCGTGGCTACATTGACATGACACAGACTTTATCCTCAGATAAACACAACAGACACCTCTGCAGAAAAGATATATTGGACAGCACATAACAGAAAATATTTGCCAATATAACCATAGACATAATGTTTTTTTTTTAATGCTATCAGACAATTACATTTTATATGGTAAAACATGTTCACATTTACTTTTCATAACTTTTCATATGTAAGACTAACCTGCAGTCTCTCTGAATACAACATGCTGTGACCTGCTTTTTCAGTGTTTGATCTGATCGGTTAGTGAGTGGTTGTCGGTCAGAAAATAATAATTCTCCATCAGATTTACTTTATGCTGCGCACAAGTTCCCACCAACTCAAAGACTTGCGTACACGAACTGAGACCTGACGTGAGATCACTTGAGCCACCGCTCACGTTCATATTGATAAATGTCAAATTTTGCCTTTGTTTAATAAATGAGGGCCATTATGAGGCAACTATTGTGTGGAAAACAGTTGTTCACATGGTCATTTGATTCCCATTTTCATGAATACTGTGCATATGAAAATGAATGGTATGGATTGAACTTTCCCAAACCTAACTCTGTGGTTCATGATCTGTTATTTTTATAGCATCCAGATTTGCATAAAGGCCCTATAGGCATGTTTGACTGTACATGTATCTACTTTTCATAGGAAAGTGTTCGATGCTTTGCATCCTTTATGACCCACAATGCAAACAATATCCTTACAAACTGTAATGGTACACATGACTTTCTTTAGGTGCAGTTCTCCACCCCAGTGAACTTTCAATTGAACTGACCACAGTGTTTTTGTGCAACTTGAAACTGTTAGGAAATACTTTCCATGGTAGTGAGGCACACTTATTTTTGTGCAGCTTCACTTCTGCATCTGATCTGAGTTATATGATCTCACAGCATTTCACAACTGTAAGGTAGTATTTATATTTTCCTTGACCTGAAGCTCTTGACAGGGGTGTGAGGAAGTGCCCTTACCTGGCCATCCAGTCTGGTGTTTTAGGGTCCCGGCCCTGGAGTCTTGTCAACACTGCACATTTACACGTGTTTCTCATCAAACACACTCTTGATTTGGTACACATTTGACAATGCTTCCTTTTCTCTATTTGGTTTAACCTTCCATCCACATTGAGACTGTGTTGTTTTTTTAGCGGAAACTGAGTTTTTTGAGAACAATCTCCAAGGTGGGCAGATCTGAAAATGTGTTGTAAAGCCGATGTATTCAAAAACTATTGAGGCTTTCGAAAACTATAATGCACAACCTGAAATTTCACAATCCTTAAACCTACCTAATACCTAAACTTAAAGCTTCAACATCTACCTTACTAACTATTAATAAGCAATAAATTAGGAGTTTATTGAGGCAAAAGTATAGGTAATAGTGAATATGTGTTCCACATTCTAAAGTGTTACCAAAGTGTTTCATAATAATAACTAATATTAATTTATTTCATTAGTATTTAAAATATAGCAAATAAGAAATCACATTGTACTGTAAAATAAAACGTATTTAAAATAACCAAATATATAATAAAAATGTTGCTATTAAAATAATAATTTTGTAGTGTGCATCTCATAAACTTTTTCTGCAGCTATATCTGATCAAATGTTCATTATCAATCTTTAAGCTCTGGTTAACAAATCTTTCTTTTCTTAGTTTGAACAGCAGCTACGCTAATTATGTTCCTATTTGTTCTCTGTTCCTGCCATGAGATTGACATCCCATGGTAACTAGGAATTCACAAGCTCCAGTCTTGATCCAGAACACTTAAGAAAAGATGATGCCAACCCCTCAGAGGACTTCAGATGATGCCAACCCTGAAAACATACAGCACTACCGAATTCTGCTAGTAATTTATAGTGTTCTTTGTCTGTTTGATTACATCATTACTTGATCTTTACCACACATCTCTACCATATGTACATCAAGCTACTACTACATATATTGTAAAAATGTCAATTTGGTGTAAAGCTGCTTTGCAACGATATGTATCGTGAAAAGCGCCATACAAATAAATTTGAATTGAATTGAATTGAATAGTGTAAAATAAAAGTCAGTATTTAATAAGAATAATAATATGTTAATAAGAACCAAAATGTATATTTTATTTTATTATTATTTAAATTATAACAATAGGTAATGTAGAAAAACTGTGCATACTGTAATTCACATTTCTAATTTGCAGTGTATAGTGTCTTTTATAAGTGGGTAGAATCCGCAGCTCAGTACTCATTACTTATAAATAAGCTAGTCGATTACTCTTACTCAAGTAGTTTTTCTATGAGCATGCCTGAAGTGGCATTAGTTACCCTCCATCCTCAGACAAGATCAGATGGTGAGTTTGACTCAGTGCAACATCATCAGTCCCTAATGAACGGATAACTGGAGAGTAGGAAAATTCAAGAATGATCAAATATTCAAATTAAAACCAGGACCAAATGAACAACATTCTCAGGCTAAATTTGGAAATGACTGCAATTTATAGTCAGATTAAACACACGCAGAGCCACACTGTACTGTATAATCATAACAGGTTTAATTAACTCATAGAGATGGAGAAATAATTTTGCGTTCATCCAAAGATCCACCACAGATTTGTGTTTACTGAAAATGAAGTATACTTTCTGTAAAACGTAAAAATTTGCAAATGCATTATAGATTCATATAAGTTTTTATTGAGATTTTTGTTTTTGCATGCATTTTAAGCATTTAAAGCTGCTATTAATTTCAGAAGCACGTATGAGAGTCTTCATTTTTACATTAGATGGTTTGTAGGTTAGTAAGAGCTCATCGTACAATTTTGCAAAGTCCTGCTTCAGTTATAATCATACCACACACTGTAAACCAACTATCACTCACATGATTTGCAACAGTAATCCCAGTTGTCTTTATAGTCTGTGTAGCACCACAAGTAATCATACCCATGGTAGCCACACTTGTGATTAGACCTGCAGGTTTTGCCATCCACAGCTGAGTAGCAGTCGTCAAAAGTGCAGCAGTTGGCATAATTGCCTTTATTGTCTGTGTAGCACCACATACGTCTTGATCCATATTTGGCACAGGCATGGTCACCGCGGCAGTACTTCCCGTTTTTAGCTTTACTTCTCCACAGCGGAGGGCTGCAGTAGTCCCAGCTGCCAGAGAATTTGTAACACCAGTAGTAGTCGTAGCCGTACGTTGCGCACGGGTGATTATCTAAGCACTTCTCTCCCTTATAAGTAATGAGCGAGTACCGGGGTGAGCACTCGATCTGCTTCTGGCCTGAGTAACACCTGTAGGAATTGAGATTTTCCTGGTACAGGCAGGGAGTGGAGCAGCAGGACTTGATTTTATTACCTATTATACACTGACAGCTGTATCTAGAGTTTTGAAAGCTCGAGCAGGGCGATCCATCAGCTGCAGTCTTCTGCTTCTCTGGGACCAGCAGGCACTCGACAGGATCCGACACCCCTGATACATCCCTTTTTCTTAAATCACTCCTCACATTAGTTATAGGTTTCACATGAGTTATAAGACAAGCGCTTTCAGCAGAAATCTTCAGATCCTTTACGGCATTGTAGTAAGTGGTCATGTTGTCAAAGGTTAATTTTATATTCATCTGACTCACCTTGTATTTATTCTTAGGTACGACGTTACCGTCGGCAGCCCTTTTCAATGCGAGAAACGTGCTTTGCATGCCTGAGCTCATGATTTGGTCTCCTTGCTTCTCCTTGCTTTGTTGACTGATTAATGTCTGAAAGTTGACCTTGACCTGATCTAATTTATTATTGTCATGAAAACAGTTATTCACAAAAATGCTAATTTCTGTGTCCTGACGATAGAGATTTTTTATTTGCGTGTTCAGGTTTGAGACGCTCATCAGGTTTATGCTGCCTTCTGGATTGTTTTTCCCTATATAGCCGAAGGAGAAAGACTTACGGTCATCAGAGCTGTGCTTATAGCAGACGGCCGTCCAGATGTGAGAGGGCACCGTCACCCTTTCGGGCTCTTCAGAGATTTCACTTTGTGGTATCCGTAGATTCGGATCAGGTACTGTACCTGTGACAATGTAGGCTGTAGCAGAACCACTGTCACTTCTAAGTGTGTCTCTTAATAAAATTCTTAACGTTTTCTCCCACTTTGCCCATTGGTTGCGGTTGAAGCACGCATCCATAGGTGCTGCATTGGTCAGCGTGAACGTTGATCTACGGCCTTCACCGCACTGGAAGCTGTTGGGGTTCAGGTGTCCGCGATCGTATCCCGTTTCACTGTAGTCGTCGCTGATGGCTTGATTTTCTTTATAAGCGTTTATACTACGTTGAGTCTCACGGACCATAGAGTATAGGCTTTGTTCTTCAGGTTTGGAAAGCTACAGAAGAAATATTATGTTAAATGATTAGTTAGTTTTATTATTTTTATTTTATAAAATTATATATTGTATACAATTGTATACATAAAATATTTTATTTTTTTGTGATAGTAAGGTAAAACTACAATAAAGTTTCATTAGTTAACTACATTAGTAACGTGAACTTATAATGACTTGCACTTCTACAGTGTTTAATAATCTTTATTACTGTTAGTTTCAATATTTACTAGTACAGGGGTGACGAACGTCAGTCCTGGAGAGCTGCAGCCCTGCAGAGTTTTGATTCAACCCTAATGAAACACACCTGAACAAGCTAATCAAGGTCTGAAGGGTTTCTAGGAAGCTACAGGCAGGTGAGTTTTAATTAGGGTTTGAGCTGAACTCTGCAGGGCTGCGGCTCTCCAGGACTGACATTCGCCACCCCTGTACTAGTACATTTGTTGATGTTAAAAGTTATGAACAAGCCATGAACAAGCCATGAACAAGCCATGAACATCTATATTTTATTTTGTTAACTAACATCAAAAATGAACAAATTCCGTATCAAATGTATTGTTCTTACTTTTTTAACGTTATAGAAGAGCATAAGAACGTTCCATAAAGCACCATCAGTATAATGTGATTTATATATTATTTATAATGACAAAACAGAATAGAATGCAGAGCTTAAACTGTAAATGAAACTCTTTTGTTAGATTTTTACTTATGGGAAATATTAAAGGCATAGTATCTAAAAGCGATCAATATTTATGTAAGATTCTTCTTGTAGCGTGTAAAAAGGTTATAACAAGGAATTGGATTAAAGACACCACATTGAATTGTAAACAGTGGTTTGAAATTATCGAAGAAATCCGGGTGATGGAAGAACTTACATATACGTTAAAGATGAAAAAAGGTGATTTCAAAAGGGACTGGGAAAAGTGGCTAATTTACAAGGAATATAAAGACATACTCCTCTAAGTAAACTGTAACTGTCTTAGAAGTTATAACCTCACCTGTTTGGCTTTGTTTCTATGTTATGTATGTACGTGTAAGGTATTTTCTTTTTTATTTATTTTTATTTATCTTTTGTGGCATAACTCTATGCAGAAAGAGGTATGTGTAGGATTATAGCTATGTATGATGGGTAGCATAAATCTAATATATCTATGTACAATATCTCTTTTTGTTGTTGTTAAAGCTATTATTTGTTTCTGTATTGTTTATCCTGCATATTTAACCAAATAAAAAAAAAAAAAAAAGAAACTCTTTTGTTAGACAGTGAAGCACATGGTTACCTGTGGCTCTAAATGCCAGTACCTTGGTCTTCCACCGTCAGTGAAGCATGCAGGTTCAAATCTGTAGGCGCTGTAGAGAGGAATCCTGTGATGAACCGAGTACAGCGTAGCGTAATAAGGGCCTGCGCCTGATAGAATCTGACAGATTTTCTTGGCATTCTGATCCATTCCCCCTGGTTCTGTGTCTGCGTAGAAAAATTCTTTACAATCAAAGTCATCAGCTACTTTTGCTTGAGCGCTGAATGCTCTCAGCACAATACAGGTGAGCAGAGCCGAAACAAACATGGTGTGAAGCTGCTCGTGTGTTACAGAGCAGAGACACCAGAAGCGCAGCCACTTTAAATACACAGTCAGAGTCGGAGATGCTGTTGTGGGTGTGACTGAAATTAACAAATGAGAAGAAACGGCAAACATGATGGGAACTTCGCTTCACTATGCATACAGGGCTCTCAAGTTTTGAAGACAGGCAAGAGTGACATCTCATCCCCCCCCCCACCCCACCCACCCGGGGGTGTGGAATGGGGGTGTTCCATTAATAATATTATTATTAGTGTTTTTGTTGTTAATATTAATAATTGCTCAGACTTGCAGAAGAAAATATTTGACACATGACACTGACAATTTAACCAAATACAAAGTGTTTATTAAATTTTTGTGTGTGTGTGTATGTGTAATGATGGGTCAACAGAGCTGGGATCCATTTGCAGCATTTATTAAAGAGCGAGGTCAAACAGGCAGGGTCGGTACACAGATAGCAGAGCAAACGTAGGCAAGACAATACTCAGAGTCGTGAAGCAGGCAGAAGGGCAGGGCAGGCAGCAGACAGGGTAACAGTAATCCGTGAAACACAGCAGAGGGTAACAAAGGCAGGCAGCAAGGTTCAGATAACGAGTAACAGTCCAGTAATAGTCCACAATAATCCAACACAATGATAAACGCTCAGAAATGTCAGCCGGGGCAAAACAAGACTTCGCAATGAGGTAGCGGAACCCGGAAGTATTTATAGGGGCTAGACAGGAAGTGATAGTCCGGGGGGTCAGAGTCAGGTACGGGGCTGATGGGAGATGAAGTGAACAAAGGGAACTAGTATTCCGGTGATGGCGGCCTCTGGTGGCGATCGGGGGGACCCACAGAGGACGGGATCGTTACAGAGCCCCCTCCCTGCGAACGGCTCCTGACGTGAGGAGGCAGTTGACGCCGGGGTCTTCCACGAGGACGAGGGGCCGGCCTGTCCGGGTGATTGTGATGGAACTCGGCAGTCAGAGAGGGGTCTAAGATGTCCTTGGCGTTGACCCAAGATCTCTCCTCGGGGCTGTACCCCTCCCAGTCCACTAGGTATTGAAGTACTCCACCCCGGCGTCGTGAGTTGAGGATCTCGTTGACCCGGTACGCCTCCTCATCGTCAATGATCAAAGGAGGGGGTCCCTGCTCCCGGTCCTCGTCTAGGTCGTCCGCCCCTCTCGGAGCACCAGCAGCCTTGAGCAGAGACACATGAAAGGTGGGTGAGATACAGTATTCTGAAGGCAGGGCTAAACGGTAAGAAACTGGTGTAATCTGTCTTAAAACCTTAAAAGGACCCACGTACCTGGGACTGAGCTTGTGACATGGGAGCCTGAGACGGAGATCCCTTGTGGAGAGCCAGACCCATGAACCAGGAGCAAACTCTGGACCAGGATGGCGATGGAGATCAGCACACCTTTTTTGTCTTCGTATGGCAACTTGTAAGTGCGTGTGGGCCGCATTCCACGAGGCCTCGCTCCTCTGCATCCACGTGTTGACAGTGGGCAGGTCAGAAGGGTCTCCTGACCATGGGAAGAGGGGCGGTTGAAAGCCCAACACACATTGGAAGGGTGTGAGTCCAGTGGCAGGTTTGCGAATTGAGTTCTGGGCATACTCGGCCCAGAAGAGAAACTTACTCCAGTCGGACTGGTTGCGATGACAGTAAGATCGCAGGAAACGAATGATCTCCTGGTTGAGGCGTTCTGACTGGCCGTTGGATTCCGGGTGGTATCCTGAGGTGAGACTTATGTTAACGTTGAGACTTTTAAAGAAGGCTGACCACAGGCGGGAGCTGAATTGAGGACCCCTGTCGGAGACGATGTCTTCTGGTAGTCCATAGAATCTGAAGACGAAATTGCATAAAGTCTCAGCGGTCTCTAAGGCAGAGGGCAACTTGGGAAGAGGTATGAGCCGGCATGACTTGGAGAAACGGTCAATCACAGTGAGAATGGTGGTATGTCCAGCTGAAGGGGGTAAATCCGTGACAAAGTCTATAGCTATGTGAGACCATGGTCTTTGCGGAGTCGGCAATGGCTGTAGCAGGCCTGCAGGGAGTTGTTTAGAGGGCTTGGTGATGCAGCAAGTCTCACAGTTCCTTACATAATTAATGGTGTCAATGCGGAGGGTTGACCACCAAAACCTATTAGAGACGAGTTGTAGTGTAGCTGTGATACCTGGGTGACCAGAACTGGGATTATTATGGACGAGCTGTAGAACGCGCTCTCTTAGGGCCTGAGGAACATAGAGCTTGTCAGGTGGACAGTCTGCTGGCGGTGGATCGGTGGCTTGCAATTCCGTTACCTCCGTTATGATATCCCATTGTACAGGAGCGACGATGAGAGTGGCTGGCAAGATGGGATCCGGACTGAGCGGCTGGTACTCAGCCGCGTACAGGCGGGACAGGGCATCAGCCTTGGTGTTCTTGGATCCTGGCCGATAGGTAACAGAGAAGTCAAAGCGTGTGAAGAAGAGCGCCCACCTGGCCTGCCTGTGGTTGAGTCTCTTGGCGGAACGGAGATACTCTAGGTTGCGATGGTCTGTGAGAATGGTGAACGGAAATTTAGCTCCCTCGAGCCAGTGGCGCCATTCCTCCAAAGACGCTTTCATGGCCAACAACTCACGATTGCCTACATCGTAGTTCTGCTCTGCTTGAGATAATTTGCGTGAGAAAAAGGCGCATGGGTAGAGTTTGGGAGGATCGCCGTGACGCTGGGATAGCACAGCCCCGATTCCTGTGCTAGAGGCGTCGATCTCCACAATGAACTCGCGCTCGGGGTCTGGATGGTGGAGTATGGGAGCAGTAGTGAAACGTTCCTTAAGCAATTTGAATGCCTGGACAGCAGCTGGGGACCAAGACAGCCGCTTCACTCCCCTCTTAACCATAGAGGTCAGAGGAGCCGCCACCGAGCTGAAGTTCCTAATAAAGCGCCTGTAAAAGTTAGAGAATCCCAGAAATCTCTGTAACTCCTTAAGCGTGGACGGTTGAGGCCATCGCAGAACTGCCTGCACCTTGCTGTCATCCATTGCCACACCCTCCGAACTCACCACGTACCCCAGGAATGTGGTGGCAGTCTGATGAAATTCACATTTTTCAGCCTTGGCGAACAGATGATGAGAGATTAGGCGCTGAAGTACCTTCCTGACGTGCGATATGTGTGACTTGAGGGAATCAGAGAAAACCAGAATATCGTCCATGTAGATGATGACCCATCTGCCCAGCATGTCTCGAAAAACATCGTTAATGAAGGATTGAAAAATGGAAGGACTATTGACCAGGCCGAAGGGCATAGCCCGGTATTCATAGTGGCCAGTAGTAGTAGAGAAAGCAGTTTTCCACTCGTCCCCCTCTCTGATGCGGATTAAGTTGTACGCATTGCGTAGATCTAGTTTGGTGAAGTACTTGGCAGAGCGTAGTTGTTCAAGAGCTGATGGAACCAGAGGGAGTGGATATCTGTACTTGACCGTGATGTCGTTGAGGGCTCTGAAGTCAATGCATGGACGCAAGCTGCCATCCTTCTTCTTTACGAAGAAGAACCCTGCCGAGGCTGGAGAGGTAGAGGGTACGATGAATCCCTTGGCAAGTTCTTCCTCGATATAGGTTTTCATGGCCTCCGTTTCTGGCTGAGAGAGAGGGAAGATCCTGCCCTTGGGAGGAGTAGTTCCTGGAAGCAGTTCGATGGCACAGTCGGAGGTCCGATGAGGAGGTAACTGGGTGGCTTGTGTCTTACTGAAGGCCTCTGCCAGGTCGTGATAAACAGAGGGAATGTTTTCGGCAATGGGTGAGTCAACTGTGACTGCGGCCACGTCCACAGTCTTGTGATTAAGCACGGGGAAACACTGTGGGAAACATCCATCTGACCATTGCGTGATCTCCCCCTCCGACCAAGAGATCTGTGGTTCATGTTGTTTCAGCCAGGGGAGTCCTAGGATGATGGGATGGCAGGGAGCTTGGATGAGGTAGAAGCTGAGATTCTCAGCATGCAGGAAGCCGGTGGTGAGCTGGAGATCGCTGGTGATGTATTGTACGCGACCAGCACCCAGCGGTCTTCCATCTAGCGCTGCCACTGACAACAGAGATGAGCAAGGTTTTAGAGTGAGATCGTGAGCTTTGGCAAAATCCAAATCCATAAAGTTCCCAGCTGTGCCCGAGTCAATGAGAGCGATTGTATTAATCCGCTTATCAGACAAAGTGATGGTTACGGGAGTTTTAACAGTCTGAGAGGAGGCAGAATATTGACTCACCGCAGTAGACGTGCGTTGCGCGGGTCTGGCAGGACAGGACGCCTTCATGTGGCCTGGTTTGCCACAGTAGAGGCACAAACTGAGCTGTTGACGGCGTTCTCTCTCCTCCGCGGTGAGGCGAGTGTGAGCTATCTGCATAGCCTCGGGCTCGGGAGTAGCTGTCGTCGGAGGGACTGATGGTGGCACACTTTTGCCGGTTCTTCTGGAGCGAACAAGGTTGTCGATGCGGATGGCCAGGTTGATAAGTTCATCCAGGGATTTTCCCTCGTCCCGACAGGCCAGCTCAGCTTGAAGTTCGTGACTCAGCCCCTTGCGGAAGTGTAGCTTTAACGGATCGTCAGGCCACCCAGTTTGTGCTGCTAGCGTGCGGAAAGTGAGAGCAAACTCAGCCGCCGTACTTTTCCCCTGGCGCAGCGTCAGAAGTTGCTCACCAGCGCCCTCTCCTCCTTCGGGGTAGTCGAAAACCTCTTTGAAGCATCAAAGGAATTCTTTGAAGGAAGAAAAGGTAGGGTGAGTCAGATCCCACACAGCCGTAGCCCAATCCAATGCCCTGCCGGTGAGTAGAGAGCAGACGAAAGCGATGCGGCTCTCCTCAGTAGGATACAAAGCAGGTTGCTGGGTAACAAACAACGAGCACTGTAGTAGGAAACCCTTACATTTGGCTGACGTGCCGTCGAATTTATCCGGGTAAGCCAGTCGGGGGCTGGCTATGGGGGCAGCCGATGAAGTGGACTGAGTCGGCGGCGTGACTGGTGACGGAACCGCCTCGGCTGTGGGTAGTTGCAGCGAACGCAGCGTCTTTACCATCTCTTCCGTGAGAGCGGTCAGGTGAGAGAGCTGTTGTTGGTGAGACGCTAGGACGTTAGCTTGAGCTGAGACCTCCGTAGTCAATCGGTAAACTGCTGCTGGATCGATTTGTGGCGAAGTCTTCTGTAATGATGGGTCAACAGAGCTGGGATCCATTTGCAGCATTTATTAAAGAGCGAGGTCAAACAGGCAGGGTCGGTACACAGATAGCAGAGCAAACGTAGGCAAGACAATACTCAGAGTCGTGAAGCAGGCAGAAGGTCAGGGCAGGCAGCAGACAGGGTAACAGTAATCCGTGAAACACAGCAGAGGGTAACAGAGGCAGGCAGCAAGGTTCAGATAACGAGTAACAGTCCAGTAATAGTCCACAATAATCCAACACAATGATAAACGCTCAGAAATGTCAGCCGGGGCAAAACAAGACTTCGCAATGAGGTAGCGGAACCCGGAAGTATTTATAGGGGCTAGACAGGAAGTGATAGTCCGGGGGGTCAGAGTCAGGTACGGGGCTGATGGGAGATGAAGTGAACAAGGGGAACTAGTATTCCGGTGATGGCGGCCTCTGGTGGCGATCGGGGGGAACCACAGAGGACGGGATCGTTACAGTATGAGTGCGAGTGTGTGTGTGTGTGTGTGAGAGAGAGAGAGAGAGAGAGAGAGAGATTATGACTGGTGTTGTTTGTTGTAAGTGTTTGTTGCCTTTTTGGACTCCTTTATCATTTGTGGTGTTGGCTCCCATTTGAAACAGTTCGGCTCAAGCCCAGCCATTTTCAGGGTCATGATTGAGGACAATGTCCTGTCCAGAGACAAGCTGTTTCGTGTTGAGGTTTTGTTCAACCCAACCATCGAAAATACCCTCTCAGCATCAGCATTAGAATGTGGAAGCACTAAAACCAAGGCTGCGATCTTTGATAGCCTCCCAAATTGGTTCAAGCCAGTCACCTTTGAAAAAAGGAACCAGGGGCCTCTATTTCTCAAATATTTTCCCTTCATCGTAATTACTAATGAGCAAGTCATGTTGTGTGCAAAATATTTCTTACCTTGTTCTTTATTGTGGACATTCTTCCCCAAAACTCCTCAACATCAAAGACTGTTGGGTCCTGGGGCAAGGCAATGTCCATGAGTTGGTACTCCATAAACTCCTCACTTACTTGGTCTTGTTCCTTTGGGTCTTGAAAAGGAAGGAGTTCCTGAAATCTTAAAAAGAGCACATGTGTACAAGATTAGAATACAGAGAGAGACAGATTTATTTTGTGATCATGACCATTAAACTTAAAATATATAATCAGTATGTGAAAACCCTTGCCTGTCTACAAAGTATAGGGCATCTTCAACCCCACACTCAGCTCTTAGCTGCACATCAATAAATCTTGCATGCTTCAGGAGAGCATCTTTCAACGGGAGTTTATCCATGGCATACTCCACAGCTCCGACCAAAAAGGCCAGTGCTGCCTGCTGGAATTGTTGAGCCTTCTGTGATGTGACCTCTCCAGCCTCAAGGAGCCTGTTTAGCGTAGCTCTGGTGGTGAAACCCACATTGAGTTTTTCTCCTATCAGTGAGACAGAAGACATAGAGAAAGCTAGTCAAATACAGGCATCTTATAGGATATCTCTGGGTTATACAAGTTTCAAGTTTATTGTCATATACACATAAATAACATTTATCAGTCATGAAATTTGTTGTGCTCAAAGTAATCTCAACTTTACAAATTTTTTTTTAAAGTAGAAAGTAGATAAATAGAAGAGGTAAAATAAAAAAGGATTAATTTAAGTTGAAGGATTAATTCTAAAAAGTGACAAGTGTGCCATTTAGGAGAGTGAAGATGGTTGAGTAAAGTTCAGCATTCTGATGGCTTGAGGATAGAAGCTGTCTCTGAATCTACTAGTGCTGTTTCTGATGCTCTTATATCTTCTACCAAATGGCAGAGGGGTGAATATGTTGTTATTGGGATACCATACTTTTTAAAATTTTGTATCCATATTCCATCATCAGAAAGACCACTCAATCCATAGAAAAGGTGTATTTGTTGTGAATAAGCATACAGGTTTATCTCCCTATGTGACTTCAAAGCATTACCTGGCAGTCGGTGCAGTGGGTCCTTGTAGGGGATGTCATGGACTTCTCCTCCTCGTAGTGCTGCTGGTGTCATGAACCTCGAACAGAGTTTCTTGATGAATTTCGTCATCTGCAAAATGTAATGTCAAAAAAGACTAAAATGCATTATTAATGCAATTGCTACTCAGTTCAATGACTATGAGTAGATTTAAGTTTAGATAATTAAGTTATTTTTTCACTCTGTACAAGTAATTTATCAAGGGACACATGTAGTGCACAGAATCAAAAAATGTCAGCTGTTTTGAAATTAGCTTAATTGTCTTTCTTGACAAAGTAACACAACCTATATTTCACAGGGGTGTTGCACTTAAGAAAGGAGACATCAATATAGCCAAAAATAGCCCAACCCTCCCATTTACCTCTTCATACAGCTGGAAAATGGATGCCTTTTCTCTCTGGAGAAGGAGGTTCAGTGTAGAGAACACTGGGAATGTGGCCTGAAGGAACAGGAGGTAGACTTCCATCAGGGGATTGGAAAACGCCTCCACCAGCCTCCTGAACCTTGGTTGTTTCTCATCTGCAAATAGACAGGTTGTTAATATTGGGTGTCTCACATAACCATCTTGAACTAGTGCCAAAATATAATGTTGCCTTTGGCTTGCTCATTTGGGGATATTTTGGGGATATTTAATTTTATTTTATCAATCAATAAATTCCACTAGAAACAAACCTTGTTGTATTATTAATTTAATACTGTGAAGCTGCTTTGATACAATCTGTATTGTGAAAAGCGCTATACAAATATACTTGACTTGACTTGACTTGACTTACTTAAAGATTTGAAGTAGCTGGTGAGTGGGCCATACCGCTGCAGAATGCGGGTGATGCACATCTCCAAACTCAGCCACCTCACAGAAATGTACAGCAGCATTTCCATATAATCACTGCCATGGAGTTCACAAAATTCTGGTAAAATATGTAAGAAAAACAAACAAAATTAACCCAATTTTTCCTCAGTTTGGGTGTATAACACTGGAGCTAATTGAATTACAAACCTTTCAAGTAACCTTTACGGTTTGTGCTGCCCTTAAACCAGTATCCAACGTCAACCACAAGGTCCTCAGTGTCAAATCCAGATATCTGCAGAACATGATATGAGCGCAAACATATATTATGTCATTATACAGCAAATTATTTACTTCACCTTAGCTTAACAGATATTTAATGGAAAGCAAACATGTTGAAACTTACTTCCAAAAACCTTTTCCCAGCGTGTTTAGCAGTGTTATGGATTATATGGCAGGGGCATCCATGAATGTAAATGCTGGGATTTTCCTTAAGCATTTTTGCCGCAATTGAATTTTTGGCTCCAGTGTTAACTGGGGCATTGTCAACTGACAGGCCGACACAATTTTTCCATGGTATGTTATGCTCTATCAGGACATCGTTGATTTTTTATATATGACATCAGCTGTGCCACAGTTTCTTCCACTTGTGGTGCACATGTCGAGGAATCTGTGCACAACTTTGGTGGTATCAAATACCCTTACAGTTAGGGGGTTCATCTTCTCTAGTCCTGTAACAATATGGTACATAACTAACTCTGCATGCATGTATTATTTCAGTGTGTGTGACATGAACATGAGGAAATGGAAACAGGCAATTTAGCTGTCAAAGGTATACCTGTGTCATTTGAGCCATCCGTGACCAGTGTAAAGGGATTTTCCCTAACCTTCAACACCAGCTCGTTTCTATAATGTGGTGCAACTGCTTGATTAATGATGCACATAGTTTTTGTGCTGGCACTCTTGAAATTTTGAGCTGTGGGAGAGTCTTTGAAGCATTCCCTGTACAAGGGGCTGAAATGGTCTGCCACAGCAAATGAAACATTGTGTTGAACCATTGCTACGGCAACTTTCACCTCAGCTCTCCTTGTCTGCAACAGAAACAAATGAAAAAAATATATAGCTATGCTGAATACAAATTTGAATGTTAACCCTGATTTAACCCATATCTGCATGTCCATTAAAATTCTGAATTTCAGTAACAATAAAAATACATTACAGAGCAGTATTCTGTCCATGTCATGGATGAATGTCTCATATATGCCATAAACATATAATTGGTTGTATTATTTAGGAAAAATGGTATTCATGAACAATGTAATCAACTTTTTGGATTTAATGTGCTATGTACCTTGACCTCTTGCACACTCATTTCTGCAGTCACTGGCAAGTAAAAGTTTTTGACTGTGCTGGTTGACTTTAGTGCCTGCTGTTTGGCCTGATGCCCCTTACTTTCTATGTGCCTTGTCACATCCCGCACACCTTGATGGGCACAGGAGTTCTCTTGGCGGCAGATAGAACACCAGTAATAGGAGCTGGTGCTTCCTACAGTAATAAATGGCCATTTAGAGGTCCATTCATTATTAAAAGAGCTCTTGTAGGTGGCTGCTCCTGGTACTTTTCTCCCTTTTGTTTTGATGGCCTCTTCTGACACCTTAGCCATCTCCTCCACCGTCTCTTCCTCTTCCACACTGCACCGTCTCTTCCACCTGCACTGTCTCATCATCTTCCACCTGCACTGTCTCTTCATCTTCCACCTGCACCGTCTCCTCCTCTGTCTCCTCCTCTAATGTGCCTACCATTTTCACCACCTTCTCTGGGCCAGCATCCTGTAACCTGCCCTTTTTGGGGGGCTTTCCTCTCAGGGTGAATGAAAGGATGCCTAGTTGCCTTTTAAATGACATCTTTGAAAGACAGATGCAATGATTAATGCATCCATGGCCAGGATATAATTATAAAATATGACATGATTTTAAAAGTGACCTATAACATCAACTATGCAATACACTTGAATTAATTTAGTGCTAATAAAATTATTAAGCCTATTGGAGAGAGATATATTTATAATGTGACAATATGTCAGTCATCGTGTGATAACGAAAATATGACTAGGCCTAGACTACTTGTTCTGAGCAGATTGTCAGTGAACAGGCTGTAAAACTGTTGGCTAAGTAACAGACACTCATGAAAAACTTATGTTAATTATCTGGGAAACATTCTCTAACAGCTGTCAAGTGGTCATAATATTGTTTGTGTCAAACAAGTTATGAATTTGCTGTAACAGGAGATCATTACTTACTTTGTGCTCAAAGTGATGCTCGGGGCTCCAGTGGTTTCCTCTGTGGGTGAACGAGGAAGATGGTGAACAATTTCAGGATGCTTTTTTTCATTGGTTGTTGCGTTAAATCTTACCCAGATACAATAGTGCTATTTTCTGATTGGCTATTGTGTAGCCTATTTCTTTTTTTTGATTGGCTGATAATTGGCAGGCTCGACTAAGAACTCCAGGGGAGACGCGCTTGAATCCTGCCGGTTCCATAGCGAGAGCGGCGCGGCCAGAGAAATGTTGGGCGCTGCGGTATATTAAATATATTATAAATAGTTTTTTCTGCGTGAGAAATACAATGTGTGGCGGGAGTGCGTGACAATAGACTGAAATGAGTGACTGTCACGCTCAATGCGTGACACTTGAGAGCCCTGTGCATATGACCCTCATTTTTAGAGCTGTTACATGTACAGTAACCTTAATTTAAAATAAAACAAATATAGCTCATTTATACTACTGATGCTCACTATTGCTTAATACTCAGTATTTTTCTCCATCTAATGCAAGTCCATGAGTACTACATTTTTAACGGCCCAAAATACATATTTGAACAGCTTCAGCTGACTCCATGTGACCCCAGATAAGAATTTATTAAGTCCAAGTCATACAAACGTGAACCTATGTGGTGACACTTTACAATAAGATCTAATTAGATAAACATCAGAGGTGGGTAGAGTAGCCAAAAACTAAGTAAAAGTACAAGTACTTCTATAAATGATTACTTAAGTAAAAGTAACAATCCTACTTGAGTAAGAGTAAAACAGTATCCAAAGAAACATCTGTAACACTTTATAATACCTTTCATTAATAAATCATAACCAAACATTATATAATGTTTAACTAATCATTACTTAATATATATTCACATATCTAGAAATATAAGATAATGTGCTTGTCAATGTTAACTAATGAACTTATTAACGGGGTCATCGGATGCCCATTTTCCACAAGTTGATATGATTCTTTACGGTCTTAATGAAAAGTCTATATTATACTTTGGTTAAAAAATCTCAATCGTTGTGTAAAAAAACACCCTTTTTACCTTGTCAAAATCAGCTCCGGAAAAATTACCTCATTCTGGTCGAGGCTGCTTTAAATGCAGATGTGCTCTGCTCACCCCGCCCCTCTCTTCTCTCTGTGGAGAGACGAGCCTGTTTACTTTAGCCGCATTTAGCTAAACTTGCTAACTAGTACATTATTAGTAAAGGTGATCGCACAGATTCATAAAAAACCCTTATACTCACTTCTGCTGTAAGTGAAGCTGGATCATAAATGATTTGCGTGAACATAGACAGATATATGTAGATCGGGAGGCGCATTCCCTTAACAAACAAATGTAATCTACTGCATCTTCAGCGGCTCAGATGTCGGGAGTAAATGACGACCACTATGTTCATTATTATATCCAGCAACACACCACCTTAACCGCTCAATTCTTGTCTAACTTACATCCCTGCTCCGGCATCGAAACATGGAGGTTGGACTGTTACAGCTGATCTGAGGTAAGACGCTCATGTCAATCAACTATCGTGGGAGTGTCCTCTGTGGGTGTGACACAACAGCGACAGGCATCTGAGAATGGCTTGATTTGAAAAAGGGGATATTATTTTTACAGATGAATTAAAAACCACTGCATGGATTTTTATCATTATAGGGTAGATTTGTACATACACTGACAACACACATTAATGTTCAAACAGCATGTAAAAGTAAACTTAGCATCCAATGACCCCTTTAAACATTAATTATCTGTTAATCATTCGGTAATGTAAATTGAAATGTTTACAAAAGATTAAAAATCGACATATGATTTTAACAGAAATTTACAGAAACAATATTTACAAACACATTTGTTAATATACTTTTGAAAGTTTACAAATGTCATTAAACTTCAGTTCACATTTTAGCTAATGCTCATTTTTACATTTACAAATGTGAAAATATAGCTTATAGGCACTTCACAAACTATTCAGGATAATATATTCATTAACTCATAATCACAGTCTGTAATTTGGTCTTTGATTGTTGTGTACACTTCTACTATTTACACATCTTAAATTATTACTAATAATTTGTTTATGTTTTTGCAGAACCCAATCTCCCAAACAATTCATCAATTGTAAAAGTTTATAAACATTTACTAATCATTAGTACCTTTATGAGCAGTCATTTTGATGACAAAAAGTGTCCCAAATGACCAGAATTCTCCCTATTTTCACATCTTTACAAATCATTTACTAATCATTTGTTCATGTTTTCGCAGTACCCAATCTAAAGTGGAGACTATTCATCATTTGTAAATGTTTATAAACTTTTAATTTTTTTAGACTCTTTATCAGCATTGGACTTTCAGCCACTTTAACAACGTTTGTGTAAAAGGTGGTTAGTTAAGTTTAGCTAATTGTTTGGTAAAGAAATCTCACACGTTGTAATTTGGGTGCAAAACATGTTTTTATCACCTCAGCACTTATATTAGTATACTATCGTGTATCATTAAACAGAATATTCAAAGAGTCAAAACTAATTTTCAAGAAAATCAAAAAATGCACTATAAACAGATTGAATTGTGTTCCCTTATAGTAATCAAACTGACCCCATGTACACTTGTTGACCCTTACACAACTTTAAACCTACCCATACCACCAAACCTGTCCCTAACCCTACCCATATCACACCTCAACAGCAGCAAAGGTGTTGCGCATTAACAACAGCTTTTAATCATTGTATAACATGTTAAAATCATTTGTAGATTTTCAAGATGTGCATGATCATATGAATTAGAAGTTTAATGACATTTGTAAGCATTTTAATTCATATGAAATATTAATTATTAGGTAATGTTTAATACATTTATTAGTAAACATTAACAAGCACTTTATTTCACCTTTCTAGATATGTGAATATATATGAACTGATGATCCGTTAAGCATCACATAATATTTGTAAATGATTTATTAATTAAAGTTATTATAAAGTGTTGCCATATATGTTACATTAATAAGGTTAATTAAGGTTACAGAAATACCTTGATTGCATGTTAAGTTTTTATGCTCATTGTTGGGCAGTAACGCATTACTTTGTAGTGTGTTACTTTAATTTAATTATTGTTTTAGTAATTTCCAAATGAGTAATTAGAGTATAGTTACAAGCATGCGTTACCGTGGCGTTACATCATTGCCAACAGAATGTGTTTTAGCATCTAGACTGAGACCTATTTTGACTGGTAAGCGCCTGTGAGGCGGATACTACCAATGAAAACAAAGTTAGCCTGGAGAGAGGAAAGTACGCGTTCTGTAGCTGGAAATACAATCATTATTTTGAGTTAATTTTTGCGTTGTCAATTAGAGGAGAAGGAAACCTTTTTAACCGTGAAAAACTCTATATCCAATTTAAAACACCTAAAATGGCAGCATGGCACATTAAAATAACTTGAAAACTACCGGGTACAGAGGGCAACGCATCAACTTCTATTGTCTTCACATGAGTCTCTGCCTGCCCTCACCCGCACTCGACCATCAAGTCTTGTCCTGTGTCGCTCTCTGTTGCATCGAGTCCAGCGGGAATGCGGGTCTCTAATTCCCTGGCACTGGACTCGATGCAACAGAGAGCAGTGCGGGACAAGACGAATGTAGGTGCAGGCGGGCAGAGACTCGTGTGTGCGGGAAGCAATAGAAAAAATGATTTGCGGGACTCCCGAAAAATAGAAATATCTACACATAAAACATCTAAAACAAATGAATTGCTATTGCACAAAAGCAACAAGAACAACTAATATAAAAAAAAACAATTAACACGCGAGAGTAAAGGCAAACTCTGCCTTTTATAACGTGTTTGCAGCAATGAACAATGTTGGTTTCTGGAATGCAATGGACAATCAGAGAATCCACCGCTCGAAATGGACAATCAGAGAATCCACTCACTGCTCTGCAACCACACACGCAGCAGCCTATTGCTTTAAGTAAAAATAACAGTGAATGTTGATGCTTTAATAACAAATATTTTATCGGGAGCGTTTATGCTGGCATGTTAGGCAACACACAAACTTAATATTTCACGTAAATTTCATGGATGTACAGGAAAAAAAAAGTTACGTAACTAGTAATCTAACTAATTACTTTTGAAATAAAGTAATCAGGGCCCGTATTCACAAAACATCTTAAGGCTTAAAGTAGCTCATAACTTGGCGATTTAGGAGAAAATCTTACAAATAATGGGCGTGCCAGTTTTGCTCTAAGAGTGTTTCACAAAGTGTTTTAGCGTTAAAACTAGCTCTTAAATCTGTGCAACGTAAAGGCTGATTTATACTTGACGCATCCGCAAGTTCGCCTGGGTTTGTGAAATTAACCATTTCGCCTGGCGGTGTGCATGGCATCTCGAGTGACCTGTTCACGTGTCACTGCATTGATCGCCAACAATTTTAAAGCTGTTTTGGCTGAACAGGTACACCTGTACAAACACCTCTATAATCCATCAATGCGTGATCATAAAAATAGTCAGATGGCAAATAACTCTTAGAGAGAAATCGCGAGAAAGTTTGTGAAACTGTACGTTTTAACACTGTTGTGTTGGTTTTACTGTTGAAGACTGCTGTAATAAAAATATTTCTCATAATTGCTTGTGTTAGTGTTTCTGTCACGAATCTGGTCGGTGTTCTGCGGACCGCTCACCACCAGATGTCACTCTCACCTTATCCACACATTCTGACTGTTGCACCACACCCCGGACTACATCTCCCGTCATGCATCACGCTGATTGCGTCAACACATGTGACCAATCAGCGGCACTATAAAGCCCCGGTCTTTCCCCATGCAAGTCACGGATTGTTGTTGTTGTGTTTCTACTGTTAGCGTTCCCTAGTTTTCTTGTACCCTAGTTCCTAGTTCCCTGTGTTTAGTTCCCTCGCCTGGCTCCCCCGTTTTCGACTGTTCGCCGCCTGCCTATTGGACTCTAGCTCTTGTTTATTGGTTTATTCTCCTAGCCCAGCCCCTTACGGATTACGTTCGCCACGGATCGACCCTCGCCTGTTTCACGGACTTCTATTGTGCATCGCCTTCGTTATACCTGCCTGCCATTGTTGTTAGACCCTGCCTGTTCGACCATATATCTGTCTCGTCCCATCAATAAAAGCTCGCAAGTGGATCCGCTCGCCTCTCGCCTCTCACTCTTCGTTACAGTTTCACATTACTTATTTTCATAGGCGTAATTTACGGGTGGGATGGGTGGGACACTTTTTGCAAGGCTCAATATTGTCCCACCACTTTTTTGAACATCTCGCGCCACGGACGTACCTAATGCTGATGAAACATTCCTTTCTGTTAAATAAGGTGCTGACGCTGGAATCGGTATTTTTTTTTCTGAAATCATGCTTAATGTTCGTTGCAATGTTAATTAGTGACGGAACTTTCTCAATGCGGCTCGTGCTCAGTGTTCACACGCTAATCCATTGCTTATGACTCATTCCGGTTAAAAATCAAATCAAAATACACACAAATGTGTCTCTTATATAGGATCACTGATGAACATATTTAATTTTAATAAGGGATGAAAAAAATTGTGCGATGGCGGATTAGAATCCAAAACCTCTAACTCACTTAATGAACATTCTACCACTACACTATTGGGTATTACTAATAACTGATGCATATCTATGTATTTATTCACTGCCATCATTTATCTCAGGGCAAATAACGAGTTTAATGTCATTACATTATGTACACATGATCAGAGCCTGTAACCACAAAACATTTTATCTTACCACTAAAAGTTCTCCTAAATAGCAGTAAAAGTTTTTAGCTAAGAGTTTTCTCTTAAAACCTATTCACAAAGCTGCTGAGACAAACTTTTACTAAGGAGTAGAGAGAAGTCTTAAGCTAAGAGTAAGGGTGGGGTTGACCTCGTTGCTATGAATGATGTCGACATGCTCACTAACCACGCACACAGTGATTGGCTGATAGGGGAGGGGTCTCCGTCAGACATTTATTCATAGAAATATTGTAACGTGCAATATTATATCATATTCAAATAAAGGTATTAAAATAAAAATGTTTTCATGTAACCTTGTTATGCTATTGCAGATTAAAATCCTTAGCCTTATTAAAATATTTATTGAGTTGTTTCTATTTGTTGAAGTGACTGCGTCCCTGCAAGTTCTGCAACAGTCATAATAAATTCGCGATTAAGACCATACCTTCTTAAAAGTTCATTATCATCAAATGTTTCCAAAATGTTTCTGTTCCGATGCAGATAGCCGGCAACAGCCATTTTAGGATAGTTTTAGGACTTGATCTTAGTGACTTAGGAGTCCTCTCCACTACTCCTAACATTTCACAGATTTAGGAGCTAGTTTTAGTGCTAAAACGCTTTGTGAAATACAAAAATTAGGAGTCCTAATTTTAGGATTGACACGCCCATTATTTTTAAGATTTTCTCCTAAATCGCTAAGTTATGAGTTATGAGTATATAAACATACTTAAGATGTTTTAGGAATAGGGGCCCAGAATTTGGTGATGTGCGCACACGGTCAGCACAGGCTTGCGGTGCAGAAGAACGCGTCGAGTATAAATTAGCCTAAATCAGACTTAAATCACTAAGATCAAATCCTAATATTGCTGTTGCTGGCAGTCTGCCTCGGAACTACGTGTTTAGATTTAGATTTTGTGTAGTTGTTTAGATTTCTAATGTTTTAAAGGAGACAATTGTGAGAATGTCAAGCAAAAGATTCCATTTAATCTTTAAGTAACCTCATTTCTGTCTAGGAGAAATATTTAAAATGTTAAAGAGGTCTGTATTTTATTCTATTTTTCTTCCCACTGGTTAGCTTCAATGTCATTTATCCACATTATTTCAAAGACAATGCAAGCATTCTCATATTTGAATTTGTTTTCTGTAGACAGTGTTTTATTGCACAATGATTTTACAGAGGAAACCATAACTTATTTATTTACATACAAAAATGGGCTGTACAAGACAACATTTTCATGCTAAACAAAGCAATAAATAAATAAAAAACAAGCCTGGTACACTAAGATTATATTTGTAATTGTTGTTATGCTCAATGAGAATACCTCAGTGAGACATATAAGAGAATCACCCCTTTGTATCCTGAGCATTGAGTAACCTCAGCAGTAAAACATTTTTTTTATAATTGAGTCATGCAAGAGATTACAGCAAGACATTAACGAGACCATTGTCATTTTAGATTCCTTTCTTTCAGAACTTTCTAATGTCTCTGTTGTGTCTACTTTCATTTCTCCTAAGGATTTTAGGAGAAACATCTGAGAAACACACTGTTCAGACTAAAATAAGAAATACATGAGAATCACAACTAAGTCTCCTGACGTTAGAAAGAGGAACCTCTGAGCAATAAAATATTCCTATACTGAAGTCTTGATAGAGATTGCAGCAAGACAATAAAAAGATTCTATGTTTCTATCGGCCTTCTGGCTGACCGTGGAGAAATACTGAGACATGTTGCCACAACCTGCTGGTCGAAGGAGAATCAGGCACTACTCCGCAGCTAGGCCTGACTGCGGGGCATGGAGGACCCAGGGATCGCCAGAGGGAACAACTGAGGGAAATAGCGCACGGATCCATTAGGAATGGCGCAGCAAGCCGACACCAGCCGGTCTCCCGCTCACCTGATGTCTATGTTAAGACACGGGAGGACACGGCCTCTACGCGAAGGTTGTAGAACCTAGTGAAGGTATTAGGTGTCGCCCAACCCGCCGCTCACAGATATCTGCTAGTGAGGCGCCATGAGTCAACGCATAGGATGAGGCAACACTCCGTGTGGAGTGGGCACGAACACCTAAGGGGCATGGCTCTCCCTGGTTTTGACAGGGAGATGGCATCTACCACCCAATGGGCCAACCTCTGTTTGGAGACAGCATTCCCTTTCTGCTGACCTCCAAAGCAGACCAGAGCTGCTCGGTGCGTCTGAAGTCCCGAGTGGGGCCCACATATATACCTAGAGCGCGAACTGGACACAGCAGCGCAAGGGCCAGGTCTGCCTCCTCCAGGGGCAGAGCTTGCAGGTTCACCACCTGATCGCGGAAAGGCGTGGTGGGAACCTTGGGCACATAACCGGGCCGCGGTCTCAGGATGACGTGAGAATCGCCGGGCCCGAATTCCAAGCACGCTTCGTCGACAGAGAAGGCTTGCAGGTCCCCTATCCTCTTGATGGAGGCCAGCGCGGTCAGGAGCGCTGTCTTAAGAGACAGATGTTTTAGCTCTACTGACGCGAGTGGCTCGAATGGGGCCTCCCGCAGACCCTGGAGGGTGACGGAGAGATCCCAAGAGGGTACGAGGTGCGGTCTGGGGGGATTAACCCTTCTTGCACCTCTAAGGAACCTCACAATGAGTTGGTGCTTACCAAGGGATGCTCCATCCACTGCATCATGATACGCTGCGATGGCAGCAACGTACACTTTGAGAGTCGAAGGAACAGCCTGCGCTCCAACTTCTCCTGCAGGAAGGAAAGCACTACTGCAATTGGACATCTCTGTGGGTTCTCTCCGCGAGAGGAGCACCAGTCAACGAACAGACCCCATCTCAGTGCATAGGCCTGCCTTGTAGAGGGAGCTCTAGACTGAGTGATAGTATCTATCACGGCCTGTGAAAGGCCGGAGAGGTCTGACACGTCCCGTCCAGGAGCCAGACGTGCAGGTTCCATAGGTCGGGACGCGGGTGCCAAATTGTGCCCATCCCCTGAGAAAGAAGGTCTCTCCTCAAGGGGATCCTCCAGGGAGGGGCTGCCGCAAGGGAAATGAGTTCTGGAAACCAGGTCCGGGTGGGCCAGTATGGCGCAACCAGCAGAGCCTGCTCCTCGTCCTCCCTGATCTTGCACAGTGTCTGTGCAAGGAGGCTCACTGGGGGAAAGGCGTACTTGGGCCCCGGAGGCCAGCTGTGTGCCAGCGCGTCCCTGCCGAGGGGAGCCTCGTTGAGGGAATAAAACAGCTGGCAGTGGGAGGATTCGGGGGAGGCAAACAGATCTATATGGGCCTCCCCGAAATGGCTCCAGATCTGCTGGACTCTCTCGGGGTGGAGTCGCCATTCTCCAGGATGGGTGGACTGCCGTGAGAGCTGGTCGGCTGCACGGTTGAGTTCTCCTGGAATGTGAACGGCATGTAGCGATTTCAGCCACGTCTGACTCCATAGGAGCAGATGGCGGGCGAGTTGTGACATGCGACGGGAGCGTAGACCACCTTGGTGGTTGAAGTAGGCTACGGTCGCAGTGCTGTCGGTGCGAACAAGCACGTGCTTGTGGCGCAACATCGGTCGGAAGCGACGCAGCGCAAGAAGCACAGCCAACAACTCTAGGCATTTGATATGCCATTGCAGTCGAGGTCCTGTCCAGGAGCTCGCGAGTGAGCTATGAGAAGCCAGTCGTTGAGATAGTTGAGAATGCGAATGCCTGTCAGCCAGCTTTTAGGGGGGACAGGGCAGCCTCTGTGACTTTCGTAAAGACACGGGGAAAGAGGAACAGGCCAAATGGAAGCACTTTGTACTGACACGCTCGACCCTTGACAGCAAACCGTCGGAAGGGTTAGGCGAGGTAAAATCGAGATGTGAAAGTACGCGTCCTTCAGGTCGATGGCTGCAACCCAATCCTGCGGACGAGTGCATGTAAGCATGCGCTTCGTCGTGAGCATCTTGAACGGCAGCCTGAGAAGGGACCGATTCAGGGCTCAAAGATCCAGGATAGGTCTTAACCCACCACTCTTTTTTGGGCACGATGAAGTAAGGTCTGTAAAACCCTGACTTCATCTCGGCTGGAGGGACAGGCTGGATTGCGTCCTTCGCCAGTAGGACAGCAATCTCTGCACGAAGCACAGCGGCATGTGTGTCCGAGTGGACAAAAGTGGAAAGGACGCCTCTGTACCTGGGCGGACGCCTGGCGAACTGAATCGCATAGCCGAGACGTACCGTCCGAATCAACCACCGCGAGGGGCTGGGGAGCTGAAGCCAGACTCCCAGCCTGGTCGCCAGGTGGAATGAAAGGAACGCTGACCGACGTGACCACGGGGGGGCAGCCTGGGGGGGGGAAGGGGAAGGGACTGATCCCAGAAGGAAAAAACGTCCTGGAGAAAAGTCTGACTGCACTGGGCAGTGCTTACCTTCTTCCCTGGTTCCCGCGCTGGCGATGTCGAGCTCCGATTCCGAATTCGAGGAGGCAAGGCGCTGCTCAGAAAGGGAACTCGGGGCCGGACCCCAGAGGTGAGAAAATCCTTCTGTGAAATAGCAGACAGTAGCTCCCGGCCCTCCACGGGAGTGAGGACGTCACCTCTGGGTTGCCCGCGTCAGGGACGCTTCGCAGCTCTGCTGCGGGTTTTCCTGGCCGGTCCCTGAAACGCGGGTGGCGCCGCTCTCCCGCGGCCAGCTCGACGTCGAGCTGCCAATCTAGCACCGTGTGCCTCGGCAGGGGACGGAGCTGGGTTGTTTAGGAGCCGCAGGGGGGCGCCCTCGGCGACGGGCAGGCGGAGGTTGAAGCCCCGGGGACGTTATGTCGCGGCAGGGCAGGATGCGCCTCCATCTGCTTCTGAACCGCCGAGAACTGCCTTTTTTTTTCCGTTTTTAAGTCCTCGACGGTGTCGCCGAATAGGCCGCCTTGGGAGATGGGAGCGTCGAGAAAGAGAGCTTTGTCGACGTCTGCCATCTAGCCAAGGTCAACCATAAGTGTCGCTTCTGGACCACTACTGTGGACATCACCTGGCCAAGGGAACGTGCCGTAACCTTCGTCGCTCTGAAGGCGAAGTTGGCGGCGGCACGGAGTTCCTACATAATCCCTTGGTCAGGACCACCCTCGTGCAGCTGTTTCAACGCCCGGGCTTGGTAGACCCGCAGGGTTGCCACAGCGTGCAGGGCGGTAGCAGCCTGCCCAGCGGCGTGGTAAGCCCTGCCCGCCAGAGCGGACGAAAGCTCACACGCCCTGGAGGGGAGATGCGGCCGATCCCACCAGGTGATCGCGCGCTCAACCTGTGGGACCGCCACATAACCCCCGGCTGCCCCACCATCGAGAGTGGCGAGGGGAGAGGAACTGGGCCGTGAACGAGACGAGTACGGGACTCGCCAAGTCCTCACCAGCTCCTCGTGCACCTCCGGGAAGAAAGGCACTGGGGGGGGGGCGCGGCGTGCCGCGGAGGCCCTCCCCAGAAACCAATCGTCCAGCCTTGAAGGATCAGCCGGAGGTGTTTTTAGGCACCTCCAGACCGATCTCCTTGGCGGTTCGGAGGAACATAGCCGATAGTTCAGCGTCCAGCTCAGACGGGCGGCGACCGCAGAGGGGCGCCGAGCCGCCGAGCTGTCCACCTCACCTTCCGACTCTCCCTCTGACGCAGCAGCAGACATCTCTACCTCCTGAGGAGCGCCAAAGGAGACACTCAGCCCGGCGTGCGGGGAAGCGAACTGCTTTGGCAACTCAACGGGACCACGCGGTGGTGCAGAAGTCCGCGGGGCTTTGCTGGCCGGCGGAGCATTCTGCATAATCACCTGGATGTCCCCCCCCGCGTCGCCGCGGCAGCCGAAAAAAACCTTGACGGCTCCTTTAAGACTTGCCGCGGGAAGACGACGAGGGGAGCCAACTCGCGAACGAGCGGCGGGACTTTAACGTGGCCATGGTCATGCGTTCGCAATGAACGCATGAACCATCCATGAACGCTGTCTCAGCGTGCTCTCGACCCAGGCACGTGAGGCAGTGATCATGTCCGTCCAGCGAGGCGAGGAAACTACCACATCCGGAAGCGCACGGCCGGAGAGACACACCGGGAAGATGCCCTCGACAGCCGTGAGAAATTCACTCTTTTTAATCCCGGTCCGCCCAGGGAGGAACCGCGGCACAACTGTGCGCTCAAACGGACGGCTCGCTGGAATGCGGGAGGCTCTCATGTGCCGTGAAAACGGCAGCCCGCAGGATTACGCTGGCGGCTGTCAAACGCTCTTTTAGAAATGCTCTTTAGGTTGTCTGACAGCACGCCAGCGGAGAGAGTGATGAACTCGCAGGAACTCTTTTTTACTATCAGGCTCGGTTGACAGGCTCCGAAGCAAAAAATCTGAATGAGTGGTTGCACGCCGCTCTCTTATATATCCGTGTGTACGGAGGAGTGGTTCGGCATGCAAATACCACTCGCCAATGTTCATTGGCCTTTTGAATAAGGCTTGGAGATGATTGGACTCTCAAGCGAGTTCCCATATGTAACGTCGTAGTGAAACGACTGAAGGGGAACTACATACACAAGTCCCGTGTCCCTGTACACTATGATTGTTGTAGCGTATCAGAGCGAATCAGACAATTGAAGATTCGATTTTGAAGTGTTAAAACAACCCAAAAGAGCCAAATTCCACTAAGAGGCCCAGGATCACCAGACAACGTCATAAATCTGTCCATGATACCCTGGAGCCAGCCACCCTGAAGTAAGCCTAACCAACCAACTTCTTCACAGCTTTGAACAACTTCCAACATTAACACAAAAAGAACACAATTATTGATAATTCCAACTCAGGAAGGAGATTTTTTATCAATTTTTGGGGCAAGAAACCCAGGATTAATGGTCAAAGACACAGCATATCACAACCATCACAAGAGGAAAATCATTAGTAGAGACTTTGTTGGGTGGTTTTCCCCCAACCAGGACAAGGACCAGACTGAGATTCCTTCTATACCTTTTTGACCTTTGCGACTCAGGCAGAACATAATCTCAGTTCACAGACTTGCACAAAAACTGCCTTTTCATGTATATATACACCTAAATGATGCTAAAAGGACACAAAGGCAATGCAAGTACAACCTCCAGATTCTAGCTAAACCGGTGCATTTAATATAAGCCCTCTTGAGAAACTCAATGCAAGGGTTAATTAAATGATTGATGGTTGTTCAGGTCTAAGGTCATATGGCTGTAAACTTGGAAATTCATATTTTCACTCTTCTTAACTCATTCTTTCCTCACTTTCTTGCGTTTTGCAACCTGTATGAATGTGTGAATGCGTGTGTCTATGTGTTAGATTAGTTTATGTCTTAGATTTATCCAATAACTTCTCATTCATATTTAAAAGAGTAAGTATCTTGTGTTTTGTGCTTAGAAGTTAATGTCTTAAACTGCCGACCTTGTTACCGTACTAATAGTGTTCTCACTATATTTTGTATAGTAATATCCATTGCAGAGTTGATGTTATATGGCTCCTTCAATGAATCGCTGGCCAATTCTGATCAGCTGTAGAACAGAAATTCTGTTCAAATTCCCTGTAAAATCTTAAACAATTCCCTTTGAGCTAAACTGACCTGTTTCCCTTACATTGTATATACACAAATCCTATATAGAGAGCAATGAACTGTTGGCTATAGAACTACATACATAAGTCCTGTGTCCCTGTACACCATCATTGTATACACTGTTACATCCCATCTAGGGTAAGGGAGTAACAGAAAAAGATAAAAATAAAATTATTTGGGATGAGTGCGTACCAATCCCCTGCCCCGCACGACAGACACGTTAAGTTTCAAATTAACAGGTATTTTATTAACAAAAATATAGCTGACAAAGTAAAAACTGGAAGCAAAATAGACTTCAGGAGGGGGAAAGGCAAATTTGTGATCTGTCTATCTCTAGAATTAAACTATGTAGAGCCTTAAACATGAAGATACCTAAAGTTTGTTGAGTGCCGATCCTGGACTTCAGGGAGCCCTATGCAAAACTGTGCCGGTGGGGAGGCATGTCTCGAGTCGTGCTCATGGAAAGCGCTTGAGAAACAGCTGTCTCTTCCGCAGCTCAGTACGCTTTCAACTTGTTTTTTTAATCTTAAGCAAGAGACTGTACGACTCCAGTATAATGAACGAATGAAACACATTTGAAATGCATCCATGGGTCACTCTATCTCGAATCATGCCCACGGAAAGCGTTTGAAAAAGAGCTGTCTCGGTACATTTTTTTTTTTTCCATTTTTGAATGCTTTATTTATAGATATTTCTTTTAATAGCAAAAACAAATAGCTAACAGTTCAAAGGCAACATAAACATCTTCAAAACAACAAACAAATGTGTAGCAGCAACGTACATATGTAGGGTATAAGGTACATGTGAAGAGTTCAGATGCAAAACCAGCTAAATCCATCTGACATTTTTCTTTAAAATGACGTAAAACGTTTTTCTTTCTGGCTACTTTGTATAGGTTTCTATGTAAACACTGGCACTTCTGATTGGGCTGAGGCTGGAATTTAACGAGTTTGAAGTAAAAGTATTTGATGGACGCATAATATGTGTCAGGAGCATTCACTGTGTATCATTTTTGACCGAGATGGCTTTTAACTGGTTTTGCATCTGAACTCTTCCTATACAGATGTAAAAATGAGAAAATAAAATAAATATATAAATGAACAAATCAGTAAGTAAAAGAAAAAGGAAATTAACTACCTTATACCTGCCTCAGGCTGTCCAAATTACCTAGTTGTAACTGATGTGAAAGGCTATAAAACAAGGCAACAGATCATCAGAAAAAGAAAGAAATAAACGTTTTAGGAGTAAATTAGGAATAAACTATCAAAGGAGCACATAATTGACTTCCACTTTCTCTCCTAGGAAGAATTGAATGTATTAGAATGAATGTTCTACCGAGATTACTGTTCATATTTCAAAGCCTCCCTGTTTTTGTACCACAATCTGCATTCAAATCATTAGAAAAATGCATTTCAAAATTTATTTGGCAGAACAAAAGGCCAAGAGTGCGCCTTAAAATTCTGATGTCAGATAAGGATAATGGTGGCCTGAGGTTGCCTAACATAAAAATGTATTATTGGGCTGCCCAAATAAGAGCAATCGTGGCCTGGATCATTCGTGATCCAGAAACAATATGGGTCTCCATGGAGGAGGAGTCAATGCCTGGAATATCTCTATCGTGGCTCCCATTTATTGGTCTAGAGACACAGAAGAAAATGAAGATCGAAAATTTATGGGTTAAAAATACTCTAAAAATCTGGAACCAGGTACAAAAACAATCAAGAGGATTGGTGGCCCTCTCGCGAGCCATGTCCATAAGCAGAAATATTGAATTTCTTCCATCTCTAACGGACAGGGGCTTTGATAAGTGGGCGGAGAAAAAGCTTATCACTGTAAACCAACTCTTTGAGGGAAATGTAATGAAAACCTTCGCCCAACTAAGAAACAACTTTAATCTACCCTCAGGGGACCATTACAGATATTTACAAATAAGGGACTATTTAACAAAACATAAGGACTGGGATCAGCTCAGAAGAGAACCAACAAACATAGAAAAACATTTGATTCATCTGATTGAAAATAATGGTGTAATGAAAAAACAAGTGTCCTTAATTTACTGCAAACTGATGATGGATATGTCGGATAATACCCAACATATAAAACAACAATGGGAAATGGAACTCAATGTGACATTGGATGATGATATTCGGGTAGGTGTTTGTTCTGGTTGCCATAAGGGGGTGGGGAGTCAAATGTGGAAGGAGTTTGACTGGAAGTCAAAAATCCGATTTTTCAGGACACCACTAAAGTCTTTTCGCTCTGGGAGTTGGGGTAGCAATAAGTGCTGGAGAAACTGTGGACTTGTGGGTGATCAAACGCACATATTTTGGGACTGTCCCATTGTTCAACACTTTTGGACTGAAGTTAAGGGGCTCGTAGAAAAGCTCCTTAAAGTGAATCTTTCCTGGGACCCTTTAATGTGTCTACTGGACAAATTCCCGGATTATCTGTCCCATGATCAGAAAACTTTGCTACATCTCCTACTAATGGCTGCAAGAAAAATGATAACAACTTATTGGTTGAAACCTGAACCACCCACGGTCTCACAGTGGATACAAAAAATCAGACAGTTATATTCAATGGAACAGTTGACAGCACAACTACAGCTGAAGACTCACATCTTTCAAAGAAGATGGGGACCAGTTCAAAGTCTTGTTGGATAGGCCACTTATGTCTCTTTTAAGTTTGTATTTTTGCTTGAAGTTTGTCTATTTATTTTTATATTTTCCTTAGATCTTTCTTGTAACCATATATATCTTTATTTGAGAGCTCGGGCCCGATCTCAGGACTGTTGTTATTGTTTGTATTTACGTTGACTGTTGTCAATAAAAGTTCAAAAAAAAAAAAGGAGCACATAATTGAAATACCTAGGTATTTAAACCCATTTTGAACCACTCTAAATGGGATAGTACAGAAAGCAGAATCAGGAGACACAACAATTGGAAAGTACTCTGTTTTATGCATATTAATTTTATAGCCTGAAATTTTTTGACAAAAAATTGACAATATATGGGGTAGTGATGTAGCGGGGTTAGAAACATACAAAAGAACATCATCTGCATATAAAGATATTTTATGTTCCATACCATTTTGAGTGATACCTCTAAAAACAGAAGAGTGGCGAAGTGGTGTGGCCAAAGGCTCAATGGAAATTGTGAACAACAAGGGTGAGAGCAGGCAACCTTGGATTATAGGCACTGTGAATTATAATGGGAAGAATGGGTTCTAGATGTAATGCAGGGGCCTTAGCTAATATCTTAAAATCAACATTTAGTTGTGAATTTGGTCTGTATGACTCAGAGTGGAGTCCTTATTTTCTTTTAACAAAAGTGAGACTGACGCCTGTGTTAGAGTCAAAGGAAGGAAACCTCTCTCAAAAGCTTCATTATATACTGCAACAAGAGGTGGACTCAGTAGATCTGAGAACTTCTTATAGAACTCTATAGGAAAGCCGCCAGCCCCCGGCGCTTTACCGCTCTGCATAGCCACAACCAGCGTTGGGCAGTAACGCATTACTTTGTAATGCGTTACTGTAATTTGATTCTTTTTTTAGTAACGGAGTAATTTAATGCGTTATAATTTCCAGTATAGTTACAAGCATGTGTTACTGCTGCGTTACATCATTGCTGACATAATCTGTTTTATCATCTGGATTGTAAAAAGGGTGTTGGCTAGCACACCCGATGTTCTCTACATGAGACCCACTTTGACTGGTAAGCGCCTGTAGCTGGAAATACAATCATTATTTTGAGTTTATTTCTGTCAAAGGAAAGAGCATTATTGTGCGTTGTCAGAGGAGAAGAAAACCTTTTCAATTGTGAAAAACTGTATATCCATTTTAAAACACCTGAAAGGGCAGCACGGCACTTTAAAACTTCTTAAGAATGTGCCGGGTGCGAAGAGCAACGCACCAACTTCCATTGTCTTCACGAGTCTCTGCCTGCCCGCACCCGCACCTGCGCCCACACCTGCGCCCACACCCGCAATTGCCCATCAAGTCTTGTCCAGCGCCGCTCTCTGTTGCGTCGGCACGAGGTGCGGGACAAGACTTGATGGGTGAGTGCAGGTGCAGGCGGGCACAGATGCGATGTGCGGGATGCGATAGAATAAAAAGATTTGCAGGACTCCCGCAAAATAGAAATATCTAAAACAAAATGAATTGCTATTCATGTATTGCACAAAAGCAACAAGAACAACTACTGTAAAACAAAAATGATTAACACGCCTAAGCATAGGCAGAGTTTATATTTATAACGTGTTTGCAGCGTTAAACAATGTTGATTTCTGCAATGCAGTGGACAATCAGAGAATCCACTCACCACTCGAAATGCCATGCATTCTGCAACCACGCATGCAGCAGCCTATTGCTTTTAGTAAAAATAACAGTATTTTTTTTTTAATGTTGATGCTTTAATAACAAATATTTTATCGGGAGTGTATTTTATCGGATTCATGTAACTAATTACTTTTGAAATAAAGTAATCAGAACAGTAATTTGATTACTTTTAAAAGGAGTAATCAGTTATCAGTAATTTAATTACTTTTTCAGAGTAACTTGCCCAACACTGGCCACAACAGCTTCCATAATCTCCTGTTGCCTAACAGATCCCCCAAGTTCAGGACCAATACTGATAGTAGGCAGATTTAGCTTAAAAGGATTCAAAAAAAGGTAAATCATTAGTATATTCTGAGGAATACAGAGCTGAGTAATATTGAACAAATCTGTTATTTATATTTTGGGCAGTGTTTAACATAGAACCAGCTGAAGACTGAATTTGAGTTATCATTTTGGAGACATCTGTCTGACGAGCTTGATAGGCCAATAATCTTGTCCTTAAATTCATAAAACTTATGACTGGTTTTCAACAGTCTGTCCTCTTCTTGCGAAGTTGTCAATAGGTTAAATTCAGTCTGGAGCCGCAGCCTTTCTTTATATAAGGTAGGACTTGGATTTGTTGTATATTCCTCATCCAGCTTGCTTATCCCTTTCAAAATTACTTTGAGATTCCCTGCTTTCTGGCATAGGAAGAGAAGGAAATAATTTTCCCTCGTAGAAAGGCTTTAAGAGCCTCCCATAATGTAGCTCTCAAAACATCAGGTGCATCATTTGTTTCCAAAAAAAAGACTATTTCTTTAGACAGGAATTTAACAAATTCATCATCCGATAATAACAGAGAGTTTAACCTCCAGGGTCTAAAACAAGAATGGTAATAGGGGAAACTGAGCTTAAATGAAGAAGGGGCGTGGTCCGATATTACAATGCTATGATATTCAGTTGTGGTGACAAAAGATAACAGGCTTTTATCTATTAAAAATAAATCTATACGAATGGCTATATGAATGGTGTACTGGGGAGAAAAATTAAAATACTTTGGAGGAGGGAAAAAAGAATTTCCATGGGTCAGTCAGTCCATACTGCTCACAAAAATCCTTTATAACTACAGCAGACTTAGAGGGACGTATGATTCTAGGTGAGGACCTGTCTAGAGAAGTATTTAAGACACAATTAAAGTCCTCCCCTATGACCAAAGCATGATTATCAGCCGATGGAATAGCCCCAAAAACTTTGCTAAAAAAACTGCGATCATCAACGTGGAGCATAGATATTGACCAAAAAGACTTGTTTTCCAAATAAGCAATCTACCAAATTAACATATCAGCCAAAAGGGTTTCTAATAACACTGCCAGTAACAACTGGAACATCTTTCCTAATAGGAATTGCAGCGCCTCTACTCTTCACATTATAACAAGAATGAAATACCTGATCCCCCCAACACCATCTAAATTTTACTACATTTGCATTCAATATATATGCGTTTCCTGTAAAAAGGCGACCCCCGCCTTTAGGAGGCGCAGATGTGCCATAATCTTGTTTCTCTTAATTAAATAATTAATGTCTTTCACATTCCAAGCCTTCCAAATCCTTAATTTATCTCAGTTGCCTGGGGCTTAGATATTTTGTCAGAAAGTAACAAATAATAAATTGACCAAAATGAAGCATAGAAAAAAGGACAAAGTACATTACATAAACAATATACAACTTTAATATCAAGGCGTTCGTTATGGTGAACAGGTGCTTATTGAAAGCTGATGTATAAAACACGCCGCACACAAACTGACAAAGCAGTATTGACTCACCATTAACAAGTATGCCTACTGCAGGCGGCGCATTCACTTTGCAAACAATATCAAGATCACGTTATCATCTCGAAACGTGAGCAAACATATAGAACAATATTAGCATATATAGTCCGTTATCAAGTCACCAAACGTATCGTTCATAGAGCTGACTGTCCATAAACGTGGCACGTCGCAGATGAAAACAGTTTAAACAAAGATGTATTTGAATGTGTCCATTGAACAGTCAACCATGAATTAGTTCAGCATTACATTATTAGCACTACTTGTCCACAGCGGGTGGCAAAACACCCTGAATAAACTCAGTGGCTTGTTGAGGGGGATTCAAAGAAATGCCTCATACCGTTGAGGTTTATTCGCAAGCGTGTCGAAGCCAAAGAATTAGTTCCCTCGTCTGATGTAGTTGGACGATAAAGGGTCTCGGGGCCTGGTTTCATCTCAGCATTCATTCATTCATTCATTCATTTCTTCTATTTATAAAGCACTTTACTACTGCACCTGCAGACCAAAGTGCTGTACAATCAACAGAACATCAACATACAAAACATAAAATCACAAAAATCCAAATAAAACACAGATACTAGCCCAACTCTTCGAAAGCTAATGACAAGAAATAATTTTTTACCCCAGATTTGAAGGCATTTATGGATGTAGTCTCTCTAATCTCAGATGGAAGGCTATTCTAAAGCCTTGGACCTGCAACAACAAAGGCCTTATCTCCTTTAAGCTTTAAATGAGTTCATGGGACAGTGAAAAACAACTTATTTGATGATCTTAAAGACCTCGATGATTGACGGAAAGTAATAAGCTCAGACACATATACAGGGGCCATTCAATGTACTGCTTTGAACACATACAGCAGAACCTTGTATTTTCTGAAGCCAACTGGTAGCCATCTGAGAGAGGCCAAGATAGTAGAGATGAGCTGACTTTTCTTAGCACTCACAAGCAGTCTAGCAGCTGCATTCTGGACTAATTGAAGACGTGAAATAATGGTCTGACAGGACCCCACATACAACACATTGCAATAGTCCACACGGGACAATATGAAAGCATTAATAACTTTTTCTAAATCTTTCATCGACAAAATGGGTTTTAATCGAGCAAGAGACCTAATTTGGAAAAAGCAACTCTTAACCACAGCATTAACCTGCTTATCGAATTTCAAGTCTGGATCAAACACAACTCCCAAATTCCTTATTTGGTCATGACAGTAGGCTGACCAAGGACCTAAATAAGTGGCGATGTCGGAGCATCTTCTTAAGGGACCAAAAATCATAATATTTGTTTTACTTTGGTTTAACTGAACCAAATTGTGAGCCATCCAGTTCTTCACCTCTTCTAAACATGCCAAGAGTAACTTTGAGACTCAATTATCTCCAGATTTCAAAGGGAGATAAATTTGTGTGTCATCGGCATACAAATGATAAGACATGCCATATTTCTTAAAAATCGAGCCCAAAAGCAGCATGTACAAGGAGAACAATACAGGGCCGATAACAGAGCCCTGAGAAACCCCAGAGGTAATAGAAGCTGTAGATGAAACAAAATCACCATACTTCACCGAAAATACTCTATTCGTAAGATAAGACTTGAACCACTTAAAAACCGTACCACGAATTCCAACTAATTGAGACAGACGATTTAAGAGAATCTCATGATCTATTGTGTCAAAGGCTGCACTCAAGTCTAATAAAATAAGAGCTGCAGAATTACCTGAATCTCTGATCATACAAAGATCATTTACAACTCTTAAAAGTGCAGACTCTGTACTGTGACCAATCCTAAAACCTGACTGAAACTTGTCTAAGACCTTGTTCTTCTGTAAAAAAGACATTAACTGTGAATAAACTATTAATTCTAGAATCTTTGAAATGCATGGTAATTTTGAAATAGGCCGATAATTTTTTGAATCTAATGGATCTCAGTTAGGCTTTTTAAGAAGCAGCTGAACAACCGCTTGGTTAAGGCCCGATGGAACGACCCCATTATAAAGGCTGCAATTAATAATGGAAGTGATACTTGGCCCAACGTTATCCCATATCTACTTAAGAAGTCGTAAAGGAACCACATCAAACCCACCAGAGGTCGGTTTTAAAAGAATAATAATGTCCTTCACTTGTGCCAATGATACATACTCAAATTGGTCAAAACAGCTGACGCATGTCGACGTCACCACAGGCTCAGCAGGAGGCACAGTAGATCTAAAAGTAGATCTAATCTTCTCAATTTTTGCCACAAAAAAGTAAGAAACATTTCACTAGTTTCTAATGAAGGAGTCAAACCAAAACATTGATTGAGATTAAGAAGGGATAATTTGGGATTGGGATAATTTTGCCTAGCAGTTCTTACAGCAGCCTGATAATCTGAAAAATGTTGCCTCAAAATTTGAAGAGAAACCTGTAACTTATACTTTCTCCATTTCCTTTCATCCCTTCCTGCATTCCTGCCTAATTGCACGCATATGATTATTAAGCCATGGTGCTGAATTAGACTTAGATTTCCGAACTAAATATGGGCAACCTCATCCAAAATATCTGAGCAAACAACATTAAACAACATCAACATCTCATCTGGACCAACAGCAGGAGAGGAAAACTCAGTCAAGTTCACAAATGAGGAAGAATTATAGAAACCAGAAAATTCTGCAGCCGTGGAAGGTGTCATATGATGACGAAATTTATTTCTAAAAACACAAGCAAGTCCACCAACCCTGCCAGTATCTCTAGGGGTGCTAAAAAAGGAACAATCATGTGGAGAAAGTTCAATCAGGAGACTCATCTCGCCAACATTAAGCTAGGTTTCAGAAATAAAAAGAAAATCCAAATCGTGTTTTATAAAAAAGTCATTTAAAATAAAACTTTTATTTGAAAGTGATCTTGCGTTGACCAGTGCCATTTTTACTGTAGCAGACTCCAATGGGTGTGGAGACGCTCCATCCAAAACAGCAGCCGTCTTGCAGCAATGCAAATTATTCCAGTTTACTCCTCTCTCAACTTGTCGTTGTCGCTGAACCAAAACCCGCGAAGACTGCATCAAGGAAACCGGTGAGATCAGACGCAAACAAAAGTGTCTTTCTAGCCGTAGATCTCCCGAAGTCAAGCGATGACAGCAGGGAGTCAGGGAGCGATGAGCTCTGTCTACCACCGGGGGTTTGGCGAAGCTCTCCTTTCCAAAGACTTCAAGGAGGAGTTCCTCCATAAATGTGGTTGGATGTGTGCCCTCAGATTGCTCAGGAATGCCAATTATTCTGCCATTATTTCTACTCGAGCGGTTTTCTAAGTCGTCGAGTTTAGCCTTCATCTGTTCGTTATCTTTCGACAAAGCAGTACACATGGTTTCCCAAGAGGCAACGCGACCATCCACTTCGACGCGTGATTCTTCAACATCCTTAAGCTTTTCTTACTGTACCTGCAGCGATGTTTTCACAGCCGAAATGGAAGATTTCAACTCGGAGAGAATCTCCGTTCTGAGCGCTGCGAATATCACCCCTCTGCGTCATCATCTCTGAAGCAGCCATGTCTGCTACCTGCGCGTTTTCTTCAGCAATATCTGCGGCCCTCCTCGTATTAAATCTCGGCATTTTAGGTTACTAATGGACTGATTAATCTTGTGCTATAATGCCAAATGCACCGAACATGCAAAGAATTAGAAAAAGTGAATATGACCAAAAGTAATAGTCAAGAGCAGAATGTTGTGCAACTTCTCACTCCGCCATCTTACCGGAAGTCTCGGTACATTTTTTTAACTCCAGCAAGAGACTGTATGACATTTATGTTACATGATTTGACTGATTACGTTGAGTACGCGAATGTAGAAAGAGCGACAACGCACCACAAAAAAAAGAATTGAACATTCATGTTTTGATAACCGCTGGCCCACTTCAAAAATAAAAATAAATCATATTTGAGAGCAAGGGGTATGCTGAGAAACAAATCTAAAAGGAAATTAGAATGTATTTAATACTTCTGGAGTTAAGTCCGCAAAAGTGCTTTTCTCCAATTTTGAACCCTTAGCAATGTCATTTAATACAAAAAAAAGTGTGTTAAAGTCAATATATTTTACTAATGGATCTACCTAAAGTAGTATATAATAGTAAAAATATAAATCTTATATTTATATATCTCGGGTGAAACAAAAATGACTACTCCATAAACATTCATCAATGGCAGTTAGCATTCTGGCATTCATCACTATTTATGTTTGTCTTTCTACAGAAAATATTATCAACTTGAAATGACCACATACTAACACCATGTTGTATGTCCAAAAGCAACATGGCTTATTAGTGAACCAAATTACTTTAACTCTTTGCTTAAAGTAATGTTTAGTCAGTAAACACTGTTTCCATTAAAATACAATACATAAATTATTATGAAATAATGAAAATATGTAACGAATGATCCACTGTAGGCGAGTTGAAGTAGAACTCAACTGCAGCTTTATTTACAGTGAAGACATAATCTAAAACATAATCCAACAGACTTCACTTAACTTGAGCAGAACAGACTTGACTTGGCATGATTAGATTCAACACAAACAAACTTGGCAAGGCATGAACAGACTCACCAACAGCAGGGTTACAACAACAATACACGACAAGAGACAATGGCAACATGAGGGCTATATATACCAAACAGTGAGAGTCACATGACACAAACCAACCAATGAGAAACAGACACATGATTTGAACAACCAATGAAAACATGACACAAAGAACTAAGGAACCAATAGCAGGAATACAAGAGGGCAAGGGACGCAAGACACAAACAGCATGAATCAAACTACAAATTAAAAGACATGAAAACAAGAACATGAAACAAAACCCAAACAACCCCACGTTACACGTCCCCCCCTCTAAGGGCGGCTCGCAGACTCGTGGACAGGAGAGGCTTCTTGTGCAGACGAGGCCTCTGGAATGCAGTATGCAGCCCACATGCTCAAAATGGCAACCGCCATTAGAAGGAAGAGCAGCAGAGGGAGGCAGGACCTCTAGAATGGTTGGGGGCGCCGATGTCACTGGGATGCCTGCAGTCTACATCGACATCAGTGGTGGATCCATCAGACTAGCAAGCAGTCCTTTTAGTCCTTCTAGTCTTGGCCCAAGCTCTGCATTAGCAGGAGCTTGGGAACTATAGCCGCCCCCCCCAAAATCCTTTGAGGAAATTTTGGCGAGAGCCGTAATGTGTCAAGATTCTGGTGTGGCGGCCATCTTGGCATTAGCAGACACTGGCTTGGCATGAGTGACATTAGCAGGCCTGACATGAGCAGGCCTAGGAGCTGCAGACATGACGTGAGCGGGCTGTGGCATGGGGGTTGCCGCAGGATTGCGGGGTCCCTCATCCGCCATCCCGTCAGTAAAAGTAGAGCCACTTAAACGGAGTGCAAAGTCGATGTATCGTTCAAGTGACCAGTGTGGAGTATTGCGTGGCATGAGTTGTGATGTTTTTATGTTTTTGTTTAGTTTTATTTATGTAAATAATAATCAGAAACTGTATTTGAAATGAATAAAATCAATAATTAAATACTGATCCAGCAATTCAAAGAAAAGCCATTATTAAAAAAAGTCACATATTTGAGTTGAAACATGGCAAGCTAATGTCAAACAAATGCTATCATCTGTGGTCCCCCTGACATTCTAAAAAATAGTCCTAGCTTGAGTTAGCACATTAAGACGCCAGATCTGAGTTAATTTTTACAGCCCAGAAGCATCTTTTCTTCTTCTCTAGAACTTCATCAGTCGAAAAGGGATATAAAAGACGGCATGAATAATCTAAATTAACTTGTGCATGTGTGGATCTCACACCAACCAAGGGCAAAATGAGACGCCCTTCCTTTTCAAATGGTGTTACTTGAAATGTTATTACAATGTCTGTGTCAGAGTGATAATATTGGTATATATGGTCATAATTGTATTTATACACATATACAACATGGTTTATAAGGTTTTTTTTTTTTTAGGAAATTTAAAAACCTCATAGGGGGCTTAATTTATGCCAGAAAATAACATATATAGCCCTTAGAATTATGAGGACACTGAAATGTCCTCATAAACCTAAGCGTCATTGTAATGCTGATGAGTAACCTGCCATTTTTGTCCCTGTAAACCATATATTCAAAAACACACACATACATAATTATACACACTCAAATGAATTGTTATGGCTATAACCATATAGCCAAAACGAGTCAGAAAACTGAAATCAGATCAGATCCAGAAGAATTAAGCTCTGTTAAAACATTCATGTTCATTTTTTTACATTTGTATAGAATTTTTATGTTTTGTGTAACAAAACACTCTCTCTGCGTTCAGGTTTGACTGTAGTAATAATTCAAAAACTGACGCTTCAAATCAACTTTTAAAATAAACAAACAAACAAAAAACCTTTACAAAAAGTTGTATTTGAGAATGTCTAAATATATATCTAAACCCACAACTTAATAAAAATATGTATTTATGTCTAAAAACAATTAGAGAATTTATAGGCCTTTTATATAGGAATTTATGGGCTAAACCATGGAATTGCAGATGTTTTTCTTATTTTACTCCACCAAATGGCACTAATCTGACTTCAAAAATTGGATTTTAAAGGCATTGGGCCATATTTATGAACCACGAGCAGAACAAATTTTTGTTTTCAAATTGTTCGTAAAGCCGTTCTGACATAACCTTTCGAATTCATTAAAAAGTGTTCTTATTTTGGTACGAAAGAAATATATGAGCACCAGAGGAGAGACCCTTTAACAAAGCTCCCAGACCAAATGGCATTTGTGGCAGGACCCTTAACCACTGAGTGGAGCAGCTCAGTGTGGCATTTCATTCATTGTTTCAAGCATAATTGGATCAAGCTATAGTTCCTCACTTATGGAAAACCTCTGCTGCAGTACCTATCCCTAGGTGTGAGAAAACGCACTCTTTTAATAATTACCACCCTATCGCGTTAACCTCACTAGTTATGAAAGCATTGGAAACAGAGTTTAAGTTACAACTTCTAATAGTCATGGGTGAGCCGTTAAAATTTGCTTATCACGTTAAAGGAGGCATAGGTGATGCAAAACTGTTCCTCTTGAATCCTTTTATTAACATTTGGAGAGTGGGAGCACCTTTGCTAGACTGTAGTTTTCAGATTTTTCCTCTGTGTTTAATACACTGCATCCCATTATTTTAGCAAAGAAGCTTGTAAATGTATTAAAAGTTAGTCAGGGACTGGTTCTTTTGGGTCTTCTTTTGGATTAACATGTAGGCAGCAATGTGTCAAGATGAATGGAGTCACTTTAGACACACTTTATACATTAACTGGATCTTCTCAAGGCTCTGTACTGTCAGTGATTCTCTTCATACTGTATACTAACAAGTGTTGAAGTTCTCAGGATAATTGTCATGTTGTTAAACAGTTCTTCTATACCTGTTATCAAATTTTGAGTATTATGATAGTCTTGCCGTTCATGAGCAGTGTTGGCCAAGTTACTTCCAAAATGTAATACGTTATATATTACTAGTTACTGTCTTTTAAAAGTAATTAGTTACATTACAATATTACTGTCTCTGAATTGTAATGTGTTACACTACTTTTGAGTTACTTTCACCAAAATATCCACAGAAGTATGACTAGGCATTATAAAATACCAAAATGTAGTTTACTGCTGCTCATTATACATCCAGCGGAGGGTAATGAGGTAGGTCCATATAGCATAAAATGATAAAATTCGATCAGCGGAAACAAACAACAAAAAAATACTAATTTTTATAGTCATTTTTGGTTATATAGGCCATTCAAAACTGCAGTGTGTTTACTTTTATTTCTGTTATCTCGTTTTGTTATTTATAGTTTAACATAATTTTTGTTGCTTGCCTGTGCTCGTCCACCACATTCTTTCTCTTCTCCGACCCCGCAGCTCTCTCTGTCTGTTAGCTCAGTGTCAGTGGCACCAGTCCAGGTGTTTCCAGGAGTTATTCATGCTATTTCTCCTTGTTGAGAGTTTGGTGTCACACATAGATTACACCTGATTATACATTTCTTATTATTTTCTCTGATGAAATGAATAAAACAGGAGTGTGTCCATCTCACACATGTAGAATCCGTCTCGGCAGTCATCTTAACCATTGAATTCCAGCAACAGGAAATAGACAAACTATTTTACACGCTGACTTTTTTCTCTGGTGCTGTTTTGTGGTGTTGGTAAATTCACTGCTTAATTTTGAGCTAAAATATGTTGTTGTAACTTGCGTTACTCAGATTGTAACAAGCAATAATATTACCCATATTTTATTAGTAATGCGTTATGTTACTGGGTTACAGCAAAAATATACTACTGTGATATTATTACGTTTGTAATGTGTTACTCCCAACACTGTTCATGAGTTTATTATATGGTGCAATGGAGCAGAGTTACAACTAATCATCACTAAAACACAAGAGACGGTAATTGACTTCAGGAAAAATGCTCCTAGGTTGCTACCAGTGTACAGTCATGACAAGACAGTCGATAGAGTAGAGGAATACAAATATTTTGGAAAAGTTCTGGATACCACCCAGCAAACATGGAGTCTATCATTATGAAGACTCATCAAAGAATCTATGTTTTATGGAAAATCAACTCATTTTTATTGAGAGTATTTTGAGCTTTTCATTTCTCATGCTTCCTGAGAGACTTACAACTACAAAATGAGTCTAAAAAAGAACAACAGCAAGAAAGTCTTCTACGACATTCCTGAAGGACTTTAACCTGCGGGTGGGTGACTACTTCACGGTTTAGTCTCGATTTGACTATCCTTACCATACCTGAATAATCATAGGGTTGAAGATGTAAGATAAAAAGACACCTCATAAAATAATGGCAATGTGTATTTTATCTACCTTTGCAAACGTGTGAATCTATCACCTTCCCTTGTGTCCTAAACCCTATAAAAGACAGAGTACTTCGATATTCTCTGCTCACTCGTTGCTTGAGTTTCATCATGAAACTGTTCGTTTTTCTTCTGTTACCGCACCTCTCTCTGAGTGAGGTTGGGCAGGATTTTAATAAGTGCAATCAGTTCTTTTTGAGTAACAGCCCTCCTCAGTTTACACCAGCACTGAGCTCATCAGCACACATCTGTCAGTGTCTTTGGGACAACAATGATAAACCAATTTATCTTTATGCAACTTTATACAACACAGCATGGAGGATCCCCATCTACTCTGCGTATGTGTTGAAGAGCCCACACATGGGCAGGTGTGACGCCTGGTTCATTGAACCTCAGGTAACTGTTCAACAGTTTTTTTATAGCATATGTATTTGAAATGTCAATAATCAATTGTAATTATGACTAAAACAGTCTGAGATACTTTGTTGCATTTTTCTTGCATGTCCTATAGCTGGATAGTATAAATGCTGAGCCATGCATGAGAGCTGAAGGACCCCAAAACACTAATGGTAATAAGCAGGCTGTGAATAGTGACTATGAAAAGTCTAATTATGACAAAGGTCACCTCTACCCGGTGCAGCACACAAACAATCATCTGTCCATGCTGGCCACCTCCACCCTGACCAACGCCGCTCCACAGGATCTAACATTCAATCGGGGTCAATGGAGTAAACACGAGACGGCTGTTATCCTTGATCTGCAGTCCTGTGATGAAGCTTATGTGGTGACTGGTGTAGTTCCTGATACCAACAAAGGAATTCCAACAAGTAATCCTAGAGTTACTGTCTCAAAGTATTACTGGAGAGCCACCTGTTGTAAAAAGGGACCAACATTTATAGGGAAGGGTTACTTCGGTCCTGATAACAATGGCAAAGTGCAGTCATTACCAATTACAGGACCTACAGGCCTACAGCAAAAGCTGATCAACGATTACCAAGTGACGGGTATTATCATTTTCCCAGTCTTGCCTCCAGGCCACAAAAGACCTTTGACAGATGTTTGTAACTAGTTTAGCTTTTAATAATGACCAGTTATAATATTATGATATTATCAGCTACATTAATATTTTGGTTTGAATGAACTGTGCAGAGCTGAGAAAGTAGCCTATTCTGTGAACCTAAATCCTTATTGTGCATGATAGTCGTCTTCAGAAAGCATTGTAATGATTTGTACATTTATTGTTACAATCAATAAATGTTATAACAAAAAACATTTTTATCTGTCCCCTCCCAGTATTTTAAATCCATTCACTGGTCATTCTTTCTTTCTTTCATTGTTGTTATCGTTATTATTGTTAGCTATTATTATTATTGGTTATATTTTTATAATGTATTTGCTTTTTTTTCCCCTTCATTTTGTTTAACCTCCTAATTAACATTCTCTATGTTAGGCTACTTAAAGCAGGTTGTATGTTTTAATGCCCAATCACGCCAATAAAGTTTTGTCTTTATGACTGTATATCTGTAGGCTTAACTATGACACTGTAAGTTTTTCAGAATCAGAATCAGAATCAGAAAAAGCTTCATCGCCAAGTATGCTTGCGCATACAAGGAATTTGTTTTAGTGTCACGGGCTTCCAGTGCACAGAGGCAACAACACACAGACAATAAAAATAAGATGAGAATAAAAAAATACATATACGTAAATATAAATAGACAAAAATTTGAAAAATAATTAGGAAATAAATAAGTGGTATGTATAGTTGTGACACAGATGATAGAATGGAATAGAGTAGAAGGAGATGTAGGGATGTACTAGGATGGAGGTGGTGAAGGATTACAAATTTAAGAATCTGTTTAAAATATGCCGATCCTATGCATATTTGTTATAGGTTCCAATATAACAACATGAACTGGAAAAGTTATGTATATTGTGACAGTCTAAGAGCAGGCAGCCCAGGCCCTGAGACAGTAACCTTTCAATTCCTGAACATCTGGCAGGTTTCCCAAGTTAAGTGTGAATTCTAATCTCAAGGTACAACTGTGCCTTTTGTTTAAGCACCTATGCATTTGAATGACACTTGTATGCTAAATAGATCAAGGCTGGGAAAAATCTTTAACTGAGCTGTTTTCCTGTACCACATTTGCATGCTTTGTTTAGATTGCTTCCACCTCTATGTACTCCTCCCTCTTCAAACCTATATACTCTGCTGTGCTGAGCTTTGAGAAGATGACTTTTTGAAGACTGCAGTGCAGAGCAGCGAGTATCTGAATAAAGAGAAACTTCTGCTTCAAGATATCCAAAAACGTCTACTGGTCTCTAAGAAAAAATTCACAACAGTTTTGGTGCCATGACCCGGATAGAGCTTCTCACCAGACATCGTTCCAGACTGAATTCCAGAAACTTTTTCAGCTCAACAACGATTTGGTGAGTGTTACTCTATTCAAAGAACCACTACAGACCAGTACATGTGGTTAGCCTCTGCGCCGCCAGAGAAGTGTTAACAAACAGCTGCAGGGTTTGGTTAACAGACTAGTTTCCTCTATTCAGGTAGAGAAGATTAGCATTACGTGCTAATATCTGTTATCCTCTGTTTTTAGGCAGAGAAGATTAGCGTAAAGTGCTAGTAGTTTATGTTCAGGAATCCTCTGCTTTGCCAGAGAAGGTTGAATACATGATAATGTGTATTAACTAGGTTTTCCTCTGCTTTGCCAGAGAAGGTTAACAACAGTTGTTCTGTGTTAACAAATTTATCCTCTGCTTGCCAGGGAGGTGTTAGAAGTGCACTCAAAAAAATATTTCAGCCCTTAACTTAATTCAATTACGTACAAAATTTCCATGCATTTAGATTACATAGTTTTAACTTAAACAAATCAATTAAACTTAATGTGATTCAAATGCATCAGTCTTACGTAAATGAAACAGGTAAAGTTGATGTAATATTTCCCAGTGTTAAACAAACCCTGCTCAGTGTTCATGTGTTTACACACTACAGAGTGTTCAAGTAGCATTGACACAGTGTTGGAGTTAAGGAGATCATTATGTCATGATTGACCAATAATGATCAACACCTGCTGTTTACAAGCAGAATCACTGAAGGAAAGAGAAACACAAGAATCAGACACAGCCAAAGATAAAATGAACTTAAATAAATTAAGACATTAAATCTCTGATTAAACAACTCCACAAACAACATTACAGTTTGACTTGATTTCTGTCATATATCCACAAATTTTATTTCAGAACGTCTAAACAGAGGTTTAGATGTTTTATTTAAAAAAATGTTTCATTTGACCTCACCATCATGGCGAACAGGGTTTACTTTAGTTGGGCTCTTGACCCTTGACTTTCTCAGTATAGTTTTTTTGTTCTTTGGTTGTTGTAATTGTGTTTGCCAAGCACATTTGTTACAGCGCAAGCAGGGCGGCTGTTAAGTGTTTTCGGTTAACTATTATTTTTGTTGCAATCATCATCCAGTGGCCTGATTTGCTGATATTGTTCAGTGGTGTTCCTGTTAGTTTCATGACATTTACAGCAGTTGTGTGAACTGTTACTATTACTACTTTAAGATCTCCAGTATTTCTTAGACACACACACACACATCAAGAATCAGTATATGAATCTCACACAACAAAATCTCCAGTGTTAAAATCCTGGTGTTAAGGACTTTTAGAGTAAGGAGTTAAACTTGTGGTGTTGAATTTGAGAGTATTAACACTAGCTAGTGTAAACAGCGCCCTCTGGCCGGTGTAAATACGCAGAGTTACCCTTATTAACACTGTTGGGTGTTATCAGTCACCAGAGATGGGCATAAATACATAGAAATGTATTTAAAATAAAAATACAAAATACTGAGTGGAAAAATGTATTTAAATACAAATACAAAATACTGTGTAAAAAAATGTATTTAAATACAAATACAGTATTTTGTATTTGTAAAATACACAAAATACATGTGAAATTGGCCATCAAGTGCAGGCATCCCTATTAGGCTGAAATATATCTGGACATATTCTGAATGCAAAACAAAAACATTTAGATGTACTACTGATTAGAAATGATCTTCCCTTCCCCTAGGAAAAACAAAACTAATTTTTTTTTTCCCCAAACATCTTTTATTACGTTTTATCACCATCATGACTTCAACTCAGTAACAAGAACTCTGCTCTCTCTGTCATTCTGTCACCATAATCTCCCTCTCTCTTTCTTTCTTTCTTTCTTTAGTGCTTGCTTCCTTGCTGCTAATCACAAATAAACTTATGTAGTGAAAAATAGCAGCCATTTATATACTTACTTCTGACCAGGTTACAATGCAGGCTATTCCTTGTGGTGAGCAAAGAGCAGGGATGGGCAATATGACCAAAATATTATTTTTACTTCGCAGCAAGTTTTAAAACCACGTCAAAAACTAACTGAATTTCTTTTTTTTTTTTTGCAGGTTGTACAATACTTTTTAAGCATAGCAACTTTTATATTTATTTCATGTAAAGTTTGCTCCTATATACAGTTAGAAAGTTTATAAAAAATTATAATATATATATATATATATATATATATTTTTTTTTTGAAGAATAAATCTAAAAGCTGAAGAGTTGTGCATCATGCATCAGTGTCATAACAAATGCACACAATCACTACATTAAAGTGATGGTGACAGACAGTGATTAACCTTCTTTTGTCTCTACATCAATCATTTGCATAGATGGGGGAACATAATCACAATTCGGAAATGTTACATGGCATGGAAATGGCATTTTCATTAAGCACCATGTTTGTAAAATGCTAAAATTTACTAAATGAGCCTGCATAGCAGAAATATTGAATAAAGTAATGGTCCATGTTTCATACATTCGTTAATTAAAAGAAAATGTTTAATGAATTAAAAAAAAATACAATTTAGTGTTACACAGATTAATGTTTTTTTTTTTTTTTCTAAAATCACAAGTTACAAATTCAAATACTGCATTTAACGGGATTATTTGATTATTTTGGTGTGGAGAACAATTACCGAGTTGCCCCTCCGATTTACAGAATTATATAACAAGGCACATTGTCGTTATTCCACTCTGTCACGGAGTGTGCGCACAAAAAAAAAAACAACTTTACCTGGCAAACGTGCAAGTGTAAATATGAATCTCATTTCGCGCTTTAAACAGCAAAGTACAACTGAACCAAGAACATCACACTATATTATTCATTCATTCATTCATGCTTCTTCATCCACCCCAACGTTCCAATAATTCCTGCTGCCCCACTAAACACTGCAAGGATTTATTTGCTCTAAATGACCTAGGCCTATGTAAACAATTTTGAAAAGTTTAATCGATTCACACTTTATATCATCGCTGCCTAAGATATATAAAGTTCTGTCATATCACCCAGCCCTAACATGCAGTAATTAAAAAAAACCTATCAAAACTGATTGGCTAACAGGCAGCTAAGGCTCTTTTTCTCCTACACGTGTCGGTGCTTTTTTATTCTTTCATGTTTACTGAAGGAAAATCTGAATGATGCACCATTTTAACTTTAATCAACAAGGAATTGATCATGATGACACCCTTACCTTAATGCAGAAAACTGAGAAAAGTTGCTGATCCAATGCTGACTCTGCTACAGGCAGCTCACGTGCATGAGTGTTAAGGTTCGGGGAGGGATGTGTCTGAACTAAATCAGCACCCTGATAAAGAGGTTGATTGGCACAAAGTATTTTATGTATTTTGAAAATACAAAATACTCATCTTAAATGTATTTAAATACAAATTACACTAGATTTTTCCCAAAGGCTTTACAATACAAAATACAAAATAGTATTTTGTATTTCAAATACGTATTTTAAATACATTTATCTAAAATACTGCCCATCCCTGTCAGTCACATCCGGGACATTTGCTCGTGTGCGCGCCTCACCCATCTGAAATATTTTTTTACAGACGCCATTTTCTTTGCTCGCGATGCGGAGCATAATGAGGACGGGAAACAGCGAAATACAGCGTTTAATCTTAATTACAAAATGTGTTTTGTAATGTCATATCGTTTAATAACGATATTTATGTGCTGTATGTGGTAAATTTTCTCAAAGACATTTATATCCACTCGCAATGCAGAACAGTGTAACCTGTGTACTCCTAAACTTTTTCTCAGAGAGATATTTTCTTTCACTCACGATGCAGAGGAGACAAGTTTTACCAAGGAAAACACCGAAAGTAAGTGTTTTATCTAAGTTGCGACATGTATTTTGTAAGATAATATTACGTTATGACGATATTTATAACGTTATGCTGTTCGCGCCTAAACGAGCCTAAACGTTTCTCACAGATTTGAATTGCAATGCGGTGCTGACGCGGAGGCCGCTTTTAATAGGGAAACTTAAGGGGTAAGTGTTTTACCTCATTTAATGTATGTATTTTATAACATAACATTGATTAATAGTGACATTTCTGTGTTGTGCACTCCTAAATTTTGTTTTTCAGAGATATTTTCTTTCACTCACGATGCGGAGCAGATGGGGAAGTTGGTTTTATCAAGGAAAACACCTAAAGTAAGTGTTTTACCTCATTTACATTATGTATTATATAGGATAATATTACTTTATTAAGATATTTGTATGCTGTATGCGCCTAAACGAGCCTAAACGTTTCTCACAGATTTGAATTGTTATGCAGCGCAGACGCAGAGGTCGCTTTTAACAGGAAAACGTAAGTAAGTGTTTCACCTAATTTAAAATACGTTTTATAACGTCATATGGATTTATAGCTATATTTATCTGTTGTGCACTTCTAAACGTTTTCCCAGAGAGATATTCTTTCATTTGGGAGATGATGTGCTTGAAGAGTATGAAGTCACCATTACATTAAGTGGGATGAGAAGAGCTTTGTTAGGACACATACCAGAGACAAAGATAAGCCACAATTGCATATTTTAAAATTGTTGATTGTCATGCTTATTTTTTTTAAACAATAATGATAAAAAGTCTCATCTCCTTCTAAAAAAATGTATCAAATGTAAGTTTTTGGTATGCTTCCATTTATTTATGTGCTGTCCCTTTTATGTGCATTCATTTTGGCAGGAGGAGTTCAACCTCATTGCAGAGAGAGATCAGTACGCACTTGGAATTATGACTTTGTTTCTGTTGTTAAAAGACTAATTTTCCAGTAAGACTGACTTTCTTTTTACAATATATATATATATATATACATACATTTACAGTGAATTAAATGATTTTCCTTAAAGCAGTACACTCTAAAAACAAATGGTGCTATATAGCACTAAAAGTGGTTCTTTGGCTCGTAATCATAGGGGAACCACTTTTAGTGCTATATGGCACCTTTGTCAAATGGTTCTATGTAGAACCATCAGATGTACCATACACAGTTAATGAGATAATTAGGTGATTAACAAAGTGATGATTGATCATTATTGAAGACACCTGATGTTAATAAGCAGAATCACCAAAGGAGAAAACCAACATTTTTAAGCAACCATTATAGTGGTCAGTGTTTGCATTAGTTGGGCTCTTGACCCTTAAATCTTCAATGCTAGATTTTGTTTGGCTACTGTATTTTGAAAAGTTTTTTCTTACAACCTGTTTATAAAAAAAAAAAAGCATTTCAGCTAGGCACACATAGACATCAAGAACCAGCCCATGAATCTCAACAATGGTGACAAACTGCATATTCAGATAAACAGATCAACTCTGAACTCTCATAATTTATTCATGCCGCAATGCATGATGGGAGTCATGGATGAGTTCTGATTGGCTACAACACGCTTTTTGATGGTCACCGTTGTTGTGATTCTCACACTGATTCTTCATGTCTGTGTGTCTAAATTAAGATAAACTTTTCTTCATCATCTGTCTGATTATGGCAAAACTGATTTATCTTTTGTTCACAGTTTTTTTTTTTTGTAATCTGTAAGGAAATTCTATGGTCAAATACTCAAGTCACTATATGATGATTAAGTCAAGCACAGTCAATGCCATCTTATTGACTTTTGTTCTTGGCTTGTCTGGCTGTTACAACTCAGTAATTGCAGCCAAACAGGACATAATATTGATGATTTAAGGGTCAAGAGCCCAACTAATGCAAACACTGACCACTATAATGGTTGCTTAAAAATTTTGGTTTTCTCCTTTGGTGATTCTGCTTATTAACATCAGGTGTCTTCAATAATGATCAATCATCACTTTGTTAATCACCTAATTATATCATTACCTTCAACACTGCTTCAGTGTTTATATGTGTCCACACTCAGAGTGTTAAATTAACACTGGGGATTTTGCTGTGTATAGCATTTTATTACTTCAACAAAAATGGTGCTCAATAGAAACAATCATAGGGGCTTGTATTACTACAATAGTAGTAAATATATTTACTACAATGGCAAAATGTCTTGAATCACTTTTATGCTTTTCTAAGGTCAAAAGGTCTTATGTGGGAAATATTTCCTTATGGGGGCCTTAGGGGCAAAAAGATCTTCAGAAAAAAATACACTGTATGTTAATGTTGTTTTTAATTCTTTCCCCAACTGAAGAGTTTAAGAGAGAGTTAGAGATCCTTATTCAGAGGCTTAACAGGTTCTTTGTATGGCAGTGGTGCTATATAGCACCTTAACGACCCCAAAGAACCACTGAAGAACCGCTGAAGAACCAGACAGGGGCTTGACCGGTTCTTTATACACTAACGGTGCTATATAGCACCACAATCACACCAAAGAACCGCTGAAGAACCGCTGAAGCACCATTTTTTTTCTGTGTGTAGGTCACCCAAAAATGAAAATTGAGTCAACATTTACTTAGCCTTGGCCTTGTGTTGCTCTAACGCCATATGCCTTTCTTTCTTTTTTGGACCACAAAAGGAGATTAAAAAAATGCCCTGAACAAAGTTATCCATATAATGTCAGTATATGTCTTCTGTAGATTATTCAAAATATTTTTTTGTTCTTCTTAAAAGACAGAAGGTCCAAAATGATGACAAAATTTTCAGTTTTGGGTGAACTATTTTGAATTGTATTTTATTGTATTGTCTAGATTTAAACTGACAGTCTGCCTCCCGAACAGTAGGAGGTAGATTATTCCAGAGTTTGGGAGCTAAATAGGAAAAGGATCTGCCGCCCGCAGTTGATTTTGATATTCTGGGTATTATCGACTCTGGCCTTCAATCTTGTCAGTTTAAATCTACATTAAAGACCCATCTCTTTAACCTGGCTTATATGTAATACACTTACACATTTATATAATTCAAATCCGTTAAAGGATTGTTAGGCTGCATTAATAAGGTCAGCCAAAACTGGGAACACATCCCTGAACACATGATGTACTTGTTACATTGTAAGAAAGAATGGCATCTACGCTAATATTAGTCTGTTTTGTACTTATTTCGAGGTCACCGTAGCCACCCAGATCCAGACTGAATCCAGATCAGATGGTCACTGCAGTTCCCTGGATCCAGTCCGTATCCAGTCCAGGTGGTGGATCAGTACCTATGACCTCTACAGCCCTGAACGTCAGCGGAGACCATGACAACTACATGAGCCCCAGAGACAGATCCCCTGCGAACACCTCGTCAACACACCCACTGGCACAAGACCTCTGCTCCATCTGACTTTGTTACAGCCTAGATTTCGACACACTATTTCCCTGTTTAATACTGTAAAGCTGCATTGATACAATCTGCATGGTAAAAAAATGCTATAAAAATGGATGTGAAATTATCCTGTTTTTTTATATGTTTTTGTTATTTAGTTTTCCAATTTTACAGGAGCACTTTTGAAATGCTCCAAGTGGGAGTGGATATCTTGCTTGGCTGAAAACAGCAGAGAAACACATCTTGTCATGCTGAAAACAAAGCAAAGACTGTTGTTAAAGCTGATAAATGTAAGCATTATAAACCTTAAAACATTAAGAGCACATACGGACCAAATAAGAATATGTATTTTGTGCCTTTGCATTGATTTGCCTTGACATTATGATGTTTTAGATCTTGTGAGAACATGTAAAAAACATGTATTGAAAACACTAAATGTGTTTCAATTTAAAAAAATAAATAAATGTAAACATGTATTGTTTTGTGGGTTTATTTTTTAATATTTTCACCTGAACACTGGTATTGTGTTGACCAGTTACTCCATGAGTGCTAAATTTGAACACCAACTTTGGTGTTTTCATCATCCGTTCTGGTGTTAATATTTTACATTTTAAGAGTTTATTAGTAACACTGTCACGGTGTTAAAAATGTCAACACTTTCAAAAGTGTTAGTTTAACACTTTACCAGTGGTATCCATATATACACTGGATAAGTGTTAATTTTAACTCTGAGGGAGTTAAATTCACCCGTTAAAATTTGTAGTGCAACAATGGTGACATTCAACAGCTGCATGCTGGGAGTCATGGGTGAGTTTTATAATCTGCTGTTACCCAGCATGCAGCTGTTGAATGTCACCATTGTTGAGATTCAAATGCTGATTCTTGATGTCCGTGTGTGTCAAACTGATGCTGTAGATTTCAAGGTTTAGTGTATAAGATAAACATCCATAATAGTTCATACATCTGTTGTAAACATTATGAAAATAATAGACTAACCACTGCATGAGATCAGTGCATCATGCCACTTGATGATAATGATTTAACAAACAATAAAAATTAACCAAAAACACCTAATCAGACTTCTTTTTGGCTTTTTTACTTTGCTATAATAAATGTGCTTCATACACATAACTACAGCAGCCAAAAAAAATTAAAAGTCAAGAGTCCAACTAAAGTAAACCCTGATCGCCATGATGGTGAGGTCAATTGAAACAAACAAAAATAAAAAAATAAAACTTCTAAACCTCTGTTTAGACGTTCTGAAATAAAATTTGTGGATATATGACAGAAATGAAGTCAAACTGTAATGTTGTTTGTGGAGTTGTTTAATCAGAGATTTAATGTCTTCATTTATTTAAGTTCATTTTATATTTGGCTGTGTCTGATTCCTGTGTTTCTCTTTCCTTCTGTGATTCTGCTTGTAAACAGCAGGTGTTCATCATTATTGGTCAATCATGACATAATGATCTCCTTAACTCCAACACTGTGTCAATGCTACTTGAACACTCTGTAGTGTGGAAACACATGAACACTGAGCAGGGTTTGTTTAACACTGGGAAATATTACATCAACTTTACCTGTTTCATTTACGTAAGACTGATGCATTTGAATCACATTAAGTTTAATTGATTTGTTTAAGTTAAAACTATGTAATCTAAATGCATGGAAATTTTGTACGTAATTGAATTAAGTTAAGGGCTGAAATATTTTTTTGAGTGTACAGTTACTAAATGATGAGTTAATAATGATGTGCTTCAACAAGTAAAGTCATAACATAATGATATATTCGCAAACCATTAGCTAGTAATTAATTAATGACAATCACTACATTTATAAAAGCCATTTATTAAACGCAGATTATTAAACATTCAACACTGAAAAAAATGTTATGTTGAATTTACTTAATTTTATTACGTCAAGGGGTTGCACGAAATAAATTTATCTAAATCCAGATATATTTTTTAAGTTGAGAGAATTTATATTTTATAAGTTGAGTTTACTTATATTTTATAAATTGGTTGTACTTATATTTTATACATTGAGTTTATTAATCTCTTTTCCACAAACAACATTACAGTTTGACTTGATTTCTGTCATATATCCACAAATATTATTTGAGAACATCTAAACAGAGGTTTAGATGTTTTATTAAAAAAAAAAAAGTTTCATTTGACCTCACCATCATGGCGAACAGGGTTTACTTTAGTTGGGCTCTTGAGCCTTCACTTTCTTAATATAATTTTTTTGTTCTTTGGTTGCTGTAATTGTGTTTACAGAGCACATTTGTTATAGCGCCAAAAAAAAAAACAAGGGGAGGGCCTTATTAAATGTTCTTGGTTAATTATTATTGATGGTGTAATCATCATCCAGTGGTCTGATTTGCTGATATCGTTCTATGGTTTACCTCTTAGTTTCATGATATTTACAATAGTTGTATGAACTCTTACTATTACTACTTTAAGATCTCCAGCATTACTTAGACACACACAGACATCAAGAATCAGCATATAAATCTCAACAATGGTGACATTCAACAGCTGCATGCTGGGAGTCATGGGTGAGTTTTATAATCTGCTGTTACCCAGCATGCAGCTGTTGAATGTCACCATTGTTGAGATTCAAATGCTGATTCTTGATGTCTGTGTGTGTCAAAGGGACATCATAGATTTCAAGGTTTAGTGTATAAGATAAACATCCATAATAGTTCATACACTTGTTGTAAACATTATGAAAATAATAGACTAACCACTGCATGAGATCAGTGCATCAGGCCACTGGATGTTAGTGATTTCCCCACAAATAAAAATTAACCAAAAACACCTAACCAGACTTCTTTTTGGCTTTGTTATTTTGCTGTAATAGATGTGCTTCATACACATAATTATAGCAGCCAAAAAAAAAAAATCAAAAGTCAAGAGTCCAACTAAAGTAAACCCTGATCGCCATGATGGTGAGGTCAATTGAAACATAAAATATATATATATATATATATATATATAAAACATCTAAACCTCTGTTTAGATGTTCTGAAATAATATTTGTAGATATATGACAGAAATCAAGCCAAACTGTAATGTTTGTGGAGTTGTTTAATCAGAGATTTAATGTATATTAAATTTATTATATTAAAGTTAATTTTATCTTTGGCTGTGTCTGATTCTTGTGTTTCTCTTTCCTTCTGTGATTCTGCTTGTAAACAGCAGGTGTTCATCATTATTGGTCAATCATGACATAATGATCTCCTTAACTCCAACACTGTGTCAATGCTACTTGAACACTCTGTAGTGTGGAAACACATGAACACTGAGCAGGGTTTGTTTAACACTGGGAAATGTTACATCAACTTTACCTGTTTCATTTACGTAAGACTGATGTATTTGAATTACATTAAGTTTAATTGATTTGTTTAAATTAAAACTATGTAATCTAAATGCATGGAACTGATGTATGTAATTGAATTAAGTTTAGGGCTGAAATATTTTTTTGAGTGTATATGGAAATTAAATGAAACTTATTTTTTTCTAATTACTTTTAATTGAATGAAATTAACTTGTTTTAAACAAGGGCAGTGAATTTGAAAATTAATAATAAAAAATAAGTAGGATTAAATAACACATTAAAATCAGTGAAATTAACCAGATAAAAACATGTAACATTTACAAGGGGTCAGAATCATTTTTTTCAGTGTAGTAATTTACACGTGAATTTGCACAAATAATGTAGTAATTAATCATATATTAATGCATATTACTTTACCTGTTTTGCCTGGAAGTTGAAATACAAGGTTTTGGCTCACTGTTGTAATTAACAAGTTGATTAACACTATTAGTTAATAAAATAAGTTGTTAGGTAATTAATCCACAATTGCATATTTAATTGATAACAATTCATACATGAACTAATATATTAATCAGACAGACTCTTTATTAGGTGCTAATGGTGTTTCAAGCTCTCGGGAAGTGACATACGTCACTTCCCGTTTGTTGCGGTCGCACGCTTAGAGTTTGAGCTCGGTCAAGTTGATTTCTTATTGTCTGTTTTTCAATTTAAAATCAAATTTATACACCATCATTTTCGTTTCTTATAACGTGTGAATATACCCCCTGTTGTATTTTACAACTAAAACATCCGGATTACTTTGTTATAACTAGTTTTGTTTTGATTTCCCGAGTTGCTAGCTTATAGCCCGTTAGCAGCACCAGCGTGCTTGCCACTAATCTTGCTTGCATTGTTTACACACTATTTACACACATTACCATTGTTTACTCACTGTTACTTGCTTTAATGGCGAATTTGTGTCCACCTTTGAGTGCAGGTGAGGACATGTTCGAGCTGCACTCGTTGCAGCTCGAGCTGGAGGCCGTGGAGAAGCAGATTCAGGAGCTGTTGGGGAGGCAGACCGAGCTGAGAGAGCGGAGAGCCGCTCTGGAATCCTCCCGGGTAAGTATACAGCGCGATACTAACACTCTGACCACCTCTACTCCGTGTGCTTCTCTGCACAGGTCCCGTGCACCCTGGACGCAATCTTCCCAGATGTCCTTCACTCCGGCGCCGGGACACCACGGACCCTGGGTGCAGCAGCAGCGGAAGACGCGAGCCAGGCCCCGGCTGAGGACCTCGCCCCCTCCGGTCTTCGAGATCTCCACCCGGAACCGCTTCGCTCCCCTTCGCGAGATGGAACGCGACGCTGTGATCGTCGGAGACTCCATTGTCCGGTACGTACGTGCTACTTTAGCTAAAGGTAAAGTCGTTTGTTCTGAACGCTTAAATGATAGTACTTGCACTGTGCAATCTATAAAGACTGTGTCTGTTCCTCGAATAGTGAGGTCAAAACATAAATTTAATGCAGGATCTAAAAAAAAATCTGATCGTAATTAAACCAGAAAAAAGCAAAATACACGAACAGAAACCATTTTTAAAGCTTGGGCTCCTAAACATTAGATCACTTGCACCCAAAGCAGTTATTGTGAATGAAATGATCAGATAATAGTTTTGATGTACTCTGCTTAACCGAAACCTGGCTAAAACCTAATGATTATATTGGTCTAAATGGGTCTACTCCACCAAACTACTACTATAAGCATGAGCCCCGTTAGAGTGGTCGTGGTGGTGGTGTTGCAACAATATATAGTGATATTCTCAATGTTACTCAGAAAACAGGATACAGGTTTAATTCATTTGAAATACTTTTGCTTAATGTTACTCTGCCAGATATGCAAAAGAAATCTCTCCTATCTCTTGTTTTTTGCTACTGTGTATAGACCGCCAGGGCCATATACAGACTTCCTAAAAGAATTTGCTGAATTCCTTTTAGAACTATTGGTTAATTTTGATAAAGTGCTAATTGTCGGAGATTTTAACATTCACGTTGATAATACAAATGATGCGTTAGAAACTTGCGTTTAAACTTGCGTTTACTGACCTAATAAACTCTTGGAGTCAAGCAAAATGTCACCGGGCCCACTCATCGTTTTAATCATACGCTAGATTTAATTATATCGCATGGAATTGATCTTACTGATATAGATATCGTACCTCAAAGTGATGATGTTACTGACCATTTCCTTGTATCGTGCATGCTGCGTATCACTGATATTAACTATATGGCTCCACGTTATCGTCTTGGCAGAACTATTGTTCCAGCCACCAAAGATAGATTTACAAATAACCTGCCTATTTATCTCAACTGCTCTGTGTACCCCTTAATACACAGGATCTAGACAAAATGACTAGCAATATGGGCACCATCTTCTCCGATACGTTAGAAGCTGTTGTCCCCATCAAATTGAAAAAAGTTACACTCTAAAAAAACGCTGGGTTAAAATAACCCAAATTGGGTTATTTTGGTAACCCAACGCTGGGTCAAATATGGACAAACCCAGCGTTGGGTTATTTTAACCCAACTTGTTGGGTTAAATCTTTGACTCAACACTTTGGGTTGTTTTATTTACCTAGACTATTGACAAAAAAAAAAAACTACGTTGCTGGTTGAAAACAAACCTGAAATATTTAATAAAGAAAATAAACAATAATCAAAGAGAAGGTACACTCTAAAAAATGTTGGGTTGTTTTTTTAACCCAACTGCTGGGTTAAGCCTGTTGGGTCATTTAGTTGGGTTGTTTTTGTGTTGGGTTGTTTTTGTGTAACCCAACATTGGGTTACTGATTTTATCCAATCAAGTGACAGTTAAGAGAGTAAGCCACTCCCCCTACTCGACGAGCCAAGCGCTACACTCTAAAAAAAACGCTGGGTTAAAATAACCCAAATTGGGTTATTTTGGTAACCCAACGCTGGGTCAAATATGGACAAACCCAGCGTTGGGTTATTTTAACCCAACTTGTTGGGTTAAATCTTTGACCCAACACTTTGGGTTGTTTTATTTACCTAGACTATTGACAAAAAAAATACTACGTTGCTGGTTGAAAACAAACCTGAAATATTTAATAAAGAAAATAAACAATAATCAAAGAGAAGGTACACTGTAAAAAGCAACCTATAGAATCTACTCAATATAATGGGGTAAACTGATGTAACAATTTGCACTCCGTTTGTCTATATATTTGTTTATATACCTGAATTTAACAGCTATGACAAACTAAAAAAAAAGTAGATAAAGTCTACACAGCAAAAAGCCCAGTGTTAAATGAACTCTCGCGAGAGTTTATTTGAGTGTTAACAAGTTAATGAGGTAATTAAGTGATTGACACCAAAGACACCAAAATGTTTACGTCACCATTATAGTGGTCAGTGTTAGCATTAGTTGGGCTCTTGACCTGTAGCTTTTTAACATTAGCTTTTGTTCAATTGTTTAGTTAAACTAGCCAGACAAGCCAAAGAGCAAAAGTCATGCAGTGGTGATAATTCTGTTTTAAAATAAACTTAATTTGAGCCACTGAAATCATTTAGAGTTTTATATCCTTTATTTATTACAACGCCTTGTGGTTTCACAGCAGAAAAAAAAAATGATAAAGCCTGAATTTTTGTTTACATTTTAAATGGACTTTTTACAAGCTCCTCCGATCAAAAAAAAATTTCAAAAGCTGTTCTTTTAGGCACACACAGACATCATGAATCAGCATATGAATCTCAAAAATGGTGACAAACAGCATATTCAGAAACAGATCAACTCTAAACATCACGGAAATCATCAGCTCATAATTTATTCATGCCACAATGCATGATGGGAGATATGGATGAGTTTTGATTGGCTACAACATAAGTTTTTGTTGGTCACCATTGTTGTGATTCTCATGCTGATTGTTGATGTCTGTGTGTCTAAATCTAAAAAATGTTTATATTTTTTCCGGTCAAATAAATTTCAGAAACACCTGTCTGATTAAACCAACATAAACAAAATACAACTCACTTATTTTGATCGCTACTTCATGACTTTGTCAAAGCATAATCAAAACCACAAAATCTCATTTCTTCTGGTTTGTCTGACTGTTATAACTCAATTACAACACCCAAACAAAATCTAATATTAAGAAGTTACTGGTAAAGAGCTAAACTAATGCTAACACTCACCACTATAATGGTGACTTACAACATTAGATTTTCTCATTTGGTGATTCTGCTTATTAACATCAGGCATCTTTAATAATGGTCAATCATCACTCAATGAATCACTTAATTACCTCATTAACTCTAACACTGCTTCAGTGTTCATTTTAACACTCTTGAGTATGGACTCAAACTCCCGGGAGAGTTCATTTAACACTGGGCTTTTTGCTGTGTAGACTTAACCTCCTTTTTTTTTAGTTTGTCTTAGCTGATAAATTCAGGTATTCTTTACTCAGACATATAGGATAGAATCTACCCAAACAAACTGAGTGCAAATTGTTACATCAGTTTACCCCATTATATTGAGTAGATTCTATAGGTTGCTTTTTACTATAGCGCTTGGCTCATCGAGTAGGGGGAGGGGCTTACTCTCTTAACTGTCACTTGATTGGATAAAATCAGTAACCCAATGTTGGGTTACACAAAAACAACCCAACACAAAAACAACCCAACTAAATGACCCAACAGGCTTAACCCAGCAGTTGGGTTAAAAAAACAACCCAACATTTTTTAGAGTGTACATGTGAAGCACCACGAAAGTTTGAATTAATTGCCCCAAGGGGATTAATAAAGCTTTAAACTTGAATTCAAGTTACCGAACAAGTATTGTTTAATAAGGGCTGAAAGGTGGCATGAATGCATTTAAAGTCATAATAACAATGTTATGAGATTAATGTTTTAAATATGAAGTTTTGAATATAGGAATATGAAACATTTCAAGTAAGTCTTGAAAACTAAATTATTATTACTATAAAAATGGAACTGAAAGTGCCAGCAGGTGGTCTGATCTCACAAACTTCTGTTATAATTAATGAATCTCTCTACACTGAATGAATTACTTACATGGTGTCTACACTTTGTTATAATGAGAGGATCTGAGCTTGAATAACTCAACAAAAAGCACAGAACATAAACTGCAGTCTGCTTTCACAATCTGTTCTGTGAGGATGAGGACACACATCGATACAGAAGCATTTCCATTAGCTGCAGTCTGCAAGCATTATGGCCAATCACAAAAACCAACACTGTGAGGCTAACCATACACACAAATATCCCGCTACGATTTTATTATATTCATACATTTAGGCGTTTCAGCGTTGATAAGTGTGATATTAAACAACTTATAAGATAAGTTGTTATCGTTGTGATTGTTACATTCTTTCTGTTTTTTTTTTGTTTTTTTTTAAATAAATGTAGAATTTATGTATCTCTGTGTGTGGAACTGATAATCATTCTTTCACAATCTACGAAATACAGACTATTTCATTATAAAAAAAATAAAATAATAAATATGAAAAAAATATGTATATTCATAATCTATGACAAAAATACATCATAAACCATGTTAGTGGATAATTCAGCAGCAAAAGTTATTCCAAAAAAAAATCAGTGCACGTTAATTTTAGAAATCCAAACATTTTGTGAAAAAAAAAACATTATTTTGTGGGGAACAAATAAAAATGTTACACATTGCTATTTGTATTATTATAAAATCCATTCATGAAAAACAATGTATTTATATATAACTATATAAAATTAGAATACGTTTCTTTTAAATGTATAACGCATTTTAAATAAGGCAACAACACGATAGATAGAACAAAACAAATACAGTGCGTTCACGCAGCGCTTAGAATATGTGCAACCGGTGTGCGGAATGATGCACTTGAAGCAACACGGAGTCACTCACAGCCATAGACTGTAAAAAAATATGGACGTAGTGTCCGTGATGTCACCCGTAGGTTTCTGAAAAGCATTTTTGAAGCTCTTAGTGGGCGGGAGTCAGCCATCGCCATCTTGTAATCGCGTCACTGCACGTCACTCCCGGATAATCAAAAATAGGCAAAGAGGCAGGGCATGGGTGGAGCTGGTTGCTGAAACCACGCCCGCCTAGCACGACGGTGGTAACAGCAGCGGCAATCCACCCGTCACTTAAGTGGCCACGCCCTAAATTATGCTGAACTTTAAGGCTTAATATAATTTAAACAGATGAGTTATAAAAAAAATTCACCCCCCTCACAGTTGACTTGAAGGGCAAAATTAACTATATAGAACAAAACCCCTTTTTGTACCAGGCTATAAACATTTTTTCCTGCTGTAAAGTTGGGCATTTTAACATGGGGAGTCTATGGGATCGACTCCCTTTTGCAGCCAGTCTCTAGCGGCCAGTCGATGAATTGCAGTTTTAGTCACTTCCGTGTTGGTTTCAAGAGGGAGATTATTATTACTATAAAAATGGAACTGAAAGTGCCAGCAGGAGAAGAGGGAGGTTGCCGCATGCTCACAGCATGCTTACAATACGTGCATCCGGTGTGCCGAATGATGCGCTTGAAGCAATACGGAGTCACGGCACGCAGCGCTTTGCATTAAAAGTTTCAAAACACAGAGGGAAGTGAAATTGGTGCGCAGTTTATAATATCTGTGCAACAGTTTATTGAGCCTTTATTTTAACAGTTTTAAATTTCAGTTACTGTGCACGTTAAAAACTATCTATAGTCTTTTCTACTCTCGTGTTTTGTTCTCACAGACACCCGGTAGCAACTTACATGATTTAGAAACAACATTAAACTCCAGCATGATAAAGTCCTTTTATGCAAAATCATAGACATTTATCCACAAATCAAACACAATAATGGGAACACAAAGTGATCTTGAAGAGAGCTTTACCGAGCTGACTGTCGTAACCGAACGCGACCAGGGTTTGAAGGCTGAATGAATGACTGACTGCCACAGTGGAGAGAAGAGTTTGTGTGAACTTTAATGTAAGGACTTAAATATTCATATGTACCTGACATTAAGCTATGGTATGGCTTCAGAAGACTTGGAATATAGTGCACGAAAACGTTATTGTGCTTCATAATGCTTTTATACAGCTTTACGGTAACACAGAATAATACGCACAATATCGGATTTGGATCGACACTCCATGATCGATACCCGATCCAAAAAGAAAAGCCCGAATATGAATATCGGATCGGCGCATCCCTACTACTAAGCCATGTTTATTTGCTTTGCTGACCAAACCACCAAGATGTAAATGTAGTGTACATTTATATGTTTATTTATTTTATAAACATACTGTTTATTTCTGTAGAGATAAAACAGTTTTACAGTGGAACAAGTTACTTCATGCTCTTTTTATACATAAATTTGTGATTTTTACCACTGCACTGCAGTACTTCATCTCCAATATTAAAAAAAAAAAAAATTGTAGTTGATTGTTTGTAATAATTGTATGTCTCAGCCCCAGACGGCCCCGGCCCTTAAATTACATAAAAAACCCCTCAAACAATTAACTGCCTTGGCTGCCATCTTGGATTAGAAGGATTACTACTATTATATAAAAAAGAGTAGTATTTAAAAGTGTTTGGTATTAAAAAACGGTGTGTGTGTTCGTGATGGTGATTTTAGTTACGTTGTTCCGCCATTAGATGGCGACAAGACACTGTTTTACGAGTCAGCAGTAAAGCCTTTTATACTGAAAAATAAACGCGGTTAGAAACAGAAGTTAGTTTTATTTTTAACAACAGCTTGACGCAGCCAATGCACTGAGCAGTGCTGTCATCAGAAATCACCCTTAACAGATGATATTAAGGATATTAACGTTATGACAAAGATAACGCTTTCCTCAGTGGACATTCAAACTAATGTTTCATGGTGAATATGAAGAATGAACGCTGTATCACATGCAGGTAAATCACGATCGCTCAGACCATCTCTCTCTCATAAAACTCTACATAGTACAGTGAGTTGTACAATGTAGTAACACAATAAGTTTTCAATGAAGCAACTCAAAGTTCCTTTCGTTACTAGTTCTAAAGTGACATTTTCAAATTTATATAAAAAATATTTATACAACAGTTCTTTCCCAGATAGCAACATATTGTCAGCCCAGATCCGGCCCACATCTGGCACATGTGGCATGATGATCTGGCCCACATGCAGCGTGGAATGATGGCACTTGGGCGGACCGCTCCTGTTTGCCAGATCTGGGCCAAAAGCAGGCCATAGCAATGCCACATGTCAGCCAAGAGCAGAGAAATAAACCACACTGGACCTTATCTGAGCCACAAAATCTGTGTATATTTAATGTGGAGTCATCTCAGCGTTAATAAGCACATTAACAAGCAGAATCACTGAAGGAAAGAAGAGAACTGAAAACAAGAGACAAACAGAAACACAACTACTGACTACAGCCACAGCCTTAGATGAAATCAGCTGAAGATAAAAGACATTCAATCTCTGAAGATCTCAGCAGAGGAGGATTAAACAACTCCACAAACAGCATTACCAGCTTCACTTATTACTGACCAGATTTACTTTATTTCTGTTAGAGGTCTACAGAAGTTCTTTATTGAGAATTAGCAGGGGCTTAAATATTCCATTTGAAGTCACCATGATAGTGATTAGCGTTTCCATTAATTAATTGGGCTCTTAACTCTTTTTTTAAGCGTTTGTCTTATTTGGCTGTTGTGAAAATGTGGTTAACAAACACATTTGTAGTATATGGTCATTTTTTCATTGTTGGCCTCACAATTATCATATAACCGACTGATTCGCTGAACACATTTGATTGTAGTAGTTGTATAGTTTAATGTTTTCACATTGTAAAACTGCATTATTGCAACATCAGTTTGAAAAATTTATTTAAAAAAGGACAGAAGTTTGAACAAGGCTATCACACACAGATATCAGCATATGAATCTCAACAATGGTGACAGATAATCAGATCAGTTCTGGACATCACAAAAGGCTGCATTATTCGTTCATGCTGTGATGCAAGTTTTGCACACTTTTTATTGTCACCATTGTTGAAGTTCATATGTTGATTTATGATGGCTTTATGTGTTCATAAAATTTAACCTTCAGTGATTTTTTTTTTTAACTGGTTCCGCAAGACTACAGACAGTTTCATACTATGAATGTATTTTTCCACAACATAATTGTAAAAGCTATATGACATTGAATCAGGCTCATTCGTTCAATATTACAACCATCAATAGCTTTTCATTGATTTCATTTTGTCTTTATTTGTTGTTGCTTAGAGTTTTCACAAACACACCATCACAGCAACTGACAAAGACAAAGTTTTATTAAAAAGTGTTACGAGTCCAATTATTGGAAACACTAATCACTATTATGGTGGCTTCAAAAAAAATTGATTTAAACCTATTGTTTTTCAATAAAGAACTTCTTTAGGCCTCTAACAGAAATAAAGCAGATCTTATCAGCTGGTAATGCTGTTTGTGGAGTTGTTTAAACCTCCTCCTCTGAGATCTTCAGAGATTTAATGTCTTTTATCTTCAACTTTAAGGCTGTGGTTGCAGTCAGTTGTTGTGTTTCTGTCTTTTTTCAGTTCTCTTCTTTCCTTCAGTGATTCTGCTTGTTAATGTGCTTATTAACACTGAGATGACTCCATATTAAATATACACAGATTTTGTGGCTCAGATAAGGTCCAGTGTGGTTTATTTCTCTGCTCTTGGCTGACATGTGGCATTGCTATGGCCTGCTTTTGGCCCAGATCTGGCAAACAGGAGCGGTCCGCCCAAGTGCCATCATTCCACACTGTAAAAAACAACCTATAGAATCTACTCAATATAATGGGGTAAAATGATGTAACAATTTGCACTTAGTTTGTTTGGGTAGATTCTATCCTATATGTCTGAGTAAAGAATACCAGAATTTATCAGCTAAGACAAACTTAAAAAAGGTAGGTAAAGTCTACACAGCAAAAAGCCCAGTGTTAAATGAACTCTCCCGGGAGTTTGAGTCCATACTCAAGAGTATTAAAATGAACACTGAAGCAGTGTTAGAGTTAATGAGGTAATTAAGTGATTCATTGAGTGATGATTGACCATTATTAAAGACGCCTAATGTTAATAAGCAGAATCACCAAAATGAGAAAATCTAATTTTGTAAGTCGCCATTATAGTGGTCAGTGTTAGCATTAGTTTAGCTCTTTACCAGTAACTTCTTAGTATTAGATTTTGTTTGGGTGTTGTACTTAAGATATAACAGTCAGACAAACCAGAAGAAATGAAATCTTGTGGTTTTGAATATGCTTTGACAAAGTCATGAAGTAGCGATCAGAATAAGTGAGTTGTGTTTTGTTTATGTTGGTTTAATCAGACAGGTGTTTCTGAAATTTACTTGACCGGAAAAAATATAAACATTTTTTAGATTTAGACACAGACATCAACAATCAGCATGAAAATCACAACAATGGTGACCAACAAAAACGTATGTTGTAGCCAATCAAAACTCATCCATATCTCCCATCATGCATTGTGGCATGAATAAATTATGAGCTGATGATTTCCGTGATGTTTAGAGTTGATCTGTTTCTGAATATGCTGTTTGTCACCATTTTTGAGATTCATATGCTGATTCATGATGTCTGTGTGTGCCTAAAAGAACAGCTTTTGAAAGTTTTTTTTTGATCAGAGGAGCTTGTAAAAAGTCCATTCAAAATTTAAACAAAAATTCAGGCTTTATCATTTTTTTGCTGCTGTGAAACCACAAGGCAGTTGTAATAAATAAAGGATATAAAACTAAATGATTTCAGTGGCTCAAATTAAGTTTATTTTAAAACAGAATTATCACCACTGCATGACTTTTGCTCTTTGGTTTGTCTGGCTAGTTTAACTAAACAGTTGAACAAAAGCTAATATTAAAAAGCTACAGGTCAAGAGCCCAACTAATGCTAACACTGACCACTATAATGGTGACGGAAACATTTTGGTGTCTTCAATAATTTTCAATCATCACTCAATGAATCACTTAATTACCTCATTAACTTTGACACTGCTTCAGTGTTCATTTTAACACTCAAATAAACTCCCGCGAGAGTTCATTTAACACTGGGCTTTTTGCTGTGTAGACTTTATCTACTTTTTTTTAGTTTGTCATAGCTGTTAAATTCAGGTATTCTTTACTCAAATATATAGACAAACGAAGTGCAAATTGTTACTTCAATTTACCTCATTTTATTGAGTAGATTCATAAATTTAGGTTTTCTTTACTCAAATATATAGGATAGAATCTACCCAAACAAACTAAGTGCAAATTGTTACATCAGTTTACCCCATTATATTGAGTAGATTCTATAGGTTGTTTTTTTACAGTGCACGCTGCATGTGGGCCAGATCATCATGCCAGATGTGCCAGATGTGGGCCGGATCTGGGCTGACAATATGTTGCTATCTGGGTTCTATATTCGAATATTAATATTCTCAACTTTATTCATGAAGAAGGGTCATATTTTTGGATAGTAACAATCTCCAGGATGTCCTAAGCACCCAGCCGTATTACTCAGAAATCAGACCTTACTGTTTATGGCATTTTAAGAAAACTGATATGTATGTGCGCCAATATGTGTGCATATCTCTTACTTCTGGTTGTGTCAGTGTTTCCAAGGACTACTACTTGTTTTATCTAAGTGTGTCTATGATGTGCACATTGCATAGCTTTTAAAATAATCAATTACTATGAATTTACAACTTCTTGGAAACATTTAGGGTTTAAGACGCAATTGAATTACATATATAACACTGCACAAAAGGTTTTTGGATATATTCATAAAAAAATACATATTGTGCCTTTAGGAATGTAGAATAAGGTCTTAAGGTCCTTGCACACTGAGTTTGAAATTCTCTTCCAAAATTACCTCACGTTGTGTCAATCACATTTACACACGGCCTCTGAAACTTTCATCCGTCAATAAAAAAAAAATTAAGATCGAGAGAGATTTTATGCATTTTTTGCATCCGTAACAGGCATTTTGAGAGGTGTTTTGACAATTCAGAGCCACCGTATGCGACTGCCAAAATACAGAATGGCATCTAACAAGTTGATCTACTTCGAAGCACTGTATACTGCCAGTCTCTGTTCAGGATTAATTGACATCCTGAAATAAACTTTAAATTGCTCATGATAATCCCGCAGCTCCTTAATAAAGAGGTGGAACCTTCCTTCCTCTCTACTCCGTGTCAGGAATGGATGGACCCAATGTTTCCTCTTTCTTTTTCTCTTTTTGCAAATTTTTTTTCTCTCAATGGATTAATTAATATGCACCAGACTCAGTATGTAATGTTTCTGTTGTGACAAATTTTCAGGATGACGAATACGAAAAAACGGATATGAACATTTTGGAAATTTCGGGGGTTAAGTGTCTGGTTTCACAGACAAGGCTTAAGTCCCAGACTAAAATGCATGTTGTGGCTGTCTCAACTAAAACTATCTTGCTGTGACAAATCTTAAAATATGTCAGTGCCATTGTTTTGTCTCAAGAAGCACACCTGTAACGTTTTCTTCTAAGGCATTTTTATCAAAGCTGCCTACATATCTTAATTTAACTAAGGCCTAGTCCTGGCTTAAGCTAAACCCCGTCAGTGAAACCAGGCCTAAGGCATTACTATGTGCTTGATAAGGACTGATAAACAGCCAGTATTCAAGTGTTGCGCAAGCTATTAATCAACTAGTTAAACGACCCCAAAATAAAGTGTTACCATATTTATTTATGTTATTGTCCTCAGTTCGTTTTTACAGTGTATGCATAAACTTTTGGTTGACTAAAAACTAAATGGCACTATTTGTGTTGTGAGGGTTTAAGAAAAAACATTTGATGAGTATTATTAACCCGTATAATATATATTGACAGTCTGTGTTCCTCTTCTCTCTCTAACATTCACAAAAAACCCACATCAATATTTTTGTCTGTTTGAATAACACAAAAAAACTAGACTACAGTCTCGATGTCTGAGTCATCCTGGAAATTACTTGCTAGTATCCTTGACAACAGTTCATAAGTCTAAAACCAGAAATATTTGACCCTAGATACAGTGAAGTCAGAGTTAGGGTCCACTTCTTATTGGGTGATACCCCCCTGTAGACATGGATCATCGGCTCCAGTAAGCATTGTTTTCTTTGGTGTTTAATCCACCCACATCTGGCTACAATGAAGCTGTATATGTTTATTTTTATACTCCCTGCTGTTTTCAGAGCTAAAACTCAAGGTAGGTCAATGCTTCACATCAGAGGCAGTGAAGTATTTTTACTTTACTCAAGTAAATTGAAAAAGTATCTGTAGTTTATCAGTGTTTTTCTTCGGAAAACTTTACTTCACTATATTCCAAGCATAATGTCGCACTTTTTACGGCACTACATTTCATAAATAAAAGTTGTTTGTTTTACCTTTAATACTTAAGAACCATAAAAATGTAGTACTTTCTTGTACTCAGGTAAATCTCTGAATTACTTTTATTTGAGTAAAAGTAAGAAAGTAATACATTTCTAATGTAACGTGTAAGTATTAAATAATGTTTAATATGAAACAAAGTGCAGTACTTTGGAATGTTGTGAAATAAAGTTTTCTAAAGAAAAACACTCTTGATAAAGTACAGACACTTGAGAAGTACTTTCACAGCAGAGTAAAAATACTGTCGGCCTTCACATATTAATCACATCCACTGCTTTATAAATTCTTAAGTAGGTAAACAATGCATGCTGATGTAGGAAGAAGTTTATGTCTTTGAATTGACTGTTAGACTTAGATTATTTTTTAAGGAATAACAATATTTTGAATTCCACAAACAAACAGTGCTGGACAGAAAGCTAACTTTGTTTTAATAACTATAATAGACTAAGGGTGAAAACTGCTGCATTAACCCTTTAGGCGCCAGGGTTTTTTTTGAAAAATGCTGAATTTTGACATTAAGATTTCAAAAGCTTGTGGCTTGAAAGGGCTTAAAGATAGAGGTATACTGTAAATTACAAAAATGTTGGGCATGACCAAAAGTTTTTGTGGGGTGTAAATATACTAATATAATTTGCATATTATGACGTCATGGTGGGCGGCCATCTTGAATTTCACAATATTTAGGAAATAGTAGATATTGAATTGATGTTTGAACTTATTTGCATGTTTTTTTTGTTTTTTTTTGGTCTTTTTATCCTCATTCCAAATTATCATAAAATAGGAAACCAACAATAACACAGGAGAAAGCACAAAATTATTACTATATTACTATACTAGTAGTAAAACGTATGTGAACAGTAGCCTACTTTTTGATCAGGTCATCAGTAATATTCAGGAAATAATAGATATTGAATGGATGTTTGAACTTATTTGCATGTGATTTTTTTGGTCTTTTTATCCTCTTTCCAAATGATCAGAAAAGAGGAAACCATTTGAACTTATTTGCATGTGTTTTTTTTTTTTTGTCTTTTTGTCCTCATTCCAAGTGATCAGAAAAGAGGAAACCAACAATAAAACAGGAGAAAGTACTACATTATTACTATATTACTATAATATACAGTAGTAAAACGCATGATCCAGATCACCCCGCTGCCTCTACCACGTCTCCCGGCTCTCGCACGCACAGCACGGCCACTCCCACCTCTGTGGAGCGCTGGATCCAGCGCCGCTGAATCCAGAGAGCTAGTGCTACTTTCAGCCCCACGTTCACCCCTGCCACCCCCTTCCCCGTTGGGCAAAGGGTCGAAATGATTGCTTTTTTTGTGCTTCATGAACACTTTCGCTTTGACGGCAGCACCTTTGCGCTGTAAAGATGTACCGGGAGATGCGCGATCATTAGACGACCGATCGTCATTTCCAAAAGGCAAATATTCCCCTTCAGAGCCAGAATCGGCGAATAACATGTGCAACACATCCTTACAGTACAACTTTTTACTTTTTATTTGGCGATTTTCTCTCACAATCTCACAATTCACTCGCACGCTATGAACTGAACTGCTTCCGCATCAGAGATACGATAGCTCACTTGATTTGCTATTTCCTCAAATACTTTGAATAGGAACATGACGTAATTTTGGTCTAGAATCAAAGTACTACATGTCTGCCATCTAGTGGTAGGGAATACAAATGAGATATTACACCATATTAGAAACTACAGTCTGTTTTAATGAGTATGACGTCTTGTCGCAATTTTGCGACTTTGGCGCTTAGAGGGTTAAATGCCTGGAAAAGCATTTAAAGGATGAAACCCAGAGTCTGGCGATGTCTATGAATTAAATATTAGCTTTTACACTTTTAAAAAATCCAGCATAAACCATCATCAATTTCATGCTGGCCAATGCTGGTTTATGCTGTTTAGTGCTGGTCTAACTGTATTTCTGTTGTTCTTTTGCAAAACAGAGTGGTGAAGTTGGTTCACCAGTATGGTTTGCGGTGTTGAGTCTAAGTAGGACAGCTGTCCATATTCACGCAGTACTTTGGGGACAAGCATTGTTTTTGTTTGTATAATTTTTAATCAATCACTGATTCCAAAATAGCGCTTATGAAAACAATCATAGTAAAACTATTTTTTGACACATGGAATACCATTTGTATAACCAGAAAACATAGTTTAAAAAAATATAAGTTTTTTTTTTTTGTAGTAAAACCATTGTTCATTTTCGGGAGTGTACATAGTTAAAGGTATGTCATTGCAGGCAGGAGCAACAGTTGCTGAAAGATAATGAATTAAACCAAAGTCAAGGGCCAAGTGCCCAATTAAAGGGAACACTGATCGCCACAATCTCCAAATCTTATCTCCAAACAGACGTCAACAACAACTATACATACCATATGAAAGAAATAAAGCCAAAATGGTTCATTGTAAGTGAACATGCTGATGTTTTTGGAGTTGTTTAAGCATCCTCTGGTGAGACATTGTTTGCATTTATTTGTCATTTGTAGTGAAAGGTTGTCTTGTTGTGGTCCTGCTGGGATCATACCAGCACCCAAAATATAACGTACAGTGCCTATAGAAAATCATCGTACCCTGTAAAAACCTTTACCTTTTGTCACATTACATAAAATTAAGTCTAACTGCATGCACACATTATAACCCTTATCATTAAAGTAAAAATATCATTAAAAAAAATTCTGGAGGATTATTAAAGGGGTCTACTATGTTTTTCACTTTATTTTAGTGAGTGTGTGGTGTGTATGTTTGGGCATAAAAAAGATCTACAAAGTTACAAATCTCCAAGTCCACTCCAAAGGGAGATATTTCATTTTTTAAAAATCCCTTTTCAAGAACTACAACGAACGGCTCCTTTGGACTACAATGATGTCACAACGCGGCCCATTAGAATAGCATTAAAATAAATCCTGTCTACAGAAATTCAAATGGTTAAGGGATTAGCCTAACTTTAGCAATGCAGCGCAGAGAGCCGCTTCTTGGACGCTTCAGCAAGCCACGGTGCGGTGGGTATAAACCTAAGCATTGACTAGAGTGACCGCGATCTGCTCCTCTGGCCGTGTTGGAGCCGCGCCGTAGACGTGTGCAGTGTGTGGTGTGTGGTATGAGATTTATTCATCATACAGTGTAGATAGCTTCACTTATAACGTGAGTGTTTTTTAAAATGCATAAACTTGCACTAGACTAGGCTAGGCTGATCAGTGATGGTGTTCTTTGCTCATTTTCTGTGGCTGCTTTTTGAATTACTAGGCATATATAAGCATTATAATTAGTAACTTACAATGTTTTTATTCAGTTGTTGTCATGTTAAATTACGTCATATTAAAAACATTAGGCTGCTTTTAGCCTTACGCTGGAGCTGGTTTCGGGCAATAAAACTAAGTATGTAAATAATTAAATAAATTAGCACGATAATGGATGATCTGGCAGGTTGACGATAGGACCCAATGCTACTGTAGCATATTATTTACTCACCCTCCTTGCATCCTAGGTGTATATGACTTTCTTCTTTCAGACGAATGCAGCAACAAAGTCGGCGCAGCAACAAACCATCCTCGCACGGCACAAGCTACTGAAATGAATATGTTTCATAGCGCCATGCTTTCTGCGTTCAGTGTGAACGTCGCTTTACGGATAAGCGTACTGTTGTGCATGATAAATACGTTTTAAACACCAAACGCGCGAAACGTGAAACAAAACAGCGTGTCTCGCTTGAAACCGCGCGTCGCCGCTCAGCACTTTTATCAGCTCAACTCAAAAGAAAAGAGAGCGAAGTGTGAGCTACAGCGAATGCATTTACACAGCAAAATCCCCAGTGTTAATTTAACACTCTGAGTGTGGACACATATAAACACTGAAGCAGTGTTGAAGTTAATGAGATAATTAGGTGATTAACGAAGTGATGATTGATCATTATTGAAAACACCTGATGTTAATAAGCAGAATCACCAAAGGAGAAAACCAACATTTTTAAGCAACCATTATAGTGGTCAGTGTTTGCATTAGTTGGGCTCTTGACCCTTAAGTTCTTAATATCAGGTCTTGTTTGGCTCCAATTACTGAGTTATAACAGCCAGACAAGTAAAGAGCAAAAGTCAGTAAGATGGCATTGACTGTGCTTGACTTAATCATCATATAGTGACTTGAGTATTTGACATAGAATTTCCTTACAGATCACAAAAAAAACTATGAACAAAAGATCAATCAGTTTTGCCATAATCAGACAGATGATGGAAAAAAAGGTTTACCTTAATTTAGACACACAGACATGAAGAATCAGTGTGAGAATCACAACAACGGTGACCATCAAAAAGCGTGTTGTAGCCAATCAGAACTCATCCATGACTCCCATCATGCATTGCGGCATGAATAAATTATGAGAGTTCAGAGTTGATCTGTTTATCTGAATATGCCGTTTGTCACCATTGTTGAGATTCATGGGCTGGTTCTTGATGTCTATGTGTGCCTAGGTGAAATACTTTTTTTTTTAAAACAGGTTGTAAAAAAAATCTTTCCAAAATGTATAGGAAGTGCTGGATCTTCTGTGGATTGTCAAGGCTATTACAATAAGCAAAAAAAAAAAACCTAACTTAGAGATTAGACTCTAGGTGATTTACGTCAAACAATGAATATGTTAAAACATAATCACCTGGTGACTTGAGCTTTTGGCTTGTCTGGCTGTTTCAACTCAAATACAGCAGCCAAACAAAATCTAGTATTAAAGATTTAAGGGTCAAGAGCCCAACTAATGCAAACACTGACCACTATAATGGTTGCTTAAAAATGTTGGTTTTCTCCTTTGGTGATTCTGCTTATTAACATCAGGTGTCTTCAATAATAATCAATCATCACTTCGTTAATCACCTAATTATATCATTACCTTCAACACTGCTTCAGTGTTTATATGTGTCCACACTCAGAGTGTTAAATTAACACTGGGGATTTTGCTGTGTACTACACTGATCAATCACGATCATGAGACAGCGCTGTGAGATCTAGTGATCGCATTCGAGTTCAGCGCAGAGTTCTCTAGTACAAATCACATAGGTTTGCGATTTAAACTATTTTAAAGCCAAATAAATCAGAGCAGGACCATTCTCAACCACTGGTGCAGAATCACTTTTGCAACAACAATCCAGTTAGAAGGCTTTTCAGTCAACAAATCACCAACAATTACTATGGTTTTACTGTAGTAACAATGAGAGTTACCATGGTATTGTGGCAGAAGAGTAGAATATTCATTTCAATATCCATATTTATTATATTAATAATGTATTAAATACTGTATATTAAAGGAATAATGGAATATAATCAGTATTTTTGTTATTGAGTCATATCAGTTGTTTGTTGTGCATTTGTATTTGTAGCCTACTTACACTGAATGGCTTCAGGTTACTTTTTTCATAGCAAATATAGTTAGGCTAACCATATAGTTAGGCTACTTTTTACCATGGTAAGTAAGGTTCTACACACAGAAAAAAAAATGGTGCTTCAGCGGTTCTTCAGCAGTTCTTCGGTGTGATTGTGGTGCTATATAGCACCGTTAGTGTATAAAGAACCAGTCAAGCCCCTGTCTGGTTCTTCAGCGGTTCTTCAGTGGTTCTTTGGGGTCGTTAAGGTGCTATATAGCACCATTTGTTTTTAGAGTGTATACCTTTGGTTATCAACTCAAGCACCTGATGTTAACAAGCAGAATCACCAAAGGAGAAAATCACAATTTTTAAGCAACCATTATAGTGGTCAGTGTTTGCATTAGTTGGGCTCTTGACACTTACACTTTTAACTTTCGGTTTTGTTTGGCTGCTATAACAGAGTTAAAACAGACAGACAAACCAGAGGAAAGGTGATTTGGTGTTCATGATTATGTTTTGGCATAGTCTTCATGTAGTGACCTGTATGACTTTTCTTTTTTCTGTATGAGTTTTCTTTATGAGTTTTCTTTACTGATTACATCAACCCTGTGAACAACATAATATCTACAGTTAGACTGATGTTTTTAAAACGTATTTTGCTCAAAAAAAAAAAAATTGGATTAAATAAAACACACAGACGTGAAGAATCAGCATGAGAATCACAGCAACGGTGACCATCAAAAAGCGTGTTGTAGCCAATCAGAACTCATCCATGGCTCCCATCATGCATTGCGGCATGAATAAATTATGAGCTGAATTGTCTTTGCAATTTCTTTTATTCTTACTATTTTCTTTTGTTTTTGCTGTTTTTATGTGACTTTTTTTGTAGCTTGTTTTGTGATGTTCAGAGTTGATCTGTTTATCTGAATATGCCGTTGTTGAGATTCATACGCTGGTTCTTGATGTCTGTGTGTGCCAGAACAAAACACTTTTCAGATGATTTCGGATCACAACAGCTTGTAAGAAATCCTTCCTATGTATATATATATATATATATATATAAAGACATTCAAGATAATCATTAAAGGAAACATAACTCAGATATTAAACAAGTACGGTGATTACAAATAATGATTACGTTAAATCATCATCATCATCACATGGTGACTTGTGTGCTTGGTTTGTCTTGCTGTTTTAACTCAGTTACAGCAGCCAAACTAAATCTAAAGTTAAAAATGTAAGTGTCAAGAGTCCAAAACACACCATACCTACTGTGAAGCATGGTGATTGTAATTAAAGCAAAAGATGGCTTTACAAAGTATTAAATCAAGGGGCTGATGACTTTTCCAACCCTGTTATTCCAGTTTGTTTTTTGTTTGTTTGTTTTTTTTTTTTATTAATTTGCAGACCTGTTGTTTTTTCTTCTTTGGTTTGATCTTTTAAGACCAAAGTTGTAAATAAAACTGGAAAAGTTATTTGGAATGGGGTTTGATTTTAGGCTGTATAATAAATAAGGTACCTATTTCAAAGAGGTATGATGGTTTTCTATAGGCACTGTATGCTGGTCCACCAGCACACCATCATGCTGGTTCCACTGTGCAAAACATACCTTATCCACCAAGGAAAATCCCATGTTTGGGACCAACAAACCCGCAACAAGGATCCAAAACATCCTTTATGCTTGTAACCAGCAATGCTGGATTTTTCATAAGGGATTCTTTTTAGCTGGTAAACCATGTTTGTGTTGAAACAGCCAATAATAAAATATGACATTTTGTTTTTCTGCCTCATATTCACCATTTTATCATATTCACAGCTGACAGAGCAATTTTGTCTTTACCTACACACATACATACAATGCCTTCCATAAGTATTGGGACAGCAAAGACAAAATTGCTATGTTAGCTGTGGAGTCACACACACAGACACTAATCATAACTGTGTATGTTACTGTAATGAATGAATGATAAACTACTAAATATATTGTAGAAACTTAAATTTTCTTTAAAGCTGCTTTGCAACGGTTTGTATCATGAAAAGCACTATTCAAATAAACTTGAATAGAATTGAATTGCATAAAATATGGTTCATTATTTGTTCTTTGTACTTTGTGGTGTTTTATCTAAGTCTTAAAAACTGGGAATGTACTGCTTTTGAGCTAAAATTTCTTATGACATTTTATCTGTTTCAGTTACACACAACCTTATTGGATTAACTGGATGCTCTGATACAGAGAGGGAGCAAATTTATGGAACAGATGGAGAGGTTGCTTTCCATTCAGACTTCATTGGGAAAAAGGGATTGTTGACACTGCCTGACTTTGCAGATTCTGTCAACCCCAGCAGCTATGATGGAGTTTATGAACTGAGTGTTCGTAATCTAGAAATCTGCAGAAATTTCTTAGACAGACAAATGAAAGCTTACAATGGCTCTGAAACAACAGGTAAAATAAGAACTTAGTTGCAACTTTTCGTGTAATTGATTTGATACAATTGATTTGATACATTTTTGATTCGTGTAATTGATACAAATGTACAAATACATTTTTTTTTGTATTCACAGAACCCCCTCACATTTCCATCTACTCCAAAGATGATGTGAATGTGGGTGTTGAGAATGACCTTATCTGTCACGTGACTGCATTCTTCCCACCACCTGTGATCATCTCATGGACTAAGAACAGTGTGAATGTGACAGAGTTTACGAATAGCCAGTATCGGCCAAATCATGACGGCACATTTAACATCTTCTCCCATCTGAAGATAACCCCTAAAGAGGGAGACATTTACAGTTGCATTGTGGGACATAAAGCTATTCTGGGCCAACCTCAGACCAAAACATGGGGTGAGTCATTGGTTTCACAGGAGTTCCATGGTGTAATCATATTCCACTCAAGGGAAGTTGCGGTTTACAAAGCGTAATCCATGAAACAAACCCAAATAAGCAAAAGATTTAAACAAGCAGGACTTGGCTTGGAACATAGACTAACCTTTTTTTATTATTATTATTTTTTTTAGATAGGGTAGTGTAGGTAAGACAGGAAGTGAAGCAGGAGAGAGAGAAGGGGGTGGGATTGGGAATAGTCCACGAGCCGGGATTCAAACTCGGGACGCCCACAGCGCAACGGCGCCATACGTTGGCACGCTAACCAGGAGGCTTTTGGAGCCGACGGAACATAAACTAAACTTAAACAGATATAAACTCCCTGACAATGGTTACAGGGAACAAAGCTAGACAAGAGACAATGGTAAAAATATACGACTAATGACTAACAGGAAACACCTGTAAACAATCAAGGTAATGAACCATCAGAATATGACATGTAGGACCAGGGAAGCACAAGATCACACAAATAAATGTCAGATTTGCATATGCAAAGAAAATGTAGAACATTTCACATTTTAATTGTAAGAAATCTAGGAAGGAAGTGAGACTTTTAAAGCATGTGCTATTGAACTTGAAAGAAAAGGAATATTCATGACATTTTAGAAATAGATTATTCTCAGTTAGAACTCATTAAGGTAGAAATGAAGATTTTGCATAAAACTGTCTTAAGCCCTATTCAGATGGGAGTCTTTTTACAAGGGCAGATGGAGCAATGTCATTTTACCACAGAATGTCTGTAATTTGAATGGGCAATACGCAAGGGATAAGAAATCTAAGTAAAACTACCAGATGTGGGAGCTAATAGAAATCCAATGCCTCTAACAAGTGCTTTTACCTTTATTTTTGCTTTATAAATGATGAATTAACTATTTACTAATGCATAACTAATGATTCATAGTGCAGTTATTATAAAGTGTTACTGTTAGATTTAAATACAAAATATATATATATATATATATATATGAAGAGTTCAGATGCAAAACCAGCTAAAAGCCATCTCGGTCAAAAATGAGATAATGATAGTGAGTGAATGCTCCTGACACATAGTATACGTCCATCAAATACTTTTACTTCAAACTCGCTAAATTCCAGCCTCAGCCCAATCAGAAGTACCAGTACTTACATAGAAACCTATACAAAGTAGCCAGAAAGAAATGCTCATTTTAAGTAAATACGTCAAATGGATTTAGCTGGTTTTGCATCTGAACTCTTCACTGTTAGAAAAAAAGGTACGGCTCTGTCACTGGGGCAGTACCCTAAGGTACAAAAGTGGAAAGGTACCAATATGTACTTTCAAAGTACTAAAATGGACCTTTAAGAGGTAGGTGAGCAGAGGTGGGTAGTCCAGGGGTCAGAAAGTAAAAGTCCTGCCATATATTTGTTCCACCCATGAACTGATGAAATGATTTCACCAGAGGTGGAACCAAGTCCTTCTGTTCAAGTCACAAGCGAGTCTCAAGTCAAATCCCAAGTCCTCAAAGAGTTAAAGGTAATTGATAATTAAGTGACTAATTAAATGATGATTGTGCATTAGTGATGAACACCTGCTGTTACTGAGAATTACAGAGGATCAGATGTTGATGTTTTAGTGGTTAAAATGATGCCACCATCATGGAGATCAGTGTGTGCTTTAGTTGGGCTCTTGACCCTTTTAGTAATTCAAAGTAAATTGGTTCTAAGTAATTGCAATTTTGTTTCACAGCAAGTGTTTGCACGTTATTGAGTCAAAAGCTTATGGTAGCAGAGATAACATGTTAGATAACATGTTTTGTTTTTAAATCATTTGAGCGAACATCATGTAATGGCTAATCTTTGGTTTGTAAATTGACACAAATTATCAAACAACTGGATAAATAGCCGAATTAGGAAATGCCACTGCTTCACAGAACTGGTTTTTCAAAACCTAAACTTGAACACAAATAAAGCTATTTTCCATATAATCAGTTCACATACAGACTTGAGCTCACTATTTTACCACACTACATAGAGAGACCTAACATAATTAGTCAAGGGTCTAGAGTCCAACTAAAGCAAACACTGATCTCCATGATGGTAGCATCATTTTAACCAATAAAACATCAACATCTGATCCTCTGTAATTCTCAATAACAGCAGCTGTTTATCACTAATGCACAATCATCATTTAATTAGTCACTTAATTATCTTATTAACTTTAACTTGGGATCTGACTTTAGACTCCCTTGTGACTTGAACGGAAGGACTTGGTTCCACCTCTGGTGAAATCAGCTGACTGAGTTCATGGGTGGAACAAACATATGGCAGGACTTTTACTTTCTGACCCCTGGACTACCCACCTCTGCTTACCTACCCCTAATGGTACATATTAGTACCTTAAAGGTCCATTTTAGTACTTTGAAAGTACATATTGGTATATTTTCACTTTTGTACCTTAGGGTACTGCCCCAGTGACAGCGCTGTACCTTTTTTCTGAGAGTGTTCATATATAGACTAAATGAAACCATACAAATACAAAAAGTAATTATACTAATGGTGTAAGAGATTTTGAAACAATTAGTAGCAGCTGAGAGGAAGACCTGAACATTCTCTGGGAACAGCAGAGGTGAAGATGATCTGAGATATAAGTCACAGCAAGAATATGGAGAATACTTAAATCGTAAAATCAACTGTATTGAACAGTAACCACTGACGTGATGCTAACACAGTTGTAGTTTGCTTGCTCGTTTTCATCTTTGTGAAAAAAAGAACAAGTTGCTGCTTTTTGTTCCAGTTGTAGACACAAGAGTGAAGGCTGGTTGTTTCCAGCATAAAGAGTGTTGCAGTAATCTAATCTGGTAGAGATGAATTTGTGAATGACAGTCTCCAAAGTAATGAAAAGTAGAAATATTTTTAAGCTTGTGAAGCTCCTTGAGCTGCAGAAAACAGGTTCTGATTACAGAATTTACTGGTTACTAGTTCGGAATCAAAAATAACTCCCAGTTTTTTTAATTCCATCACAAAAGTGCAAATATAATAAGAAAACTTATGGTACTCAAGCATGGAATGGACAGAGAATAACACTAAGAGAGCATGTGGTTGACTTTATGTTGTAAATAATGTCCAACATTTCAAAAGTGAGACTGTATGAAAGTTAGAGAAACGAGACAAGCTACACAGCAAAATCCCCTGTAAGGATCCATCCACTGGCCCAAACGCGGAGTCCAGTTGTCTGGTTGAAGGTTTATGCATGTTCGGTCTTTTCACAGCGCTTCTGCAAAGTCCACTTAATTTATCAGAATTTAGTTTCATTTTTAATCTAGCTCCGTGTTTAATCTGACTCCAATTTCATATGATCGTTAGAATTTAGGTGTTTAATTTAGGCTGATCACAAATATCAATTAAGTATTAATTTCGATATCTGATTATTTTGGACTCGCTATACTTTCAGTTATTCGTTCATTGGGGACCCGGTGCCGCTTAGAGCCTGACGCCGGCCGAATTACGTCGGTCTCACGATCACAAAAACGCCAGTCTGATTGTTGAGTCAGAGGTATGTAGGTGACTAAATACCCTTTTTGACAGCCGCCTACTGCTTGCCTTCACAAAAAGTGTAGTTTACTTTTAGTCTTCGCCGGTACAACTTGCTAACATCAGTGATAGACAGAAATCAGTAGGTCTCAGATGATGTGCCTACTGCTCCATTCAATCCTGAGCCTGCTGTTTGCTCTATCCTGGTCGTAACTTGCGGTAGCACCAGCCTCCTCACAATCTACTAGAAATAAGGATTTCAGACAAGTCTAAAATGAATCAAATAATAACATTTTATTTGTCAGGTAAAAATGTATCATGCCAATTACATAGCTTAACAATGAGAATCCAATTCAGAATTAAATTCAGTTCCAATTAAAATGAATACATAACATCAATTACTCAAAGATAAATCTAAGAGTGAGAGATGCATACCTGACCGCAGAGAGATACACAGCAGCATGTGAGAGATTTGGAGGCAAAGCTCCAAAGACTCTCACACACAGTGTGGGGTTCTTCTGAATACAGAATCCCCCCGTAATGTTTTGTCACTTCACTTATATACCCAGACCAAAACAAACAAATCTTCCAATCAGTTGTAAAAACATAAAAGACCGTTTGGTTTGTCAGGAGATCTCGTGACCCAGGGTCACACCTGGCTGGAGATTCTCATTCGACCCTAAGGGGAAAACACACCCCTCAGCAGCAAAACACAATTCTACAAAGGTGTTCAGTCTTCCTCATAATATAAGTGACTTCTGTGAAATTGAGACCATTTTACCAATCGCACTAAGACCTTTAGAATGATACCAAACATGAAAGGGAAACTTCAACATATTCAGAAAATGTAACACATGTAGTATATGGACATTTTTAGTGACTTTCAGTAGAACCTTTTGGGGGAAAAGTGTGAGATGCAGGGAGGGGAGAGGAAAGGGAGGAAGGAGGTTGTAAATGAGCAATGGAGGTGGTGTTGTTTGCCCTCTCTGAAGATCTCTTCTCCAGATTAGTTTTATTGTTTTGTTGCATGGCATCTGTTTTTGTCAGGGTTCCTGGGCTTTGAATTCATGAGGAAATAATTTCACATCTTACACCCCAGTGTTAATTTAACACTCTGAGTGTGGACACATATAAACACTGAAGCAGTGTTAAAGTTAATGAGATAATTAGGTGATTAACAAAGTGATGATTGATCATTATTGAAGACACCTGATGTTAATAAGCAGAATCACCAAAGGAGAAAACCAACATTTTTAAGCAACCATTATAGTGGTCAATGTTTGCATTAGTTGGGCTCTTGACCCTTAAATCTTTAATACTAGATTTTGATTACTCTGTCCACACTCAGAGTGTTAAATTAACACTGGGGATTTTGCAGTGTAATATTTAAATAATGGAAATTCTGAGATAAATGATAAGAAATCTGCAAATGAATGCCAATGATTTTTTTGATAAAAAGGGTTCCAAAACTTCTCACATGACTCTAAATTTGGATCTGGAAGGGGGAATTGAAATGATTACTTTTTTTTTTTTTGTGGTAATAAAAAAATAGACTCAAGTGAACAATAGATTTTAAAGTGACTTAAAATACTGCACATATACAATAGCAATAAAGCGATAATTGGTTCAAATATAGTATCAAAAGCAAATAATAATATGGTTTAATTAAATAACCCTATTAAAATACATAATGCAATATAAACATAAAGGCTCAATATGTAATTTTTAGCTGCTAGAGGTCATCTAATAATGTTTATGGGAAAATAATGTTTATGAATGAGTGAATGAATTTTTGTTTTTAACATGACTGCCCACGTAGGAGGGCAACGTTCCCTAAAAGTTCTCTAAAGGTGACGAATGTCCCTAACTTTTACAGAACATTGGAGACGTTCCTAAAACGTCCTCTTTTGGTTACGAAAGTGCTGGTACTCAATGTTCGTTATACAATTTTAGGGGGACGTTCCTTTTTGGTTATTTTTTGGTCACATAAGAACGTTACAAAGATGACATTTGGGACATTAACAGAACGTTCTCACATGGTCCTCTTTTAGTCATATAATAACGTTCACAATACGACTTTAGGAGGACGTTCTATATTGGTTATTCTGTGGTCACATAACAACGTTACAAAGAGGACATTTAGGACGTTAACACACTGAAGAAATGTTTTCATTTATCCAATTAAAAAAAATTAGATTGAAAAAATGTTTTCATTCATCCAATTAAAAAAAATTAGGGTAATGGTTCACATCTATATTTTATAACTTGAGCCAATGAAAAATAAATAAATTGCACTAAACAAAATTTCTATGAAAATTATTTTATAAAACCTGGCACGAAAGTATGTTTTTCTTGTCAATTAATTTAAATTCTAGTTTTGATCTAAACAAAAAGATATAGATTTAATCAAAACAAAAATTCCCATTTAAGAAATAATTTATTAAAACAATTTATAATTACTACAACTGACTTCCAGTCACAGCCTTAGATAAAATCAACTGAAATAAAAGATTAAATCTCTCAAGATCTCAGCAGAGGATTAAACAACTCCACAAACAGCATAAGCAGCTTCACTCATTACTAACCAGTTTGACTTCATTTCTGTCATATGTCTAAAAAAGTTTTTATTGAGAACAGAGGTTTAGATGTTGAATGGTTTGTTTGAAGTCACCATTAATGTGGTCAGTGTGTGCTTTAGTTGTGCTCTTGACCCTTGACTTTTTAACATTAGCCTTTCTCTGGTTGCTGTAACTCTGTTTTTGCAAAACACGTTATGGTAAAAAAGCCAAAAGAAAACATGATCAGGTAGTGCTGGCTGGTTATTAACAATAATGTCATCATGTACTGGCCTGACACGCTAATCTCATCCAAAATCTGAGCCTATGAGCATTTGATTGTAAAAAAAATAACTTTTATCAACAATATAAAGTAATGTTTTAATTTGAACATCCATTCTGTTTAACCACACACAATCATCAAGAATCAGCATATGAAGCTCAATGATGGTGACAATAAACAAAAAGCTTCATGCTGCAGTGCATTCTGGGAACTCCAATCAAAACTCAATAAGGGCTCACAGAATGCATTGCAACATGAATAAATTATGCACCTGAATTGTCTTAGTATTTTCTTTTATTTTTACTATTTGTGTTGCAATTTATTAGTAGCTTGTTTTGTGATGTTCAAAGATCTGTTTATCTGAATATTTTGTTGATTGTCACCATTGTTGAGATTCTTACGCCGATTCTTCATGTCTGTGTGTGCCACAAATCAATCTTTTTCATGCACAAAACAAATATGTTCACATGGTCAAAAACACATTCAGTACACCAATGAGCTACTGTAATAAACAATGCAACAATCAATGAGTCAAGCCACTATATAAAGATTTCACCAGCATCAAGAGGCCAACGTTACCTGATTGCATTTTATCTTAGTTTGCTCTGCTATCATAATGTGCTTTCTCAACACAGAATTACAGCAGCAAAAGAAAAAAATATGACAATGGTATAATGTATGTGACCAACTAAAGCAAACACTGTTCACCAAAATGGTAACCTTCAAATGGAATTCACTAAAACTGTGAAAATAAACCTCTGTTAATTCTCAGTAAGAACTTCTGCATGACAAATAAAGTCAAACTGTTTGTGGAGTTGTTTAATCCTCCTTTGCTGAGATCTTAAGAAATTTAATGTCTTTTATTTCAGTTGATTTCGTCTGTGACTGGATGTCAGTTGCAGTAATTCTAAATAATTTATAATCTTATTTCTTAAATGGGAAATTTTGTTTTGATTAAATCTATATCTTTATATTTAGATCAAAACTAGAATTTAAATCAATTAACTTTCTTCAACAAGAAAAATATACTTTCATGCCAGGTTTAATAAAAACAGTTTTCATAGAAATATTGTTTAGTGCAAATTATTTATTTTTCATTGGCTCAAGTTATAAAATATAGATCCGAACCATAAACGTCCTGAATGTTCTGTGAATGTCCTCTAAATAACATCCTCTAACCCTTTAAAGAACTCCACATCATGACCGTCTCGGAACGTCCTGGGAACATTAATAGGTGACGTCCTTGACACCAGCATGGACGTTCTGACAAGGTTTGGGGGATGTCATATTTCCAAATAAAATATGGTCCTCTAAACGTCCCAAGAACGTCCTGAATGTTTTGTGAAGGTCCTCCAAATAACGTCCCCCAAACCTTTAAAGAACTCCACATCGTGACCGTCTCAGAACGTTATGGGGACGTTCTGGGAACGTAAAATTTCTAGCGGGGTGTGACATGAAGCTGAGCGTGATTGCTAAATCAGCGACAATACGCGAGTCCTGGAGAATATAAAGGAATGAGGGCATTCATTCCACCAAACTAACCACAAGTGCTGAAATACTACTCATACAGGTCAGTTTATTTGACCAATTAAATCTGAGAGCTAACACAGCACTGTTTCACTTCTCGGCGGTAATGCGGTCCCTGGGGCTGAAACTCGTGTATGTGTGGGGCAGCCACGTTCAAGAGCAAAACCCGTCCAAAGCCCGTAACTTCTGGTGTTTGTAACTCTTTCAGTTCTGTGTTATTTTGTTGGTTGTATGAGACTAGCAATGAGCTAACTCGACAATAGAATATCATGATGATGTTCTGACATTTAATCTTACCGATCTGACATAACATTATGACCACTGACAGGTGAAGTGAATAAGACGGATTATCTTTTCTTTACGGCTCCTGTTAGTGGGTGACATATATTAGGCAGCAATTTTGTCTTCAAAGTTAATGTGTCATACGCAGGACAAATTGTCTAACGTAAGGGTTTGAGCGAGTTTGATGGGCCAAGTTGTGATGGCTAGATGTCTGGATCAGAGCATCTCCAAAACTGCAGCTCTTGTGGGGTCTTCCCGGTCTGCAGTGGACAATATCTATCAAAAGTGGTCCAGGGAAAGAACAGTGGTGAACCAGCGACAGCCAAGGTCATGGGCAGCCAAGGCTCAGTGATGCATGTGGGGAGTGAAGGCTGGCCGTGTGGTCCGATCCAACAGACGAGCTGCTGTAGCTCAAATTGCACAAAAAGTTAACGCTTGTTCTGATGGAAAGGGGTCAGAATTCACAGTGCATTGCCGTTTCTTTGCGTATGGGGCTGCATAGCCACAGACCAGTCAGGGTGCCCATGCTGACCCCCTGTCCACCAATGAAAGCACCAACAGTGGGCACGTGAGCATCAGAACTGGACATCACCACATCTTTTACATCACGTGGATGGCCGGTGTGTGTGTGCGTCACTTACCTGCAGAACACATGGCACCAGGATGCACTAAGGGAAGAAGCAAGCTGGTGGAGGCTGTGTGAAGCTTTGGGCAACATTTTGCCTGGAAAACTTGGGTCCTACCATCCATGTGGATGTTACTTTGACATGTACCACCTACCATGGAGACATTGTTGCAGACCATGTGTACTCTTTCATAGAAAGGGTGGCTGTGGCCTCTCTCAGCAGTATAAAACGCTTTGTCTCAAAGCAGAAATGGTTCAAAAATGGATTGAGGAGCACAAGAAGAAGTTTGAGGTGTTGACTTGATCTCCAAATTCCCCAGATCTCAATCCAATCGAGCCTCTGTGGGATTTGCTGAACAAACTAGGGATGTGCTGAACGAGGCTTTTGAAGTAGTGAGGCTTTTACAACAAACTGCGTTGATGCTTCGAAGCTTTTGATACAGTTCTCTACTCCACCATCTGGTGGTCAATAAAAATTCTTACACAAAAATGTGTCATTCGGATGTTTTGTTCATTGTGGTGTCATTGTAAGGTTTATTTGTTAATTTTGTAAGGTAGCACGTGTGCAGCGATAGCGTTTCCAAAATGTGTTTTACTTTGTACAAAACAATGACAAAGACTTTGTTCTTAATTTTTTACTTGCATCAACTTGCAACTTGTCACATCGTTCTACTGATTGTCAAGAATGAGGAATTTAAGCACACTCATCGTAATTACGCTCATAACATTATGGATTATACACAACAACAATCTGGCGCTGGCATTACTAACCAGCGACCAGAAACTACTTACCTACAGCCGGGCGGATCTCCTTCAGCTCCGATCCTCTGCACTCTGCCAGCAAAAACCACCAGTTGCACTTCCACCAGAGATCAAACTAAGACGAAGAGGCAGACGAGGAGGTGTAAGAACTAGACTCCGAAAGCGTCCCTTCAGGCCCCCTCTCCCTTCCATCATATTAGCGAACGTCCGTTCGCTCAGGAACAAAATGGACCTGCTGCACGCCAAGTGCTCCATGGAGAGAGGCTACAAGGATGCCTGCATCATCGTGCTCACCGAAACCTGGCTGGACGAGGAGGTCCCGGAGTCTGAGGTCAGTCTTGATCATTTCACCATCCTAAGAGCCGACAGGACCCATCAGTCAGGCAAAGTGAGAGGTGGTGGGATCTGCATCTATGTCAACAACAGATGGTGCGATAACATCAAGATCCATAACAGGATCTGCACACCAGATGTGGAGATGATGACTGTGAGTCTGCGTCCCTTCCACCTCCCGAGAGAATTCCAGACGGTGGTTGTTACCTGTGTTTACATCTGTCCGAGTGCCAACGCTAGGGTAGCAGTAGAGCTAGTAGCCGACAACGCTAACACCATGCTAGCCGCCTATCCAGAGGCTCCGGCGTTTATCCTGGAGGATTTTAATAACTGCAGGCTTAACGATGTTCTGCCATCCTTCCATCAGTTCGTGGATGTTCCAACGAGGAAAGAGAACACTCTGGACCTGTGCTACGGCAATGTTGCCGGTGCTTACACTGCACGGGCCTTCCCGCCACTTGGTTTCTCTGATCACAACGTCATCTTCCTCCTCCCGCAGTATAAACCGAAACTGAAACGGATCAAACCAACAATCTATAGCGCCACCCTCTGGTCGGAGGACGCTATTGAACAACTTCAGGGCTCTCTAGCCTGCACAGATTGGGGTATTTTTCAGGGCACCTTGGACGAGAGGGTATCTACCATCACTGACTATATTAAGTTCTGTATTCACACCACCATCCCCACCAGAACTGTCAAAAGATACCCCAACTCCAAACCCTGGATTACCCCTCACATAAAATATGCACTAAAAGAAAAACAGGCAGCATTTAAGAAGAAGGACTGGGTCACTCTTAAAATACTCAACAGACAAATAAAGAATTATATTATTAGAGCCAAAATGCAATACAAAAACAAACTGGAGCAGGAGTTTAGCAACATGAACACAAAACAAGCATTCCAGAAAATCAAAAAACTTACAGGTCAAGAACAAAATCACCATCATCAATCAAGTCCGGATCCTCTTTATCTTGCAAACACCCTGAACAGTTTCTTCAACCGGTTCGACACCCATGACCACACCCCTACCTGTGAGGAACTTCTCAGAACCCTCCCCATCCATGAACCTCAACACCCGCCTTTCACAGAGGAGGATGTACAGTGGCAGCTGGTCAGGTGCAAAGCTGGCAAGGCACCAGGGCCAGACGGCATCCCGGCAAAGGTGCTGAAGTGCTGCGCAATGGAGCTCTCCTCCATCTTTCACTCCATCTTCTGGGAATCCTACAGGACAGCAACAATACCCACCCTTTGGAAAACATCAACCATTACACCTGTACCCAAGAAACCCCACCCCTCAGAGCCCAACCACTATCGTCCAGTTGCACTCACCCCAATAGTCATGAAATGCATGGAGAAAATCATACTGCAACTCATCCTACCTACTGTCAGCACACAACTGGATTCATACCAATTTGCATACCGGCCGAAAAGGGGGACAGAGGACGCAGTGGCATGCCTTCTCCACTCCCTCCTTCACCACCTCCAGACTCCTCATAACTTTGCTTCAGTTCTGTTTGTTGATTTCAGCTCCGCATTTAATACAATCCAGCGACATCTACTCATCAAGAAACTACAGCACCTGAATGTCACCCCTCTTCTCATTCACTGGATAAATAACTTTCTCAGCAGCAGGCCACAGACAGTGAAAATAGGGATAACAACATCATCAACCATCATCACCAACACTGGAGCCCCCCAGGGCTGTGTACTTAGTCCCTTCCTGTATACACTTTACACAAATGACTGCCAGAGTTCACTACCTAATACCACCTACTACAAATATGCAGATGACACAGCCATAGTAGGTCTACTAAAAGATAACAGCTCCATCACAGCATACCACCAGTCCATCACAGATTTCACACTGTGGTGCTCTGATAACTATCTTCAACTTAACACTGACAAGACAAAAGAACTGGTCATCCATGCATCAAAATCACCTCCTGGATTCACCCATATCACCATCCATGGTCAACCAGTTGAACAGGTCAGCACTTTCAAATACCTTGGACTCACCATTGATAATAAGCTCAACTTCAATGAACATGTCACCATCACACAGAAACGTGCACAACAGAGACTGTATGCGATACGCAAATTAAGATCTCTGCATGTCGCCCCTCATCTCCTTTTGCTACTTTACAAAAGCATTATCCAACCTCTTCTACTTTACTGCTCCCCATGTTTCTTCACCATACTAAGTGTCACCAGTAAGAACAAACTCATTAAATTCTCACACTTAGCATCTAAGATAATACAGCTTCCCACCCCCAGCCTCACTGATGCAAATGACACAGCTACCACACGTCTTGCCCGCACCATAGCAAGCAGCCCTGATCATCCCCTGAACCGGTTCTTCACTCTACTTCCGTCTGGCCGCAGATACAGAGCCTTGGACTGGAAAAAAGCCCACTTTAAGAAAAGTTTTGTACCATCCGCCATCACTGCTCTAAACAAACTCTTGTGACAATTATCCCTCCTCTGTGTAATGTTTGTCTGCACTGTTCACCTTTTGCCTGCACTGTGTTGAGGAGGGGGGGAAACTAGAGGGGGGAAGGGTGGTGTGTGTTCATATGTTATATGTGATATGCTATATGTCATATGTTATGTTGCTGCTATATCTTGTATTTTCTGGAAATATGACGACTGTGTGAAAAAGAATATCCTTATGGGACAATAAAGACTATCTATCTATCTATCTATCTATCTATTACGCCAATAAATTAGACCAATGTAATTTTTCATTGTACCTTTTTGTGTCTTCTTTATAATGGAACACAAACATGCACATTGTTAAAAAATGCACAAATATTGAAATTTTGGACAGAAGTTGTGGATAAATTAGAACAGATTTTAAATATTATCTTTCTATCTCCTTTATTATTACTGCTAGTTGATATTTCCCAAAAGAAATCAAAACATTTATTTTTATTTCATCTGTATTAGCCAAAAAAAAAAAAAGTAATATTATTAAACTGGAAGGACAGACCTCAAATTTCTATTACACATTGGCTCAATCTGTTAGCAGACACTCTTACACTTGAGAAGTTAACTCTGTTTTTGGTAATAAAAGAATACTAATGCACAATTACAAATTGTTTACAATTACAAATATATATATCACCATTGTGAGCTGTTGACAACTGAGAAATGTGTTTACGAGCAGCAAAAAAAAGTTTGTGGTTGAGGAAGGACTTTATCCTTTTATCAAGGTGTTTTAATTTTCATTCAAACAAGAGCCATTCAATCACACGTCATTGTTTTTTTAATAGTAGTACTTTAACAACGATACACCACGTAAAATACTACATACATGCATGATGACCGATATAATTATAACATTGCACTAAATGAATAGCGGGTATAGGACAGCGCGATCCACACGCTTTGTATTTGAGCCTGGCGTGACGTGTCAGTGAGGTAACGAAGCTTCGTTTTCACAGATCACGTGACAGCCTCATTTCGAGCAAGTCTTCGGAACACTGTTTCGAAACACTAGTGTGTCGAAAACCCGAAACGTGTGTCGACACAAGGTGTCGATCTACCCATCCCTAGAACAAACAATTCCGATCAATTGAGGGCCCACCTCGCAACTTACACAAATTATCAAATCAAATCACCTTTATTTATATACCGCCTTTAACAATACAGAATTGAAGGATCTTAAAGGATCTGCTGCTAATATCTTGGTGCCAGATACCACAGCACACCAGGGGTCTACTGGAGTCCATGCCTCCATGGGTCAGGGCTGTTTTGGCAGCAAAAGGGGGACCAGGACAATATTAGGAAGGTGGTTATAATGTTATGCCTGATCGGTGCATTACATGGATTCTTGTTTTATCTCTCATTTTGTCCTTAAGTCTCTGAATTTACAAATTCTTAGGATATTGTGAGTACACAACTAAATGAAATATAATAAGACTCTACAAGACTTAGTTTTTGGATATTTTAATATACAAATCCTACACATTGTGCCTTTAGGTACCATGTTGTTCTGAATATGACAATGTGTTTTTTTTGTTTGTTTGTTTTTTTTTTTAATTGGAAATACATCTGGGGTAAAAAGTCTTATATTTAGGGTCTAAGATTTTACATGTACATTATGCATTTGCTGGAAACTCAGAAGCGAAGACCAGGAGACTCTTGGGTATCTTCAGCAGAGTTCTTTATTGAGAACGCGCTGTGTGGCGCTGCAGTCATCAAAAGTCTAACTAAGGCAGTGATACATTGTAGTTTATATACATTTTAGGGGGCAGTCCCCAGAAATAGAGACAAAGCTCCTGGGTGACGATCCTAAACAAAGTATGCAAATGAAGTATTCAGGTATAGCAGCCTGCACCATTTACACCAGTCCTAATCCAACCATCATAACTACTCAAAGACTGGGCAGAGGTACCAAGAGCCATTACAAACAAAAGGTGAACATCTCAGTAATCTGACTCATTTGACTTACAATAAGAGAACAGGAACCTCTTGCTACAAACTTTGCTTGAGAGAATCATTTGTCTGCCTTGACCATTTTGCCTGTTTATCGGATTACTCTCTGTATTGCCTTGTTTGCTCTTGTTTGTCGCCTCTGACCCTGCCTGTCCTGACTACGTCTGTCAATAAAGCTCGCATTTGGATCCACACCTCAGTTGTCCAGACCCACTCCGTTTCAATATTTACCTTAAATGCTAAATACAATATATTTTACCTTAGTTTTTCATGTGATGCTATGTCAGAACATAAGATCAGCATATTTCAAACAGATTCTTAAATTTGTAATCCAACACATTGTAACAAATGCCTGCAACGGCCTGGTTGTTGTTTTTACACTTTATTGCATACTTAAATCCTTAATCTTTAATATTTGGGCACGTTTATGATAGAAAAGCTACAGCCACCATCATTTCTTAAACAAGAACATGTGGACAACGAAACATGCAAACTCATAGCAGGGGGTTATACTTTTATTTTCAAATTGTGATAACTAGTTCCCATATTTAGAACGAAATTGTAACACTTTACAGTAATAGTACATGAATAATCAACCGATTTCTTCAAAAAATATCTATCCCACTTTTAATTTAATACTTTCTATGATATCTGAAACATTACAAATATTTGCAAATCTGGTTTATTGGTTTTAAATTAGATTAGTCAATACCAAAGGCAAAATTGGAACTATTCTAACAAAATAATGTAAGATTATGGTGCCAAAACGAGTACACCCTAAAGAACGTGTTATGACATAAAATAGATTTCTAATTAACAGGAATTCACCAGCTGATGAGCTTCGTCAGTTATCACATAGGTGGCCACAGGATAACTGACAAAAATACCAAGCTAAAAAAGTGTTTAGCTGGCGCTGATAGCCTAGTAGTGTTTAGTGCACTGACATATGGTGCAACAGTGCCTCCGGCGGACTGGGTTTCGAATACAACTCAAGGACCTTTGCCAATCCTGCTCCCCTCTCTCCACCACTGCTTGTTCATGTCAGTCTCCACTGTCCTGTCCTAAAAAGCCAAAAAAAAAAAAAAAGTTTCCAATCCCTGGTATATGTGAGTGCAAATTTATTTGTTGATTTTATTTAGGATTAACCCTTACATGTAAACCCAAACATGTAGTGTAACACAGTCACAACGTAATAGAAATAAAATAAAATGCAATTATCAACACATCAGCTAACAAACCAAACAACAAAACACAAAGACAAACTATAAAAGGTGACAGCTTCAATGATAACATGTACAGTCCAACACATACAATGAGCATATTGATCTATTTCTAAATACATATTGTTCAGTCTGGTATAAATGTCATGTAATGACATGTAATTCGATGTCAAAGCTATATGAATAAATGCATTATATGACATATGCATCATCCTTACTTTTTAACTAATGTATATCATAATCACTTGCATGTATGTCCCACAGAATTTGATGCTGCTTTGCCGGGGTTGGTCCATGTGTTCTGTGGAGTGGGATTGACTCTGGGGCTGCTGGGAGTGGCTACTGGAACTTTCTTCCTTGTTAAAGGAAACAGCCTCTGCTGAAAAGGGTCAATTCTATGATCAGATCAGATCAGATTCCTCATTGTCATGCAGCAGTTATATATATATATATATATATATATATATATATATGGCCATTCCCTGTCAACTCAACCAGAAGACCCCTGGCTTAAAATTTAGATTTTTACTTACAAATAGATTCTTATAAACTCACTCTTGATCATTTTCAGTGGATGTTTGTTACTCAGAAAACAAAAGACATTTCTAGTTGAAATGTTATTTATTCTTCAGATGTTTCTCTTTAAATGCAACAAGTATCAACTGTGTGCAAAATAATTTGAACGTGAAGCTGCTTTGAGATCACCGTGGGTGTATTCCAGAAAGCAAGGTTAATTAACCGTCACATATAACCCAAACTCTCAGTTGCTTAACCCAAACCTTGCTTACTTGAGGTATGCTGGTTCCAAAAATGCATCCAGGAGTAAGTTCATTCAACTCAGAGTATGTTCCTGGTTAACACGCAAGACATTCTCAACAGAGCGATGAATCGACTACGGACTTCGACTATGCTTCTTTCTTCTTCTTCTGTTCCATTGGCACACTTGATGCATATAGACACCTATTTGGTTGTTGTGCAATCATTTTTCCTTTTTTACATTTAATCTCTAATCCCTGAGAATAAGAATTATATTGTTTGTTTGATGCTAATTATATAACAAGTCATATCCCATATGGGTTTCACTTTATTTTGATGGTCCCTTTAACACATTCTGTTGACTATAAGTAACGTTGTACCTACATATCTACTAACTCTCAATGGAGTGTTACTAGAGTGGTAGGGTTAGAGTTAGAATAAGTTGACATGTACTTGCTAAGCTACTTACAGTCAGTAGAATGTCTGTTGGGCAACCATCACAATAGAGTGCAGACACTCTACTAATACCCTAATGAGAGTTAGTTGACATATAGGTGCAATGTTACTTACTGTTAACAGAATGCTCAAAAGGGACAGTCAAAATAACGTGTTACCCAAATATCTATTTTTATTATAAAAATAAATTATAGAAAATGCAGATCCATGATGTGTGACATGACATATATACAAACTTTATTATAATAATATATAATATTGTGCACAATCTGTCATGCCCACTGCAGTCATCAGAGGGTCATGCATGCATGCGCTGATCGCTCTGAAGTAAGCTAACCCTGAAACTTGCTCCGGAGTAGGTTATCTTCAGAGAGCAAGTTGCTATGGCTAGGACAGTTACCTCCGTTTTGGAACCAAAAGTTGAGGTGATCCGCTTACTTACCCTTAAACATACCTGGTATGTCAAATAACCTGCTTTCTGGAATACCCCCCATATCTGTGACTGAAGATAGCAAAATAAAAAGTTTAAGAGCTAAAATCTACTGAGACATCTGTTGAGTTTTTGAGTGACATGCACTGAAATCTATGCAAGTGCATTGATAGAAAAAAGATACATTTCTAGTTTTAACATTATTTGTTCTTAAGATTAAATGGCCCACATTTGCTTTTCAACCACTGAAAATGTGTACAATTTACCCATTTACTCATTAGGATCTCCATATCTCTGTGACTGAACCATTAGGGGCCTTTAAAATAAAACAAAAATTATCAGAATGAAAGTTTATTAAGAACCAAAATCTAAAAGGTTATCATTCATAGTTCTCAAGTTACAGGCATGTAAACTTAAGACAAAAAAAAACAAACAAACAAAAGAAGTGCATTTTCCTCATTTTCGAACCTTTGGCTTATAACCCAACAAAGATTACTAATAGACCTACCAATCTCTGCATAAAAATAAAACAATGATGCCGCAATCTTCCTAAAATCAGTTTTCCCCCCTTGTAATTTTGCTCAAAATCTCAGGTAAAGAAAATGTTGTTTTGACCCCCCTCTACAAAACAGTGGATTACTCACTAAATATACATCTGTGTCATTTAATATTTTGGCTTTCCTCCCTATTTATCTTTGTCTCTTTTCAGAGAATTATGAAAAATAAATAAATTAGGCTGCAACACCATTATGCAGCATTTTTTTTTTTTTGTATTCCATGTTTCATATTTGAATATAACTGTATCATCAACAAGTATGTCTAACAAAATGATTATTTACAGTATTACAACAACATTTTAGTTGATGCAATAACCATTTCAATTTACTGTCTGTTTGTTGGGTCTTTTGAGGTGATAATCTGGTTTCAAACCATGTGTTTCTCAAGCTATGAGTATAGTATAGATAGCATAATCCTGTACGTCAGCAGCATTAAGACAGAAGTATATTTAAGGTGTATAATGTTAGAGAGAATGGTAATGTGTTTTATTAACTTTAACACTGCTAGGTAAACAATGCATTGACCAGGTATTTGAAAAATTGTAACTTACTGTATATTGAGATTACTGATAAAGGGCCTTTTCAAACTGCCTTGTGTTCATGTATAGTTCAAAAATTTACCAAGTACCTGTACTGTGAGTGTTATAGAACATTGTGTTAAACAGATGTGTGTGTTAAACAGATAAACTATTAATTATCCCAATATGTTGTTGCAGTACTTTTCCAGAATATGTATATCAGTCAGTTTGGACAAACTAAAAATACATTTTATGTGTGTTGTTTTGTGTGTAAAATGTGAGTTGTTTCTGATTCTGTTTAGTATCTCAGTTGTTTCTCTTGGACAAAAATGAGACTAAATGTAGAGCAAATAGAAACTTATGTTTGCATCTTTCACTTCTCAGCTGCTTCTTTTGAGAAACAGACCCTAGTAATGTAGAGTTTCAGAAGAGATTTCAACAATGTCTCAAACTGTGCTCAGATTTGTCTTAACCAAGTCTGACTGGGCTTTTTAACCCAGTTGTTCCAGCTTTTGTTAAATACAAGAACAGTACCAAATTTATGGCAAATATGTACTGTTGTTCCAATACCCCTCAAAAAACAAAAACATAAAAAAGAGAGAAAAAAAAACAGGAGTAAAAGAATTGAATGATTTTAGACCTATAGCACCTACATCTGTATTGGGGAAATAAATGGAAAGGGTAATCACGAGGCATTTAATGAATTCTGTGAGTGATGATTTAGATCTGTTGCAATTTGTATTGATGAGCCAGTTTTAACATGTAATTCATGTACAAAACTATGCAAGAACTTTTTTCGTCCGCTTTTAAAACAATGAAGGTTCATATTCTAATTCGGTGACTGATTGATTTGGGGGTTAATGGGGGACTTGGATCAAAGATTTTCTCTCAAATCACCCACAAAGAGTGGCTGTCAATAGTAATATGTCTGTAACAATTATTTTAAATACAGGAGCCCCACAAGGAGCAAGTTGATCACCTATACTTTTCTCTTTGTATATTGATGAGTTTAAAATTAAAAATAAGTTTCTTAGTCTTTTAAATATGCTAATGATATGGCTCTTGTGCATCTTCTGAGAGCAGGCAGGATTTCTATTTTTGAGCGGTGTAAACAGTGTTTCCAACATAGCGACTTTGTCGCAAGATTTAGCGACTTTTCAAACCCCCTGGGCGACTTTTTTCAAAAAAAGCACCTAGTGACAAATCTAGCGACTTCTTGTACAAACCTTATTTTGTTTCTGAGACTCTCCAATACTGCCGCACGAGCGCGAGGTCTCGCTTTCCCGGCACGCGCGCACACTTCTCTGGGGCTCTGTCTCTCTCTCTCTCTATCTGCAGCGGCAGAGAGGAGCAGCGCTTGCAGTTAAAATAGATATTCTGTTGCTTCTTACTCTATTTTACATGCAAGTATAGTCAAAATCACAGCACAGCCGTATGTCTTAATTGTGTGTGTATTTGATTTCATCAGACAATGTCGTGATTGTAAATCACAGGATTTTAGTGCATATTAATATCTTCGAGAGCTGGTTGTGTAGTCTTAATGGGCCACGTTTCAGTCACTTTTTTTCATACTCATTCCGCTGTCTGACAGTTAGCTAGCCTGCTAGCAGCTTTATGCACTCACCCAGTCCATTCAGAACTGAGACAATTTCACCCCAGAGCTTCTCTTTCACCTTACGGCTGTGGTAATTTTGTGGTGGTTCGACATATTATACAGACAGTGTTACTACAAAAACTCAAGAAGCAGTTTCCTCCATTACCCAACGGACTGTACAGCAGCTGCTTTGCGGCTAAGCATTGGCTGTTATGAAAGTACTGATGCATTCATACAGCTGTCATCATGCCGTTTTAAAATCCTAAATATCAAACATGGTTGATATTAATCAGGGTGGCCCCGATTTGTGTGAGAGCAGATCGGGATGTGCAAGATTCAAACTGTGAACGCCTCACATTACCAGATAATCCGTGCCAAATATCGGGACCGATTGAGGTGCTCGACAAGATTTTTGCTCCGATTCTCGGGAAGGGAAAATTGGGGCATAATTGGGCTAAAAATCCTGTAGTGTGAGCCCGGCTTAAGTCAAGTGCACTTGTGATAAATACAGACAACAAAAGAGTTGGTAATTACTGGTGGTAAACAGAATAACCTGGAGTTGGAACTTCTAGTGCTTGATGGGAATGCAATATATTTTGTCTGCAATTTTAAGTATCTGGGGACATAAATTGACGCTCAGTTTACATTTTTAGAGAATATTGACAGCATTTGTAAATAAGCCCAACAAAGGTTGGGAGACATTTGAGTGATCTTTATTGATGTAAAGTCAAGCAAAAGGCTTTAAGGATAGTTGGGGATGTGTCTCACCCTCTTTATGGTGAGTTTAAATTGTTGCCATCGGGGAGACAGAACACGAGCAGATTTGAAAGTGAAGAAAGCCCCCACAAAAGGACATTCTAAACTAAAATGTGAAAAAAAAAACCTAATTAATGTATGAAAGCTTATTTTTGCCACTAAATAAAAAAAAAAGGTAATTACAAGTTATCTCAGAATTCTAACTCTTCTCACAATTGTAAGTTTGCATCTTACAAGTCAAGTGCCCCCCTACATTTTAATAGAGCTTTAGAAGACAGAAATTGCCTGAAGTGACTTGTGAGATTGACAGTAAAATAACAGAATTAATGATGCCAATTTGTCAAGGAGATGAATTCAAGTTCCGCTGTAAATCCGCTGAAGCAAACAATAATGACTATTCAGTTCAATTCTGATCAGTGATGACTCGATTGCATGTAATGACTGTGCAGAGTTTTATCAAATTTAGTTTAGCTATGGGCGGCTCTACTGAAGACAGTAATAGTTAAGGGCTGTAAAGGCTGTAAGGGCTCAAGAGCAGTGACTGGGCCGGAATGAGCGACGGATAAGGTAAACAGCTGAATTTCTGATTGTTTTCGTGGGAAATGGATGTTTGTGGCGAGCGTGTCTCAAACATTCAACTGTTTGCGTTCCTATTTTAAGAGCGGTAGATTTGACGGATGAAAGCGGTTTAGCTGTAATTTAGATAACGTTAGGAACTGTAGCGGCTGTAGTGCGTGGATGCCTAACTTACGTTACTCGTAAGTTAGGCATCATGATGTGATAATCATGATGCGGGAGAAGCGCGTTTGATGGAGGCGGCTGGGCAAATCTTTTTTCATGCTTTTTGCCATCATCATTTTTGCCGCTGCTTTTTGCGTTCTTTGAGCGCTTCCTGGCTTGCATGCCAGGTACTCCTCTAAAATGAAAACATGCTGGAGGTCAGAGCTTTTTCTTTCTGCAGTCACCTTTAATTGTACTTAACTCCAGTAAGCCAATGACATATATGAAAAGTTCATATGCAAAAGCCTCTAACGTTGACTGACATGTTTTATAGCAAACAAGCATTTTTTTTGTCTCTTATGATTAGGTTTAGTAATTTCACTTTAATGGTTATGGAAAGTTATTGACCAGTTATTAAAATGCTTTATTTTCAAAAATGTCACTTTAGTCAGTTCATTGACATTCACTGGATTCACCAAATGCGTTTTAAAAAGTTGATTGCCTTTTGCTCCAAAACCAGTTAAACATATATGTTAAACATCTTTTAAGTACTTAAGTAATAATTTCCACTATACACACTAAGAATGTCATCAGAATTAATCTGGGATTACAAAAAATGGTTACCACAAATATTCATTGATGGTGTTAATTTAGAAGTATTTAAGGCATTGTTTTAATAAAACACTCAGACAATTTAACAATGATGGCATAATTATTAGGACATAAAATACATTATGACAATACCTCTTCTGCTTTTTTTCATGTGTTTTGCTTTTTTGGGGGTGAAGAGGAAACCGATGAATCAGAGGTGGAAAGGAAATCATCTGAAGAGGATGAAGAGTTGACTTTGCTTTTTTTTTCCTTTCCTTTCTTCTCCTTTTCACCTTCTTATTTTCTTCAGGCAGGTCAGAGGAGTCTTCATCGGAAGAGTCAGGGTTAACAATCATATTTTGGGAGGATTTAAAAGAAGCTCCCTGCATCTCTTCCTTTGTTGACAACGCTGATAAGAAATACAAACAAAGCTATTTTAATTTAAGACATACAAGACATTAAGACATACAAATGCCTTTAAAGACGACTTGTGTGCTTGTGCATTGTTTACAAAATTAAATGCAACTTAAAATACAATTTAAAGTAATTTACTTCTTAATAAATGTTTAAAATGCAGCACAATAAAATAAAGGCTTTTTAAAATTTATTTTACAGATGCTTTTATCACATACAAGCTGTTGTTTTGGTTTATAAAAGCTTTTATTCACCTCCTGGAACTGCGGGAAGTGTTCTATGATCAATGGATGGACTTTTTAGAGCTTCAAAATCCCACCCCGTTCACTGCCATTACAAAGATGGAAGAGCTAGGATTTTTTTTTAATATATATATATATATATATTTGTCTAAAATATTTGTCTTTTTTAAATATTTGAGGGTGTTCATCTGAAAGAATGAACACCTACGATGGCTTGAGGGTGAGTAAATTATTTAAAAAAAAAAAATGTTTATTAGACCTAAATCTATAAAAAAAAATGAACAATTTAAATGCGTGCATATTAAAAATGTACTTGCTTTTATTAGACAGACAACATTTTACCATTTGTAAGACTGCTGCGCAGGAAATCCCTCTCATTCTCAAGATCCTTGCATTTGTCCTCAAGGACCTTGATTTTGGATTTCAAAAAGGAGTTTTCATCCTTAAGTTTTGTTAAGGACACCTGCTGGGTTGGTGCTGGTGGCGCTGATGCTTTATTAATTATATTTATGATGCAAGTAGATCTAAAATGGGTTGCATGTAATATTAGATTACACATAAAATATCATATAAATAAAAAATATATGTGTATGTATGTGACTGTATATATATATATATATATATATATATATATAAAATGCGATATTTATTATTACAAAATGATGGTGTTAAACCGAATCCTGCGACCCAACAAAGTACGTGGTCATATACATAATGTGGTTAAGGTAGTTTTAAGATTAATTTTGGGATTAGGAATAGAATTAGCTCCATACGCAGGCCTACTGTGGTTCCTTCGGTGGGTCATATAGAATTACCACATGTGTTAACAAACTTAATGCTAATAATACACAAAATGTAAAAATGTATGACATACACAATTACCTGCTTCGTCATTCTCGTCGATCAGATGTTGAGGTTGTGCCCTTTTGCGCTGCTTTCTCCTCTCCATCGCCACGCTTTCTTCTGAACTAGAAAAGTATGTAAATCGATCCTCCAAACCTATTTGTGTATAACGCCCATCTCTACTGATGAATTCAATGAACTGACGTGACTCCTCCCCGTTGAGTTCATTACTCCAAAGTGAAATAACATTAATAGCTGGCTTTAATCCAGTTATTTGAATATCTTCGAACAATTTAATGAAATTTTTATTTTTTATTCTGCCTTGCTCAAATTGTATGCACGCCATTGGTAATGAATGGCTGAATGAAATGCTATATTCCGGATATTTTAAACCGTTTTTGAGCACATAGATCCAAATCCCTTTTAGGTTGTTTATAGATGTAGATACTTTTGTGGTTGTCCAGCGATTGCTTGCCCTTACGAAAGTATGGCTTCGAAATAAATAATACTGTAACACAATTAGCTGAAGCTTGTCCAATGAGTGCGTACGTAGGCAAACGTTTGGCGCGAACGTAGAACATAACTTTTCCAAATAAGGAAAAAAGGGCACCGAACGAATCAGATGTTTTCTTCTTCTTCATTTTAGATCATATTGTAGTTTTTCTTGGTGACGGGTTTTTTGAGCAGCGAAATAATGCGACTTGGAACGAAAATTGTTTTGCTTTGCGAGCAGACCAGCAGAAGAGGTACAAGAAGGTTAATTAAATGGCTAAAAAAACACAGACTCATCAAGACAAGAATGAAATGCAGACTGTGTAAAAAAAAATGAAATTCCAGAGGACACAAACAGGCGATGGATACCAATGGTAAATGTAGAACAAATTTTATTGTTTAATTTAAATTATATTTTTACTACTGATGCTACTTGCGTAATGGTAGCATCATGCATGATACATTTTTAAGACATTAAATTTATAATGTAAATGATGGATGTATATGGTGATTTTAGGAAATGTCAAAGACGAACACACAGTCAGAAAGTAAAAACGACATGTAGGGCGGGCTCAATTTTTGAGAAAACCAAGGTCACATTACAAAACTGGATGAAATTCATATACCGGTAAGTAACGTTAATATCTATCTATCTATCTATCTATCTATCTCTGGTAACACAACAACATCACATACATATATATATATATATATATATATATATATTATTGGGCAACGGGCGAGAAAACGGGTCAGTGCTCCCATCTGCTTAGCAAAGGAGAGAAAGCAGCGCGGACGCGTCCTCCACTCGTTTTTAGACGTGACATTGGAACAGCCCCCGTGCATCTGTAAGCTCTAGTTAAAGGAATAGTTCAACATAAAAATTTAAATTAACTTATCTTTTACTCATTCTGTTGTTGTTACAATTCCATGTCTTTCTATCTTTTTTTTAACCTCAACATTTTCATTTTCAAGACACAAGGCATTGGAACAACACCAGGATTAGTAAAAGATTAGTTAATTTTAATTTTAGGTAGAACTATCCTTTTAAAGCAGCATAACAGTAATCATCCGACTCATTTTCAAAAAATTATTTTCACTTTTATTTTCAGATACTGTCAAGGACTACGATTAAGGCAGGTGGACATGATGCAGGATGGCATAGCCGGAAGTTCAGCAACCCTGAGTAAAATGAGTCGAAAGCTCAGACTGGTGTGTGTAGATGCTTTAAAGAGATATAGAATGAAGACTGGACAGAGAATGGGTGGAAGAACAGAGTTCATCGTTATAGATGAAAGCAACTTCCGCCATAAAAGGAAGGTGGGATATTATTTTTAATTTTATTTTTAACAGTTATAGGGAAATTTCACAGTGAATGCAATGTTGAAAAAAAGTAAAATAGACTGTGTAGTGTAAAATGAATGCAAATATGAAAATAAATGTGTAATGTAAAATAATTCCCTGTTAAATTACAGTAAACTACTGACAACTACATTTGACAGCAGATACAAAAAATAATTCTATATGATTTGTAGTATAATACTATCAATTTGTACCGATGTAGTGTCCATTAACTGCATTAACTGTTAATTAATGTAATCTAAGTACTGTAGAATATGATATTTACAATATAACAATGCTGGAATGGTAGCATCATTTTTTTTTTTTTACATTATAAACTTAAACCCTATGAAAAGTGTTTGAGAAGAGAAGAATTCTGAGGAGAATGACATTTTACATGTAGTTTTTTTATTAGTTTTAATAAATTATTATTATTTTTTAATTAATAAATTAAAAATGCTGGCGCTGACTGGCAATTGTTTTTTTGGTTTAAATGTTGTCAGGGAAAGAGTTAAACATTTTTGAAGCACAAAGACAGTGCATTAACTAAAGCAGTTGTTAACATGTTTTTTTGTACTTATAGTATGCTCGTGGAAGAGTAGGTGAAACATGGAAAAGGAAGAAGTGGGTGTTCGGCATGCTCGGCATAAAGGCTCAGAGACGGCGACCGATTTTGCGACTTGTAAAACGGCGTTCAAGACATCATCTCATTCCCATCATCAGAAGATATGTTCGCCCAGGATCCAAAATTGTAAGTGATGATTGGAGACCCTACAGGACTTTGACAAGGCTGGGCTTCTCACACTTCTCTGTGAATCACAGCAGGTTCTTTGTGAACCCAAATCATGGAGGGCACACACAACATATTGAAAGGGCTTGGTCTACATACAAAAGTCAGATATGGAGATTGAGAGGCAACAGGACTGAGAAGCTCTTGAAGGAACACTTGTCCTATATTGAGTGGACTTTTTGGATGGGGATGGATCACACACATGGCCCTCTGGGGCATTTGCTGAAGGACATTAGAAAGTATTATGGCCTTTAAGGTATTACATCACATACTGTAATTCATTACATCGTTAAGTAAGGCTGTTTGGGGATATGAAACTAATAAAGAGATGGAAAAGACACTAGAGTCATTACTTTACAGATGCTAATGGTATGACAACTATGTACACATTGTACGGCTATTTTCAATCAATCACTCATTCATTAATGGGTTCCCAGTGTTTTCACTTTAGAATACTGTTCCAGGTTCTAAGTAATTCCTTCAGAATTATGTGGTAATTCTTTATTAATTACTCATGGGTTCCCTGTATTCTCATTTCCCCTCAGTCATTGCCATTCATTTAGTATGACTTTATAGTAGTGAAGTGAAATGTCCTAAGGAAAACAGACACACATAATGTATATAAAATCATAAACATACCTGAGGTATGTTGGCAGGGCACTTAGAGTGGTATGGGGTCCCATCCCGAGCTTCTGGTTGCAGACAACACCTAGTGACAGTGGATGCTCGAGCGACACCCACGGAAATGGTCGAGCACATACGGAAAAACACTAGGTATTCACCATTCATTTAACCAAAAAAAAATAAATAAATAAAGCAGATTTCAGACACAACTTTCTTCTCACTTTAACAGTTCATTAATGTGGTATCTACAGCATTATTTTCATGAAAATTGTCGACAGTACATTATTATAACTCGAGAGCACACCAAATGCACAAGCACAATCAATGCGCAAGCAATGAATCTCTCCGTCTATAGGCGAATCCCAATCCCTTCTCTCTCGCACGAAACTGGACGCGCGCTCTCTCAAATATTACATGTGTGCGCTCAAACTTTGACCTGCATGTGCACACATCAATCTCTGTGTGCTCTTTCTTTAGAATTGTCTTCTCTCTTAGATTTAATGATGCAAAAAGTGCAACATTATAGCTTGGGCACCCACCGAAATAAACATACATCGCTCATATGCGAAAGAATGTTAATAAATATTTACATTGCATACCTTACAGTAATACGTTTAGCTAATAACATTAGTAGCAATGAAGAAGAAAGGGCCACGACCTGACACGGTGCCTCGCTGTTCATTAGTCGTTACTTAATTGTAGTTCTTCAGGAGGCGTGACTGAATTTAATAGTTACTAATTAAGTAATTGTTACTTAACACAATTTAAAAATGCTATTACATACTGGGTAGTTAACACATATTCCTTAGTAGTTAATAGTAGTGACTTGAGGGTTAATAAAGAACAACCTATTAGTTCTACAGTAACTCCTTATTAGTTATGCAGTAAGTAAGATACAGTATTCTAAAGTGTTACCCTAAAAGCAAAATTTTATGGTGTCTTGAGTTTTTAAACTCAGTTTTGGACACATCCCAAAATGGTGTCTTAACCAATTAGACGTTGTCTTAACTCTTGACTTGCAGTGTTTCTCTTCCCAAAACATAAATCAGCACGTTATCTTATCAGTCACATGGTCAGAATTTTCCCGCTCTTGCAGAGTATATTTTGGCCATGATTCTATGACATGACTATAATACATTTTACAAAGGATTGATCAGTGAAAACGTTCAAAGCGTGAATTTTCAAACTCATACATACCAAACACAAATATAAACCCTTAATCTATTTAATAGTTATTATAAGGACATACACTACAAGTGATTAGAACATAAAAGACAAATGTGTGGGTAACATACATAGTAGGGGGTTATGCAATGGTCTGATGTTCATTTATAAATCCTTTTAAGCATCATTTTGGTGCATATTTATGTAAAAAGGACAGTATCTGTGTCATTCTGTGAACTAAGGGCATGTTCTGTGGAACAAAAGAATTTTTTTTTTTTTATTGTTTAAGTATACAGAGAACATAGCCTATACAATTGTATACTGCAAATGTAAGTGTAGACAACAAGGTTACCATCTATCTTTGAGTATATTGTATATAGTGATCAGCCAAATAATTAACTGACTACATATGCCATGTAGGTGTATGTACAAAGCCACACACGCACCTTCTAACAAACATACATATACATACATATACACACACCCACATACCCATATTTACATACATACACATACTCCCACATCATAAACATGCTAATACGTGTAAAGGTACATCTACCTCCAAACCTCTTACACATACACATTTACATGTCCACACCAATCCCGTATACCACAAATTCTTGAAGGCGTTGATTACAACCCAAATATGTCTCTTATTCCTTAACATTAACATAGGCAACAAACTAAAAACTAAACAAAAAACTAAACAAAGGCGGTAATTCAATAGTCTAATTGTCGGATATCTTACAGTTCTTTGTTGAAAATTAACTAACAATATAGAAAATTATTAAAAACACTCTGAGTGCACCCCTAATCTTGACCACTATGCTGATACGAAGTTATACTTCAAAATTGTTAATTAAAGATCTTATTGGATTCCAAATTCTTGTAAATATTTTTTGTCTATCTGTTATATTATATCTCAGCTCTTCTAGGGGTAATACATAACTTAAGTCTCTTAGCCAAACTTCAAATACAGGCACAACTTCAGACTTCCATTTCTGTAAAATTGCCTTTTTTGCTAATATCATGCATAAAGAAACAGCTTGTGACACATATTTGCTTCCTATATCTGAGGTATCTCCAAAAATGCCCAATTTTGGCTCAGGTGGCAAATCAATTTTATATGCTTCTGAAATAAACCTGAATATACTTTGCCAGAATGGTCTAATTTTATGACATGTCCAAAATAGATGAGACAACGTGCCGTCTGAGATTTTACATTTGTTACACATTGAGGATACATTTGGGAAAATCTTATGTAGTTTGGTCTTTGAATAATGAAGTCTATGAATAACTTTAAATTGGATCACACTATGCTTTGCATTAATAGAGCATTCATGAATTTCATTGAGACAATTTTCCCATGACTCACTAGACAATGCTATACCAAGTTCCTTTTCCCATTCTTTCTTAATATGATCAGTGTTTACATTCACCTTTTCCAATAGTAAAGCATAAAAGAAAGAAACAGCTCCTCTTTCTATTGGACTGCGATTACATAGAATTTCGAGAGTTGGATGTGTAGTCATGTTTTCAAAATCAGTGAAATGTTTCCTAGTAAAATCTCTAATTTGTAAGTACCGAAAAAAATCTGTAGATAAAAGGTCATATTTTAATTTAAGTTGACTAAATGAGCAAAATTTATTATCAATATATAGATCTCTTATAGTAATTAAACCCTTCTGCTTCCATTGGGAGAAAACCTTATCTTGCAAACCAGGGGTAAAGGCGTGGTTTTTACTAATTGGGATGTCCAAATATATATGTGGAAGATTCAAAAATGATTTGATCTGTTTCCAAATCTTTAGAGAGTTATTTATTACTATATTTCCGTTATATAACTTTGACTCAGTTTTTATTGGGCTATTCAGTAAAGCCTTTAAAGATATCATCCTACAAGAGGTTCCTTCTAACCATACCCATTCTGGTATCTCCACTTTATTCTCTGGAATATGTCTCCACCAAGAAAGAAACTGTAGATTAGCAGCCCAGTAGTAATATCTGAAGGAAGGAAGACTGAATCCTCCTTCTGCTTTTGGCTTGCATAGGTGTTTTTTAGATATTCTGACAGCTTTATAATTCCATATAAAAGAAATAATTATAGACTCTAACTTTGTAAATAGTTTTGCTGGTATCAGAACTGGAATGGAAAGAAATAAATATAGAAATCTAGGAAACGTTACCATTTTAATTGCATTGATCTTTCCTGCCATAGACATAGGTAAAGTCCTCCAAAATTTTATATTATCTTTTAGTTGATTCACTTTCGCCTGCCAGTTCACCTTTAGAAGTGCATCTGGTTTTCTTGTAATTATGATTCCTAAATGCTTAAATGAATTATGAGAAATTTTAAATGGTATACTACTTAAAAAAATTTTGTCAACATCCTCAGTTAAGGGCATTAACTCACTTTTATCCCAATTTATTGTAAAACCCGACAGGTTTTTAAATGATTCTAAAAGTTTCAAAAGAGGTGGAATAGACAACTCTGGCTTTGCTATATACAAAAGTACATCATCTGCATATAAAGATATATATTGGGGTCTATCATTTATTAAAATAGGGGCAATTTCACCATTCTGCCTGACACTCTCGGCCAAAGGTTCCATTGCTAATGCAAATAGATAGGGGGAGAGAGGACAGCCTTGGCGTGTTCCTCTGTATAATGGAAATGAGGTTGAAAGTGTAAAATTTGTAAGGACCGCAGCTTTTGGATTAGCGTACAAAATTTGAATCCACTGAATGAATCTGTCCCCAAATCCAAATCTTTTTAGAGTTGTGAATATATAAGGCCATTCAATCTGATCAAATGCACGTTGTGCATCTAAGGAAATCAAACATGCTTTTGTTGTATGTTTCTTATATATAATATTATAAAGTCTTCTCAAGTTTGATTGTATGTGCCGATTTGGCATAAATCCTGTCTGATCCTGATTTATGATTGTACATATATATTGTTTCAGTCTATTAGCTAGGACCTTGCTAATGATTTTTGCCTCTATTGGAATAAGAGAGACTGGACGATATGATGACAACTTCATTTTATCCCGTCCGGGCTTAGGTATTAATACTATGTTGGCATTATACAGTGTTGGTGGGAGTTTCAATTGAGAAAATGAATGATTAATCATACGAAGAAACACTGAAGCAAAAAGCTCCCAGAATTTTTTATAATATTCTGCACTAAACCCATCTGGGCCTGCACATTTATTATTAGGGAGGTTATTAACAACTTCGTTTACCTCCTTTAAGGTAATTTCTTTATCCAACATTTCAACAGCATCTTCACTTATTTGAGGAAGATCAATATTAAATAAAAATTTATTTATCTCATTTATATCTATATTTCCTTTGGATGTGTATACTTCTTTATAAAAGTCTACAAAACATTTATTTATTCGTTTTGGATCCGTTATTATTTCCCCATTCTCTGTCTTAATCTTATGAATGGCCCTACTTGCTTGGGATTGTTTAAGCTGTCGAGCTAGAAGTTTGTGAGGTTTTTCACCTAATTCAAAATGACGTTGTTTAATTTGATTAAGTTGTTTAGCAATTTTTTTAGCAAGAATAGAATTATATTCACTTCTCAATGTTACTATTTTCTTTAAAGTAGTTGAACAATAATTGCTCTTATAACATTCCTCTAATTCAGTCATTTGTTTGTCTATTTCATTTAATCTTTGTTTATTTTCCTTGTTTTGTCTGATCTGAAATGAAATTATATCTCCCCTTATAACAGCTTTCATTGAGTCCCATAGTACAGAGTCTGTTACATTACCAATATCATTTTCAGCCAAAAAGTACCCAATATTTTCTTTTATGTAATCACAGAATTTAACGTCATTCAAAAGGGAGTTGTCAAATCTCCAATTATACGTCCCTTTTTCTGATTTCAATTTTAGATCCAGAGATAATGGGGCATGATCTGATATTAATCTGTTATGGTACTGAGTGGACTTAACCTTTTTTAACAAACAAGAATCTATAATAAAAAGATCAATTCTGGAATAGGACTTATGTACTGATGAGTAAAAAGAATATTCTCGAGCTGATGGGTTTAAACACCGCCAGATGTCTATCATGTTGAAATTTCTCAAATAATTATGTAAAGTAGCTGCAGATCTACTTTTTGTAGTACGACTAGGTTGTGCATCCTTAACTGGGTCAATAATACAATTAAAATCTCCCCCTATAATCACGTTACATAAAGCAAAGTCAGGTATTTTACCTATAACTCTTTCAAAAAAACTCGGGTCATCATAATTAGGACCATACAGGTTAACCAACGTAATAGGAACTGAATTTATTTCCCCACAGACAATTATATATCTACCATTTTTATCAGATATTGTCTGTTTATGTATAAATGGTACTTGTTTTTTAACGATAATCGCGACTCCTCTTGATTTAGTAGAGAAGTTTGATTGATATATTTGAGCTGCCCATCCAGGATTAAGAAGTGCCTTTGCTGTCTGTTTTATATGAGTCTCCTGTAAAAATATAATTTCAGCTTGTAATTTCTTAATATGAATATATACTTTACGTCTTTTCACTGGATGATTCATACCTCTCACATTCCAACTCAGAAGCCTTACTGTGCCTTCTCTGTTTGTTTTAATTATTCTAAATGTTTATATAATAGTAATTATTTTTCTGATATCCGATGAAAAGTTTAATTTTACCAAGCCTTTCAAACGAACCATAACTATACCCTCTTACCAAGAACAATTCTGAACAAGCACATATAAACAGAAAACCCCTGATTCCCCCCCACCCTTTCCCATCAGTCAAATGACTTAGCTCCACGTTACTGTCGGATCGATCACTCACCACCGATGCAACGTAATCTTCCGTGTCCCCCGACTAGAAAAACAAAACAAAACAAAACAATCTTCTTTCCTCCATTTAGATAAAGTAAACTTGAATAACCAGTTTTATGAACCTTCTAATTATCCATAATGTTCACTATTATTCCAATATATTAGTTTTCAATAAGTCTTATTTGGACCAATTTGGCAATCCCTTTAGTCCTTCCATTTAGTCCACAGGCCAATTGTCCACGACTCGTGACAAGTATTTTCCAGCCTCCTCTGGTGTTTCAAATGTTTTCGTCTCCCCTTCTTTGGCGGTCACGATGAATGTAGATGGAAATCGAAACCCGTACTTGACGCCGAAATTTTTGCATTTTTTCTTCAACTCAGCAAATCGGTATCTCTGCTTCAACACGTCCGAGGTCAAATCTGGGAAAATGTGCACCCTTCTCCCGTTGTATTCTAGAGATTTCTCTCTGGCAAGCTTCATGATTAACTCTTTCGTCTGGTAATGATGTATCCTGATGACAAACGCTCGTGGACGATCATCACTCGGTCTTCGCAGCGCCCTGTGCGCACGATCAATCTGGATAGGCTTACTGAAGTTTTCGGGACCCAGCAGCTTTGGAAGTAACTTTGCTATGAACTCGGTAGGTCTTCCGTTTTCTTCCTTTTCTGCAACTCCGATCAGTCGAATGTTATTGCGTCTGGAACGGGACTCGAGGTCGTTACATTTATCTTTGAGTCTCTTGCATTCATCCAGTAGTTCTGCGCACTGTTTCTCTACGCACGTCAGCCGGGTTTCTTGGTTCGTAGTAGCCTCTTCGATCGTCGTGACTCTCTCTGTTATGGATGTCATCGTCGATCGCAGCTCTGTTAAAGCTTCCGTGAGCGTGTCGAATTTCTGATTAAATGAAGCACTGAGGGCTGTTATGGCGTCCATGATGTCTTGAGTGCTAGGAGGAGATGCACTATCGTTAGCGGTAGTTGGCCTCGGTTGAGTCGGCTCCCCTGTAGCATTGCTCGAGGCCTGAACGCGGGTTTCTTCCTGTAGTTTGCCGTCTTTTTTCAAATTTTTTGGCATTGTTGTGGATTATTAACTTCTTGACTTACTGCTGTACTACGTTTGAGGTTAAAAGTTAATTTTCAGATTCACTTATTACAGAATTATTTGGAGGATTAGAGGAGCTTAGACAAAAGCGTCTTTCTCCATGCTAAGCAGAACCGGAAGTTCCGGAACAAAAGAATTTTGAAGGAACTCAGTCTGGTTCTTGTCTTGGGTGGGGGAGCACCACCCAACAAAGTTTCCTCATGTGATGGTCCTGATGAGCTGCATCTATGACCATTAATCTTTGGTTTCTTGCCCCAAAATTGACAGTCTCCTTCCTGAGTTGGAATTATCAATAATTATTGTGTGTTTTTGTGTTAATGTTGCAAGTTGTTCAAAGCTGTTCAAAGTTGGTTGGTTAGGCTTACTTCAGGCTGGCTGGCGCCAGGGTATCATGGACAGATTTATGACGTGGTCTGGTTAGCCTGGGCCTCTTTGTGGAATTTGGCTCTTTGGTTTCAACAATGTTCTGATCGAAACTTCAATTTGTCTCATTCGCTCTGATACCCTACATGATGCACTTGAAAATGACCATGGACACATCCAGGAGCTACTGAGTAGAGCAGAACATTACATTGCAGCCCACACACTCAGGATGGCGATGGCCATTACGGGCAGTACAGTGGACAGGGGGAGACATGCTGGAGCGGTGACCACAGGGATGCGCTGACATCAGTGGTGGGTCCATCACGGCCATCAAGCTTTTCAGACTTGGCTCAAGCTCTGCACCAGCAGGAGCTTGGGTGCTATGGCACCCCCCCCCACCAAAAAAAAAAATTCCTTTGGGGAAATTTTGGTGAGAGCCGTAACATGGCGAGGCTCAGACAATCTTGACCGGGGACTCTGGCGTGCCGGCCATCTTGGCCAGGGAGTTAGCAGGCCCTGGCTTGGCAGGCATGACATTAGTAGGAGCTGGAGCGGCAGGTGTGACGTAAGCAGGCCTTGAAGCAGCAGACATGGCATGAAACAGACTTTGAAGCAGCAGACATGGCATGAAACAGACTTTGAAGCAGCAGACATGGCGTGAGCGGGCCTTGGAGCGGCAGACTTGGTGACTGATGATTTTGGGAAAGTGCCGTGTTCCTCCTCCACAAAACCCACAGTGAAAGCAGAGCCACTCAGCAATAACGCAAAGTCAACATATTCAGCTAAAGTGCTTGAATCATGGCTATCAGGCATCAGAAAAGTTAAAATTTTGTCCAAGCCATTACGAAAGATGCCTTTAAGGGCAAAATCGTTAAATCCTACATGATAACAGAGGCCACAAAACTCCTCCACGTAAACCTCTATAGGTCTTTTGCCTTGACGAAGGCTCAAAAGACAAACTGCTGGGTCCATTTTTGTAGGTCGTGTATTCTGTAATGATTTAGGTCCAACTGAAGGCGAGTTGTGATGAACCCAGGTGCAGTTTCATTGTAATCCAAACGTGAAATCCAAACAAACAATAATCCAACAATGACTTGATGACTTGACTTGAAAACAGACTTGACTTGGCATGGACAGACTTGGCTTAACATGAACAAACTTGGCTTGGCATGAAACAGACTTGAACAGAAACATAGACTCACCAACAGCAGGTTTACACTTCAATACACGACAAGGAAACAATGGCAACATGAGGGCTATATATACCAAACAGTGAGAGACACATGACAAGAACAAACCAATGAGCAAACAGACATATGACTTAAACAACCAATGAGAACATGACACACTGAACTAAGAAACCAATAGCAGGAATACAAGAGGGCAAGGGAAGCAAGACACTAACAAGGAACATGACTAACTTAAAAATAAAAGACATGAAAACATGAACATGAACAAAATCCAAACCCCACGTTACATTATCATACAGTAAATACTGTTCTGAAATTGAACAATATTGAACAATAGTTACAAATACTGTTCTCCTGAATGCATTGGCAGACAAAGGTATGTTAAGAATATGTTCAGCTGTTTTTCAACATCTGTGTTTATTGCACGAATTTGAAGCTTCAGAAAATAAATGCTGTTTTTTTCACAACAGCTAAAGAAAACGTTGGTTTTTACTTGATATTTGAACTATAGACCACTTTTACCTATCCTAATTGTATGATCCTACCTTATAAATTAACAAGGGCCAGCACTGCAGGCTGATATCCAACTAAGAAAAAAGGATATGTAGAATTGCACAAGTGCTAAGAGTGTAGTGTCTAGGCTCCATCTAGTTTTGTCTTAGCTTCAATTAATAAATCATGTAATAGGCCCAAAGCATTATTTAACACAAGAAATAAGCTCACTAAACCTCCATCTCGTGATGTCTTAGCTTCAGACCAATATTGCTGCTCCTTCATAAAGTATTTACTGGAAAAGACAGATGCCGTCCACCAGTGTTTCTGTGAGGCTACGAAATTCAGCTTTGTGCCCACTCTCTCTGGTCAATCCCTGCCAAACTTTTCAAACTTTTCTTTCACCGATCCATCTTCTGTTTCTGAGATAATTTTGCAAGCTAACTCGTCAACCTGTTGTCTTGATCCTGTTTCCACTCCTCTTCTAAAACTATGCCTCTCTCTGTTATCTCTGCACCTATTTTTTCATTTCATCAATGCATCTCACCTGTTCATTATTCCCTTTGCCACTTAAAACTGTTGCAGTCACCCCAGTTCTCAGAAAACCTAATATTGATCCCTCAGCAATTAACAGTAAATTTGAAATTAGACGAAAATTAGATAAAACTAAATTGTTGAAAAGTACTGTTGCCTCCCAGCTTCAGTCTTTTCTAGTCGAAAATAATCTTTTTGATCCCTTTCAATCTAGTTTTCGTCCATTGCGTAGCACGGAAACTGCTCTTGTGAAAGTACTAAATGATCTACTACTCGCTGTTGATTCTGGTTCTCTCCCTATACTTTTGCTACTTGAAATTAGTTCTGCTTTTGATACTGTTTCTCATGATTTACTCATTTCTCGCCTCTTTGACATGGGTATTTCTGGTGCTGCTCTGTCCCGGTTTTCTTCTTATCTCTCTGACAGGCAGTTCTACATTGCAGGGATCTGTTCTTGGCCCACTATCATTTACATATTACCTTTGTGTCAAATCTTGTATCTTATATGACATTCAAATTTACTCTGTATGCAGGCCTACTCTATCCACCCAAATTGACAAAATCTCTACTTGTGTACATGAAATAAAAGATGGGTTAACCTCAAATTTTTCAAAACTAAACATGGACAAAACCGAGATCATTATTGTTGGAACACCATCACTCACTAGAAGCATTCCCAGTGACTTTTTTCCTGTGTTAGCAGGTACTCCCGTTAGATCATCTTGTACTGTTAAAAATCTAGGTGTTATTTTCGATTCAACTTTTTTTTCAAGCTCATATTAACTCTACAGGTCCTTTTCAAAAAATTAGCATATTGTGATAAAGTTCATTATTTTCTGTAATGTACTGATAAACATTAGACTTTCATATATTTTAGATTCATTACACACAACTAAAGTAGTTTCAAGCCTTTTATTGTTTTAATATTGATGATTTTGGCATACAGCTCATGAAAACCCAAAATTCCTATCTCAAAAAATTAGCATATTTCATCCGACCAATAAAAGAAAAGTGTTTTTAATACAAAAAAGTCAACCTTCAAATAATTATGTTCAGTTATGCACTCAATACTTGGTCGGGAATCCTTTTGCAGAAATGACTGCTTCAATGCGGCGTGGCATGGAGGCAATCAGCCTGTGGCACTGCTGAGGTGTTATGGAGGCCCAGGATGCTTCGATAGCGGCCTTAAGCTCATCCAGAGTGTTGGGTCTTGCGTCTCTCAACTTTCTCTTCACAATATCCCACAGATTCTCTATGGGGTTCAGGTCAGGAGAGTTGGCAGGCCAATTGAGCACAGTAATACCATGGTCAGTAAACCATTTACCAGTGGTTTTGGCACTGTGAGCAGGTGCCAGGTCGTGCTAAAAAAAAATGAAATCTTCATCTCCATAAAGCTTTTCTGCAGATGGAAGCATGAAGTGCTCCAAAATCTCCTGATAGCTAGCTGCATTGACCGCAGCTGACATGGCACCCCAGACCATCACTGACTGTGGGTACTTGACACTGGACTTCAGGCATTTTGGCATTTCCCTCTCCCCAGTCTTCCTCCAGACTCTGGCACCTTGATTTCCGAATGACATGCAAAATTTGCTTTCATCCTAAAAAAGTACTTTGGACCACTGAGCAACAGTCCAGTGCTGCTTCTCTGTAGCCCAGGTCAGGCGCTTCTGCCGCTGTTTCTGGTTCAAAAGTGGCTTGACCTGGGGAATGCGGCACCTGTAGCCCATTTCCTGCACACGCCTGTACACGGTGGCTCTGGATGTTTCTACTCCAGACTCAGTCCACTGCTTCCGCAGGTCCCCCAAGGTCTGGAATCGGTCCTTCTCCACAATCTTCCTCAGGGTCCGGTCACCTCTTCTCGTTGTGCAGCGTTTTCTGCCACACTTTTTCCTTCCCACAGACTTCCCACTGAGGTGCCTTGATACAGCACTCTGGGAACAGCCTATTCGTTCAGAAATTTCTTTCTGTGTCTTACCCTCTTGCTTGAGGGTGTCAATGATGGCCTTCTGGACAGCAGTCAGGTCGGCAGTCTTACCCATGATTGCGGTTTTGAGTAATGAACCAGGCTGTTGATTCAGATGATTAGGTTAATAGCTCGTTTAGAGAACCTTTTCATGATATGCTAATTTTTTGAGATAGGAATTTTGGGTTTTCATGAGCTGTATGCCAAAATCATCAATATTAAAACAATAAAAGGCTTGAAACTACTTCAGTTGTGTGTAATGAATCTAAAATATATGAAAGTCTAATGTTTATCAGTACATTACAGAAAATAATGAACTTTATCACAATATGCTAATTTTTTGAAAAGGACCTGTATTACCAGATCTGCATTCTTTCAATTACGCCGCATTGCCAAGCTCCGCCGTTTTATTAGTCTTAAAGATGCTGAAACCATTATTCATGCTTTTGTCACATCTCGCCTCGATTATTGTAATGCCCTTTTCAGTGGTTTACCTGTCAGTTCCATTTCCAGGCTACAATATATCCAAAATTCTGCTGCTAGACTACTCACCCATAACAAGCACTCTGCTCACATCACTCCAATTTTTTTCTGTCTCCATTGGCTTCCTGTTGCATATCGTATTAAATACAAAATTCTCCTGCTCACTTTTAAATCATTGCATAACCTGGCTCCCCGTTATCTCTGTGAACTGCTCCTCCCCTATACTCCAACTCGCTCATCTGATTCTGGTCTTCTCAGTATCCCTCGGTATTGCCTTGCTTCAATGGGGGGTAGATCATTCAGTGTTGCTGCACCCAAACTTTGGAACTTTCTCTCCCATCTCTTCACTATCAATAATATTCTTGAATTTAAATCACTTCTTAAAACTTAACTTACAAATGATAACATTCAGAGAACAGGTATGTCCTCCATCTGTTTGTTTTCTGAATATTGCCATTCTTATATTGGTTCCTCATTGTGTAATATTTTGTTTGTCACTTGTGTTTATGTTTGTCATGTTTGTTTATTATTCTGATGTTTTTCTTTTCTAATTGTATTTTCACTGTAAAAGCAACCTTAAGCACTGGAAAGGCGCTATACAAATAAAACGTATTATTATTTATTATTAAAACTGCTCTTTTGTTGAGATTTTGGGTATTGTTAACTGAGAGACTGACGGCCGGACAAAACAAAAGATCCTCCACCTGGCCCTTCTCTGGGGGAGGGAGTGGTGCAGTCACCATCTCCTGAAGAGCAGTTCCCTCCATCTCTGGGTCGCCCGTCTTGCTGTTCCGCTTACCGCCAGGTTTGGCGGGGACATGAATGGGCTGGACGGCTGCCCTGCGACTGGCTCCGTGGTGCTGTTTGGCTGGAGGCTGCTGCAGCTGTAGCATGACAGAGGGGCTAAAGCAGGGGGCCGCCTCTGCACGAAGCAGACTGATGTGCTGCTCCCGGCGGACAGGTGGATTCAGCAGCCTTCCGCCTGGGCAGGATGTTGTAACAGAGTGAAATGTCTGTCATGGTTTTTTTATATCCATAAACACAAATGCCTTATCATCACCTTTTTGACCAGCCTCGATTAGACCCATGTAAGAAACACAGGAAAAGACTAATTTACAGATACTCCCCCATTTCTGAGACTAGCCACGGAACAGATGGTCAGTGTAACTGGTGACCAGCTATGAATGAATCCATAATCAAATAAACAGGGAAGATGAATTTACAATGACGGCTCCCCAGCCCGCAGGGCTCACAGGACCCATCCAGCGTGACTCTCATGACCCTTTGGATTTCCCGTGTCCCCCTCCTCTCACATTCACGCACACTCTCCCTCTGCCCCATTGAAGAACGCACACGAATGTGCCTCACGAATTACATTTACATTATGAGTTTGGAAGGACAATTATTTCAGTATTGCTATTAGAGCAACAATATGCATTAGTAGTGTTTTTATACCTCCTATATGCTTGGTGTGTTGTTTGTAATTTACGAAGCTAACCAATGTGTGTATAACCCATTAGATAGACAAAGTGATTAATGTGTATACAAGGTACCCGTTGTTTGATATTAAATGAGAGCTTATTTTATTTCCAACATGTTGACGTGAATGAAAAGTTGATATTATGTATGATCCTTGCATCACAACACTTATTGAAGTGACTAACAAACTCTTGAAGAAAAGTGGCCTTCATGTGACAGACAAACATTATGCCAAGGTATGCACAAATGGGCAACCATAGGGGGCAGAGCCCCACCTTGCAACCTAACCGATTGGAACACAACTTTATGGGATGGACTTCGTCAGCCCGGTTAAAAATCAAATGTTCAGAACAGCCTTTCGCCTTTTGTTTGAGCGTGCTCTCCCCGGCGCTCCTGCTTGACCACTACATGATTGTGCCATCCAGAACTCTACAGAACCAGCTAAAGCTTCGTGAAACTCTCAAAGTCTTTGCGCCCCGCAAAGAACTTCCAGCTCATCAAACTGACCGAACTGCTTGAACTGCCCGAACTGTTTGAATTGTCCGAACTGCCTGAACCGGCGAACATCGCCAAACTCTGTGAAACACCAAACTGCGGGAGCAGCTTGAAACACTCTGACAGCTTGAACTGCTTGAGACGTTCAAAACGACAGAAACACTTCGCCAGCGCTCACCTGAGTTCACAACCTTCGACCAGCAAGGCGTTCTTGCCATCCAGAACTCTCCAGAACCCGCTAACAGCTTCCTGACTCTGCTGTGTGAACTCAGTCTTTCAGCCGAACTCCGAGACCATCATCCACGTAACCAAGCAACCAACCGAAGCTTCATCCAGCCTTTCCAACTGTCCATTCACCACCGAAGGCTTCCCAAAGACGTCATCCAAAGAACCAGGCAACCAATCAGAAGTGGCGTGATTCCCTCTGCTGAGATGAGCCCACAGAGAAAAACCCGCTTTGGCCAGAACGCAATTAAAGCAAGGTCTCCTTAATCTATTGCTGAACTGGTGATATATCTCCTTGAGCAGCTAAAAGTCAAATCTCTGCTTTTGTGGTCTTCTCAGGTTGCAATGGAGTCCGTAATTCACTTTGTTTGATCCTAGTAGATAACCCTCCCATGTGACTGCTTTGAGTGAAAACAATGATAAGCTACAATGTGTTTGATCACCTCGGTCTGCTTCTGTGCAGCCAAGAACAGCTGGGCAAAGCTTTCAACTGCATCGCTGAAAAGGCCGGCCTGGGGGCATTGAGGAACTGCACTTTACTTCTGGACCACAAGCATAGACATTGTACGACCCAGAGAACTTGTAGTGACCTTCGTTGCTCGAAGCGCAAGGTCACTTGCGGTTCGGAGTTCTTTCAGAACTTCCAGGTCGTGACCACCCTTGTGCAGGTTTTTCAGTGCTTTAGCCTGGGAAGGGAGGCACGGTTTGCCCCACCAGGTGGAGGCGGTATTAGGACACAACTGCATCGCTACTGTGAAAGAAAAATTAATTTTAATTATCTTATGTGCTAATGGAACATTTTGTAAGGGTCTGCTTTATTCAAACCTGGTATGAGAATGACGTAAGAGAAGAGTAGCGGGGCCCTAAATATTAGAGTTGGGGTACTCTGACTTGGACTCGAGTCCGGTCTCGAGTACAATTTTTAGGCGACTCGGACTTGTCATGGATTCGGATGCATTTTTACTCGGACTTGACTTGGACTTAAGCCTTTCGGACTCGGAAAATATGGCGAGTCCATCCGAATCCAGAGACAGTTGACAGAAATGTACAGTTTCTCGATGCATTACAATTACAAACAGTTGACTCGATGCATTATCACAAAAGTGATATTCAGTATTAGAGTTGAGCCGGATACTCGGCTGAAACGAGTATCCGGCACGGATAAAGCACTTTTGCCAAGTACGAGTATCATACGAGTAATACGAGTCAATATCTGTGCTCGGATTGAATAAAAATTCTCATTGGGTAGTTTACTGTGTCTGCGTTCTGTGATAGGCTAGTCACAGCGCCCCTCCCCTACACACGTACAGATTTATCGTGTTGCTGTGTCCCGCTCTGCTCACACACACACAGAATAGTGATGGGAAGTTCGGATCATTTTACCAACTCGGTCCTTTGAGTCTCGTTCAGCAAAATGAACGAATCTTTTTTCGAGTCATTTCGTTCATTTCGTTCATTTTAGCAAAATATAATTAAAATGTTACGTTTTACCTCCCTAACACCTCTACTGCTTACACAAACGTTGATCACACTACAAACAAAACAAAACTATAATGCTATAAGAAACAGAAAAGATTTATTCATTGTTTACCTGGGTCTTTAGTCTATGATTCGCTCACCTCGCCTCTTATCTGACAAGTTTTCGGGTTTGAGTCGTTCGTTCATCACGTGACAGCCCCATAAGGTGAACGAACGATTCTAAAACAGGTGAACTAATTCCAGTACAGAACCTAATAGGATGTTGCGCATGCGCGACTAAACGAATCACTCCCCGAGGCGACTCGTTCGTCCCGAGTCACATTAAAGATTCGTTCAAAATGAACGAATCGTTCAAGAACGACCTGTTCTCTCCCTCAGTCACTCAGGTTTGCGGGTTTTTTTCCGTTAACGTTTAAGGGTTTCTTCAGCTTCAGGTTTGTTTTTTACTTTGGTTTGTTTGTAGTACTTACTTTTTAACCAATAGAGTTTTGGTAAACGTGGGGTTTGTTCAGACGTGGTGCTTGGTAAAAGCGACTCGCGTCTCTGCCTGTCGGAGAATTTTTTTTTTCTTTTTTAAACCGTCAGCTGGCTCTGACCAGTTTTTTTTACTTCACGCACTGAGTGTCTGACACTTTCTTTCTGTATTTCATAAATAAATAAATAAATAAAAAAGGAAGTAGTGGTATTACAAATTAATTAGTTAAACACACACACACACTCACACATACCTGGTGTGGAAATAAAAAAAATAAAAAAGAACCAAAAAAATAAATAAATAAATAAAAAAATCACACTGCTCAAGGTTAAAAAAAGAAAGTTATGTTGAAATGAAAACTCTTGTTCATTACATTTTACTTCATAATTGCAACCGCATGTGTTGTATTCATTGTTGCAAAACTTGTTCTGTATATAGATCGTTTGTTATCATGATCAAAACCACTGATCTGAAGCTCAATGCTGATGCTGTCATGTAAATAGTTTTCTAATCAGCAATAAATATAACAATTTCTGATCAACCCATATCAATTGCATGCTTAAAATAACATACCGGTTAAAGCCCTGCCCATTTCAAGACAACATGACCCACTTCCAGGTTAAATCCCACCCACTTCCGGGTTAGGCCCCGCCCACTCCGAGTACAGATACAGATACAGATAATTCATATGGTATACAGATACAGATACAGATACAGATAATGCTGTACTCGCTCATCCCTATTCAGTATTTGCATTTGTTTTAAGTCTTGTCCAGTAGGCTACTTGAAAGCCGACGGGTTTATGTGCTCACACACTTAAAAGCGCTCACAGAACGCGCTTCTCAGTCAGTGTGGGAATGTCGAGTTCTCTTTTGCTTCTAAAAGGGTCTGTTATTGCTACACACTGTCACGGTATCGTGTGCGGGGAATGATCAGGATGAGCGGGGAGGTCCAAAACATAGAGTTTTATTTATAATATCCACAGGGAAACAGGAACATCGATGACGTAACAAATTGAAAACGGAAATGGAAAGACCAAATAAGGGCATACGTTGGGGAAAAACACACAAAACAGTCCAAAAGGTCTGACATTACCCCATAAAGGCTGACTGCAAGCAAATCACCGGGTGGGAGGGTGGGCGCGTGGAGGCTCGTGCAGGGCAGACACAGGACGGATAGGAGGTACACGTCTCCAGGGCTGGATCAGGAGCCAGGGCGGAGCATACAGAGGTGCCATGGCGGTCAGGGAGCTCGGGAGCCACAGCGGAGCACAGAGTCCATAAAGCCATGGATGATCAGGGAGTTTAGGAAGCCATGGTCAGTATACAGTCCATCCGCCATGGCGGGTCAGGGAGCCTCAGGGGAGCCATGGCGAGTCCACAGTCCATCCGCCATGGCTGATTGAGGGGTAGCCCCCCAAATTTCTTGGGGAACTTGGGGCATTGCCAGCCCAGGAGAGTACAGGAAGGCCGGAGGACACAGGAGAGGCGCCGGAGGCGCAGGCACAGGAGGGCGCTCGGGAGGCGCCGGCTCTGGAGGGCGCTCTGGAGGAAGCGCGGGCTCAGGAGGACTCTCTGGAGGAAGCGCGGGCTCAGGAGGACCCTCTGGAGGAAGCGCGGGCTCAGGAGGGCGCGCTGGAGAGAGCTCCGGCTCAGGAGGGCGCGCTGGAGAGAGCTCCAGCTCAGGAGGGCACGCTGGAGAGAGCTCCGGCTCAGGAGGGCGCGCTGGACAGAGCTCCAGCTCAGGAGGGCACGCTGGAGAGAGCTCCGGCTCAGGAGGGCGCGCTGGACAGAGCTCCGGCTCTGAAGGGCGCGCTGGAGGGAGCTCCGGCTCTGGAGGGAGCTCCGGCTCTGGAGGGCGCGCTGGAGGGAGCTCCGGCTCTGGAGGGCGTGCTGGAGGCAGCTCGGGCTCTGGAGGAATGGACAGGACCTATGGAAACACAGGAGATAATCGTTCATATAAATCCACAGTCTCCATAATATATGTGTGGCCTGCCATATTGTCAATAGCCGATCCAGAGCGCAGGGGTGTGGCTGGATTCCGAGAGCTGGCCACGGGCGGTGTCTGAGAGCTGGCCGCGGTCGCGGCTGAAGTCAGAGAGCTAGCCGCGGGCGGCGGTTCCGGACTGAGGAAATGGATGAAGACTTGGACCAGGGGGGTTCGTTTGGGGCGGGACAGGCGGTCCGAACCATTGGCGCGGTATGCGGGGGTTCCCAGCGTGGTGTTGACTGTCACGACGCGGCGTGCTTCAGAGGGGGTTGGACGACGAGACATATGAATTTCCTTGACTTCAAAGTCGGATCCGTTTAAATAAAGGACAACATTAATCAGTTCGATCAGGGGATAATCACAAGCGGGAAGATCGCAACGAATCATGTCCTCGTCCAACCCCATCTGAAAACAAGCACCTAAAGCCGTGTCGTGCCAGCTTAGCTGGTTAGCTAGCTCAAGGAAATCCTCCACATACCACTCCAACTTCTGACCGCCTTGCCTCAGACGCATCAACGCTGCCTCTGCACTCATGTTGTTGGTCGGTGATTCTGTCACAGTATCGTGTGCGGGGAATGATCAGGATGAGCGGGGAGGTCCAAAACATAGAGTTTTATTTATAATATCCACAGGGAAACAGGAATGGACAGGAAACAGCAGGGACCAGCAAACACAACGTAATCTGACAGAGTAACAATACGTGAAGACAATACAATCACCGACACCAAACTTGAAACACCACCAAACTTATATACACTGCCTAATCAGGGGAGGACAGGTGTAGACGACCAGACGATGACGTAACAAATTGAAAACGGAAACGGAAAGACCAAATAAGGGCATACGTTGGGGAAAAACACACAAAACAGTCCAAAAGGTCTGACACACACGTGCTCGTCTTAGAGACTATTCATGTAAATAAATTCGGTTTTGTCTTAAGTAAACCTGAACAGCTGGGAGAAACACTGATGCGTCAAAATATTTGATATGTGCGTCAGATCTTAAAGCGACAGCAGTGTAAACCTGCAGCCGCCGATCGCATCATAAATATTAATCAAACAACAAAAGAAAAAGAGAAAATCACTCACTTTTCCTGACTGAATCACTTATTAATTTTAGTAAGAATCATGTTTAATGTATACAGTGATTTTGCATTGATTTATTTTAACATTTATTACTTAAAGAAATGTCTGTAGTCTATTTCTGTGATAGCCTTTAGACAGACCTACCTAAAAAAAAAAATCTATTTCATTAATATATTATTTATCCTTTTGTTTGTACGTAATAGGCCTACTTGGAGTGTTTACTTGCCTTCAGTAAGCTTGAGAATGTTCTACTTACATTAGTTGATTAGTTTTGGCTGTATTAAAATTATTATTATTTTATAAACATGGTGGCAGTTTCTAGCTTCAAAGAAAACTAATTTTTCTAACATCTTTGCAGCAATAGTTTTAATGGGTCCAAAAACACCTTGGGTGTGCATGATTTTCTAATAATTAAATGGCACATCATCAATTTTTCTTTATATAATGTAATTTATTGTAATTAATGTAACTATAAATACATTCAAAAATAAAACAGATGTGAGTTTGCTGTGACTTATGGAAAGTATACATAGGGCTTTATACACAGTGTGTACCATTGTAAAGACTAGGTTTATCCCTCACAGCCTCATTTTCATCCAAGAAAAAAAGTCATAAAACCCAAAACACACACAGCCAATCATAAATAAAAGAGGTGCATTTTCTGCTCTTAAGGTCCCATTTACCAACATACCTACTCCTTTACCCCCACCCTTGAGTTTATACATTTACTATATCAATGAATAAAGTCAAGTCCCGCCCTATAATTTATTACATTCTAAAACTTGTTTCACTCTGAAATGTCACAAGACATAAGTCAGCCATAACTTCTGTTCCGTGACTAAGTTTGCTAAGCAGAGCATGGACACTTATGAGATGTTGTGAAATCAAAAATCAAAATGGCAAGATCCACTAGAGGTTTGCTTTTCTTACATTTCAGTTGACGTTGCGTTTTTTTAGTTGCAAAGTTTAAAAACAGGAGCACCCAAACTCAGTCCTGGTCCTTGGTTTAGCTCCAACTTGCCTCAACACACCTGCCAGGGGGTTTCTAGTATGCCTAGTAAGAGCTTGATTAACTGGTTCAGGTGTGTCTAATTGGGGCTGGAGCTAAACTCTGTAGGACACCAGCCGTCCAGGACCGAGTTTGGGCACCCCTGGGTTAAAACAATGTTAAGATTCCAACAAACATTAGTGTTTCCTTGGACTCGGACTCGGCCCTTTGGGACACGGACTTGAGTCCGACTCGGCCCATTTTGGACTCGGACTCGTCTCGGACTCGACTTAGGTGGTCTCGAACCAAGCACTACTAAATATAAAGATTTGATTCTTGGGAGTATGACGTAGCAGAATGTATTTATTTGACTTGTGGAAAGTTACCAGTTACAAGATATAACCTTGAAGGCTAGGGAAGATTATAAGTTGGAATGAGCCCTCCCTTTTTGGTCACACTCTGCAGCAACCTGTGTTTCTGTATGACTGTCTGACCTTCTTTGCAAAGAATAAATTTATAAAAGACATTTGACTGAGTTTGTCTCTTACTTTGGTGAGAGTCGGTTTTATTTTGCCACAATTTGGTGTCAGAAGCGGGATTCCTTGGATGTGCCTTCTGGACCCGAGAGCGGACGGTGACCGTACATCCTGGACTTAGAAGTCACAGCCCTACCCCGATTAGATTAAGGGATGAGGGACTGACCACCAGGGCCCAGGAGGAACACCACTGGAATCAGTAAACGAACCCAGGTGGCATCAGAACTCTCCGGTAAGAGACAGATCAAAATATTCTGCTAGATGAAAATTAGAATTTGGTTTTAAAATTAGAATTGGTATTAACAAAACAAGGGGACAAACCATAGTGGCTGGTCCGACTCTGTGGGCAACGTGATTAGAGATCATTTCGGAAGGAAATTAGAATCACAAGAATACAGCACAGCCAATTCGTTCTGTAGAAAGAGAGAAAATTGTGTGAGGAAAGTAAGCGTGGTTAAAACATTTAGAAAAGAAATTGAAATCAGATCGATTGGGATATTTCAAGAAATTGAGATCATGTGAGCAAGTACGACACAAGTACATTTCGAAGGAATTGAAAAGGTGTGCGGGTAATTAATCAGGGTGCGGGGTGCACTCTGCCTGGCCGACTTTGGGTAAAAGGTCGGATCTGTTGGAGACGTCCGACAGAGAACGTAGGCACCGACGAGACAGCCCACAGGGAGAGAGGGCCATTATGGGGAAATCCCAGAGCAAGCTCGCCAAATATGATACACCGGTATTTAATCAAATGAGAAAATTATATGGCCAAAAATACATGCAAGATATGGATAAGTTGGTTAAATATCATGATTTTCCAAAAGAAGGTACATTGAGTGCTATGAGATTGAGGGTAGTAAAGGAGTCAATTGAGGAAGGGAGTGGGAAACAGAAAGGGTGCTGTGTGAAGCATGTGTGTGGGAAATGTGAGCGGGCAGTGGATTGTTGGATAAGGGAGGCTGATAAGAGGGAAAGAAAGGCGTTGCAGAAAGAACTGGCACATACGGATGAAAAAGAAAAGAAAAAGAAAAGAAAAAGGAAGAATGTGAAGGAAAAAAAACTGCACCACATAGATCCACTAACCCCTTTGATGTGTTTATTTCCCCACATGTACCATCGCCGTATCATCATTATCCCTTGGCTGAGCTGCAAGCCCTAAAAGTGGACCCTGATCACAACTGCTCTCCGCCAAGAAGACAGACAGCACCACCAGCAAGACCATCAGCACTGCCAGCGAGACCGGCAGTACCGTCAGCAATACCGACAGCAACGCATCCACAGGCGGCAGCAGCTGGAGGGAAAGAGGAAGAAGACCCCGAAATGATTCCTGAAACCCCCAACGAAGAGGCCGACGAGGAAAGAACTCGTAGACTTCCCCCATCAAAGAAAAGAAAGACAAGAAACACCGGAAAGGAAGAAAATGTGAGCATTACAGCCCCAATGGTTTCAAGTTTCAGGGCCTGATGGGGCGATGATGGTCTTTAGACCTTGGACTGTGAACGACATGAAGGAGGCAATTGCCCATTTGCCGAATCCGGAGGAGGCAGGTGACAGATTTTCCACTGAACTGATCACATTCTGCAAAGAGTTCAGTCCCACCATGTATGAACTGAGACGGCTACTAGCTGTGAAGCTGGGGGCGTCAAATTGGCATAAAGTGAGTGGGAAGCTGCGAGGGGAAGATTATCGCAGAGTGAGCAGCAACTGGACTGATGAAACCAACGCAAACTACTGTACAGCTGTTGCGGAGCTGGTTGAGGCTATAAAAGTAGCTTTTCCAGCGTGTCTGGACACATCAAGGATTGGCAATTGCTGCCAGACCAGAGAGGAGTTTGTTTAAGACTATTATCATCAACTGTATGAGACCTTCAAGAAACACAGCGGCTTGGAAGAGCCCGATGACAGAGGAAATCAACCTGACACCTGGGAGTGTCATTTGCGAAGCTGGTTTCTGAATGGACTGAGACCAGAAATGGCGCAACCAGTGAAATGCAACTACATCGAATGGAAAAATGGACAACTGACCGCTATTTTAGCGCATGCTCTGCTCACTGAAGAACAACAAACAACAAAGAAGGAAAGAGCAAGAGCAAAGACTGACAAAGAATTACAGCTAGCCTTGCAGGCTATGTCAAGACCGGGAGATTATTCACACACACACATCTTTTAATCACACACACACACACACACACACACTGACGTAAACACTGCTCTCTGCAATGAAGAAACAGCTTGCGCTGGTTTACGTGTTTTTGATTTGAATAATGAAATTTGTGGTAACTGTACAATGATGTTTGAAAGTGAGGGGTTTCTGAAGATGCCAAAATACCCCATGATAGTGGAGGGAGTATTAGTTGAATTTTTAGCAGATTCTGGGGCAGCCAGATCTTGTCTACGACCATGTGACTTGCCATATCAACCAGCATTGACTAATAAAATAAATGAGTCTACTATTGCAGCAGGTCATAAAATGTTTGAAAAATTCACAGTGCCTTTAAATTGTGAAACAGAGGGAGGCCAGGTGCTGAAACATGCATTCACGTATTCACCGGCGTGCCCTGTACCCATCATGGGTCGAGATTTATTACATAAAACTAAATTTAGTGCTTGTCGCAGACTCCTGGGGTGTCAGAGTGACAGAACAGGAGGACCAATTGTGCTGTCTGCCAGCTGAGCATTGGTGGGCTTATGAATGACGCATAAAAACAATGATTGGGCTCAGATGATGTGTGAATTGGCTAAGTGAATGACGCATCACACCTTTGTGTCACACTTTTGTTTATTTTTTAGCACCACCTTGTGGTGGTTTGGTGTAACAGCAAAGAACATCGTTAATTGTGAGCTATTTTTCTTAGTGATTGATTTAGACCATGTGACTCTTAGGTTAGAGGTTAACCAGGAAGCAATTGCAGTGTTCCAGATTAGTGTTGCTTTCATCAACGAACATTTATCACGTGACGAAAACAATACGAGACGCAACGTAAATGCTGGTCGTGTGACGATGACTATAATTAAATGTATAATGCAATATTGTTGACGAATAAAAACGAGACTAAATGTGGTTTACAAAATAAAAACTATGCTAAAATGTCTCTTCATTTTCGTTGACCAAAACAACACGAAATGAAATGTTATAACGTTATTTCGTTTTGTTTAGTTGCGTTATTATTATTATTATTTTGCAGTATTTCTGAAGTGGGCTGCATCAGGTCTCACTGCGCAGACGCAGGCGACGTCACTTCCTCAAGCCCCACTCGCGGACCGGGGGGATTATAGGCCTGAAATTACAATTATTAAGACTATTAGACAGTTATATACAGTTATCAGCACATGCTGAAGTAAATAGAGCATATGCGCCGTATTGCAGCGTTAGAAAACTCTGTCAGTTATTTTTTACTTTCACTTTCTATCAGGGGCGGTTCTAGAGGCGGGGCCATAGGGGCCCTGGCCCCTTCTGAAATCTGATTGGCCCCTGATTGGCCCCCCTTCCATCAATCGTCGACGAGAAGAGCAACCGGAGAATTCTTCACAACGATTACAGATGCAATTCCACCCCCAAACAATTGGCGGCAGTAATGTGTCGATGCAACTTGGGAGAAGAAGCAGAGGTCTTGGCTTTATATTATCTTTGCGGCTTTGGCTTGAGTGATACCAGAACATTCTCTGATGTTATGACAGTAGGCGGGAGAAAGAATCCATCTAACATTACTTACAACTTGAAGACAATTCTTGGTGAGTCACAAATCCTCGTGTTGTTTGTCAAAATATGAAAGGATATTTAGGTGCTGCTCTCACTTATTTTAGGTTTGTTAACTAAATTGTGGAAGGAGCACTGGAAGCACTGTCGAAGTAAACCAATAAACTTGTAAGCAATGTTAACATGTTTTTGCTAAGATAGCGCTAGCAAAGATTCTGTAGTTAACTTTATCAAACCAGTCCCTCCAGGATTTTACGATTTTTTTGTGTGATTTTTGCAATCAAAATGACTGATTTTGTGGTGGTAATTTCCAGAAATTTGTGAAAAAATTTGCGATTTTTATATTTTATAATTAGGACATCACATTTACCATAATAGTATTATGTCAGATGCACAATAGTCATACGACACAAATCACAAACAAAATGCATAAAGCTTTTTTATTTAATACAACATCTGTATTCACGTAAAAATGCAGTGAAACTTTAATTAAACTAGAGATATTTCAATTGGTTGATTTATAATTTAATGTTTTGTGAGGTCTTTTTCTTTTTTGTGATTATTTTGCGGTTAAATTAGGAATTATTCAGGATCGCAAAAAAATTCAACATTTTGTTGACTTTGCGTTGTATTCAGCGATCGCGAAAAACTGGAGGAACTGTCAAACGTCTGTGGCGCTAGCTTTAGAGTTTTTGCATGCACTAACCGTATGTAATTAGACCTTTGTGTGATAATGTTAACTATCGTGTTTGAGAATTCTTCTTTTTTGAGGTGTATGTGTGTATGGGTGTGTGTATGTGTGAATGAGCAAGTGAAAGAAATTGAGTGAGAGAGACGTTTAAGCTGGGAGGTGCAAATTGTTGCTCCTACAGTATGTTAATGCTGCTTTGCACGTACGAAATTGTTTATCTCATCAAAAAAGGGCTTAAATTGCAATCTGTTTTTCTGACAATATGTGAAAAAGATGAGAAATAAGAAACAAATGTTTAGGTAAATATATCCACACTGTAAATTGTATTGTATTTGGAAACATTATGGTAACATACGTACATGTTAAAATACCTCTTTTGTTTGTTCTGAATTTGCTGTGCTCTGCTGCACTTTGCCTTATTAGAGTGTACTGTATGAGATGTTTAAGCTGGGAGGTATAAATATATCCACACTGTAAATTGTATTGTATTTGATTAATTAATCGCTGTGATGTACTTTAGAGTGTGTGTGTGTGTGTGTGTGTGTGATTTATGCATTGTGTCCTAAAGGACACAGTATAAATAAATGAAAAAAATCATTAAGAACTTTACTGGCTCATAATTTTTTATTAGAGCGTTTGAAAAAGGAATGACTGCCGAAATGTATTTGCACCGTACTGAATAAATTATTTTGTGTGCTTGAATGTACCCTGTACTTGGCCCCTGAATGTAACATGTGGCCCCTTAATGGCCCCTGTTACAGAAAAATCCTAGAACCGCCACTGCTTTCTATATAGTGAATTGTAAAGTTAAAACTGAAGTTAAGACGTTCACCGGCATAACTATTACGCAAAGTTTGATATCCATTGGCTCGCCTTCGTGGTTTAAAACAGAAATACTTCCAATATTGCGACGTAAGCGCAAACCCCCATGCGTATGCATCTTAAACGCAGGGAGAGGTGAAAGAGGAATCAACTCAGTATGCAGCTCAGTCTGAAACACGTCTTCATGTTTGTGCGTGCTTCGGGTGTATGCGAGAACAGCGCGCAAGTAACGAATCGAGTTCTGTTTCGTTTCTTCTTCTTGTGGTTTTAAATAGCTTGAACGTGTAAATTGGCAGATTAACCTGCGAAATCACATGCCGAACGGTGGGGTTTTGACCTGGTCCGTACGTATCACGGATCGACTGCGATCCGTTTAAGCGCTATTTGGCTATAAGACAGATCAGAGCCAATGCTTCAGGGAAATTGCTTTGCCGGTCCAATGGCAGACTCCAGGGTTTTGTGTTCACCATTTCACACACCAATCACGTGCGCATATTTGTATCTTGACTATGCTACTAGGTACTTATACTATATTGACTAGGTTAAATAGAATTGCATTACTAAAAAGAGACTAAAATACAATTTTCATTGACTAAAACTAGACTAAATGTCATCAGTTTTTGTCGACTAAAACTAGACTAAAATAGTCATGGATAATTCTGACTAAAATAAGACTAAAATGCTCAGACTTTTAGTTGACTAAAACTTGACTAGACTAAAAAGAGAATGAACGTGACTAAAACTAATAAAAACTAAAATGACAGCTTCATATATAGACTAAACTAAAACTAAAATTAAAACAGGCTGCCAAAAACAACACTATTCCAGATTCTCTCCATGTGATTGTCCAAGACGTTTCTTTGCTCTGTTTCCTTTGCGTTTGTGCCTTGGAAAGGCTTTGCCTGTAAGTTTATTACCTTTCTTTAGTGTTTGAACGAATGTATATGCACATATAAATGTGAAACTCATAAGTTAGAATTTAAAACAAACTACTCTTCAGTGACAATGATACTAAGCAGGGCGCGAACGTAGCCCTTTGTTATGTTTGTTCAGATAACATTGTAAATAATGTAAATTCATTTGCATTTATTTGTGAATCCTCTGTAACGACATTTGTAACCTTTATATGTTTCAGTTTTACAAAAAAAAAAGAATAAGAACGAAAGAGGAAAGAACATTACAGTAAAGCATTCAGCTTTACTCCTGCGTCTGCCCCCTTTTCCGACTTCTGACTTTTGTTAGCTATCTGTCAGTTTTGCGTAGATGAGACACACATCTAGGACAGAATACTAAGAATCGAACAAAGCTGTTCAAACAGAAATTATGATGCCTAACAATTTACATTGCACGTCACGTCGTAAGAAAAAAAAAACTGAAGAGTGAAACTTTGAGCTTGTGATCAAATGTTTTGGACAGAAAGTGTGTGTGCAATTTCAGTCAGCCGTTTCCGTTTTGTCAAGTAGCAGGAGAGTCACTCACTTATCTGTTTCCAAGGCCAGGGATCAGGCATGGTGTGAAGTAGGGAGATTTGTTGACGCAACAGACCTAGTGTGAGACAGGTGTTGGTATGAAACACAGTAAGAGTTTAGGGACATTTGTGTCAGACTTTAAGTATGACATTAAAATAGATAGAATTGTTACCCCTATTAATAAAAGCACAAAAGAAAATCATTGCATGGCAAATATTTGCGCCTCACATACACCATGCTTTGGCAGAGATGCCTCCTAAATTGTGGGCAAAACACAAATATGATGTGGGTCTGATCAAGGGATGTGAACCGGTTGTAATCACTCCAAAATCTGAATACAGGCTGTGTCAGTAACAGTATCCTTTGAAAGCAGAGGCAATACTGGGTATAAAACCAATATTTGAGTCACTTTTGAAAGAGGATATAATAGTGCCATGTAATGATTCTCCAGTGCGCACTCCAATTATAAGGGATAAGGGCCAACCTACAGAATGGCGTTTTGTCCAAGAATTACAGCTGTCAGACAAAGGGCCCCCTCAGTGCCAAATCCATACATAATCTTGTGACAAATTCAGCAAGATGCAACATTTTTCTCAGTGGTAGACTTGGGTAATGCATTTTTTTAGCATGCCACTGGACAAAAAATAGTGGCTACTAGTTTGCATTTGAACTCAATGGCAAAAGGCTATAAATTTACGTGTTTGAGTCAGGGTTTTTCAAACACCCCCTATGATAGATAACGAAGCACTTCAAAGAAGCCTAGAACCTTTGACTCTGACAGCTGGAACTGCTTTGTTATAATATGTTAAAGGTTTATTCGTTTTTAGACCATGCATCGAAAGGGGGAATGGTTGCACAATTAAAGAACTGTGGTTTATAAAGGGGTTCACAGCATTCACAGAAAATTTTTGTAAAAGATGTGTTATTTGTAACACTCACAATGAGGCAAAAGGGACAAAAATGTCCCAAGCAGCAGCAGTAACGAAGGCTCTGCTGACTAACATTCAGCTCAGGTGGAGCAGTCAAATGATAAAATGCTATAAGAAAAAACTAATTGGCCTAATGTTGTGAGGAAACAGGACTGATATGGGTTAAGGTGCTCCCAGTTGTTCTTATGGACATGAGAATGAGAAAGAGATCCAGGGTAAACCTGAGCCCATTTGAAATTCTCTTTGGTAGACCACCATTTATGGGAATGGAAGGGGGCAAACAACAGCTGCCATCAACAGAATTGAGTAAGCATGACATGTTGAGTTACTGCAAGGAAATGGTTTGTCTGTTGTCTAATGTCTGTGTGCAGGTGAAAGCCACCCAGGGGAAAGTGGCTGAGACCCACTTGCACATCATCAAACTTGGTGACTTTGTGGTGGTATAAGACCAGAGGAGAAAGAGCTAGAAAGCAAAAAGGTGGCTGGGGCCGTTAGAGGCGCTTCTGATTACGTACACGGCTGTGAAAGAAAGAACAACGTGGATTCATGCCAGCCACTGTAGAAAAGTCCAGTCTACACCCCAGGAGGAGGAACAGATGGAGTAAAGAGATTTGAGGCACATGTCAACAAATGCCAGAGTCCGGTTTAAACACAAAGTGCTTTTACTCACATGAAAATGGCCGTAAAAGAGCCTGAACAAGCAAACGATTGATGATTTGAATGGTTAGCAAATTTGTGGGGAGAATGGGGATACGGGCTGTGTGATACTGTGTTACCAATTTTGGCAGCAGGATTATTGGGGTAGTTGTGCCTGCCATGTATTTTTCAGCTTGTATCCAGCTCAGTACAGAGACTGGTGAAAACTAGTGTCTCCCATTACATGGTTAAATTTGATGTACATCCTAATAACATGTTTTTGAACATGGGTGAAGATGAGCTAACGACAGTATCAGTTACAGTGAAATGCATTCAGTGACTTTATGAAACAAGAATTGGTATTGAAAGTATGGGGCATTTAGTTTTGATGATAAGCCTATGATAATGATAATCTATATTTATATATATACATATATACTCTTTTGCTTGCAAGAAAACCAGGGCCTGTACCCACAAAAACAACCTTAGAATGTTTTCTCTTATTTCACAAATTTTAGAGGGTGATCAAAGAGGGTGAAAATCAGAAATGAAGAGTATAAATGTGATGTGATGACTTAAATTTGCTTTGGGATTTGAAATTGTAAGTAATATTCATGTTTGGTGTCTGTGTAGTGACTAAGGGTCTGACCCATGTCAGGAATGCAATAACAGTCTTTATTCGTTTAGCCCGACTCACAGATAGCGAATGTGGTGATTTAAGATTATTATAACCATTATTTTAATCAAACATTTTAAATTAATAGAATGAGTAGTAATGAATTTAGTGAGTAGTTATTAATGAATAATAAAAAGGGGGAAATTGTGAAAGAAAAATTCATTTTACTTATCTACTGTGCTAATGGAATATTGTTTAAGGGTCTGCTTTATTCAAACCTGGTACGAGAATGACGTAAGAGAAGAGTATCGGGGCCCTAAATGTAAAGATTTGATTCTTGGGAGTATGACGTAGCAGAATGTATTTATCTGACTCTTACTACGTGTGGAAAGTTACCGTTTAGGAGATTTAACCTTGAAGGCTAGGGAAGAGATATAAGTTGGAGTGTGCCCTCCCTTCTGGGTCGCACTCTGCAGTAACCTGTGTTTCTGTATGACTGTCTGAACTTCTTTGCAAAGAATACATTTATAAAAGACATTTGACTGAGTTTGTCTCTTACTTTTCTTACTTAGGTTTATTTTGCCACAACACTACCGACTGCTCCCCCAGGGTTGGTTCCCCAGAGGGGCAGCCGTCACTGTAATCTTCAGACCACCCGAGCCACTGCCTAAGGGTCAGTTTTTTTAAATTAAGATTTGTACATCATCTGAAAGCTGAATAAGCTTTCCATTGATGTATGGTTTGTTAGAAATGGACAGTATTTGGCTGAGATACAACTACTTGAAAATGTGGAATTTGAGGGTGCCCAAAAATCTAAATATTGAGAAAAATCTCCTTTAAAGTTGCCCAAATTAAGTTCTTAGCAATGCATATTACTAACCAAAAAATTACGTTTTGATATATTTTCGGTAGAAAATGTACAAAATGTCTTCATGGAACATGATCTTTACATAATATCCTAATGTTTTTGACACAAAAGAAAAATTGATAATTTTGACCCATACAATGTATTTTTGCCTATTTCTACAAATATACCCGTGCTACTTAAGACTGGTTTTGTGGTCCAAGGTCACAAATAACTAAAAAGGAAAAAAAAAGTTAAGATAAGATAAACTGAAATATGCAATTATAAGGTGTTAATGAAATAAAAATAAATAAATAAATAACGGAATTAAATCAATTAAATAAACATTTACTTATGGAAGCAGATTAGACTCCGTTATTCATACACTGAGTTCTCGTGAGGTCTATTCATCATTACATAAAGCTATGATTATAAAGGCAGGGTCAGTGCTAAGCGGGAGCTAGACTGGGCAGTGGCCACCCAGTGTTGCTGAACAAAAACATGGCAATGAACAGAATTCTTTCCTCATTTTGGCCAATATACAGGACATTGTGGCTAACACAAGACAGCTGCATGTATGCCAGCACTCTGTTTACATAGCAGCCGCTGGCTTACACTGGTCACGTTAACAAGTGTGCCTAAACGACCGTTTTTACTTGCACCTTTACTAGGTTAGTTACCTTAAATGAGACGCTCAACAGCACAAACGTCTGCTGAATCACAACTGGAACTATGGACTCTCGCAGGTAAACACGCCCACAGCGGGTTATGATTGGTCGATCGACAGGCTCAAATCTGATTGGCTAAAGAGTACGAGTCACCCTCGTGGAAGGAGTTCGCTGCCAGGAAAGTCTCAAAAGTCAAAACCACACACACACACACACACACAACACACACACACACACACACACACATGCAAAAGGCTATTCACACACTCACAGTCTGTGATTGTCACACACACACACGGAGGAGATGAGAGGTGAGTGATAAACCAAACCAGTGTTTATTTGACAGATCGATAAATTCACAGAGTTTGAGACAAATGGTAATTGAGATAGCTTAGCTGGCAGTCCTTGTGAGAATATGCGGGTGAGAGTCCAATGAAGTAAGCCACACGGGATCCACAGAGCACAGGACAGTTCGACGGGAGGAAATAGCATGAGGTCAGGAGCTGTCGTCTAGGAGTGTAAACGGTAGACCCGACAAAAGATGAATGGCTGAGAGTCCTTTTTATAGGGTGTGGCTGATTGAGATCAGGTGCAAGTGATTAGAACTCTGGTGATGAGGAACGGGTGGGTGGTGCTCTAGGTCACGTGGCAGGTGAAGGTGACTGTGGTGAATGTCTGACACTACCCCCCCCTCCAGGGGCGGCTCCCGATGCCCTAACATGACGCCGAGGACGGCCACGACCGCAAGGGGCAGGACGATCCGGATGGTCCAGATGAAAGTCTGAGAGCAGAGTTGGATCTAGTACATCGTCTCTGGGGACCCAGGATCGCTCTTCTGGTCCATACCACTCCCAGTCGATGAGGTACTCCAGGTGGCCACCACAACGTTGTGAGTCCAGGATCTGGTGGACCGTGTAGATGGAAGGCTGGTCCAGGACTTCTGGAGGAGGAGGTTCTGCTTCAGCTCCCGGGGTTTCTGTGGCAGAGGGAAAGAAGGGTTTAAGCAAGGAGACATGGAAAGTGGGATGAATATGGTACCTGGGTGGGAGCTGACGCTGGAACGTGACATCATTAATCTGCCTCAGGATCTTGAAGGGACCAATATAGCGGGGACTCAGCTTGCGGCTGGGTAGCCGTAGATGGAGATCGCGGGTGGACAGCCAAACTTAATCCCCTGGTTGGTATCTGGGTGCAATCCTGCATCTGGCGTCGGCGAAGTGTTTGCTACGGCGTACCGCTCACTGGAGATGGTGATGAGCTGAGTCCCACGCTCTCTCGCTTTCTCGAAACCAGTGGTCTACAGCCGGAACATTAGAGGGTTCCTCCGTCCAGGGGAACAGCGGAGGCTGGTATCAGAGTACGCACTGGAAAGGTGTTAAGCCGGTGGTATGTTGGCGGAGGGAGTTCTGTGCGTACTCGGCCCACGGGAGGAACCTGCTCCAGCTGTGTTGGTCCTCGTGACAGTATGCCCGGAGGTAACGTCCGAGCTCCTGGATCTTTCTCTCTGTCTGGCCATTTGTCTGTGGGTGATATCCAGAAGACAGGTTAACAGTAACACCAAGTAGTTTGAAGAAGGCTTTCCAGACATGAGATATGAACTGAGGGCCCCGGTCTGACACAATCTCCTCAGGGATGCCAAAGTGACGGAACACCTGGTGGAAAAGGTGTTCAGCGGTTTCCATGGCTGTTGGTAATCCCTTTAGTGGAAGAAACTTGCATGACTTCGAAAAACGATCAACAATCACTAGTACACAGGTGTTGCCTTCCAAGCTGGGGAGGTCAGTGACAAAGTCGATGCTTATATGGGACCAGGGTCTCTCTGGGATGGGTAGTGGAACCAGTTTTCCTGTTGGTAACATGTGAGGAGAGTTAGACATGGCACAGACAGAGCAGCTCTGGACGTACCTGATTGTATCACGGCACATACTGGGCCAACAGTAACGAGACTGAAGAAGCAAGAGGGTCCGCTTGGTGCCTGGATGTCCAGAGCCCAGAGATTGGTGAGCCGTGCGCAGAAGGGTCTGATGTTGGGAGCGGGGAACGTAGATCTTACTCTCTGGGCATTCCGGCGGAGCAGGCACCTGGAGAGTGGCTTGCTGTATGTCCTGATCCTGATTCCATATTATGGGACTGACAATGAGATTTGGAGGGATGATTGGTTCGGGGTCCGTGTGGAGTTCTGAAGAGGATTGACAAGAGAGGGCGTCCGCTGGGATATTCTTGGAACCGGGTCTGTAAGTGATCTTGAAATTGAAACGTGTGAAGAACAGCGCTCAACGTGCTTGCCGGGGGTTAAGTCTTTTGGTCTCTCAGAGATAATCCCACATCATAATTTTGCTCCGCCGGAGACATCTTACGTGAGTAGAATGCACAGGGATGGAGGACTGGAGGCTCACCGACCGCTTGAGAGAGCTCCGCACCCACTCCAGTGGTGGAAGCGTCGACCTCAACCGTAAACGGGAGTTCTGGATCTGGATGATGTAATGGGGTGCGGTGCTGAATATATGCTTGAGATGTTGAAATGCTTCGTGGGCAGCGGGGCTCTAGGTGAGATGTTTGGGTTTGCCCCTCAGGAGGGAGGTCAGTGGTGCGGTGATGGAGCTGTAATCCTTAATGAAGCGGCGGTAGAAGTTGGAGAATCCTAGGAAACGTTGGAGATCCTTTATACTGTTGGGTTGGGGCCAGTCTTGAATGGCGTGGATCTTCCCCTGATCCATTTGCACGCCCTCGGCACTGATGATATACCCTAGGAACTGTACAGATAGTTTGTGGAATTCACATTTCTCCAGTTTCAGGTACAGGTGGTGTTGGCAGAGCTTGTGGAGGACCTGCTGGACGTGCTGGTGATGTTCGGACATGTTCCGGGAGTAGATCAAGATATCATCAATATAGACCATGACAAACCGATGGAGGAACTCCCGGAACACCTCGTTCATAAACGTTTGGAAGACAGAAGGACTGATGGATAAGCCGTACGGCATGACCTGGTATTCATAGTGCCCCGTAGGTGTTACAAAGGTGGTCTTCCATTCGTCTCCTGCACGAATATGAACAAGGTTGTACGCACTCCGCACGTCCAGCTTCGTGAAGACTTGGGCTCCACGAAGCTCTTCGAGGGCTGCTGGGACCAGGGGGAGAGGATAAGGCTGTTGAAGAATCTGGGAATTGAATTGCCGGTAGTCAATGCAGGGGCGAAGACCTCCATCCTTCTTACCCACGAAGAAAAAGCTTGAAGCGGCCGGTGAGGTAGATGGTCGGATGAATCCCTGATTAAGAGCCTCCGCGATGTACTCCTCCATCGCCTGGTGCTCCGGGATGGACAGAGGATACACCTTTCCCTTAGGTAGTTGAGCTCCAGGCAGCAAGTCAATAGCACAGTCCCATGGCTGATGAGGTGGTAGATGGGTGGCTGCTTGCTTGTTGAACACATCCTGGAACGCTGTGTACTCCGCTGGGATTTCAGGTGTGAATGCAGGTTCGGGACTTTCCACATGCATAGATGCCACTAGAGCTGGAACGGAAGGAGGATGAGGTAACTTGGATAGACATTGGGTATAACACGTTGGACTCCAACGAGTGACATCACAGGGGTCCCAGCGGAGTTCCGGACGATGTAGACGCAGCCAGGGGCGTCCCAGGATGATGCTCACGGTTGACTCCTCCAGTACCAGAAACTTGATATCCTCTTTATGAAATAATCCAACCTGCAGAGTGATGTAAGGTGACGAGTGACGTACTTTCCCACGCCTGAGTGGTTTTCCTTGAATCGTCTTTACAGGAAACATTTGATGGAGGCGATGACGTGAGAGTTGGAGTTGATTTAGACATTCCTGGGAGATGAAGTTGCCGGAGGAGCCTGAGTCGACCAGGGCGGACACAGAGAGAGAACAATCAGGAGTATGCAATGTCACAGGTAATAGTGTAAGGCTGGCCGTTTCTACTTCGGACTAAAGAGTACTCACCACCGGGCGTGGGGGTCTGATGGGGCAGTTGCGAATGTGATGTCCCTGTTGTCCACAATATAAGCATAAACCTTGCGTGATGCGGCGATGGCGTTCGGTGTGTGAGAGCTGGGTAGTGTCAACTTGCATGGGTTCTGGTACTGGGAAGCTAGCAGCCACCGAGGCAGACTGAGTAGCGGTTACCAGTGGCTGGCAGGCGGCTAGCCGCTGCGAAACTCTAGTTGTACGCTGAAGAAATGATTCCAATTCAATGCTGTCATCGTACAGGGCCATGGTGGCGTGGATGTCAGGGTTGAGTCCTTGCCGGTATGCACCTAGCAGCGTGACTTCATTCCAGCCGCTAGCCGCTGCCAGCGTGCGGAAGTGTAGTCGTTGACCGAAGAAGATCCTTGGTGCAGATGGAACAGCTGATCGGAAGTGGTGAGAGTGCCAGTTGCTGTGCAAAAAACCTCTGAGAAATGACTGGTAAACTGTTCATAAGAGTTAATAATGGGATTGTTAGCATTCCAGATCGCATTTGCCCATTGGAGGGCCTTACCTGTGAGTAGTGATATGAGGAAAGCGACTTTGGCGTTCTCCAAGGGGAACTGTTGTGATTGCATCTGGATGTACAGGTTGACTTGTAGAAGAAAAGCGCTACACTCAGCTGCCTCGCCCGCAAATGTGGCGGGCATGGCCATGGGACATCCTGAGGCAGGTGGCGGCGGAGGCCGCCTTAAAGACATTCACCAACTCATGGATGGGATTGACTGCAGCTGGTGTCTCGGTGCTCATCTTTGTGTCGGTCGGGTCTTCTGTCACACACACACACACGGAGGAGATGAGAGGTGAGTGATAAACCAAACCAGTGTTTATTTGACAGATCAATGCATTCACAGAGTTTGAGACAAATGGTAATTGAGATGGCAGTCCTTGTGAGAATATGCGGGTGAGAGTCCAATCAAGTAAGCCACACGGGATCCACAGAGCACAGGAGAGTTCGACGGGAGGAAATAGCATGAGGTCAGGAGCTGTTGTCTAGGAGTGTAAACGGTAGACCCGACAAAAGATGAATGGCTGAGAGTCCTTTTTATAGGGTGTGGCTGATTGAGATCAGGTGCAAGTGATTAGAACTCCGGTGATGAGGAACGGCTGGGCGGTGCTCTAGGTGACGTAGCAGGTGAAGGTGACTGTGGTGAATGTCTGACAGTGATACACTCATGAATTTTAAACATTCAAAATTTTTGTATACAGTTGTACATCTGTGAATTGTGTTTTGCAATTGTGAAATGTATTTTATGAAATTATATTCTTATTTTGTGCATGTGAATTAGTTTTTGTGAATTTTTTTTTCGTGCATGTGAAATGGGTTTCATGCATGTGAATTGGGACACGCATGTGTGCATCATGTCTTTTGCATTAATTATTAATGAGTTTAATCTGCTTCCATATTTACTTAAATCATTCATAGAACACTGACTAAAAAAATGCAACAAGGCCTATATTTACCTTGGTCTGCACCTGTTTGATCTTGGTGTTGTGGGTGGTCTGTGCTTACCGGGATGCCTGAGAGTTGAGGTACCTGCTCTGAGACTGGTAGCGATGGGCGCTGGATCTTTGTGGAATTATGATCAGATTGACAAAGAGTTGTGCAAAGAGTTGTGTCTCCTCTTTTTCTTCCCCACAGTGGGAGACATTGGCAGCCTTTTCCCTGCTAGTGCAAGGCCTTGTGCTAATGCTAGTGGTATCCTCATTATTGAAATCCAATGGTTTTGCAAAGAAATTAGTAATAGAAGGAAACCTTCTTAGAAAAATAACTTCCTTCACTACCCTGATCTTTTTGGATTTTCTTTTAAAAGCACCACTTGTTTTTCTTAGATCCATTGTTATGCATTAATTAGCAAACAAATATGATATGAACATTTCAATGTCACTAGTCTAGAAGTATTATGTATTACAGTCTGATTGGACCAGTCATTTCAAATGCCTCAACCAGTTAAATCTGATTGAACCAGTGAAGAAAAGAAAAGAAAAAGGAAAAGAAAGAAAGAAAATCTGTAATTTAAAATGTCCACCCTTATTGGCTATATTTTTATACTTTTATCTTTAATCATTCCACCAAATGTATTGAAGTAAAGTGTGCAAGTTTTGACAGTTAAAATTTTAAAATCAATTGCTCTCTCTATGCCCATTTTTTCAGTTTAGACAAAAGGAAAAAAGCGTGATGTTTGGGAGGTGGGTCCGTTTTGGTTCCGTTCTCCTGCTTCATTCGTCCTAGTATTTAAACTCCATTCTGTTCAGTCTTTTTTTGCCCGTTCACAGTCATCAACAGTCAATATTAGTTGTGTGCAATCCCTGTCTGCCTGTTTTTCTATTATTATTAAAGTCATTTTGTTTGAAACTGCATTTTCCGATCGTCATCTTCCTGCCTGCTTCACAAACCCTGACAGGCACAGCATTTCCATCTGTGTTCTTTCTTTCTTTCTTTCTTTCTTGTTCAGTGTAGGGAAGATGGACCATTATAATAATAATTGTATATACTGATGTGTAAACAGCACACATGTACATACAAATGTCTCTAAATATGTACGTATATACACAGTAGTGTGCAAAAGTCTTAGGCCACCATTAGGTAGTAGTTTCAGCAGTGGTATACTGACCATATATTATTATTTCTCAGTCTCTTTATTAAAATATAACCAGAAAATACAAGAAATTTGTAGCTGCACTGGTCTAAAGAAATGATAGCCACGCTTGGTACTGATGTCTTTGCTCTTTATTTGTCTCTCTTTCTTTTCTCTCGCTCTCTCTTTTCAGTAGACACCGTGAAAACTACAAGAAACAAAGCATACAATATTCAAAAATATGCAGTTCTCCGAGTCCTTTTTCACAGTCTCTTATTCAAATGTCCACTGATACACATATGAACGCGTGCGACATATCCGAATCCGATAACATCACTCTTTACACATAATATCGTTCACATAATCTGATATAAAACAACATTATACACAAAATGCAACAAACTTGAACATGAATTTACCGTGTGCACCCTCTTAGACCATGCAGATTAATTAACTCTGTATCAGGCTGTTACATATACGTTTCTCTTTGCCTCCATGTTAGTTTACCCATAATGCAACGGTCCTGCGCGCCACTTAACATAAACGTGATCTGTTACACTTCATTGGTGACTCTTTCTTAAAGAGACCTTAACCTTAAACATTTGAAGGGTACACATTCCCTGTTTATGACATTGAATATTACTTTCATACATTTTGTAATCAAGTATTTTTAAACAATGAATAAACTTTAATTGATTTACATTTATAACAGAAACAAATATGTGCAAAACTCTGTCTCTGACGTTTACACTCCCACCAAATTACTGTAATTTATGATGAACTTTATGTAAATGTTTGAATAAATTTAGTAATTTCACAAACCAAAAATTAGAACCATACATCTCTGACTCTTGGTTCAAGACTATAAGTTGGACTTGTGACACTTAAAACTCTCAAGATTAGACATTACATCAGATTTACTTGTTCTCTACAAGCACCACTAATTTATGAATAGGACGATCAAGAATTGATGGATTAGCCAGTCGTTGACCCTTTTTCCCTAACTTCCTAATTCCTATTTGTATTTTGGCCTTTCGCACCAGTCCGTCTTCATCTGCATAAACATCAAGCACTCGTCCAAGTCTCCATTCATTGCGGGGAAGCTCTTCTTCCTTGACAATGACAACATCTCCAATCTTTACGTTTCGTCTTGGAGAGTGCCACCGTTGTCTGAGAGCAATGTTTGCCAGGTATTCCTTCCTCCATCTACTCCAAAATTGCTGTGTCAGATATTGCACTCTTTGCCACCTTTTCCTCGCATACAGATCTTCTTGTTCAAATTTCCCTGGTGGCGGCAGAGGGACAGAGGATTTCATGATGAGTAAGTGGTTTGGGGTAAGCGGCTCTAACCCCTTGGGATCATTGATGGTATCTGTGGTGAGCGGCCGGCTGTTTATGATTGACATGGCTTCATAGAAGAAAGTTCTCAAGGAAGCATCGTCCAGTCTTCCTGCGCTCTGAGAGAGGGCCCAGCTTAGAACGGATCTAATTGTTCTGATCTGCCTTTCCCAAACCCCTCCCATGTGACTGGCATCAGGTACGTTCAAAGTGAAGTCTCCATTGCTTCTGGGATAGGTAAGCAGCTAATCTCTCTTTGTCTAGTTCTTCCAGAGCCTTTGTCAACTCGTTTTTCACCCCAACAAAATTTGTCCCTTGATCCGATCTGATCTCTCTTACAGCGCCACGGATTGCTATGAAACATCGCAAGGCATTTATGAAGGCATCAGTGGTGAGATCTTCCAGCATCTCTATGTGGATTGCTCTTGAGGAGAAACAGGTGAATATGAGACCATATCTCTTATGCTCTTTCCGTCCTTGCTTACAGAGAAACGGACCGAAGCAATCCATTCCACAGTATGAGAAAGGTGGAGAGGGGTCAAGGCGGTTAGCAGGAAGATCTGCCATCATCTGTGTCTCTGTTGGCCTGCGAGCTCTTCTACATGTGACACATTGCTTTATGTGGTTTGCCACTACTTTGCTGCCACTGACAACCCAGTAACCATTTGCTCTCAATTCATTAAGGGTCTGTCCTCTGCCTTGGTGCTGAGTCTTTTCATGACAGTAATCAACGATGAGACGGGTGACCACGCTATCTCTTGGTAAGACTGCTGGGTGCTTTGAGTCAAGAGGTAAGGAAGCTTTCTTCAATCGCCCTCCCACCCTGAGAACACCATCTTGCAGTACTGGGTCAAGTTGGAACAATGGATGACTATGTGGCAACTTGCCGTGTCTCAGTATTTGTATTTCATCTTTAAAGGCATCTCTTTGTGCCAATTTTACAAGCCTGATGCTCGCATTTCTCAAGTCTTCAACATTTATGGGTTTAACCGTCTTGTCTCTCGCAAGTTGCTGGATACGAGCAACAACTTTCAATGCAGTGTGCCATTTCGAAAATCGACTAAACCTTTCCAGAAAATGATCATCGTTTGCTACGTTTGTTTGTAGCACATGCATTATCCTGATTTCAGGATCGCCAACAAGAAGCTCTGGAGTTGTCTTTGATGTGACAATTTCTCTTTCCCAGAGAAACTTGGGTCCAGTAAGCCAATTTGAACTGATCAACTCTGACACCTTGAGGCCCCTGGAAGCGTGATCTGCAGGATTTTGTTCAGTGTCTACATAATGCCACTGTGCAGGGTCAGTCGTCTCTCTGATTCTTTGGACTCGATTCGCTACGAAAATGTGAAATCTGCGGGCTTCATTATTAATGTAGCCTAAGACTACCTTTGAATCAGTCCAAAAATACTCTTGGTCAATTTTGAGCTCCAGCTCTTCTTTTAACATGCTACTGACTGCTGAAGAGATCACAGCAGCTGTTAACTCAAGCCTAGGTATAGTCACGATTTTGGTTGGCGCAACTCTTGCCTTGCCAATGACGAAGGAGCAGTGCACTTTGTCTTTACTCAGCACTCGGATATATGAGCACTGACCATATCCATGGCTACTCGCATCTGAAAAGTGATGGAGTTCGATCCTCTGAACAGTCCCCAGATATTCAGGAGCAAAACATCTTGTGATCTGGAGCTTGTGCAGGCTCTTCAGTTCATTTAACCAGCTACTCCATTGCGGCATTAACTCTGTGGGGAGTGGGTCATCCCATTCAATGCCCCTTTGGCACATTTCCTGTAGTACTTTCTTTCCAAATAGAAGGACGGGAGCCAAGAAGCCTAATGGATCGAACACCGAGGCAACAGTTGAAAGGATTCCTCGCCGCGTTGCTGGCTTCTCATCCAGGGCTACTTTAAATGAAAAGGTGTCACTATTTACACTCCATTTTACTCCCAACACGGTCTGGACTGGGAGTTCATCAGAACCAAGCTCCACATCTTGAACTCCGCTGGCTCGTTCACTGACAGGGATAGATTCCATAACCTTTCGGTTGTTCGAGATAAACTTATGTAGACGCAATTTTCCTTTTGCACACACATTTCGGGCTTCTTGGACAAGTTTGATAGCTGCGTCCACATTTTCCACACTAATGAGCCCATCATCAACATAGAAATTACCTTTGATGAAACTGGCTGCTGCAGGATACTCTGTTTCGTTTTGACATGCAAGATACTTCATTCCATAATTCGCGCAGCCAGGAGAGGATGCTGCTCCGAAAAGGTGGACTTTCATGCGATACTCCTTTGGCTCTGAATTTGTATCGCCATTTTCCCACCACAGGAACCTTAAGTAATCTCTGTCTTCCTGGCTTACGTGGAACCTGTGGAACATTCTTTCTACATCACAGATGATGGTGATTGGATATTTGCGGAACCTGCAGAGTACCCCTGTTAGCCCATTAGTTAGATCAGGTCCAGTTAGCAAGTGATCATTCAGTGCAGTGCCATCGTATTTGGCAGAGCAATCAAACACAACTCTAATTTTCTCTGGCTTTCTAGGGTGATATACCCCCTGGTGGGGAATATACCAGACGTTTCCTGCTTTGGGTTGGTGTTCAGCGCTCTCTGCATCACCATCCTTGAAGACACCTTCCATGAATTTGACATAATCATCCTTGAATTTGGGGTCTTTCTCAAATTTCACTTTCAGACGCTTCAATCGCACCAGAGCCAGCTGCTTATTTTTGGGTAACAGTGGGCGTGTCTTAAAGGGGAGGGGCATCTCAAGGTGTCCCTCAGAGTTCTGATGAATTTTCTCATTCAGGAGTTGCGTGAACTGTATATCATCTTGTGATATGCTCCTTTCTCTTGGACTTGTATCTCTAAAGTCTGATTCAAGTGCTCTGATGACAGAGGTAGGTGTCAGTATTGGGAGTTCTTTAACAGATACACGATGGCACAGGCCTGTAACTTCAGTTGACTTAGTGATATGCAGTGAACAGCCAACTATGCTCCAACCCAAGTCTGTCCTAACGGCGTATGGTTCGTCATCACCTGCTGTGATTACTTGACGTGGAGCCAAAGCTCTTGAGCAATCGTAACCTATCAGGAGTCCGACTTTACAATCCAGCAGCATTGGAATTTCTTGAGCAATTTCCTTCAGATGACTCCACCTTCTAGCTGTCTCAGGAGTAGGAATGTGGGAACGTTCAAGAGGAATGAAGTCTCTGGTATAGGCAGGTGGCAAACTGATTAAGCCATGGGAGGCAAACCCTCTTACTCTGAGCCCACTAACTCTTTCACTCTGAACAATGGAATCCTTTCCCATCATTGTCGTAAGCTTTAACTTTTACTGGCTCTGAATTTGCCCCCATCCTCTCACATACCTCTTGATCCATGAAGGTGTTGCTGCTCTGTGTATCTAGAAGGGCATAAACTAAGATCTCTCTTTCAGGAGCAGAAGTTGAAGAAATCCATACAGGCACTATCATTGACGTACTCCCACCATCACCACTGTCTACGCAACAGGAAAAAGAAGATGTGTTTTGTTCTGCTTGCATAGTATGAGAAACTGTGACTGCTGTAGACGAAGAGCGGTCTTCATGAAGTGGTGTTGGATGAGGTTTCTTGCATATACTACAAGTAGCTTTATTCCTGCAATCCTTTGAATTGTGTCCTTTCCTAAGACAGCCAAAGCATAAGTTGTTGTCTAATATGAACTTTCTCTTGTCCTCCACAGATTTACTGGTGAACATTTGACATTTGTGGGTGGAGTGGCTTTCCCCACAACACCTGCAAGTGACTGGGTTCGAACCTGAAGACGCATTGTTGACTTTATTGGATCTGTTTGAATCAACTGAATTGCTTACTCCAACACTGTATGTTCTTGGCACTATTCTTGATTTATCTGATGCTTTCACATTAGTGACAAATGCATTAGCCTTTGAGCGTTTGACTTCTCTAGATGGCTTCTCTTCAGCGAGCTTTAGGGCATGAAAGGACGTTACAGGGTTGCATGCTATTTCTGCTTCTTGAGCCACGAAATCAGCAAACTCTTTGAAAGTAGGGTATTCCTCCAGTCGTCTCAGCTGCATTGTTACATGCCGATTCCAACGAGACGTCAGCCAATCGGGGAGCTTTTGAAGCATTTTCTGATTTTCCTCACAGTCGTTTAACACCTGAAGCCCTTTGATGTGTGGCATGGCATTGCTGCAGGCTGTCAGAAAATCACTGAATTGTCTCAATCTAGCAGACTCTCTCGAACTAATCTTTGGCCAGTTATTCAGTTTTTCTCTGAACGCACGCTGGATTACAAATGGATGGCCGTATCGAGAATTCAGTGCTTCCCATGCTTGATCATAGGCTTCATCGTCCTTTCTGTAGAAGCTTCCTTCTAATACAGACTGTGCTTCACCGCTGACATATTTCTGTAGATAGAACAACTTATCAGCTGGATTTGTGCAACGCCGTTCTATTAATGCCTTGAAACTCGTTCTCCACTCTAAGAACTTTAGTGGGTCCCCTGAGAAAACTGAGGGCTCAGGTGCAGGAAGTCTGTTGAGAACCATTGTGTCATGCAAGGCTTGTACTATTGATGCTTCACCATTAGTATGGTTTATCTGTTTTTCGTTATCTGTCTTACATGCTTGTTCCTTCTTAATTTCTTTAGAAGATGCTAAAGGACAACTGGCTACCTCAATGCTTGCTGCTCTACTATTATTACAGGACTCATCTGAGTCAGCTTCAGAGTATACCTTGAGCTTTGCAGCTATTACTTGAAGATCTCTCTGATTCTCCAGTCTTTTAAGTTCTAGCCTTTGAGTAGCAATAGCCTCCTCCATCTCCATCTCTGCTTGCTTTGCAGCCAACTGTGCGGCACACTGTACTCTTTTTGCAGTGATGCTCTGCTGTTCTGATGGGCAGCTTGAGTGGCGACTACGAATAGACTTGGAGCATGTAGTTGAAAATATTGACTGAGCATATTCTTTGTCAAGCACCATATGAATTCTTGCATTTTCTGCATTAGCATCAAATTCATCTTGTCCTACTTCACTCATAAGCACTTTCATCAGGCTCATTATATCCGCCGTTACTGCTGTACAGGAATCCATTTTTCTTCTAATCTCAGTAGAAGGAACTGATTGAGATCTTATAAGCTCATACACATTTTTCACTTGAGTTTCCATTTCTTCTACACTATCCATCAGGTCACTTAAGTCTTGGTCAGAGCACTCACCCTTAAGTTTGATACGTGTAGCTTTAACTTGCTCTTTCCAGCTTTCGTACGACTTAGTGAATTTACTCTCTTTTTGAGAAACTTCTTGTTGTTTAAGCTCCTGCATTTTTGGAGTTAACTTTCTCTCTCTTGAGGATTTCCTGGGTTCATCTCTTCTTGAACTGGCAGCAGTAGGTTCTATCATTGCTGTCTGAAGTAACTGTATCTTAGAGTGAATATCACCTATGAGTGACTCTAATTTTTCTCTTTCTGCATCATTAGTTTGAGATTTTAACTGTTCAGTTAACCTAGTCAACTCTGCTTGAATGATCTCAATTTGCTCACTTGATTCACCATATTGTGATTTTTCTCCATGGACTGACATTGTAAGTATTTTAGCAAAACACTTTAGGACATGGTTACTTTACTGTTACTCTCAGATCAAAAATACTCTTACAACCATTCACAACAATGTCACTGGTAAAGCATAAACAACAATTAGGTTGTAATGATAAACCAATTAAAGCAGTATATTATATACACTTTCCCTTTTTTTGCAAATGTCCATAAAGATGTAGAGATAACACAGTCAAACCTGCAGTTAATTGCAGAGCAGAACTCTTCAGAACTCTACGATGGAATAAACACTTTACTCTGAAGCCTGTAGAAAGGATACTTGCAAGGCTGTAGTTTACGCGGATAAATGTCGCCCTCTACTGGTCGGGTCGCGGTACTTTCCTCGGCTGTGACAGCTGTGAAACGGCAAACCTCTTCTCTGACTCCTTCTCCGCCTACGCGATGTTACGGCGATCGTGCTTCCTCTTTCTCCAACGTCTTTTCCCACGCGATGCACCCACGATCTCACTGTCTCTGCTGCACGCGATGCACCTGCGATCTTGCTTTCTCTTCTTATCCGACCCGTACCGTTCCACTCTTGAAGCTGTCAGCTTTGCTGGCGTTACGTTTTCACTGTAGCTGCACTGGTCTAAAGAAATGATAGCCACGCTTCGTACTGATGTCTTTGCTCTTTATTTGTCTCTCTTTCTTTTCTCTCGCTCTCTCTTTTCAGTAGACACCGTGAAAACTACAAGAAACAAAGCATACAATATTTAAAAATATGCAGTTCTCCGAGTCCTTTTTCAGTCTCTTATTCAAATGTCCGCTGATACACATATGAACGCGTGCGACATATCCGAATCCGATAACATCACTCTTTACACATAACATCGTTCACATAATCTGATATAAAACAACATTATACACAAAATGCAACAAACTTGAACATGAATTTACCGTGTGCACCCTCTTAGACCATGCAGATTAATTAACTCTGTATCAGACTGTTACATATGCGTTTCTCTTTGCCTCCATGTTAGTTTACCCATAATGCAACGGTCCTGCGCGCCACTTAACATAAACGTGATCCGTTACACTTCATTGGTGACTCTTTCTTAAAGAGACCTTAACCTTAAACATTTGAAGGGTACACATTCCCTGTTTATGACCTTGAATATTACTTTCATACACTTTGTAATCAAGTATTTTTAAACAATGAATAAACTTTAATTGATTTACATTTATAACAGAAACAAATATGTGCAAAACTCTGTCTCTGACGTTTACAAATTTATATGCTTAGGCTAAAGTGTCAAGTATTTTGTGAGCTCCCCTTACACTTGAGCAATAGCAGGAACCTGGGTCTCTGAAACCTAAATGGAATAGAAAAGGAGTAAAAGGCCAAGAAAACTTTCAAAATGTGATTGAATCTCACTGATTCTTCTTTGAGAAACTTTATTTTTTTGTATGAATATCTGAACATGCGATACATCAAATTAAAAAACAGAGCCTCTACTAAGCAGTTCTTTTTTATTAAAACTTGAATGTAGGTAAGTTTTATGAAAAAAAAACAAACACATTTCTATTAAATACTACATCTGGTATTTGGTTTGCTCATCAAACCATAGATGCAGTAGTTGCTTCCATCAGCACCCCCAAAGCTTCACAGTCCTTTACCACTGCTGGGATCGCCATTTCGTTCGTTTACTTTAGGCAGTTTTCGTTTGTATGCAGTTTATTATTGATGATCACATTATTGTTACCTACACATATACTTGCATATGAGATTGCTTGTTTCTGCATGTGGCATGCGGCATGTGTTTTTGATCGGGACATTATAGACTCATTCAAGAGATGCATAATAGCACCCCCGAATTACAGTGAGAACATGGAAACACAGAAAATTCTGTTTGGCAGGAAAATAGTTCAGTTCAAAATCAGTATTTAGTGTGACCTCCTGGACTTCTTCCATTTTGTCAAAGAAAAAAGAAACTCTGAGAAACTTCTCATCAGATTTTGAAAGTTCCCCTTCTAGGGAACTCACTGCTTCAGGGATTGCTCTGTGGTCTGGGCAGCTTCACAGGAAGGTTTGCCGGGGTTTTCGTTTTTAATCCTGTCATGTAGCCCCTTTCTAGGGATATAGCTATCTGAGGATAGCTATGTGACTGCTCCCCTTCTTGGGGTTTTTAAGTAGCGGTCTCCCTGAGCCCTGCCTTAGATAGTGCTATCTCCCTGCGGGGTTTTAAAAATTTTAAAGAAAAGCTGGAGTTAATCAGCAAAGTAAGATTTACATCTCAAATTGGTGGAGAAAGCCAAAGCTTTTGAAAGCATTTTAGCCTCAGCGATTATAGGTGATACCACTGGGTTAAAATTTACATTAGTACAGACGTTAAATGGATGGAGACTGATCTATTGGATTTGCTGTAATTCCCATTAATGCTGATTTCTTCTTGTAGTAAAAGAGTCCAGCAGCTGTTGTGATGATTCCCAGCACCAGTCCTGCAGCTCCGATAGCGATCTTATTCCTCTCAGTCTCAGGGAGAGACGGATCTGCGAAACAGACACAACTCAACTATATTCACTGGTTCTATATGTTGTTTAACATTGTTGACACTGACATATTTTCTAATTGATTTGTTTGTCACAAGCAAAAATAAAGAAAGTCAGATTTAAAAACAATTTGTAATCAATTTGTGAATTGCAATCAATCAGGCATGTGATCAGCTAGAGACACAAAAGCAGGAAAATCTGACCAAACAAACAAAAAAAGCATATGATTAATCTTTTTATGTTAATTTAAAGGAGTCATCGGATGCCCATTTCCCACAAGTTGATATGATTCTTTAGGATCTTAATGAAAAGTCTCTAATATACTTTGATTAAAAATTCTCAATGGTTGTGTAAAACAGCACCCTTTTTACCTTGCCAAAATCAGCTCTGCAAAAATCATCCTGTTCTGGTCGAGGCTGCTTTAAATGAGCTCTGCTCACCCCGCCCCTCTCTTCTCTCTGTGGAGTGACGAGCCTGTTTACTTTATCCACGTTTAGCTGCTAAACTTGCTAACTAGCACGTTATTAGGCAAGGCGATTGCAAAGATCCATAAAAAAAAAAAAAACCCTATACTCTCTTCTGCTGTAAGTGAAGCTGGATCATGAATGATTCGCGTGAACATAGACGGATATATGTAGATCGGGAGGCGCATTCCCTTCACAAACAAACATAATCTACTGCATCTTCAGCGGCTCAGATGTCGGGAGTAAACGACGACCACGGATGTCGGTGTGACGCCACAGATGCTGTGCATGCGCTCAGGACAGCAGGACATAGCGGTGAATCAGAGATAAAATAATGATATGAATACTATTCCGTTTCTCACACAAACCAATCGTTTCGTGTCTTAGGACATCAGTGTATCGTCATGAGTCGCAGGATTTAATTTGGTTTTGTTTGTGTATGTTTTTTTTTTTACTTTTATAGATTTGGTAGCCATTGACTGCCATTATATTACTGACAGACTGTCTTTTTGTGTTTTGTGTTTCTACTGAAGAATCAAAGTCACCTACATCTTGGATGCCCTGGGGGTAAGCAGATAAACATCCAATTTTCATTTTTGGGTGAACTATCCCTTTAATGTTCAAACAACTTGAAAAGTGAACATTGCATCCGATGACCCCTTTATAAATGACCAATTTAAAAACAAAAAAGGTAATGTGACTATTTCAGAAACTCACCATTCTGAGAAAAAAGTCAGTGTTTTTTCCCTAAGAATTCACAATTTCGAGAAAAAAAGTCAGAATTGCATGATATAAACTCACAATTGCAAAGAAAATGTATGACTTTTTCTCACAATTTGTACATTGGTGTTATTCATCCATCATTTCCCTCTAATTTTAGGGACAACTGATGATGGGTAGGTTTAGGTTTAGGTTTAAGAGTAGGGATAGGTTTAGGACAAAATTTTCACACAGGACTGTTGATCCAGGAACAACAAAACATGTCTCACTTGGCAAAATCAGAGTGTCTGGTCAATGTACTAAAAATGGAATATAGAATTAAGGGTGAGGGACCATGATCTTAGCATAAATTTTAAAGTCAGAATTCAGAAGGCTGAGAAAACCAAAACTGTCGCATTCTGCAGGGTCCTTATCCTTTTTTTAAAAGCAAGGTAATTAGAGCTGTTCTACTATACATGTAACAACCTGTGAAAACCCTTTTTTTTTTTAGTTTGTCATAGCTGTCAATTTTAGGTATTCTTTACTCAAATATGTAGGATAGAATCTACCCAAACAAACTGAGTGCAAACTGTTACCTAATTGTTAATGAGTAGGTTCTATAGGTTGATTTTTTTACAGTGTGGGGTTCAAGTGCTTTAAAGTCTTTAAATCACTGCGTAAAAAGTAGTGTTTACTTAAGCAAGTGGGTAAACAGTTACATGTACATGGTAGAGGTTAAAGACCATTTACAACCATTGCAGGCAAATTACAAAGGAAATGTTTTAATGTTTTTATTTTTTAAATTTGAGGCTAAGCTAAGGACTAGTTGACTAGTTGAGAAAGTTGTTTTTTGGAAAAAAAAAAAAAACCCAACATAATTATTTTGTTAAAATGACATTTTTTTTCTTGTAATAACGACATACTATATCATAAAAACTATGTTTTTCCCGTTATAGAAGATATGATTATGTGAGCGAGCTAAGCGATTATCCGCGCTGCTGTTGCCACAGTTCTAATATAAAGGAGGATCTGCAGGAGGAATAATAGAAATACACTATTTTAAATGTATTTTCATGTAATGGTTTTTATTGTAGCAACATGTTTATTAGGATCAAGCTCTAATCTGTCTACAACATAGTGCTATCTAATAACTGCACGCATTAAGATGATCAGATCAATTATTTCTGAATAATCGACTCTGGGCTTTGAATGTTTCTTTATTTTAAAGACTTATGTTTGATTTAACAACAAATCGAAGTACGAACAAAAAGAAGTAAAGGGAAATGAGAAACGGTTTGATTTTTATTATTGTTAAGGCCTATTATTATTATCATCATCATCATTATAATAATTATTATTACTAAGCCTATTATTGTTGTTAGGCTATTATTATTATTATTATTATTATTATTATTATTATTTTGTTCTGTTTGAAACGGACAAACTCCACTTTCAACTCTGCCTGTATTTACTGTCCCATCACGCAAAATAAGAGTTCTGATGTACCGCTCTGCGAATTAGTCACAATAACGTTTCTTCATGCTGACAATATTTCTTGCAAATACACATCTCATATAAAGCGCAACACTGCATTTCTCGGGTCGGTGGTGCCGGCACAATCTATTTTATTTTGATAACAGAGGAAAGAAACATAAATGACTCATGGCTTGATTCATCTAAAGATATAATTTTTAATAATATATAATTAATATATAATCAGACTAAGTGTCAAGGGCGCCCATGCATGTGAAACAAATATAGTAAATATTAAAGCACAAGCTCATTTGTTTTTAGCCTACCCACGAACAAAAAATACGAAAAATATCATACATTTTGTTTATCTGAAATAATATTAATAAAAGGATATTAATAATAGTAAAATCAAACCGTTTATCATTCCTCTTTATTTCTTGTTCGAAAAGACGTCGTTTCAACGAGAAAAGATGTACGATCAACATACGATCTCATTATTATGACATCATTGAGTGGAAAAAATAATATGTGTGTGGCAGCAGCGCGTCACCGTACTACATGCTTGGGTTAAATTGCCTTGTGGAGTCCAGAGGTTGTGGAGAATGGCCAGACTGGTTCAGCTGATTGAAAGGCAACAGCAACTCAAATAACTACTTGTTAAGACTGAGATCTCTAGATGAGTATCTCTGAATGTCCAACCTTGATGAGCTACAGCAGCAATACTTTTTTTACTAGGAGCTTTTGCACCTTTTCATAGTTCCTAGAACTATTTGCATTTTTATTTATGATTGAACTATTTCTTTAAGTCTGAGTATGGCTAAGTCTTTATTCTTACCCCAGTTGTAGATCAGGGGTTTAGTCAAGCTGGCGTGCTCCACCATACATGAGATTGTCTCTCCAGATTTGGGGGTGTATTCAAGGTGGGAGTGGATCTGGTAGTACCAGTCTCCATCAGCCATCTCCAGAGTTGAGGTCATGTCAGAGGTCATCGGTTTACCATCTCTTAACCAGGACACTTTGATTTGCTCAGGGTAGAAGTCATATGCACTGCACATCAGAATAGAGTGCTTGTCTTGATCCCACTTCGCCAAACTGAGCTTAACCTTTGGTTTTACTGAATTAGACAGAAAAATCTTAATTACGTATCTATTTACCATCATAAACACTTTGATCACATGCAATATTGAACACAACAGTTAATGAAATTTGTGTTGGGAAAATACATATATTGCTAAATTAAAAAAGTGTCAATCTGGACTAATTGTAAATGTGATTTAAAATGAATAATTGTATATTTTGCTGTCAAAGTTAAGGTTTATAGAGAACCTTAATGAATGGTAAAGGTCAAGCAAAGGTTTTGAGCCACTTACCCACTTTATTAAAGATAACTTTGTCACCCAGTTTCTTATAATACTTGCAAAGTTCCATATTCGCTTTCATTGCCTGCATGACTATAGGATTCTCATTCCAGTCCTTTGCTTGCTGACTGTCTTGCTCAGTATATGCCACAAACTTTCCCACAGTGCTGTTGAACTGCAGATGCACAGCTTTATTGAAGGAATATGACTCAAGATACACCAAATCACTGAGATCAGGGTAACTGTAGAGGCATTCTTGCAACAAACAAGAGTAATATCCATCAGCTGAAAAATATAAATATAAATATGGTTTAATTTTATAAGTGATAAAAAGTATTCATCAGACAAGTGTACAGAATAATTAACCCCCATCCCTCGTTTTTACTTGCCTTTTGGAATAAAAGCTGATAACAGAAATGTTATGAGGAATCTCAAGAGTTTTGTTCCTGACATCGTCCCTGATTTAATCTGAAAGTGCCAAATGAGTAAGTTTCTTGAATTTTGTTCTTCTAATACCAAGTGACCAATCAGTCACTGCAAAGCATAAGAGTCAAGTGTTGTTAGGTGGTACACAGATTTGAAATTTCAGCTGATATAATGCTTGTTAACATACACAGCAAAAAGCCCAGAGTTAAATGAACTCTCCTGGGAGTTTATTTGACTCCACACTCAAGAGTGTTAAAAGTAACACTAAAGAGTGTCAAATAAACACTGAAGCAGAGTTAAAGTTAATGAGATAATTAGTGATTAATTAAGTGATGATTGATCATTATTGAAGACATCTGATGCTAACAAGCAGAATCACCAAAGGAGAAAATCACAATTTTTAATCAACTATTGTAGTGGTCACTCCTGGGAGAGTTAGTTTAACACTGGGCTTTTTGTTGTGTACATTTGTTACATTACACTCTAAATAGGTTGGCTTGAGAGAGCTGTGCGAGAACACACCCTGCACTGGGGTATGAGTTGTACCCCAGGGGTGCAAAAGCCCCCCAAAGTTGCTCCATAGACATACTACGGTGAGGGCCGACCCATGAAACTGCATCTGAACACATGTTTTTCCTACTATGGTCATTTACACAGGAATTTTGCATTGAACATAACTCCCCTAATGAAAATTAACCATGATTTTACTAAAAATAAAACCAAAAAATCCATGCTTACTATAGATAAACTATGGTCTTACTGACCATGGTTACACAAATGGTTATGAATGCACCAAAAAACATGGTTACTACACTTTTACTATAATAAAACCATGGTTAATTTTTGTAAGGGGGATGGGTTAGACTTTTCTCTCTTTTCCACACCTTTTTCGTTTTTAAATTACTTTGGAAATTCTGCGTCAATTGATTGAATGGACAACAACAAACCAGTACGACAAACTCACTTATACTAAACATAGAATGATTAATTTATTAAAAATGAATAAAAATGCACCATGGTATAGGCCTAATGTAAAATAACTTCTACAAAGTTTAATTATAAAAAATACTGAAAATCAGTGAACACAGTGGAACCACATAAATAAGAAACAAATGTCCTTCCAATGAGCTTCCAAAATCACCTTTTAGATAAACTGCAACAGTCAACAGGCCTTTCAAAATCCAAAACATTTTTAAACAGGTGCTTTTTTATTTTGTTTCTGTTGTGGATGAACCTTGCAGTTGGAGGCTATAAGGTAACCAGGACAAGCACAAATCTGTTTCGAGGCAAAATGTATTGTGCAGGTGGAAAAATCCCACAGTGCAGAGAAACAGTGCTACAAACAAAAATAAATCAAAGAAATTGTACAATATTTACAGGAAATGTATTTGTGCCAACAGTCTATTGTTGCATTGGGCAGACTACTGTTGCTATGGCTAGCACACACACTGTCTCTTACTCCGACCATGCTCACGCTACTCTCACCTCACCTGTCCACTGATTGTTACGGTGGCCATCCTAACATCTTGGCCCCGCATACGGAACATACCACTTGTACTACTTGTAAGTCTAACATAACATTCAGACAACCTTTACTCAAACATTTTTACACAGGACATACATAACCTCAACACAAATACAGTTCTCCTATAAACAAGACAAAAACACAAAGAAACAACCAGATATACATTTGTTCACAGATGTAACATGGATTCACCCAGTGACGTCAGCAGAAACATGCCAGTGTTTGTTAAAGTATAAATAAACGAAGGTTTTAACAGCACAGGTTTGAACAAATAACGTTTCTGACTGGTAAAGATACTTGTATCAGTACATTTCTTAAACTGCATTACTGTGTCCTGTGGTTATTTGTAAATTCATAAATGACCCATTTGTGAAATTTTTAGCAGTTAGAATATGAGACAAAACATGTAGAGACTTTTACACTAGACATAATACACACAATCCCTACATATATTGCACACAACCCTTTTTATGCCTTTCCATCATCATAGAAGTCCATGTAAATGCGTGTTACAACGTGTGTGAAATGAAGTCTGTGTATGGTCACGTTCCCTCATTTCACACACGGGCACACAAATAACATACATTTACATGGACTTTTATGATGCTGGAAAGGCATAAAAAGGGTTATGTGCAATATATCTCCGTGACAGTTTCGAAACGAAATCTTTCACCAACGTCCTGCTTTTCTCACCTCAGTCGTCAGCTCGACTCACTCTCCTCATCACTGTTGGGTGTAAGTAGTCTAATTAGTTACTATAATTGAATTACTTTTCCCTTGTTTTTAGTTATATTCCTGCAATTAGTTTTACCAGGGACAAACCGCTGGACATTCGCCAGTACACACCACCCAATATTTCACCGGTTTTCGACTATTCTGACATTTTGCTGGACAATGTAGCTGGCGAAGCGGTGGCACTGATCAAACACTCTAGGATGCGTCGACAGGGAAAGCGAGCCAGTGCCCTCGTTAAGCTTCGACAGCGCAGGTTTCGAATGGCGCTGCCTAGCATCCGTCTGGCAAATCTACGCTCTAAATGGACAAACTTCTGCTCTCCTGGACAAACTTTTTTTTCAAACTCTGTTGCTCTGTGTTTCACGGAAACCTGGCTGAATGACACTGAATTACATGTCCCACTAGAGACAGTAATATATCGAACCACTCAGTGGTGTAGCAAGGAAGCCCCGGGCTCATATGCAAAAATATGTACGGGCCCCCCAATCATTATGGGCTCCAACTCAGTTAACTTGTTGATTTTTCTTAAGCACAAAAGGTTACGTGAGTATTCACAAGCTGTTTTATTTACGGTATGAGTTAATGTTTGGAAATAATATTTAACGTTTTCAAATCCATTCATTATTTGTGGCACGCAATTTTATGATAAAATACAAAAAATAAATGTGTTTTTAGGCTCTTTCATTTGTAGTAAGATAACTACATTCGCCTCAGACCAAGTGGCATGTGAATCAATGATCTTTTCCTCAATATTTGCAGCACGAAATATGAAAACATGAAAAAATTAATGCATGTTAAAAACTATGTATCATGAAATCGATCAATCAGAGTTTAATAAAAAAAGTCAATAAAACATCTTGTGATTAGTCATAATAGTAGTAACATAACATTTAGCCTACCTCAGAAAAGCCAACACTTTCTTTTACTTTTTTTATTTTACATGAACTTTTTGCAATATAACATGATTTTATTACATGAATTCTTTTGTTTTAAGTATTAATTTAAATCATTCTATAGATATGCTTATCATGTCTGTGAGGCATATGTTCGCTGAGTTTTTTGTGAAGTGTTCCTCCTCAAGAGACGACAGAAAGTGTGTTTTTCTTCATTTACAAAAGCACGTTTTGTTGATATTGTGAGTACACACATATAAAAGTAGACCTTTTGCAGTTCAGAATGATGTATTACTCTTACCTTTTTGAGCAAAAATGATAGCGTATTTTAGGTTTCCACTGTTATTTAGAAAAAAAGCAAGTGATTGCGCTGGCGCTTCCATGTAAAGCGCGCTTTAGGTTCCACTCTCCACACAGAAGATTAGATATGCATCTAATAGCTCACATTTATCTAGGTTAAATGTTTAAAATAATATTGTGAAATGCATCAAGTGTTTTATGTCTACAGATTTTATTTTAGGCAAGTCGTGTTGATTTGAGAAGGCGAAATTGATCAAACATATGCTCAACTCATTGCCGCTGGCTGCTTGGTCGTTACTTTAAAAAACAAAAGCTTGAATTTAACAAACATAAAATGTTCCAAACGTATTTCTAAATTAACTTAATAAAGAAACAAAACGAAATATAGCCACTTTGCCATTAAAAACAAAAACTGAACTATTTTAATGGCTGCAACAGCTGCTGTGTAATAAACACAGGCTCTGTTCTAATAAGTTGTCGGACAAGGTCGGGGTTTGGGCCTGAGCATCTTGGGCCAGGGCTCTATTGTTTCATTTAAAAGTTCCCTCTCGGCTCAGCGGGTCCCCAGTCTGCCCGAGCCCATATGCACCTGCATACCCTGCATACCCAGACGCTATGCCCCTGGGACCACTATTACACCACAATAAAGAATACATATCACACTGTCCCATGGGCAGCTTTGGGACACTGTTTGGTTCACCTTATACCAACCTTTAGGCAGAAACTCGAAACAGCTAAACCTGTATTAACCCTCTGGGGTCTGAGGGTGTTTTGGGGCCCTGGAGAAGTTTTGACATGCCCTCACATTTGTGCTTTTTTCAGTATCTTAAAAACATATTAATGGCTAAAGTCTGATTACACTGTAATCAGCACAAACTGGGCTACAATAATGTGCAAGCAACATGAATGTACATGTTTGTGTTTTTGAGAAAATGCGTGGTTTATGCATGGTTAGTGAAAAACTAAAATGTTCATATAAAAATAAAAATAAAAAGTCAGTGAAATAAGACCATGAGACACATTCAGAACATTTGTTCACAAGACTTTTGAGAACAAGAGTTTTCTTCTACAAAATGATGTGAAAATCATCTTGTTCACTTGTTTACAGAAAACAACATATTGATTAAAATTTTCTAGGACATGTTTTGTGATCGAAAGGGAATATGCGAGGGAGTGACAATGGCCATGAATCTTTAGTGATTCACACCTGAGAGACAAAAGACCCTCCCCTATGGGCCAATAATGAGACTGTGACTGTCAGGTAAGAAATAATGTAAGAAGAATGGAGTTTTAGATTATTTGTTTTTTATTTACAACACAGTATAATCTAAACATACATAATAAAGTTCAAAGACACATTATTGACCACACTGATCTAACCATAGAGACGTGAAAAGACTTTGTGTCATTCCTGAAAACTGTTTTCTGAATTCTGTTCAACAAGTGAAACAAGTAAATCATACCTGATATTTAAGTGATTCGTTACGAGGCAATTTTGAGTAGGTCATGCGCATACCATGTGCGTAGAACTAGTTAGCACGTGAGCTAAAGCTACCACATGTAAAAGTGATAAATAGGTCATGAGACGACACAAAGAGTGATTTATGAGTGTCAGTAGTGTTGGGTTCGAGTCCACCTAAGTCGAGTCCGAGTCTTTTACAAATCGAGTCCGAGACGAGTCCAAGTCCAAAATGGGCCGAGTCGGACTCAAGTCCGAGTCCCAAAGGGCCGAGTCCGAGTCAAGTCCGTCCGAGTCCAAGGAAACACTACTGTTTGTCAGTATCTTAACATTGTTTTAATCCAGGGTTGCCCAAACTCGGTCCTGGAGGGAGGTGTCCTACAGATTTTAGCTCCAGCCCCAATTAAACACACCTGAACCAGCTAATCAAGCTTATACTAGGCATACTAGAAACCCCCTGGCAGGTGTGTTGAGACAAGTTGGAGCTAAACCAAGAACCAGGACTGAGTTTGGGCACCCCTGATTTTAACCTTTACAACTAGAAAAATGCAATGTCAGTTGAAATGTAAGAAAAGCAAACCTCTAGTGGATCTCTTGGATCACAACATCTCATAATTAGTGTCCATACTCTGCTTAGCAAACTTAAAGTCATGCAACAGAAGTTATGGCTGATCTATGTAATGTGACATATTTTAGAGTGAAAAATTATAGGGCGGTATTTGACTTTATTCATTGATGTAGTAAATGTATGAATTCAAGGGTGGGGGTAAAGGAGAGGGTATCTTGGTGAATGGGACCTTAAGAGCAGAAAACATGTAGCCTCTTGCAGCACCTCTTTTATTTCTGATTGTGACTGTGTGTGTTTTGGGTTGTATATGACTTTTTTTTTTTCTTGGATGAAAATGAGGCTGTGAGGGATAAACCTAGTCTTTACAATGGTACACACTGTGTATAAAGCCCTACATATACTTTCCATAAGTCACAGCAAACTCACACCTGTTTTATTTTTGAATGCATTTATAGTTACATTAATTACAATAAATTACATTATATAAGGAATAATTGATGATGGGCCATTTAATTATTAGAAAATCATGCACACCCAAGATGGTTTTGGACCCATAAAAACTATTGCTGCAAAGATGTTAGAAAAATTATTTTTCTTTCAAGCTAGAAACTGCCACCATGTTTAAATAATAATAATTTAAATACAGAAAAAACTAATCAACTAATGTAAGTAAAACATTCTGGAGCTCAAGGCAAGTAAACACTCCAAGTATTACTTACAAGCAAAAGTATTAATACATATATTAATCAAAAATACAAATGAAATAATATTTTTTAAAATAGAATGTTTTTTTAAAGTAGAATTGTAGGGTTTTTTTGTAAGTTTTTTTTTTTTTTATGTAGGTCTATACAAAGCAGGGGTGCCCAGCCCTGTTCCTGGAGATCGACTTTTCTGCAGAGTTTAGTTCCAACCCTAATCAAACACACCTGTGTGTAATTAGCAAGGGCTCCTTGAGATCCTAATTAGCTGGTTCAGGTGTGTTTGATCAGGGTTGGAGCTGAACTCTGCAGGAAAGTCGATCTCCAGGACCAGGGTTGAGCACCCCTGATATAAAGGCTATTACAGAAATAGACTACAGACATTTCATGAAGTAATAAATGTTAAAATAAAACACTGCAAAATCTTCACTGTATACATTAAAGATAATTCTTATTACAGTTATTAAGTGATTCAGTCAAGAACAGTGAGTGATTTTCTCTTTTTCTTTTGTTGTTTGATTACTGTTTGATGTGGTCTGCTGCTGCAGGTTTACGCTGCTGTCGCTTTAAGATCTGACGCGCAGATCAAATATTTTGGCGCATCAGTGTTTCTCCCAGCTGTTCAGGTTTACTTAAGACAAAACCGACGAGCATGTGTGTAGCAATAACAGAACCTATTAAAAGCGAAAGAGAACTCTGTATTCACACACTGACTGAGAGGCGCGTTCTGTGATCGCGCTTTGAGTGTGTGCGCACTAGTGAAGCGCGGATGGCGGTCATGTCCGCGGGCGCTGCGGATAATCTGCGGGTCGGGTGGGTCGGGTAATAAAAAAAAAGCATTCTGATTATTTGCAGGTGGGTCGCGGGTGGATGAGATGAATCAATAATGAGGCAAATATTAACTACATTTTCTAAAATATGAACCTGTTCTAAATACTTTTTTCAGGCAAACGATTTCATATTTGTGTGTGTGTCTGTATGTTCACCTGTTCGAGAAGTTGTGACAGAAAAAAAGACATTCCAGATCAAGTTTGAAGGGAGTTACGCCTGTTAATGCTACTGAGTAGGGTAATATTTAGTGGTGTAGTGCAGTGCCTGCAGTAGTGATGGGATTTATGGCTCTTTGAGGGGATCCGGATCTTGGCGATCCGTTCCTTTCAAAGAGCCGTTCAAAAGAACGGCTCTTTTGGCTCTTTTTAAATATTTAGTCAGTTTTAAGAAGCCAGCTTGAGGGCATCTCAGTTTATCCTGGAAATAATCACTGGGAGGAATGATGAGGTGAGATTTGTAGTCAAATAATTAAAACTCCGATATCACACACCAATATCTGAGTTTGAATTATTCTGAAATATTGATTATTACCTCATTTGTCATGTGTGGACTATATTCCATAGGGTTGCACAACATCCCTCTGCTTAGACAATGACATCACTATTTTGGATTTACCTTTAGTACAAAGTGTGTGTATGTGTAAAGCTACGTTGACTTATGTTATTCGTACAATACCTACTCACAAATAAACATCAAAAACAAAGCCGGCTGCAATGAATTTCTGTGCAAAACAGCTTTTACTACAAACACTTCCACACAAGAACATTTTGATAGAAAACCAAAAATATTTAAAGTTTTAAATATATACTGTAGATAAAATTAGAATAAATAAAATGGAAATGTCTACATACAGTCCGCTATTACTACTATTACTACTGTAAACTTTGCAAATAGGACGTCAGCCCCTTCAAGTCTTAAATGAACAATAACAAAGTGGGCTGCAATGAATGTCTGTGCAAAACAGCTTTTAGTGAAAAATTTCTATACAAAAACAGTATCACAAAAGAACATTTTGATAGATAACAAAAAATATTTCAAGTATTAGACGTATACTGTAGATAAAATTAGAATAAATAAAATGGAAATGTCTACATACAGTCCACTATTACTACTATAACTACTGTAAACTTTGCAAATAGGAGATCAGCCCCTTCAAGTTTTAAATGAACACAAAATGCAATGTAATGCAATGTATGCAATGTTTTTTTTTTGTTTGTTTTTTTAACTGGAGTAAGCATGTGACGGCAGCGTGCACAAGTCATGGCGCCGCTCCTACCCAATGACAGAGGCACGCAGGGTTTTTTTCCACTGGAGTACTCGCGTGAAGGATGCGTGCATAACTATCATCATGCTGTTACGCCTGTTTCACACATACTCCGTCTGCAGTGCGTATGCAGTCCGTGTGCGTTACATATGCGGTGCAGAAGCAGGAAGCGGTCATTGTGCTTTCACACAGGACACGTTTGCAGTGCGCTACTGACGCCGGTTCACCTACACATAAATAGCGTAATGTTACAGTCATTACGCTTATATATAATGATAGTTGCTGAAGCAAGTGTAAGTACACGTAAACATGGCACTTAAGAAATAAAGATTTGAAAACTTACCATTCACACCAATAGCCGAAGAAACGGTTTCCCATGCCCTTTCCTTCGCAATCAAATCTTTGTACAACGAATTCTGCGGGTCGTACAGAATTCTGTATTTTTCCACCTCCACAATTAGACCAGTGTCGTCCATGTCACCTTGTTTTGAGTAGTTGTAGTTCCGCCACGTGATTGGCTGATTAAACTCCCCCTCTTCCTCCAACGATATAAAAAGTAATTTTTGTAGGGAAAAAACATATCTGATCGCATTATGCAAGTTTTATAGAAGTACTGTGCTCATTTATGTATTTTCCTTCGACTCGGCTCCCATCGTTCATGTTTATGAGCCGTTCAAAAGAATCGGTTCGTTCGCGAACGTCACAACTCTAGCCTGCAGATACCCATTTTTTTAATCCGTCGGCTTTGCGTATACCTCTGATGCGCATCATTCAGTAGTGTCCTGCATTAGCCAAAATCATGACAGGCCACCATTTCTAATTCAATCGTATGTGAATAAATGCAAATATTCGCTCAAAACACATAGTAAAGACGGTAGGAATGTGGCGCCGGCTTCCTTTGAAATATGTCTGATGATTGCGCCTGACATGAGCCCGCGCCCGCTCCGTCCGCTCCAGCACCTGATTTGCCGAGTAGTAAAATTAACAATTATTATTGATTACTAATTTGAATCAGTACATTATAACGAAACCAATACCTTAAAAATGGAAAGAATTAGATTTTTATGATCTGAAATTTCTTAAACTGGGTGAACCCCTGTAATCTTTTGTTCAAGGATCCAGTAGACGTTCAAACACCCAACTCACTTCATCAGAGATTGCAGAGAGTCACGTCCAGATGTCAGTTAACGTTATTCTTTTTAGCGTGAATTTGGCTTGAAAGCACGAACGATTAATCTTATATAAGTGTGCAGTGATGTGCAGATCAGCTGAATCTGCTGTTAAAAATGAACCATCCATTCATCATATCATCATGCAAAACTAAGAATTAGAAAAATCGGGTGCGGTTCTCTAAATCAGAGAAAAATAGGGTTCCCGCGGGTCCTTAAAAAATCTAAAATTTAGTTGTATCAAATTTAAGGTCATAAAAAATCTTAAATTATACAAGAAAGTCTTAATTATGATTAAAAGGTCTTAAATTTTAGGCACGGGAAGACCAGAATTTTTATAGTTTGATGAAAGCAGTCGGCTACTCTCGAATCGCTATCGCGGTACTTTGATGGCACATGTGACAGTCACGAGGTGTTGGCGCCGCCTCAAGTTGGACAAAATTTCTAACCGCCATACACTGCTTCAAGTCAGAATTTGATCGAGCTGCACAGCCCTGCGTTAAGTCAAACACACCTTATAGCTACCTTCATGCGTTCCTATGTCAACTGGCTTCGTACTTTCAGTGATGTGAGTCATGCGACACACCGTTTGGTCAAAAGAATATTTTGTGAAGCAGTCAAGAGCAAATCAACTAGATATGCATGAGCAGAATTTATTGTTTGCAAAAACAAGCATAAGTTCGTGATTACATATATTTATCAGGCACAGATTGCATAGATATCCTAATGTGTTTGCCGGGCCAGCAGAATAAATGCTCAATGAAAGTTATGAAAGGACAATCATTCACTAATAACACATCACAGTTTGATCACTGATGTAAGCAGGAAAAGCAAAAGTACTTATTTCCTATTAGGCAGACAGAAGGAATCCACAACTTTATTCTCCACACATTTCCGGCATTCCATCTCTTTTCTGTTTCTCATACACCGATAAAGTGGCACTATCGCATCAATGTTTAGAAATTCTGTTTTGAGATCCTTCTCCATGTCCTTCTGCCAGATCTCTTGAAAAACAAAGGCATTCATTTTGCCTTTTCTTTTATTTATCCAGTTTCTAAGGCCTTCCAGAATGTTGTCTGCACTCTGAAGGCATGTTTGCACACAAGGTGAGTTGTACGAATAGAACACTACACAGCTTTCGTCTCTTGCCTCTGCTAGAAGTTTGTCCATGGGAGACTTTCCTACAGGATAGAGCAGAACATGCTCAGAATGTTCTGTTTCCTCACCTCTTTGAATTGGCCGTGAAGCAATGACATTTTTTGGCTTTGTGCAAAGTTCACATTTGGCACCTTTATTGAGAAGCGCTTTTACTTGTGCTGCTTGAAATTCGTTAAACTTGTTTTTGATTTCAGTCTTACTATATACACAATGAGCCGGTGGGAGATAGATCGATAATGCATACTGAGCATCAGCTCCTTTTCCGGTCTTTGGCTGAACTCTGAAAGACAAAACAGCATAAGGTTATTGCAGTTATCATAAAATATTGTATTTGCCTCGTTCCATGTGCATTTTATCATTCAGACTACATGCACAACTCAAACTGAATACATTTATTAATTCATCAACTTCATGTGCAAATGTACCTACTTGTCATAAAAATACTGGGTCATTTTAGCAAGACACACAGTGTTCACACCCTGAATGCCTTGAACACACAGATGAAGCAGGCAGAGGAAGTGAGTGTGTATAACAGCCAGACAAGCAAAGAGCAAAAGTCAATAAGATGGCATTGACTGTGCTTGACTTAATCATCATATAGTGACTTGAGTATTTGACATAGAATTTCCTTACAGATCACAAAAAAAAAAAACTGTGAACAAAAGATCAATCAGTTTTACCATAATCAGACAGATGATGGAAAAAAAGTTCATCTTAATTTAGACACACAGACATGAAGAATCAGTGTGAGAATCACAACGGTGACCATCAAAAAGCGTGTTGTAGCCAATCAGAACTCATCCATGACTCCCATCATGCATTGCGGCATGAATAAATTATGAGAGTTCAGAGTTGATCTGTTTATCTGAATATGCCGTTTGTCACCATTGTTGAGATTCATGGGCTGGTTCTTGATGTCTATGTGTGCCTAGGTGAAACACTTTTTTTTTTTTGAACAGGTTGTAAAAAAAAACTTTCCAAGATGTATAGGAAGTGCTGGATCTTCTGTGGATTGTCAAGGCTATTACAATTTTATACTCTAGGTGATTTACGTCAAACAATGAATATGTTAAAACATAATCAGCTGGAGACTTGAGCTTTTGGCTTGTCTGGCTGTTTTAATTCAAATACAGCAGCCAAACAAAATCTAGTATTAAAGATTTAAGGGTCAAGAGCCCAACTAATGCAAACACTGACCACTATAATGGTTGCTTAAAAATTTTGTTTTTCTCCTTTGGTGATTCTGCTTATTAACATCAGGTGTCTTCAATAATGATCAATCATCACTTCGTTAATCACCTAATTATATCATTACCTTCAACACTGCTTCAGTGTTTATATGTGTCCACACTCAGAGTGTTAAATTAACACTGGGGATTTTGCTGTGTATGTTTGGAGAAGGTTCTTATAACATAAATTTGTTATCTGGGTGTGCACTCATACTGTGAGCTCATCATGTGACACCACTGTGATAGTGTTGAGAAACAGGAAGTAGAATGTCCCCTGGTGACCGATATTTGCAGTGCCTCCTCTCAACCTGCACAACATTTTGAATTCACAATGAGCTCACATATTACTCACACTCTTGAGTATCACACAATGAGAATGATGTGATGTCACTGTGAACATCGCATGATCTCACGTGTTGACTGGGTTATCTGTGTCAAATGAGATCTGAAAGCGTGAGTGTACTGTGCGAGAAAAGTTTACTTAGCTTCAGTGACAGTACTACATAAAAGTATAATATAACATAGTCCTGATAGTGCCAAATGCCTGATTTTACCAGTAAAAATGGCCTACATCATTTATTCCTATATATTTAGTCAGTGATAGAGTGCAAAACATAAGGGTTTAGCTTCAGAATCATTAATATATTTATTCTGGTTTCAACAAGTCTATTCAAGTCCACCACCCACGTCCATAAGAAATTTAGGAAATCAACAGCACATTTTACCATATACAGAAGTAATAATAATAATAATAATAACTTATTTTGGCTTAAAATATTATGATTGTATTGTGAGTTCATTATCAAGATATGTATTGCATGATGACATGATTGTATTGTTACACCTCTAATAAATTGTTAAAACGAGTTACCAGAGTGTGAAGTCTTACCCTCATGATGACTTACCATTTTATTTTCTGCTCAGAATCAGAAGGTTCAGAGGTGCTGTGTGAGTCTGTGGTGAAGAAGGAGTAATGAGGAACAGGACGCAGGTGGTTTTTATTCTAATATTTGACCAGCCCTCATCTTCAACACCAATTAAAATGGTCCACACTTGCATTACTAACTCTTTTAATAACGTCACTGAACGTCTTTGCATGTCTCACTATGTACGGTATGCTGCTGGACTTCCCAAAATAGTCAATAAGTAACAAAATCATTTTTTATGTTTTCATGAAACATTCGCTCCCTAAAAAATTACTGAATTAAAATATAACATATCCATATCTGCAAGACAGACTAAAAATTATCTTCCAAAACTTACTGCCAGATTCTGGAAGATAAATTATTCAAACAGCGGTACAAGAGGATGTCATGCTGGTCCTTCAAGAATCACTTTCAATCTGTCCATCTATAAAGACTACAAAAATCAGTCTTCACGTATTTTATATGATTGTTATTTAGTAGGGGTCATTTTTTTAGGAGTCTCTGAGAACCTGACACCTTGCACTTCAGGAGACTCCAGGTAGGCTGCAGTTCTGGAAAACGGTGGCACTGGAGACTAAAGGGTCCCTGATGGGTTCACATTTAATTCTTCACCTTAACTCTTTTTTTTTTTTTTGCAGTAAACATATGTCTTTTCGCCTCCACCTGTTTTTGTCTGACCCTGCTAACCCAATGAGCATTTTACTGTCCAATGATCATGCCTTAACTTTCCAATTTCTAGTATTGCATTAGTATAGCATCCTTCTCATCTTTTTTGGCTCAGTTTATCTGTAAAAGAAAACCGGCTTGATAATTATGCACACCTGAATAGAAGGCAGCTTTAATGAGCCTTATTGTATCTTGAGTTCCCTTTCTGTCGTTCACTCCGACGTTGTGTCGGAGTGAATTAATAAATGCCCATGAGATATATTCAAAACTAATCCAATATAGAAACTGCAAAGTAAGGGTATAACCACTGGACAGCAAAATGCGCATTGGTCAGAAAAAAAAACAGGTGGAAAAGAAAAGACATGTTAGCTGCAAAAGAATTAAGAATTAAGGTGAAGAATTGGGTGTGAAACAATCAGAACCCATTTAGTCTCCAGCGCCACTATTTTCCAAAACTGCAACCTACCTCCCAGATAGCTACATAGTGTCGGCCCACATCTGTCACATGTGTAATGATGATCTGACCCAAATGTAGCGTGGAATGACGCCACTTGAATGGACCGCTCATGTTTGCCTGGGCCACAAGTAGACCATAGCAATGTCACATGTCAGCCAAGAGCAAAGAAATAAACCACACTGGACCTTACCTGAGCCACAAAATCTTTGTATATTATTTATAAAGTTCTCTCAGCTTGTCTAAGCTTGTTAACAAGCAAAATCACTGAAGCAAAGAAGAGAACAGGAAAAAAGAGATAAACAGAAACTCAAAACCACAGCTTTAAATGAAATCAACTGAAGATAAAATACATCAAATCTCTGAAGATCTCAGCAGAGGAGGATTAAACAACTCCACAAACAGCTTCACACATTACTAACCAGACTGACTTTCTGTCAGATGTCTACAGAAGTTCCTATTAAGAATTAATGGGGGTTAATATCTAATGTTTGTTTCATTAGTTGGGCTCTTAACTCTTAATAATCATTTGTCTTTGGCTGCTGTGACAGTCTTTTGAATGATAAAAAGTAAATGATAGTTTGCTGTTGATAGTTTTACAGTTATTGTGTAATAGCCTGATACACTGAGATCATTTTAATCTGGAAGTTGAGCAATTTCAAGCTTTATCATTACAAACCATGCACTACTGTAACAGGAATTGCAACATCAGCCTGAAGATTTAGAAAGAAGAAAGAAAAAGAAAAAAAAAACAGGATGGGGTGGAAAGAAAGCTGTCCCACAGAGATATCAGCAATCAGCATATGAACCTCAACAATGGTGACAAAATATTTAGCTAATCGGATCCATTCTGGACACCACAAGAAGCTACGAAAAGACAACAAAAAATAAAAACAGCAAAGATACAAAATAAAAAGTTAAAATTAAAGAAAATAATTCAGCTGCATAATTTGTTCAAGCTGTGATGTATGCTGGGAGTTTTGTACTAGGGTACCAAGTAGGGATGTAACGATTACCGGTTTGACGATAAATCATGATAAAATTCCCCACGGTTAGTATTACCGTTTCATATTTTAATTATCATTAAAACCGTATTCGATTACCACGATTTGAACAACTGATGATAAATAAATACTGTCCAGCATAAAGCACAGTTAAGTAAGAGTCTCATCTGCACATGGCACACAAAGTAGTTTCGTTTTGTGTGAAAAGACGGCGGAAAAGCTGAGATGTTTTAAAAGGGTGCTAATGGCATAGACGCCGATCCGCACGGAAATGACTGAGCACGCACGGAAAAACACGAGATAGTCTCCGTTCATTTTAAGCAATAAGAAATGGATTGCAGCTTTTACGACTCAATTCTCATTTTCATCATTCATTTGAAGCAGTTTTTGGCGTTATTTTATTAGCAAATGCAAAGACTGCATTATTGTAATACAAGAGGGTGCCAGCACGAATCTCTCGGACCGCAGCAGGCTTGCTCTCCCAAATATATAGTGATCATGGCTCTTCGCTCCCTCAGATATTACATATGCGCCCACAAACTTTGTCCTGTCCACGCGCGAATAACTGCTTATTGTAAACAGGTATTTATTAAATCATTTTATTTAGTGAAGCGCAACCCTCATAGAAAAAAATGTTTGTATTTGGTAATGTATTTGCAGTCCGTGCGTTTCACTTCTCAATTGGGGGTTGCCCACCGGCAGAAACATAAATCGGGAATTATACAAATAAAATGAATATATGAATGAATTAATTATATGAATGTACCTCTGAAGGTTTTGATTGTCTTCAGAAAAGATTTGATGTCATTGTGTTTTCATCTTCACTCCATGTAACATCTAAAGCAGTGTTCTTGATCGCAATACTGCTTTATCCATGGAGTTCAGGGAAACAGCTGTAATTCAGCTGTAATTCAGCTGTAATTAAGCGCCATCTAGTGACATACAGTGGATTTACAGGGACTTGCATTTTACATTCAGCTTCTGTGCAGTTTTTGTCTGGCCAAAAAACAGACTGAATTGTCATGCCCTTGCTGTAGCCTATATTTTGACCAGTTGATGAAAAACAAGCTTATGTGGATTCTACACATTTAAACAATTCAGACCAGTTATCTAGATTTATGGAGCAAATAAAAAACATATGATCATTCATTAATCAGTTATTATTTTGACTTAACTCCTTTCTTTATTTAAAGGCTGAAATGTGAGGTTTGCCTTTTATGAAGCGTTTTCAAAGCTTTATTTAATCATTTACTTTAGATATTTGAACATGCCATATAGGTTGTCAATCATGTTGTCATTTAAAAGCATGACATCATTATTACTGTTATTGTTTTACTGATTAGGTAAACAAAAAGTCATTTTATTTGTAGTTTGTTGATTTTTAAATGTAAAACTTGGTGAAGTAATTTATGTATTAGTATTTTTCGAACACTTCCAGCACATTTTAACAATACCGTGATAATACTGATAACCGTGATCATTTTGGTCACTATAATCGTGATAGGAAATTTTCATACCGTTACATCCCTAGTATCGAGCATGCATTAATGCATTACACTTTTTATTGTCATCAAAGAAATTAGATCAAATTTAAATTATTCAATTGGGAATCGAATCCAAAAGAATTCGGAATTGGCTTGATTGAACTAATTCAGAATTAATAGTTCACACTTTATTGACTGTTCATCCAGCGAAGAATTTAACTTAGTATATCTTACCAATTCTGGGTGTTAATATTATTTCCGTGGCCATCAGATTATAATATAAACAAAGTAATAGGTTGTTACTGTGAACTACTAAAACACACACACACATTCACACACTGTAAAAAATTTAAACGTAAAAAAACAGTGAAATGCATGGCAGCACAGGGTGCCAAACGTTTACCATTAATGGAAATAATGGTTAAAGACCGTTTTTTAAAAAACAGTCAATGACTGGCAGAAGCAGTTTCCAAAGAAAAACTATAAAATTAAGGACAAACATCCTAAACTTTTTAAAAAAATTTTTTTTTTTCTTTTTTAATTCTTATTTCATAGGTATTCTCTGTGAAACAAAGCTTTTTTGCAGTTAATCACTAACTAACAACAGCACACATACAAAAACTAACTATCATTGCATCAACAACTACACAGTTACAGCCTTTAAACAAAATGACATGCACCATAACAGCAACGTTTTCTTGTCTTCTCCTGGACTAAAGCACACGCTCTACTCTTCAGCACAATGGTGACCCACTAAAATCGGACAACAGAAACGCTTTAAATCCCAAAAGAATATTAAACACTAACAGATCTCTCTAGATCACAGCATCTTCACTTAATACAAACCAGTCTGTCTTTGTTTCTTTCATACTAAACTTATTGAGAATTAACTGAGGTTTAGATGTTGGTGTTTAATTGAAAAGAATAAAGTTTGAAGTCACCGTTATGTAGATAAGCATTTGCTTTAGTTGTGCTCTTGATTTTCTTACTAGTTTTTTTTTTTTTTCTGGTTGCTGTAGCTGTACATTTCTAAAGCACATTTGTTATAGAAAAACCAGCAAGAAAGTGTCTGATCAGACAAAGTTGGTTATGTTCTATGCACAACCTTGTCGTCATATAGAGGCTTGATTCACTGCAGAAACCTCATATCAGAATATGCTAATCAACACGGATTTCTTTTTATAACCATACAATCCCACTTTGCTACTTTATGACAAAACTACATACACAACAACACGTAGAGTCACAGACATCAAGAATCTGGATATGAATCTCAACAATGGTGACAACTGACAAAATCACAAAACAAGCTTTTTTTGATTGTCACCATTGTTGAGATTCATGTGCTGATTCTTGATGTTTGTGTGTGTCAAAAAGCCTTGGTGTTCAAAAATATATAAGAGAGGAAAAAAAATGATCATAATATCATAGAACTGCTGTAAAATTGTAGAACTTAAAGCTAATATAGCGAGCAATGACATTCTTGATATGCTCAGTGAGCAAGGCTACTGTGATCAATAAACTGTTGACAACCAAATGTGTCTGAACAGTGTTTGCTATAACACATGTGCCTAAAAGCATAGAGTTACAGCAACTAGAGAAAACCTGAATTTATAAAGTCAAGGATCAAGAGCACAACTAAAGCAAATGCTTATCTCCACAATGGTGACTTCAAACTTTATTATTTTCAATAAAAACATTAACATATGAACATCTGTTAATTCTCAATAAGAAGTTTTGTATGAAAGAAATAAAGTCAGACTAGATGCTGAGATCTAGACAGATCTGTTAGTGTTTCATGTTCTGTTGCTGTCAGTCATGTGACGTTTAAGTAATTAATTAATTAGTTGAGTTAATTTCACAGTGAAGGTGTTTGTTTGTAATAATTTAGAAAATGCCTGTAAATTAACAGTGTTGTTATTGTATTTATATAAAGAGATTTGACTTTTATTTTAAGGTTTTTGTTTGGCACCCTGTGCTGCCAGTCATTTGACAGTTTTTTGTCTTTTGTTTTACAGTCAAGGTGTTTGATCATTAAATTCAGGAAATAGCTGTAAAATAACAGTGTTTGTCAGCTTATTTAAATAAGGAGATTTTACTTTACTGACAGTCATTTGACTGTTTTATCACCTAACGGATTTGTTATTGTATTAATTACAGATTTTTTTTTGTAATTTTACATTGTTTGTTTGTAATTTAAGAAAACAGAAAACATACTGTATAAAAATACAGTAGTTTTTCAGTATAAAAATGTGAATTACTGTGATTTGTAATTAATGTCATAATACTTAAAATAACAGCCAAGTTTTTAATTTAGAGATAGTTTTACAGAGTTTTGACTGCAATTCAAAATAAAAGAAAACAACCTGAAAAAATCATAGTTATTTTCCGTAAAATTACATTTTTTTTTTTACAGTGTAGCCTACCACATCCAGTTCTCAAAAGTCTTGTGAACTAATGTTCTGAATGTGTTTCATGGCCTTGTTTCAGTGACTTAAAACATTTAGTTTTTCACTAACCACGCATAAACGTTGTTTTCTCAAAAACACAAACATGTACATTCATGTTGCTTGCATATTATTGTAGCCCAGTTTGTGCTGATTACAGTGTAACCAGACTTTAGCCACACAGCAAGAAGCCCAGAGTTAAATGAACTCTCCTGGAGTTTATTTGACTCCACACTCAAGAGTGTTAAAAGTAACACTGAAGAGTGTCAAATTAACACTGAAGCAGAGTTAAAGTTAATGAGATAATTAGTGATTAATTAAGTGATGATTGATCATTATTGAAGACACCTGATGTTAATAAGCAGAATCACCAAAGGAGAAAAACACAATTTTTAAGCAACCATTATAGTGGTCAATGTTTGCATTAGTTGGGCTCTTGACCCTTAAATCTTTAATACTAGATTTTGTTTGGCTGCTGTCACTGAGTTGTAACAGACAGACAAACCAAGAGCACAAGTCAGCATCTGGTGATGATTATGTTTTAACATAATCATTATTTGATCTGAGTCACTGAACTCATTTAAAGTTTAATATCTGAGTTATGTTTCTTTTAATGATTATCTTGAACGTTTATATATATATATATACATATATATATATTAGATTTCTTACAAGCTGTTGTGATCCAAAATCATCTGAAAAGTGTTTTGTTCAGGCACACACAGACATCAAGAAGCAATAAACTCCCAGGAGAGTTCATTTAACTCTGGACTTTTTGCTGTGCATGAATATGTTTTTAAGATACTGAAAAAAGCACAAATGTCAGGGCATGTCAAAACTTCTCCAGGGCCCCAAAACACCCTCAGACCCCAGAGGGTTAAAGAAAGAACAGTATTCTCTCCCTCCAGGTCATGAGGCCTCCAGGCTCCCCAGGTCCTTTGCTGCAACAAAACGTGCCCGTTTCAATGACAAGTGTCGAGGATGCCAGCAGGCCTTCTCCTTTGTTACATAGAAACCCATTGTGCACACAGACTGAGGTAAACGCTGTGAGCCCTGCTCCAGCAGAGCTATGGGTTCAACATGCTCTTTCCCTCCCCCTGGCTGCCTCCACTCCATCCTGCTGCACCAAAGGTGGTTGTCCTGTTAATGTCCCTCACACTGAGCATGTTAGCATGGCTCACGCTTCCCTGCCCATTGCGATGGCTTATCCAGACACTCAGACTCGGCTTCAGTTTGCCAGGCGCCCTCCCAGATTCGCTGGCATCTGCTACACATCATGTGTATCATGCGAGAATGCCGCTGTCCTGTGATAAGAAATTGTCATCCTTCTTTGGAAAAAGGTGATAAAGCCTGTTCCACCAGTCTAAATGAAAAGGGGTTTCTACAGCCCGTACTTCATTGTACCAAAGATAGACAGTGGTCTACAGATAATCTTGGATCTACAACACTTGAACTGTGCCCTTTACAAGCTCCCGTTTAAGATGCTTAATCAGAAACGCATTTTGGCTAAAATGTATTATTATTATTATAAATTTCTTGCGAACGGTTCTATGGGCTAGGAAGACCCTGGAAAAACACATAAAACATGAGAATGTGATTGAGAACTTATATTACAAATATTATTATAACAAGAAGTATTTAAAAATGTACAGACCAAAACAAATTATTGTTACAGCAATTGAGGTTATTTATTTGTACCCATAGATTTAGTTTGAAGTGAATGAATAATCCATACATCTTGACACACTTTTAACTATGCATAGTATACAACAAAATAAATATAGAGTGTGATAGGGAAATCATATTGAAAGTGAAAGTGCTGCTGTGGAATATTAATGCTCTGCTGCAGGTTTCAGACCAGTCAGAACCGGATCAGAAAAGCAGAAAAGCTGAGATCGAGCTGCATCACAGCACAGACTACAGATCTTCAGATTTAATACAGGTAAGAACAATATATTGTATATATATGAGAATAACAAATATAATAACATAAACAGTACATGGGGAAATATTGTAAAACAGAAATATGTAAGGAAAAACTGATGACACACCCAAGGTGGTAATGGTATTCGGTGCCTCATAACATTTTGAGAATCACTTTTTATGTAATCACAGTAAGGAGATGTAAAAACTAAAATATTTAAAAATTGAATTTGCTAAAATATTAAAATGTGTTTTAAACTGCATTAGTGATGAAATACAGTTAGGATTTCTGTTTAACAGACATATTTCGAACAACATACATTTTTTTTTTTTTTTTTTTTATTTTAATTTTAATTTTATTTATTTGATCAGGGACAATGCACAAACAACATTAGTCTAAAATAAGAAAAGATGTCATGTGCCAGGTTATAGCAAAAATGCAAATTTCCACCCGCAGTCCCTGGACAGGTTGTTGTTACACTTACAAAAGCTTATCAAATATATGCAGAAAAATACATAGAAGCTCACATCATAAAAGCAGTTTCTATCATCATTCAATTCACTCACTCACAGTTTACAGCGTTCATATCACAGTCATTAAATGCATACAAATTTGCTTTGATAATAACCACTGTTTGGTCAGGCGTGTAAAAGTACAATAATTTGTGCATAAAATCATTTCGTTTGGAAGAGTATTCCAAAGGCTCACTGCTTTATAAGAGAAAGATTGTTGACCATATGCAGTTTTACATCTTGTAACGCTGCACTCTCCTCTGACTGTCGACCGTGTGGTTCTAGAAATTCTCTCCGAATTTAGTGTGAAAAATTTTTTCAAAGGGGGAGCAGCGATGTTATGGATTATTTTAAACAAAGCAGAAATTTTATTATATTTAATAAGATTTTCGAAACTCAGAAAATTATATTTACTTTGTACTTTACAGTGATGATATAATCGAGATTTTTTATCATGAATTTTTATGGCCCTTTTATATAATGATTCAAGTGGTTTTAACGATGTTTTACACGCCTGAGACCAACTAGACATGCAATACAGAAAATGTGGAACAATCATAGTGTTAAGATAGGTGTTTGAGGCCTCTGTATTTAATGAGTTTCTAATATGTTTATAATTCATCAAATTAAATTTCACTTTATTACCAAGTTTTTTTATATGACTTTTAAAACCAAGGTTCGAATCAAGTATTAGACCTAAATATTGTATTTCATTTACATTTTTAATTTTTTGTCCATTTACTTGAATTTCTAGAGTTTGTTGTAGTTTATGTTTATTTAAAAATAACATTGAAACTGTTTTATCAACATTTAAAGTCAGACATGACATATTAGATATGTTAGACTATTCACATTTACTTCAAAAACAAAGCTTTATTAGATGTGATGACGTGATTGGTTCCCCTGTTCCATTTAACAAAATAATCCTTTATTTATTTATTATTATTTTTATTATTATTATTTATTTATTTTCTTTTTTAAATTAAATCTTTAGAACAATGCGCATACAAGGGCAATAACATAAATTACATCAAAATATAATAAACAAAGACAATTATATATATATATATATATATATATATATATATATAAAAGCACAGGGAAAACATCTCTTCCCCTACCTTATTGTCAGGGAATAATAATTACATAATCCCAAATAGCATTGGTTCTGGCTAAAAGAATAAAATGTATTTTAAACACATTATTATATATATATAGTAAAATAATAATAAAATTGGAAAAGTCATAAGGAAAGTACATGTCCATAACAAGTACAAATAGTTACAATTATTCAAACAATAAATTTAAGGCCTCAAAATACTTTACAGCTTTTGTCGCTTTGTTATTTCTTGTTTCTTTTAATGTATGGTAGTGAGCTATTTCTATTTTAAAACTAGATTTTATAAACAAAATGATAGTTTTGACTGGGCTTTCTTCTGTGCAACCTAACGCATTTCACAGAAATATTTATTTCAGAAATATTAATCTGCACCCAGCCTGTTTTATTTTGCTGTATGGATTTAAGTCTGAGTGGTGAATCTGCGATACCCACTAGACAGCGCAAAAGTTGTCATAACTTTCCTTTTAGACATTATATGCTCAGGAAAAAATATTAGCGCTAAAATAAATAATGTTTAAACTTAAAAACTGCCATTTTATGCTGTAGTTTACACTGTAAACTATAGTCATAAACACAAGCATGCTTTGTATGTCTTATACAATACAAAGCCATTTTATGTCTGGGAAACTAATTTACTATTGTTAAGCACGTCATAAACATCTATTTGTGAACAGAGTATATGACAGTAGTTTTGTCTAAACAATCTTAGTCTCTATCATTCAGTGTTACAGTGTAGACACTATTACTTTTAGATTGCGTCATTTTTATTTTATAGAACATTAAAAACAGCCTGGCGTCGTCAAACATTTCGATGTAATGACACATACTTCATAACGTTTCACTTGATTGCACATGTAGTCAGGAATTATAGTTTGGCAAAAATCTAACTACTATAATGTCTACAAGTTATATCACAGTAACACAACAACTAACGTAAGTAGGCTAATAAAAGAAAGACTTACTCTTTCGGTGGATCTCGCCGTGGGTCGCATCGCGCTCTTCCTCTGAGGGAAGTATAAATCTTTCTCCTCACAGCGTGTCTTCTTCCAGTAACAAGATGCAAGTAGCCGAGATAAACACTGAAGTGAATCTCCCGCTTTGTTTACGTTGATGTGGGCGGTTCGCCGCTTGCGCCTCCACGTGGATGATTATAATAACAAACCGAAAGTAGCTCGTGGGCGTGAACAAATTAAAAATAATTAGGTCTGACGAGAAAGACTGGACATGGGGTTGGTTTCATACAGATTACTTTAACACATGATTTTTGTTTTCGATGAGACTTACTCCATTTAAAAGTAGACATATCAGGCTTTCTATAGATATGTCTGTCATGTCTCTGTGTGGAGTATTCGCTGAGTTTTAGTTCATTTTAGTGACGCATTTCTTAATGACGATCACAGAGAACAACGCGGCAGACTGCATACCCTGTTTGTTTGCTTTATTTCACAAAACCACAGTGTTGTTGTTATTATGAGTGTACACAAATAAAAGTGAATTCCTTACAGATTCCATTGATGTATTGCTCTTATCTGTACGATCAGAAATGACGAAGTAATTTAAGTTCTTTTTGGCGTTATCAGAAAAACGGCCACAAACCGCGCCGGCGCGTTTTTCGACCCCAGAGGGTTAAATAACTCCACACACAGCATCACTAGCTTCACTCATTACTAACCAGACTGACTTTATTTTATGTCTGCAGAATGTCTTACTGAGAATTAACAGAAATTTAAATGTTGATGTTTTATTGGTCAAGAATAAAGAAAGAAAAAAAACAAAACAAAACAAAAAAACACGATGCCACCATAATTGTGGTCAAGGTTTGCTTTAGTTTGTCTCTTGACCCTTTGAGTAATTTAAAATGGTTTGCTTCTAAGCAATTGCATTATTGTTTCATGGCAAACATTTGTGCAGTGCTGAATCAAAAGCTTGCAGAAGGAGATAAGTGTTACGGACACAGACACACAAGACAGGTAAGTAACGTTTACACAGTTTATTTTTCCACAGCAGAGCAACACAGAAGAAGACTATGGTTCCGGAGAGGTGAGTAGCTTTAGAAGAGCTTGACTTGATCTTAGCTGTGGTAATGGTGATGAATCCGATCTCTGATTGCAGGTTGACTTGATTGGAGAGGATGGCTGGATGAACACACACACCGCTGACAGGACTGGGGAAACAATGACGACTTGACTGGAACACAAGAGACACAGGTAAGTATTTGCAGGTAAGCATAGATTGTGACTTCAAGACGAGAGACACAATGAGTCCGCTTCGTAGCAACGAGCCCGGACAATGACTGCAGTGCGATGTGTGCTTATGTAGGCTGACAGGTGATTACGTGCAGGTGCGATGAATTAGTATTCTGGTGATTGAGATCGCTGGGTGTGAGTGGTGGAAGAGCCTGGCCAATCGCAGGCGGATGTCCCTGGTGGAAAGCCAAACCTTCTGACCAGGAGTGAATATAGGGCCAGGTATCCTCCGTCGGTCGGTGACATCCTTGGACCTGCGCACTGCCCTTTGCAAATGATGATGGGCGTTGTCCCAGACTCTCTCGGTCTCCCGGAACCAGTGATCCACTGCGGGGACGTCTGATGGTTCTCCATTCCACGGGAAGAGTGGGGGTTGAAATCCTAAGACACATTGGAAAGGAGTGAGTCCCGTGGAAGGCTGCCGCAGGGAATTCTGGGCATACTCTGTCCAGCCCAGAAACTGGCTCCAGGAGTTCTGGTGACCGTGACAGAATGTCCGAAGGAACCGCCCCAACTCCTGGATCTTTCTTTCGGTCTGTCCTTTGGTTTGTGGGTGGTATCCGGATGAGAGGCTAACGGTCACACCTAGGAGCTTGAAGAATGACTTCCACACCCAAGAAATAAATTGAGGACCTCTATCCGAGACAGTGTCTTCAGGGATTCCATAGTAACGAAATACCTGATTGAAGAGGTATTCGGCGGTTTCAAAGGCTGTGGGCAATCCTTTCAGGAGGATCAGACGACAAGACTTGGAAAAACGATCGACAATGACCAGGATGCAGGTATTTCAATCAGACGGGGGAAGATCAGTCATGAAGTCTACTCCTAGGTGTGACCAGGGGCGGTTCGGGATAGGCAAAGGATGGAGCTTTCCAGCAGGAAGATGACGTGGGCTTTTAGCCATGGCACATTCCTTACATCCTTGTACATACCTTTTCACATCCCTTGCCATGTTGGGCCACCAGAAGTGTTCGGATAACAGCGAGAGAGTGTTGTTGGCCCCTGGATGACCGGTACCTAGGGAGGTGTGAGTGGTATGAATGAGATCTACCCATTGTGTCCTAGGAATGAACTGACGTCCTGGAGGGCAGCCCGGCAGAGTCCTGGCTTCAGGAGTGGCGACGGCTGGAGGAGAAGTCCATTCGATAGGACTGACGATGATCTGCGAGGGTATGATGTTGGAAGGTGTGTCTGTTGCTTCTTCAGGTTCGAAGAGATGGGAGAGGGCATCAGCTCGAACATTCTTTGATCCAGGATGCTATGAAATGGTAAACTGAAATCTTGTGAAAAAGAGCGCCCACCTGGCTTGACGGGGACAGAGTCGCTTGGCATCACGGAGATATTGTAAATTCTTGTGATCAGTGAGAACTTGAAATGGATGAGCAGCTCCCTCCAACCAATGTTGCCACTCCTCTAGGGCAAGCTTGATGGCCAGCAATTCACAGTTTCCGATGTCATAATTCCGCTCTGCCGGGCTGAGCTTCCTCGAGAAGTAGGCGCACGGATGAAGGCGTGCAGGGGTACCATGATGCTGAGACAATACAGCTCCTACTCTGATGGTAGAGGCATCAACCTCTACCACGAAAGAGAGATCAGGGTCTGGATGGGTGAGAAGTGGAGCTTGAGTGAAAGCTTGTTTTAGGGTTGTAAAGGCTGCTGAGGCATCAGAATTACAGATGAGGGTCTTCGGGTGTCCTTTGAGAAGGTTGGTAAGTGCACTGGTGATCAGACTGTAGTTCTTGATAAATCTGCGATAAAAGTTGGCAAATCCGAGAAATCGTTGCAATTCTTTTATGGTCTTGGGTTCTGGCCAGGAAACGACAGCATTCACCTTCCCCTCATCCATGCGGACCCCATGACGATCAATGATGTATCCAAGGAAGTGCACAGAGGATTGATGAAATGAACATTTTTCAGCCTTCAAATATAACTGATGCTCTCTCAATCTTTGGAGGACCTCCGCAATGTGGTGGCGATGTTCTGCCTCGCTCTGGGAATAGATCAAAATGTCGTCAATATAGACTATGACTGACCGATGTAGGAAATCCCGGAGCACTTCATGAATGAAGTTCTGGAATACGGAGGGAGTGTTTACTAATCCGTAGGACATAACCAGGTATTCATAGTGGCCTGTAGGGGTCACGAAGGCAGTCTTCCACTCATCCCCCTCACGTATCCGGACCAGATTGTAAGCACTGCGGAGGTCCAACTTCGTGAAGATGCGTGCCGAGCGGAGCTGTTCTAGGGCCGCAGGGACGAGAGGAAGAGGATAACGGAACTTGATTGTGTATCGATTGAGGGCCCGGTAATCAATACACGGACGCAATCCTCCATCCTTCTTAGAGATGAAGAAAAAACTGGAAGCTGTGGGAGAAGTGGATGGTCTGATGTACCCCTGACTTAACGCCTCCTTGATGTATTCCTCCATGGCCTTGCTCTCGGGAAGCGACAGCGGGTAGATCTTTCCTTTAGGTAGCAGTGCATCTGGAACCGAGTCTATTGCACAGTCCCATGGCCGATGAGGGGGCAGCTGGGAAGCTCTCTTGGGGCAGAAGACGTCACTGAAGTGGGAATATATAGCGGGAATCTTGACAGACTGATTAGCCACGGGACTTTCGACAGACGTGATATATACTGGATATACTGAATGGATTTCTTGACAGGTCGAGGAACTTCGAGACAGCAGTTTGTGATGCAATCCTCACCCCATTGTAATACTTCACCAGTGCCTCAAGAGAGGATAGGATTGTGCTTCACCAGCCAAGGGCGCCCCAATATGACGTCGACGATGGCATCCTCCAGAACCAGCAGTTGGATCCGTTCTTTGTGAAGTATTCCAATCTGAAGGTAGATAGCGTCACATTTGCGCTGCACTTGCTTGCGGGATAGTGATTCTCCAGTTATAGAGTGGATCTTGTGTTTTGTTGCCGTGGTAAAGGTGCGGAGCTTGAGCTGGCGGCAGAGGGACCCCGAGATGAAGTTGCCGGCTGACCCGGAGTCGAGGAGAGCTGTGACTGAAACAGAGGAGGTGGTAGTCAACAATTGGACATTGGTGGTCAGAGGGTGTAATTTTTCTACATCTGATCAAATGACACTCACCCTGTAAAGTGCTGGTCTTGAGGGGCAATTCAGTCTCAGATGTCCACTAGCTCCACAGTATAGACAAAGACCCCGGGGTCAACCTCCTCTGCCGCTCAGCAGGCGATAATTTTCCTGATTCCAAGATCATAGGCTCTGAGGCTGGTTCTGGAGGGGTCTTTTCTTCTGGCGGACGGAGGAGTGCGGGTAAAACAGCAGTCATGTCGGGTGAATATGAAGTCATACAATCGGCACATCTAATGGACAGCTGAATGAACTTCTCTAATCCTTCTGAATCGTCATGAGCAGCCAGTTGCATGCGCAGTTTGTGTTCCAAGCCTAGCCGATAAGTGGTGATGAGAGCTCGCTCGTTCCATCCACTGGCAGCAGCAAGGGTTCTAAATTTCAAAGAATATTCCTGGATGGACATGGTTCCTTGTTTTAAATGATATAATTGATCACCTGCTGTGATACTGCTGTCAGACTGGCCGAAAACCTCCTTGAAGTGAGCCGTAAAGGTTTGGATGGATCAAGTGGCGGGGCTGTTTTGGTGCCATAACGTCTCTGCCCAGTGCAGAGCGGGACCTGTAAGTAATGAGATGATGAAAGCAATTTTTGACTGATCAGTAGGATACAGAGTGGGTTGCATGGCGAATACCAATGAACATTGCAGAAGAAATCCGTTGCACTCCCCCGCCCGACCAGAGTAGGGCGCTGGTCGAGCCATGGGACTGGATGGGACTGTGGTAGAAGAAGTGCTCGGTGCTGGTGATGATCCGTTGGTGGTAACAGGTGCGCTAGTGACTGGATATCGCTGGAGAACTCTCTTGAGAGAATCCACCAGCTCTTGAAATGGATCTGATGTGCTCATGCTCTATACTGTCTTGGTCCAGGCTTCTGTTACGGACACAGACACACAAGACAGGTAAGTAACGTTTACACAGTTTATTTTTCCACAGCAGAGCAACACAGAAGAAGACTATGGTTCCGGAGAGGTGAGTAGCTTTAGAAGAGCTTGACTTGATCTTAGCTGTGGTAATGGTGATGAATCCGATCTCTGATTGCAGGTTGACTTGATTGGAGAGGATGGCTGGATGAACACACACACCGCTGACAGGACTGGGGAAACAATGACGACTTGACTGGAACACAAGAGATACAGGTAAGTATTTGCAGGTAAGCATAGATTGTGACTTCAAGACGAGAGAAACAATAAGTCCGCTTTGTAGCAACGAGCCCGGACAATGACTGCAGTGCGATGTGTGCTTATGTAGGCTGACAGGTGATTACGTGCAGGTGCGATGAATTAGTATTCTGGTGATTGAGATCGCTGGGTGTGAGTGGTGGAAGAGCCTGGCCAATCCGTGACATTAAGCTTACACTCTCTGCTTATAAATAATTTGGATAAACATCTTGAAGTGCTCTCTACAGTATATTTGATTTATTGACTGACATTCAGCAAAAAAATAATTCTATTGAACAGAGATCAGTGCAGTGTTTCAATACTGAAAGAAAAAAACTGCATCAGCTCAGGCTTTTAATAGGGGTGGGGAGATAGTATCGACGTCGAAAGTCACGCCCATATCAAATACGTCACCTTGCGATTCCCCAATCCCTATACCCGGAAACCCGGAAGTATGTCGAAGCTACTTACGGTAGTTTCGGGGATCTATATAAAATAATAGGCCATTGTCCTTCGTTTTACTAATACACTTTTCTTATTTGTGGATGTCTAGGCTAAAATGCCACAACTTAAATCTAATATATTTAATATGTCTAATATACGGAGCTGATTTCGTCATCATGACAGCCTGTAATACGCTTGCATTGACTACATTAGGCAAATTATTAATAAAAACCTTTAAGCCTTACCTTGTTCACATATGTAATGAGATAAATTCACATTTATTATGATCGATTTTAGGCGAATTTTAAATGTATTAAATTTAAAGGGGACAGTTCGATTTTGGTATTGTAAAAATATGTAAAATTATTGTAAAAGTTGGTATTGTATAATTGTCACTTATTTTTTTTAAAGATGTGTTCCACTCATCATAAAGTGTTAACATTTGAATGACAGAATCAACAGTTCTCCATATGCAGTAGCTTCACATACACAGGCTAAATAGAGGTTGATACCTCTACTTGATATGAAATGTGTCCAGGTCCTTCACATACTTAAAGAAGAATGAAAAGACATACATTACTTCTTTGGGCATTTTATATTTAGTATTTTACAAAAATAATTCAATTTAAAATGTTACAAAAAATATACACTACCAGCCAAAAGTTTTTGAACAGTAAGATTTTTATTGTTTTTTTAAAAGAAGAGTCTTTTGCTCACCAAGCCTGCATTTATTTGATCCACAATAAGCTTTCTATTTGAATATATTTTAAAGTGTAATATATTTTTGTGATCAAAGCTGAATTTTCAGCATCATTACATCATTACAGTCTTCTGTGTCACTTGATCCTTCAGAAATCATTCTAATATGCTGATTTGCTGCTTATCATTGATTATCATCAATATTAAAAGCAGTTGAGTACATTTGTTTGTAACATTATACACTATACCATTCAAAAGCTTGGAGTCAGTGTGTGTGTATATATAGATTATTATAGAATTAATAAATTATAGAAATTAATACTTTTATTTAGTAGGGATGCCTTAGATTGAACAAAAGTGATGATAAAGACATTTATAATGTTTCAAAAGATTTCTATTTCAGATAAATGCTGTTCTTTTGAACTTTCTATTCATCAAAGAAACCTGAAAAAAATCTACTCAGCTGTTTTCAACTTAATAATAATAATAATAATAATAATAATAATACTGAGCAGCAAATTAGAATATAGAATGATTTCTGAAGGATCATGTGACTGGAGTAATGCTAAACGTCATATTTGAAATCAATGGAATTAATTACATTTTAATAGAAATATAGAAAATTGTTTCAAATAGGAAAAAGTTATTTTAAATAGTAAAAATATTTTAAAATGTTTCTCTTTTTGCTATACTTTGGATCAAATAAATCCAGGCCTGGTGGGCAGAAGAGACTTCTTTAAAAAACATTAAAAATCTTACTGTTCAAAAACTTTTGACTGATTGTGTTTAACAAAATATATGTTCCAAATATCATAAGTCTGAGCAGTTGAATGAACAGTTGAATGATCAGACAAACAGTTTGTTATGCAGTACACATACATACATACATAGACTACACAGAGAGATTCCTTGCTCTCAAAGACTATTCACAGAACATGGCATGAGGCCTTATTCATCAAGACAATTTTATATCAATGTGTCCTGCTCCTCCAGATACTCAAAGATGAATAAAAAGAATGAAGATGAATAAAAATCTTTTGCTTCATCCGATTCTCCCCCCGGTAGTGTTTGATGGCATTCTGTTGATTTTTACTGTCCATTTGTAGAAAGGCAGGACCTTTCACCACCCCACAGAATAACTCACAGTCAATCTTTTTCCAGAACCATGATGGACCTTTGCAAACTTCCACTTTCTGTCCTCTTGGCGCTCCTGATAAAAAAAGAGAATACACTTGTGTTGGAAGGTATATGTGTTACTAAAAAGTATTTACATCATCATTTAAGCTACCTCATCCTTCTACATACAAACATATGTATGATTTATATATGTGTAATAAATTTCGCTTTCGCCAACCTAGGGAGGTGAAATAGGGTAGTGATGGGTACTCATGTCACAGCTGACGTTATGATTCTTGGATCACGTCAATTAATGTGTGGTTATGAGTACATCACATAAGAAAGATTGGTGGGATCTCTAACTTGTAGAACCTCTTCTGTATTATCAACACAAGGAAGACACAAGTTGTAATAAAATAAATTTTATTAACAAGATAAACAAGAGTAATCAACAAGTACTAAATGAATACCATGAATGAAGAAGGAATAAAGTGCATAAGATGCATAAAAAGCAAGTGATTATGTTGGGTGTTGCTATGTCAGAGCTACGTTATCTGGACAGATAAACTGTTGCTACTCTGAAACAAATAAGGTGAATAACCTTACTATGCATCAAACAAATACCTGTAAGATTTGTTATCAACTGCAATCAGTTATATAATATCTATATATAGATATTATTACATTATATATCTATATATAATGTAAATTAGAAGATCATATACTGATAATATAAAACAATGCCAAGGTTTGGAAGTGATATTTACGTTCGCTGTGGTTGAGTGAGCAGTCTGGTGGCGGCGACTTCTTCCACTGGTTGTGCTGGTGGCAGTACAGTGGGGCCTTGAAGATGAAGCACTGTAGGATGCTGATCTCCTGGAGCACCAAGGGTCCTAAGATCTGGAACACGCAGATGTGGCCCTGGAGTAGGTGCTGAAGGTCCTTAGCTTGGAACATGCAAGCAAAAGTACCTGAAGTAAAGGTTTGCTCGCCGGAGCTTAACCTTGTTGCAGATGTCTGTGTGTCTTCTGCCTCTCTGGGCTAGAGACTCAGAACTTGGTCAATCCGCTTTGTCTCTCTAGGATGGAGACTCAGGAGGCTGCATCAGTTGTTGTCTCGCTGGACGAAGACTCTGAACGTAGATTATCTCTTTCCTTGCAGGCTGGAGGCTCAGAACGCGGTCGTATCTGTTGCTGCCTCAAAAGCTGGAGACTTGGACTTGGTATCTGTTGTTGTCTCACCTTTGCAGGCCGCAGACTCAGAACGTTGGTGTTTCTGTTAACGTCTCACCCTGACGGGTGGCAGACTCAGAACAAGGAGTGTCTTTTGGAAGAGTACCTTTATCCCTTTCCGATGAGGAGGAGATTGCAATTTGGTGCTTCTCCATTTCCGTGCTGTGATTGGCTGGTTCCAGGTATTGTGTGAGAGGTATGAAGTGTGTGTGATTCAGCATTCACTTTATGTCATAAGACATCGATAGATAGAATAGATGCACTATCTATTCACACGTGTATGTATGTATGTATGTGTGTGTGTGTAGACACACTTATGTATACACACACACATATACACGCATGTGTAGCACAGACAGAGACACACACACAGTGCACTGATTCTTATGTTCTTACGACGACATAAAATGAATGCTGAATGAACCTGCAGTTTTTTTTTTTACTGCGCTGTCAGTTTCTTGCCTTTGCCCCCTTATGAACAACACATTTTCATACATGATTTGTGGTTTCTCGGTTTGACCGATTTGAGCATCCATAAACAACGCAAAACATAGGCATTTTGAGTTTCTGCTAGTGATTCCTATGGCAAAAAATCACTTCCTGCCCTCGAGCTGCATTTCGCGCCACAGTAATGACGTTGTGTGCAAACAACCTATTACCAAATCCAGGTGACTGGAACAAAATACCGGGGAGGATTTATACTCATGGAACCTGGATTTTCCAGCTGATTCCATCCAAGGCTGTGGTTGAAGTCAGTTGTAGTTCTTGTGTTTTTCTTTTCTTCGATGATGTTGATTGACATCAGGTGTTCATCACTAATGCACAATCAAGCTGTGTATGAACATTTTATATATATTTATTTGCTTCTTTTCCATTTTGTATTTACTTGTAATTTTATTTTCAATACTTAAGTACATTTAAGATTTCAAAAATACTTTTTGTACTTAAGTACAATAATTATCACATACTTTTAAGATGTTTACTCAAGTAATATTCTAAACGGTAACTTCAACTTCTACCAAAGCAGTGGCGATTTCTTTAAGACTGCAAGGGAAGCTCAGCTTCCCCTATAATGTCACAAAATTAATGGTCAAATTATGTACTATTGTATTAACATTTTATTGACTAAAAATGCGTTAGAAAACGTTCATCTCAAAGACGAGTTCGTTCAGAATCAGTTAGATATAGCAGGTCGGCTGACTTGATTTTCTTCTCATACATTCCCGTAGCGTCACAGTGCATTTCCCCGTTGAAGCCCAGCGTCCATTGACTTCAATGCGGCTGCTTTGAACGTTTTTTTTCAGTGCTTTGAAACTAGACGGTCATTGGATAAACGCTGCGATTATGTCCCGCCCACGGACGCTCAGCGTCTCTGGGGGTGAATGAGGAGCAAATGAGGAGTGGGCTGGCCTGGACTCCGAGCTTCTGCCTGATGATTGGAGGGTCTGTCGAAAGATTGCATCTCCTTTTGACTGACAGCGATTTTGTACTATAAGGAATCGCTGAAGCTATTCGCACTCAGTCCCATCGCGGATTTCTCAAGTTCAGTCGAAATAAAAACTGCTGCAACCAATTTCTTTATATTTGCTTGGCGAAATTGCTTGATTTTCATCATACATTTCACACAATTATACACCACATTCCTTGTTTCACTTTTACAGTTTAATATTTTTTTTAGATCGTTCATTCATTCATTCATGTTAATATTTAATGTAGTAATCAATATATATATATATATATATATATAGATTACTACATTAAATATTAACATGGAGGATGACTATAAATTAATATATATATATATAGTAATCTTGAAAAATTTTAACATAACATAATGAAACCTTATATTTCTATTAAAATACTTTATAAATAAATAAATAAATAAATCTCCATAATAACCTTATTTAAATTGCAAAATATTTATACTATATAGTAGCATCTGACTAAAAGAAAAAATACATCATATTTTGCATAATAAAACTAACCCAGTCAACACGTGAGATCATGCGATGTTCACAGTGACATCACATCATTCTCATTGTGTGATACTCAAGAGTGTGAGTAATATGTGAGCTCATTGTGAATTCAAAATGTTGTGCAGGTTGAGAGGAGGCACTGCATATATCGGTCACCAGGGGACATTCTACTTCCTGTTTCTCAACACTATCACAGTGGTGTCACATGATGAGCTCACAGTATGAGTGCACACCCAGATAACAAATTTATGTTATAAGAACCTTCTCCAAACATACACAGCAAAATCCCCAGTGTTAATTTAACACTCTGAGTGTGGACACATATAAACACTGAAGCAGTGTTGAAGTTAACAAGATAATTAGGTGATTAACGAAGTGATGATTGATCATTATTGAAGACACCTGATGTTAACAAGCAGAATCACCAAAGGAGAAAACCAAAATTTTTAAGCAACCATTATAGTGGTCAGTGTTTGCATTAGTTGGGCTCTTGACCCTTAAATCTTTAATACTAGATTTTGTTTGGCTGCTGTATTTGAGTTGAAACAGCCAGACAAGCCAAAAGCTCAAGTCACCAGGTGATTATGTTTTAACATATTCATTGTTTGACGTAAATCACCTAGAGTCTAATCTCTAAGTTAGTTTTTTTTTTTCTTATTGTAATAGCCTTGATAATCCACAGAAGATCCAGCACTTCCTATACATCTTGGAAAGTTTTTTTTTTTTTTACAACCTGTTCAAAAAAAAAAAAGTATTTCACCTAGGCACACATAGACATCAAGAACCAGCCCATGAATCTCAACAATGGTGACAAACGGCATATTCAGATAAACAGATCAACTCTGAACTCTCATCATTTATTCATGCCGCAATGCATGATGGGAGTCATGGATGAGTTCTGATTGGCTACAACACGCTTTTTGATGGTCACCGTTGTGATTCTCACACTGATTCTTCATGTCTGTGTGTCTAAATTAAGATGAAATTTTTTTCATCATCTGTCTGATTATGGCAAAACTGATTGATCTTTTGTTCACAGTTTTTTTTGTAATCTGTAAGGAAATTCTATGTCAAATACTCAAGTCACTATATGATGATTAAGTCAAGCACAGTCAATGCCATCTTACTGACTTTTGCTCTTTGCTTGTCTGGCTGTTATAACTCAGTAATTGCAGCCAAACAAGACCTAATATTGATGATTTAAGGGTCAAGAGCCCAACTAATGCAAACACTGACCACTATAATGGTTGCTTAAAAATTTTGGTTTTCTCCTTTGGTGATTCTGCTTATTAACATCAGGTGTCTTCAATAATGATCAATCATCACTTCGTTAATCACCTAATTATCTCATTACCTTCAACACTGCTTCAGTGTTTATATGTGTCCACACTCAGAGTGTTAAATTAACACTGGGGATTTTGCTGTGTACAACTGATGTGTAACTGTGTTTGTAAACCACATTTGTTATGGCAAGGAATACCAAGAAGAGATTATTAATGATAACAACACAATCATCACCTAGATTCAGTATGCAGTCAATTATAATAGCTCTTTGTTTATACAGTATAGTAATTTATGAATAAATTTGAAAGCATAAATCAAATATTTTAAACTGCCGTGTCATGTAAAAACAGAGAAACATCAAGAATCAGTGTATGAATCTCAACAATGGTGACAATCAAAAGCTTCCTGCAGCAATGCATGCTGGGTACCTAGTCTCCGTGCAGTGAGTGCACTTTGACTTCACATTGTGATCATAGGGTGAGCACACATTGAGGACGCTGTGAGGTTACACTTTTAGCTCACTGTTACGTCACATTGTGACCACATGGTGAGATCAGTGTGAGATCAAATTGTTGACTGGGGAGAGTTCTTAGGTGGCCCTCATGGCTGTGACAGGGAAAGCAGAGAGTCCAAACTTGGCCGGGACACGCCCCCTTGGGAGGTTCTGCAGCCGGAGCCGCCACCTTAGGGGGCATTGGCACAGACACATGGTCAGACAAGATTTCTGGTGCAGACTCATGGACAGACGTGGCAGTGAGTTCATGGATGAACACCACCTCCTTGGGAGGTTCTACAGCGAATGCTGACACCTCTGGAGGCAGAGGCGCAGATTCTCCAACAGGAGAGGCCTCTGAAGCTGACTTGTGGTCGGACGAGGCCTCTGGAGCAGACTTGTGAACAGGCGAGACCTCTGGGGCAGACTTGTGATCAGACGAGACCTCTGGAGCAGACCTGTGATCAGATGAGATCTCTGGAGCAGACTTGTGAACAGAAGAGACCTCTGGAGCAAACTTGTGAACAGAAGAGACCTCTGAAGCAGATTTGTGGACAGACGAGACCTCTGGAGTGTAGTGTGCGGCCAATATACTCAGAATAGTGACCGCCATCACACTGGCAGACATAACGTGACTAGGCTCTGGGAGGTTGGACGAAAGTTGACTTGACTCTGGACGCTCAGACGTGACGTAATGAGACTCTGAACAGACAGAGGAGATGTGACGGGGCTCTGGGCGGTCAGACGAGACGTGACTAGGCTCTGGACAGACAGACGAAACATGACGAGATTCTGGAAGGTCAGGTGAGACGGACTTGACTCTGGGCGACCAGCCGGGACGTGACTTGACTCTGGGCGGTCTTGATTTGATTCAGAAGCAACAGCTATAACTTGACGTGGCTCAGGAAACACAGCTGTCACTTGACTTGGCACTGAAAGTGCAGCCCTGACTTGACTTGACACCGGAGGATCAGTCATCACTTGATTAGCTTTGGGTGTGGCAGATATGGGATGAGATTCAAATGAGATGATTTTGAACCAATGAGGCTCAGGCGTGGCAGCCATCTTGTGAACAGACTGGCTCTGGGATGGCGGCCATGACAGGTGCAGACTCTGGAAGGGCGGCCATGGCGTGAGCAGGCTTTGGCTTGGCAGGCTTGGCATGAAAGGTCTCTGGCATGATGGTCACAATACCGGACATGAAGGTTGGGGTGTGAAAATGTCCTGATGTTGTAGGGTTGCAGGGCTCCTTATCCGCAATCCCCACATTAAATGCAGAGCCACTCAGCAACAGGGCATAGTCTATGTACTCCTCAAGGGTTGCCGAACATCTATTGTCTGGTATGAAGTCATATAAATTGTCCCTAAATGTGTTACAAAAAATACCCTTCAGGGCAACATCATTAAATTCCACCAAATGGCATAACTCACAAAAATCTGCCACATATTCCTCTATAGCCCAATTACCTTGACGCAGGCAGAGGAGGCGTGATGCTGGGTTCATGGTGATCTGTTTTCCAAAAGCTGCTGGATCTTGCTGGATCCAAAATAAACAGGCCGAAGGTCAAAGTCCAAGTGAGCAGTCCAAAAGTAACAAATAAACAAGGCTATGAAACTAGGCAAAAACTATGGCAATGAAACAGAACAAAACAATGGCAAAAACAAGGCAAAACTATGACAAGAAACAAAACCGTGAAAATAGCAAAACAAGGCAATGAAATAGGAAAAACGCTTGGTAGAGTCCGCACAGGCAAAACAATACTTCGCAAATGGCTGTTTGGTATAGGCCTCCTTAAATGGCCACCAAACAGGAAGTAATCCAAGAAGCAGCAGAGGGAGCGGTAACAGAGAGTCAATGGGTGAGGGCTCCCTCTGCTGGCGTGGCGTTACAGTAGTGAGGGAGATGTGAAGCGAGCGGATCCATATTCAGACCTTTATTGGCTTTAGACAAAGACATGGTCATAAAACAGGCAGGGTCAGATACTGGCAAACAGGTATATATGGAGAAAACACAAGAATAATCCGTGAAGCAGGCAGGGGTCGATCAATGGTGAACATAATCCAAAGGGATAGGTAAAAGGGGTATTCCGATAAGACAGGCTAGAGTTCCAAAGGGCAGGTGGCAAATGAATTATTCCAATTCTGCAGTTAGATGACTCCATTTAGTGCAGCTGAGAGACAAAGGCAAAGTCAGACACAACTAAATGCAGACCCTGAAAGAAAGGACAAACATCTTCACAAAGAAAGGCAGAGATGGAAGCAGAAAAAAGGAAAGAAGGAAAAGTATTCACAAGTCACAAAGACATGGGCGCAAATTATGGAGAGAGCATCAGAAAAACATTAAGCTTAAGAGAAAGGCTGCAGTTCCAGGGCTGGGGCCAGGGCCAGGGCCTTCAAGGTTAGAAAAGGCTACCATCACATATTACAACAGGGTGATATCATGGTAACATCTATATTATTACCTAGGAAATTACATGCAATTTCTGTTATTACCATGTAATTTCCTAAGTAATAATGCAGATATTACAATAGTAATACCCTGTTATTACTGAGTCATAATATGATGTGGTACCACAGTTACTTTACATTGTGCTAGACAGTTAAATATCTGTTGATTACTTTTAAATGAAATATGTTTTTATAATGAAATAAAATGAAATTAGTTGATAGAATTAAAAAGATTTTTCAACACAACGGGGAGTGCTTTAACCCAAGACAAACCTGTCTGCTCACAACACTTCATCAGTTTACTTTTTAACGTTCCATTGCATCGTTTCATATTGCATCATCGACAATATAAAGTTATTTTTACAATCAAATGCTCATAGGCTCAGATTTTGGATGAGATCAGCGTGTCAGGCCAGTACATGACTACATTATTGTTAATAACCAGCCAACACTACCTGATCATGTTTTCTTTTGGCTTTTTTACCATAACAAATGTGTTTTGCAAACACAGAGTTACAGCAACCAGAGAAAAGCTAACATTAAAAATTCAAGGGTCAAGAGCACAACTAAAGCACACACTGACCACATTAATGGTGACTTCAAATAAACTATTCAACATCTAAATCTCTGTTCTCAATAAAAACTGTTTTAGACATATGACAGAAATGAAGTCAAACTGGTTAGTAATGAGTGAAGCTGCTGATGCTGTTTGTGGAGTTGTTTAATCCTCCTCTGCTGAGATCTTGAGAGATTTAATCTTTTATTTCAGTTGATTTTATCTAAGGCTGTGACTGGAAGTCAGTTGTAGTAATTATAAACTGTTTTAATAAATTATTTCTTAAATGGGAATTGTTGTTTTGATTAAATCTATATCTTTTTGTTTAGATCAAAACTAGAATTTAAATTAATTGACAAGAAAAATATACTTTCGTGCCAGGTTTTATAAAATAATTTTCATAGAAATTTTGTTTAGTGCAATTTATTTATTTTTCATTGGCTCAAGTTATAAAATATAGATGTGAACCATTACCCTAAATTTTTTTAATTGGATGAATGAAAACATTTTTTCAATCTAATTTTTTTTAATTGGATGAATGAAAACATTTTTTCAATCTAATTTTTTTTAATTGGATGAATGAAAACATTTTTTTTAATCTAATTTTTTTTCATTGGATAAATGAAAACATTTCTTCAGCGTGTTAACGTCCTAAATGTCCTCTTTGTAACGTTGTTATGTGACCACAGAATAACCAATATAGAACGTCCTCCTAAAGTCGTATTGTGAACGTTATTATATGACTAAAAGAGGACCATGTGAGAACGTTCTGTTAATGTCCCAAATGTCATCTTTGTAACGTTCTTATGTGACCAAAAAATAACCAAAATGGAACGTCCCCCTAAAATCGTATAACGAACATTGAGTACCAGCACTTTTGTAACCAAAAGAGGACATTTTAGGAACGTCTCCAATGTTCTGTAAAGGTTAGGGACATTCGTCACCTTTAGAGAACTTTTAGGGAACGTTGCGAGAATGTCTCCTCCTACGTGGGTACAGGCTAAACAAGAGCGGCGCTAGAATTGAGCCTTGAGGGACTCCACATGTCATGGACGTCCACTTAGACTGATGCTCTCCTATACTCACATAATAACCTCTCCCTTCTAAGTATGACCTGAACCAATTGAGAGCCATCCCAGAAAGCCCGACCCAGTTTTCCAGTCTCTCTAGAAGAATGTTATGATCGACAGTGTCAAACGCAGCACTAAGATCTAGTCGTACCAGCACAGATATTTTGCCAGAATCAGAATTTAGGCGAATATCATTTATTATCTTAACGAGCGCCGTCTCTGTACGGTGATGTGGTCGGAAACCAGATTGAAAATTGTCCAGGTATCCATTTGAGTTTAAGTAGTTGTTTAACTGACTGAAAATGACATTTTCAATAATCTTGCCTATAAAAGGAAGATTAGATATTGGTCTATAGTTGCTCAATATGGTGTTATCAAGATTGCTCTTTTTCAGAAGAGGCTTAACAACTGCAGTTTTCAGGGAGTTTGGAAAAGTCCCAGAAAGAAGTGAGGTGTTTACCACTTCTAAGAGATCTGCTTCTAAACAGAGAGGTGTTCATCAGGATCTGAGATCCAGGTTACACTGTCTGGAGGACAAACAGCCAGTGTGTGTAGTGTGTAGAGATTCAAAACAACATGTCAATCACATATTCAGACCCATCAGTGAAGTGGCTTTATCACATAAGGTAAAACAGATTTTTCGTTTTACATGTAAAGAAATAAAATTAGAAATAAACACAGATATCACATTCATGCACTCAATCTCAATCTCTGCTATTGTATTCAACTCCATATAACATTTACTCTGCTGTTTTTTTTTCTGTTTTTGTGTCTCATGCTAAATGGTTTTACTCAGATTACCTTTGTTTTATGGCAGGTTTTAGTTTCTGAATCAGTTTAGCATGCAATGTACAAAAACCTGAAAGAAATCTGGAACATTTTTGCACTGCATTATATGACCATATCACTGTATCATCTTCTCTTTTTTTCACTGTAATCTGGTGTTTTATGGATTTTTGTTCAGTTCTAGGAGGAGCTCAATGCAGCACTGAAGTCCTTACAAGGGAAACTTAAACACATTGAAGAACTGAAAGTTTGAGAAAACAGTTCAACACATCAAGGTGAGGATCACTACACTCAAAAAAATATTTCAGCCCTTAACGTAATTCAATTACGTACATCTTTTCCACGCATTTAGATTACATAGTTTTAATTTAAACAAATCAAGTAAACTTAATGTGATTCAAATGCATCAGTCTTACGTAAATGAAACAGGTAAAGTTGATGTAATATTTCCCAGTGTTAAACAAACCCTGCTCAGTGTTCATGTGTTTCCACACTACAGAGTGTTCAAGTAGCATTGACACAGTGTTGGAGTTAAGGAGATCATTATGTCACGATTGACCAATAATGATCAACACCTGCTGTTTACAAGCAGAATCACAGAAGGAAAGAGAAACACAAGAATCAGACACAGCTAAAGATAAAATGAACTTAAATAAATGAAGACATTAAATCTCTGATTAAACAACTCCACAAACAACATTACAGATTGACTTCATTTCTGTAATATATCCACAAATATTATTTGAGAACATCTAAACAGAGGTTTAGATGTTTTATTTATTTATATTTTTTAAGTTTCAGTTGACCTCACCATCATGGCGATCAGGGTTTACTTTAGTTGGACTCTTGACTCTTTTTTTTTTGGTTGCTTGTAATTGTGTGTATAAAGCACATCTATTACAGCAAAATAAAAAAGTCCAAAAAAAAAAAAAAATCTGATTTGGTGTTTTTGGTAAAAAAAATTTTGGTTGTGAAATCATTATCATCCAGTGGTCTGATGCACTGATCTCATGCGGTTAGTCTATTATTTTCATAATGTTTACAACAGGTGTATGAACTATTATGGATTATCTATTATTGTTTATCTTATACATTAAACTTTGAAATCTACGGTATCCTTTTGACACACACAGACATCAAGAATCAGCATTTGAATCTCAACAATGGTGACATTCAACAGCTGCATGCTGGGTAACAGCAGATTATAAAACTCACCAATGACTCCCAGCATGCAGCTGTTGAATGTCACCATTGTTGAGATTCATATGCTAATTCTTGATGTCTGTGTGTGTTTAAGTAACACTGGAGATCTTGAGGTAATAATAGTAACAGTTCATGCGACTACTGTAGATATCATGAAACCAAAAGGTAAACCACAGAACGATATCAGCAAATCAGGCCACTGGATGATGATTTATTAAATGTTCTTGGTTAATTATTATTGAAGGTGTACATCAATAATAATTAACCAAGAACATTTAATAAAACTCTTTTTTCTTGTTGTTTGTTTGTTGCTATAATAAATGTGCGCTACAAACACAAATACAACAACTAAAGAGAGAGAGAGAGAGAGAAAAAAACTAAACTAATAAAGTCAAGGGTCCAGAGCCCAACTAAAGTAAACCCTGTTCACCATGATGGTGAGGTCAAATGAAAAGTTTTTTTAATAAAACATCTAAACCTCTGTTTATATGTTCTCAAATAATATTAGTGGATATATGACAGAAATCATGTCAATTTGTAATGTTGTTTGTGGAGTTGTTTAATCAGAGATTTAATGACTTCATTTATTTAAGTTAATTTTATCTTTGGCTGTGTCCGATTCTTGTGTTTCTCTTTCCTTCAGTGATTCTGCTTGTAAACAGCAGGTGTTGATCATTATTGGTCAATCATGACATAATGATCTCCTTAACTCCAACACTGTGTCAATGCTACTTGAACACTCTGTAGTGTGGAAACACATGAACACTGAGCAGGGTTTGAAATATTACGTCAACTTTACCTGTTTCATTTACGTAAGACTGATGCATTTGAATCACATTAAGTTTACTTGATTTGTTTAAATTAAAACTATGTAATCTAAATGCGTGGAAAAGATGTACGTAATTGAATTACGTTAAGGGCTGAAATATTTTTTTGAGTGTATATACAGTTATGATCTATTTAATATAATGTTTTAAAGCTTATTATATGTGTAAATGAGCAGCAATCTGCTTCTGGATCTATGTCAGTATCAGCGTTTATCGCAGATCTGAATGATGTGATGTGTTGATGGAGATGATTGAAGTGAATGTGATTTGTTTTCAGTTTTTTTAAGCTGAGCACACAGAGCATCAAATTAAACAGCAGTTTGAGAAGCTTCATCAGTTTCTCGGAGATGAAGAAACAGCTACAATCTGTCAGACATTCACCACAGTGACCTTCACCTGCCATGTCACCTACAGCACCGCCCACCCGTTCCTCATCACCAGAGTTCTAATCACTTGCACCTGATCTCAATCAGCCACACCCTATAAAAAGGACTCTCAGCCATTCATCTCTTGTCGGGTCTACCGTTTGCACCCCTAGACGACAGCTCCTGACCAAATGCTATTTTCCCCTGTCGAACTCTCCTGTTCTCTGTGGATCCAACGTGGCTTTCTTAACTGGACTCTAACCTGCATATTCTCACAAGGACTGTCAGCTAAGCTATCTCAATTACCATTTGTCTCAAACTCTGTATATTCATCGATCTGTCAAATAAACGCTGGTTTGGTTTATCACTCACCTCTCATTTCCTCCGTGTGTGTGTGTGTGACACAATCACTGCACTGAGAAAGGGAGAGGAGCATAAGGAGCAGATGATGAAGGAGAAGCTTTAGGAGATGAACAGACACGTCTCAGCTCTTTGGAGGAGGTGACGTCTGTTTACTAAAGGTCTGATTTCAGATCATCCATTGATTGAGTGATTGATGATTAATTGACTGAGTTGTTGATGATCAGTGGTGTGTTTGTTTTGCAGGAGTTTCCAGTCACGATGGAAAGCTGAGTGATCTGCTGGTGTCTCTGGTCTCTCGGTTTCTGATCCAAAGCCACTGCAGTTCTGACTCCTGAATGTTCTTCCAGAGTCCAGATCTCACAGCCGGATCCACAGGCGCCTTCTGGACCTTTGATTGATGTGCCACGTTACTTGGGCAACCTGCCGTTCAGAGTTTGGAAGAAGATGCAGGACATCATCCAGAACAGTGAGTCTGACTGCAGAAGATCATAATCTTTGATTATATTGCATGGCAAAACCTTTGCAATGGGCTGACACTGGTGTTGCAGCTTACTCAAGCCCTGAGTAAGCTGCAAACAGCTTGCCATTGTTTCATCACTGGGGCAGGGGTAGACAAGAATGTCTCCTAAGCAAATGAGGTGTTTTGTTTTTGGATGTACACTGTAAAAAGTGGCACGTTAAATTTACTCAACAAAATTGTGGCAACAGATTACAAGCAATATTATTAATTACATGTAACACATAAGAATGAATTAGAATTAATAAACTGAGATGCTTACAAATTAGCCATTCAAAATGAGTAAAATTGCACAAAAAAAAATTTAATTTAAACAAAAAAAAATGTTAATGAATGCTGTTATGCATGCCAGGCCAGTAGTTGGCGATCAAGAAACGCCCTTCAAAAACATGAACACATGATCATGACGTCATCTTTTTCACAAATTGTTGTTGTTTACATGGAGATGATACAGGCATCATGTTCAAAAGCTTGTGTTTTCAGGTCCCTAAAACAAAGTTTTTGAAGACACCTGATGTTAACAAACAGAATCACTGAAGGTGAAAATCATTTTTTATGTTTCCATTACAGTGGGCAGTGTTTGCTTTAGTTGGGTTCTGGACACTTGACTTTTTAACATTAGATATTGTTTGGCTGTTGTAACTGAGTTATAACAGCTAGACAAACCAAGAGAAAATGTAATTTTGTGGTATTGGTTTTGTTTTAAACCAGCATAAATTTCTGTTTAAAAATGTAGTGGGGAGCAAGTATCTATTCAGGCACACAGTGACATCAAGAATCTGCATATGAATCTCAACAACAGTGATTAGACAATTCAGCTTATAATTTATTCATGCTGCAATGCATGATGGGAGCCATGGATGCGTTTTGATTGGTGGCACCCAGAATGCACTGCAACATGCTTTTTGATGGTCAGCATTGTTAGATCAGGTCCCCACGCCAGACAATTAGGATCCAGCCCCGGACACCAGATCCCGTCAGAAGATATCAGTCTTTCCGGTAACAGAACAACTAGTCAGCAAGCTGTAGTTACCCCAACCCCACTAACAGCAGGTTTCTGTCAGTTAGGAAGTTGACCGATGGAAGCCACAAAAGAGCAGAAGCAGGAGACGAAGTAATGATGATAAAAAGGAGCAGAGTTTATTGAATAGTCTTAGTTGCGTATGTCTCAATGCTCAGACTTATAAATAACTCTGCTTCTGCTCTTTTCTGGCTACACTACAGCTTGCTGACTAGTTGTTCTGTTACCGGAAAGACTGATATTTTCTGACGGGATCTGGTGTCCGGGGCTGGATCCTAATTGTCTGGCGTGGGGACCTGATCTAACAATTGGCGTAGTCGGCAGGATGGAATAACACAGTGCTGTTATCTCCATAAGAGCGGGGTCTAGATTATTTCTCGCACAACCAGATAGCGGAATGTCCCAGACCACTGGGCTTCTGACTCCGGGGCCACGAGTGAGGATGGGGACGACTCTCACAGGCGTCTTCTCCTGGCTTAACTACTGCAAGGCAGAGTGAGTGTGTTCTGTTGACATTTCATGAAAAATTCAGTACGTACTGTGGTGGTGGCTTCTTGCTACTGGGTCAGATTATATCGTTTCTTCAGTTATGGAGTGGGCAGATGTTAAGCTAGATGAGATAATTAATTTTGGAACAATTGGACAAGCATTTTAAGATCAGTAAATAGAAGCAGTAACACATGATTAATAGTTGCTAAACATACAATCACAGTGCCGAAAGGTGTTCTCATTTTAACCTAAGGACAACAGAAAACTGAAGGGGATAAACAGGGTTTTCAAAAAAATAAAAATGTTGAAAATGTTTTAAAAGTTCTTAAAGATATTTGTCAGATTAAACAGATGCTAAAGTAATTGCTGTGAAGCTAAAGAGAATCTGGGCAAAAAAGGGACAAGTCTGAACAAAAGCTTGAGGATGTTTGTTTTTGCACGTGGGAAGCACATCACTAACAGCAGGATAAATAACTCTGAAATTCGGAAATTTAATGGGTTTAGATGTGACGCAGACACTAATCTCACTGTTGAATTATTATTATGATAGCTGCAAAGATGTAGCATGAGCAGAGAGTGCTAGCCTCAAAGCCGGTGTGAATCTTGATTTGCAGTTTAAAACCCTCCAAGGAAACCTGGAGTCATTATATACATATTTATATGCTATATTTATATCTGTTAATAATTTGGGGGAATTCTAATCTTGCTCCCCTAGTTTTATCATCTTAAAAGACAGCAGCTGAATTAGAAATTATTTTGTCTCAGACTCTGAGAAAAGGTGATTTCATCAGATTATTTTTACAAATTTCAATGACATGTGAAACTGGTCATTTTTGATATTTCTATGGATAACAATAGTTTTTAGTAACTGATGTTGCTAATGGGCGTTGGTCAATGCTCCTAGCTATTTTTGGGGTTTAAAAGTGTAACCGCTATTTCACCAGTCTTTTGGCAGATTTGATTTAACACCTTACTGGTGTATCAGTCACGTCTAGCCGTTTGAGATGCAGGAAACATCTGATTTCTGGAACTATTCAATGATAAGATTCTTTTGAGGATGTAACTACAGGGGTAGTTGGATTGCAGCTCATCTGCAAACTGCAGTGTTAAACAGTTTTCTTCAATTTGTTTAGTTCAGGGCTCAATGACTGAACTCCTAAAGCTGAAATAGTTTTTTTTTTCAGGAATTGACACAAGCAGCATTCACACTAGATATATCAGATACAGTAGTAGAGATTCTGCATTGGTTACATGACATCTGTGCTAACCTAAGAATGGGAAAAACAGAATAACTATGAGAGGGGTATTAGTCTCCACAACTCATACCATGACTCAAGGCCTTTGCCTTGTTTATACAGTTCAGACAGTCTTTTTTGCTTTGCAAAGTGAGTCTTTGTAATGTTTAATGTTAACTATTTGCTGTCTACACTTTATAAATGCACTGCGTTGCATTATAGACTAATGAGCGGCAGGACGTGTGACAAATGGTCCACGATGCTAAAATTGCCAGACATCATTTTTGGGAAATCTAGTTTGTGTCATCTGAACTAATTCCAGATGGTCAAGATGGTGCAGAGCTCTCTAAGAAATTTTTAAGGTTAGAAAATATTTAGACAATTTGGAACTCCAAATTCAAATTTGATTTTCTGTGCTGTTCATCTTTTGTGAACAATGGGGAATGCAAGGCAGGTTGAGCAGTAACTACAGACTAAAAGTCTCAGTGTCAGTTAATTTGGTTGTTCAAAATGTGAGTTTGCAAATAGCAAAACAGCTGAAATGCTGAAATCTACATTGACTCCCGTTGTGCCTTTGGGTGTTGTGCATGACTTTGGAGCAGGTTGGCAGCAGAGTGGTTTCTCACTAAGAGGTGAGACGGATGACCCTCGCTGACCAGGCAGCTGAACGGCAGAAATCTTCACTGCTCAGGCATGTCATCTGCGCACTGAAACACCTCACTCACAGCTCACAGATAAAGCCAAGACGCAAATCTGTGGATTTGATTGTTTCTAAATGATCAGATGGATAATAGGCTCCGAACCTTGCTTCCTTTTCTGGTCACACCAGCTACACAGTGTGTGTCTGTCACTTTTAATTTTTTAATTTGTTCATGTTTAAACAATATGGGCGAGGGGATTGTTAGGAAACATGCAGAAGAAGTTAATGGATGCGTGACGTCAAAAACACAATTTGGCAATGCTATTCTATTTAGCTGGGAAAACCTGCACCCTCAGGAGTGTTTTGTGAATTTGTGATTTTGTGACTCTTTATAAAATGCCAGAGTTACTGGGATGTTTTGGTTATAGTTGACAAAATATTCACTATCAATAAGTACTGCTGTCTTTATGGTTAAATATTGGTTTGAGACATCATTCCCTGATGGGAGTGTCAGACACTGTTGATTCTGACCAGGGCAAACACACTTTAATGGTCAGGTATGTCACGAAGTCTGTGGACTTCATTGGATTTTCATACTACCAACAATGACATTCGTCATTTGAAAGAGTTAATCACACTCTGAGATCAAATGTGGTATGACAGAGCTAACATGGTTAGATATGCTTCTATTATTTCTGTGCATAATATGAATTTATCGGCTCAGTTTTGGCTTAAGGTCAAATGTTGCTATGAAAGATCTTGCTATGGCAGGTGTGCACTTAATTCAGATTTTCTTCTGATACATCGATTGGTTTTAACTGACGCAATCAGGCAAAGGTTTGAATTCAGGCTTTAGGATGTGTGCAGACCTCCTCCAGAGGGGGGCGGACATAGAATTCTGCCAAAAATTAGTTTATCATTAGCAACCCCTTCAGATCTATGTTATGTAGAATTATTAGCCAAAATTAAATGGATAATTATTAGACATTTGCTCATTAATTTTTAATGAGACCCGGCGAAAAGCTGTAGGAAGGAGTCGTGGGGAAGAACCTTGTCTTTTAGTGACTTGGGGGCCAACCTCATGATGAAGATATGGCGGGTGGGGGGCTATGATGGTTAGCTTTCACCAGACTACAGTTCAGTCGCCAACCGGTCTCTATGTTCTCTGTTTATCTATTGAGGTTATAATGGAGTCAAAATAATTTCAACAAAGTTTAAGCAGTCTTGTTTTTCAAAAAGAACAGTCTCTGTTTTCCGTTCTCTTGTTTTTGTGTTTTCGCAGATCATTGTCAGTGACCTTCCAGAAATTCGCTGAGAGGTTTGAGCCTTATCATAAGGGGGAGAGTTTGTGTCGACAAACAACGTCAAACAGAATAACAGGGACTTCAGGGAACGTCAGAGAGAGAGAGACGGAACTTCACAATCTTCAAACTCAGGATGGTTCTTGGGGAAGAACAGAACGAGCTACAGAGACATTTCAAGAGCTTCAAGTGTCTTCACGAACTGACTCCTGAGACATTTCATGGATAGAGGTATTCTGAGCTACGAAAGATTTCTATATTGTTTACAACACGTATACATGGGTATTTATAAGTCACATTTATTATACAGAATCAATCAGGCCAATTCATGAGTGGTTTATTATCATCATGCTGCAAGATATGGTCAAACATGACATGATGTGATTCAATCATTTGTCCATGGCTAGAAGGTCATAGTGATGTAATTTTGGTTAAATCTCAAAGGATAAGATCCTTAAGAGAATTCCTCAGTTCTCTCAATAGTGGAATTTCAGTGCACATATTTTACCATTATCTGATTGTTCTTGAATGGTTGAATGGTGTCCTCCAATTCACAATTCTAGGTTCCATTTGATAAACCTGACAGGCAACTTGAGTAAATACTCGGGCACAGAAACCCTGATGCTGAGATGGAAAGATGCTAAATATGACAAATGGCCAAAGGTGGTAATAGTTGGAAAAGGTAAAAGCATATCCAATTAGAATTGGTAAAGAACATGTCTTTCACAATGAGTTTTTGGAAATTCAAATTGTACCAAATCACAGGGTGAAATATAAAGAATCATGTAAAGTGATTGCAACTGAATATTGTTTATACATCTTAGATAATACCAGAAAAGCAGTCTAAGTTTTATTTGAAGTTTTGCAAGCAAGTAGCTAAACTTGATTAAGGATTATGGTCCTTAACATGTGGGACACATGGTTTGGATTAATATTGGGACACTTTTAAAAGCTTTAGTCACAATTTGAAGAGTGTCAATCATCTTACTCTTGTACATTTCCATAAGAGTGTTGATTCGCTTTATCAGATTACAGTTTACTGTTGTATGACAACGGTCAGAGACACAGTCTCCCTTAACCGACGCTGGTATGCGGTATGCCTGTTCTTTTGAACATGTGGAAGGGAAGAGTACGGCCTGATCACCCAAACTTTTCAAAGTATGTTTTGATAAAGATTATGGAAGTTTGCTTGCAATAATCAATTTATGTTGTCATATATGATTAAGAGGGGGGAAATGAAGGATCGGACGATCCTCAAATGCAAACTGTGTGTGTTTTGCCTCAGAGCAACCATACATTTGTGTTGTGTTTTGCTTTCTCTTTATATATTCTTCATTTATTCTTTACTCATTTATTCATTTAGAATCATTAATCATTTCATCATTTTATTTAATCATTATAATCATTTACATATTCATTTTATTGATTCATTAATTGATTAGTAATTCATATTATATTATAGTTGTTTTTTTATATATATTTTCCATTGTTGTTTAGTCTTATGACTGTGTAGCTTCAAGTGCTGTTTGTCTTCATGAATAAGAGACACAAGGGAATGTTTATAGAAACTCAAGGTTTATGGGATGTTGTTGTGAATCAGTTTGGTATAACAATACTTGTTGAATTTGTGTTCTCCAGACGAAGTCTGAGCATTGAGACATACGCAACTAAGACTATTCAATAAACTCTGCTCCTTTTTATCATCATTACTTCGTCTCCTGCTTCTGCTCTTTTGTGGCTTCCATCGGTCAACTTCCTAACTGACAGAAACCTGCTGTTAGTGGGGTTGGGGTAACTACAGCTTGCTGACTAGTTGTTCTGTTACCGGAAAGACTGATATTTTCTGACGGGATCTGGTGTCCGGGGCTGGATCCTAATTGTCTGGCGTGGGGACCTGATCTAACAGCATTGTTGAGGTTCTCACGCTGATTCTTGATGTCTGTGTGCCTAAACGTAAGCTTTTCTCTTTTTATATTTTGAACAAAAGAGCATTTAAAAATCTTTGATAATTCCAGACTTAATTCTGTACAACCACAGTATGCTGTAATCGGTAAGGTAACTCACAGATTCAGGTCAAATGATGAAGATGTTAAAACATAGCTAACACCTCAAAACCATTTTTTCTCTTGGCGTGTCTAGCTGTTATAACTAGCCAAACAATATCTAACGTTAAAAAGTCAAGTGTCCAGAGCCCAACTAAAGCAAACACTGACCACTGTAATGGAAACCTAAAAAATGATTTTCTCTTTCAGTTATTCTGTTAGTTGATGGGTGTCTTCAACAGCTCTGTTTTGGGGGCCTGAAAACACAAGCTTTTGAACATGATGCCTGTATCATCTCCATGTAACCAAAGTGTGAATTGTTTTTGCACAGTGTTTCTTGATTGCCAACTTCTGGCCTGGCATGCATAACATTGTTCATTAACATCGGTTTTTTTTTTTTTGTCCAATGAAACCAATATTTTTGTTTAAATTTCACTTAATTTTTTTGTGCAATTTTACTCATTTTGTATGGCTAATTTGTAAGCATCTCGTCTGATTAATTCTAATTAATTCTTATGTGTTAAATTTAATTAATATTATTGCTTGTAATCTGTTTCCACTATTTTATTAAGTACATTTAATGTATCATTTTTTTTACAGTGCAACCCTTGTCTGTCTTTTATGCTTTTACCTAATCAAACTTCTTTCTTTTCAGCACTCACTTTCAATTAATATGCTCTAATGTATCCTTTTTCCTGCTTTACACTTAAAATTATCTCACAAACTGGAAATTGTTGTGTTCCTTTGGGCACAAAACTTACTTTCAGTATAAGCTAATCACTAACTACTATTTTTTTCATATCTACTGAAGGACTACTAAGAACTACTCTATACAGGTTCATTATTAATGTGAATCATGCAAAATGTATAATTAATTGGTAACCAACTAGTTATGACTCAACTATTACCAAATCTGTCAGAAGAAATTATTAATTACTTGGATCAACATTCTAAAGTGAATAACATGATAACTCTCTACTACTGACTGAAATCATTCTAAGCTTTTAAGGTATATGTAAGGTTTTGGAAAGTAATGACTCAAGTGTTACTAAATCCTTCTTAAGGAAATACTAATCATTTGGATCAGTATTCTAAAGTGAGGATCATGGTAACCCACTAGCAATAACTTAAGTGTTACCAAATCAAATTGAAGTATTACTATCCAGAGATTTAGATTAAATAAAGAATCCTAAAAATTGACTTTTTCAAGATAGGAGATGGACTAAAAATGATCTCCCAAAACATATTGTCAGATTCTGAAAGATACATTCTTCAAACAGTGGTACAAGTTTGTCAAGCAAAACCCTTTCCTTCAAAACCTCAGTTGAACACAAAGACAAAAACACACATACAATCTGATGTTAATACACCACAATGTATACGGTGAGAACACAAGGAGAAAAACAACCTACAGAAACAAATTGTAGTTCAGTCTGAGTGGTAGACGTCTGTTTGTCTGGTTCTCTGACTGACTGAATGAATGATAACTAACCAGTTAAAAGTGATAATCACTTAAACAACAGGTTGAACTTTAAAGACAAATCACATGATTCTGAAAAGGAAAGTAAAGCTACATCATGTCCTCTATTTCAGTTCATTAAAAGGAAGATCATGTCAGGATCCTGCCCTGACATTCTTGCCTGTTCAATGTTTCTTTGTTTGTTTTGTGTCTCTTCTTTTCTTTTCCTTTCCTTGTGTTGATTCAGCTGCAGTGAACTGTTTAATATATTATGTTAATGTATTTTTTATGATCAGTTTTTATTTTTCTTGAATCTCATTCGTCCTGATGCTACTTTGTCAACTTTATGCTGTATGCTTTAATAAAATGAATATGGTGAATATTGTGTGTTGTAAATACATTATTGTACTAGATAGGCTTATATGAGTTTATTTTATGCTTGAAAAACTACATGTAATTAATTACCATGATTATTTTACTTAAGACATAAACATTTCTGATTTTATTAGCGACATCTGGGACAACAATGCACCAAAAAGCTATTATTGTTATTATTATTATTATTGGGCTTTATTGCTACGAACACTTAAGTCATAACTGAGAATGTACTAGGAATGATCAACAAGAATCTTGTACTGCATTAAAACCAAAATAAACCAACCATAAAATCTCAGTCTGCCGCTCCTTGAGACAGTGGTCAACCCGAATGGCTAGATCAATGAGAGACTCAAGGTCTGATGGGGAGTCTCTGAATGCCAGTTCATCCTTAAGCTTAGGGAACAAGGCATTAGGGCTGGTCCGAATACCATTTTTTGAGCTTCGAAGCTTCGGTAGTAATCAACACCGAATAGTCGAAGCTTCGGAGGGAGGCTATTTAAATAAAAGAACGAAAAAAAATGGCACGGTGTTTATATATATATTTATGTTTATATAAATGATTTATAAATAAATATACATATAAATTATATATAACGTTTGTGTAAATAGGCCTATATATAAAATACATATGTATATAATTTTGAAACACAAAATAAATGAGGCTCAAACATTATTAACAAACGTGCGTGTTTATTTTAGCACTTCCGTTAGTGAACAAGCAGCCAACAAAACGCTAACATAAATCAAAGAAATAATACATTTAAATAAGAAAGTAGCCTAAATAAAAATGTTAAATAGGCTATTAAACAAACATTCGCTGCAAAAATTCCTAACAACCTCGCCCGGACCTTGTACGACAGCTCATCAGAATTACTGGCCCGAGTCCGACTGAAACCGGTCTTTTTTCTCTTTCTCTTCCCCATTACACAGCTGCTGTTTTTATTCGTAAAGTGATTACATTTATTTTCGTTTCTTTCGTTTATGAAGTTAATTTAGAAATATATTTGGAACACTTTTTATTTGTTGAATTCAAGTTTTTGTTTTTTAAAGTATCGACCAAGCGGCCAGCGGCAGACAGATCAATTTAACCTTCTCAAGTCATCACGATTTAAAAATCCATAGATATAAAAAAAACTTAAAGCATATCACAATATTAGTTTAATCGTTTAACCTAGATAAATGTATGCTATTATGCGCATATCCAGTCGTTTGTGTGGAAAGTGAAAGCTGAAGCGGGCTTCATAATTCATGCAGGACATGGAGGCGCCGGTGCGATGTGAAACTTAATTTTTGCTCATAAAGGTAAGAGTAATATATCATCCGGAACTGTAAAGGGTCTACCTTTGTGTGTACTCACATTATCAACAAAACGTGCTTTTAAAGAAAACAAACAGGATACGCTTTCTGATGTTGAACAGGAGCGCTGCACAAAAAATTACCAAAACGCAATTGCCTCAGACACGATTAGGAAACGAAATAATTCAAATTCAAAACAAAACTCTTTCATTAGCTATGGGCCTAACCATAAAAATGCATTCAGGCATTAAAGGCGCGTCCATTGAGCAGATGGTGAGTCAGGATCTTCATCTTTGCCACAAATACTAGTTTATTAATAAATTATTCGAATATCTCCTTACCTTTCCCCCGACACATTCATGGTAATTATTTTTGCTGGGGCTTTGCGACCAGCTTTACCCTATTGCATGCATTTGCGAGGTTGTCATTGCGACAGTCACAGCCATAATTTTGCTTCCACCATGTAAGTGGGCCCGACTAGTACTGTCTCTCAAATATTGCTCAATCTCTTTCTTTGCTTTCTCTGTGCTGGTGGTGAAGCAGTCTGATTTTCTCCATTCATATTCAAGCGGGAATGAGAACCGTTTAGCGGAGGATGCCAGGTGTATGAAAAAAAATAAAAAAACGAATATTCGAATCTTAAAATTTAAACTCGAATGCCAACCCACCGAACGAATATTCGAATAATCGAATATTCTGGTCCAGCCCTACAAGGCATGGTGGAAAATTGCTCTCAGTGCATGTTCGTCCCACCCACTCTCGGTGGCCAGAGTACGGAACTCAATGGCAAACTCAGCAGCACTGCGGGAACCCTGAGATAGTCTTAGGAGTCGGCGTGCTGCCTCTCCATGGTCCGCTGAATGGAGGAACACCCTCTTCATCTCTGCTAGGAAGCACTGAAAATTGGAGGTGACAGGGGGCTCCTTATCCCACAATGCTGAGCCCCAATCCAGGGCCTTGCCTGTGAGGAGCGTGATTATGTACGCCACCTTACTGCTGTCAGTAGGAAAACACCTGGGTTATAGTTGGAAGATTAGAGTGCACTGAGTGATAAATCCCCTGCAGTTCTCGGGACTGCCATCAAAGCGCTGGGGAGGGGGCAGCTTGGGCTCAGGTGTTGGCAAGGGAGCTGACTGTGATGTAGCGACCTGGGCCATTGTGGTCTGAGAGTGGGGATTCAAGAGGCAAAGGATTTCCGATAAGGCTTGGTCATGCTGCTGAATAGCGGTGGCTTGTTCAGAGAGTGCAGCAAGAATGCATTCCATATTTGAGGCTGGTGCAGCCTCCTCCGCTGGGCCAGCTTCCATGGTTCAGTCCTGCTGTAATGGTCTGAGTGGGAATCGAATCCGGGTCTCCAGAGTTGCTAGTAGCAGCCCCTACTGAATGAGCTAGGTCAGGGATAGGGGAGCCCAAGAGCAAAGGAGGAGCAAAAAACTCCCACAAAGTATGAATTCCAAAAAAAAAGAAAGTCTTTACTGATAAAAAGTTTGACAACAAAAGGAGAGTCGATAACTCTCTACAGCCAGGGTTGAAAAAGTACAACAAAAATAGGAGAGCCGAGCTTCCAAAACCACATACAAAATAAACAAGACACGAGGGTCTTAATACAATCAAATAAGAACAGAGCAAGCAAAATAACTCGGGAACAACTTAACTTGAACACTGGGCAGAAAGCACTGAGGTAAGGTTGAGGACTGAAAACAGAGCAGGGGACAAAGCAGTGATTCAGGCTGATTACAGATGAGCTTTAAGGAACCAGGTTCTCTACCGCCATCTAGCGTTGAGGAGTATGGGCAGATACCGCAGCGCCCCTGGTGGCTTGGAGGACATAATAATGTGCTGAGACATTACAACAATTAAATTTCATATTTGAATTCACCAATGAAATCTGACAACAAACTGCCTCATAAATATCGTTCCTTATGCTCCAATAGTGTTAAAAAAGCTTATTTTTCAGGTGAGATCAGCCAGTGCGCATGCACAGTACTAAGCGCACGTCTCAGAACACTGACTGCAACTGGGACTTCTAACGGCAGCTGCAGTGACGCGCTGACTTTACTAGTCAACGATTGGCTTTCATTAAGAAGGCGGGGCTTCACGGTCATAATGAGCACTGCATTTTTCCCCATTCAAAACTATACGAGTGACAAGTCTTGGGTATTCTATTGTCTTTGTTTACGCTTCTGGGGCCGGTTGCACCAGCTAGACGTAAAAAGCTGGGTGTAAGCCAGTTTGCAATGTCCAACTTTACAATAACCATTTACACCTGTTCCACCAGCAAAAATTACAATTAGGTGCAACTACGCCCGGCGTAGACAATGCACGTCCACGCTGACACATTCTCCCGCAGTGACAGCTGAGACGACATCCACGCTGCAATGGCTACAACTACTAATATAGAACTGAATTGCTCAAGACATCATAACAAGTGAAGCAACCGCAAAATAATTTCATTGAGTAAATATTTCCTAACAAGTCCGCATTTTCACATGACATTTCTTTAGACTAACCCTAAAAATAAAGGCGACAGATTTTTAAGTAAAATACAATTAATGTAATACAATGCTTTTTTTCTAGAGTTATTTGTTCTAGCTGACTATCGAGTTTATGTACAATGAATGTCTTTCCTGAGGTAAATGTGACTTTACATGACAATTGTGCGTTTTAGCCTACTGACATCTTCCTGTGCCTAAAAAACCGCATTTATAATTATCCTGCCGGAAAAGACCATAAACATTATAGTTGGCGCGTCTGCAATAATTAATTAAAAATGAATCATGTCCGAGCAAATCATGGCTTTTCACTTTACACCCATCTTTGACTATAGGCGTAAAATTTAGTCTCAGACGTAGCACTATGTGGAAATGGTGCAACGGGTATAAAATCTACGCATGACTTAAAGCGCATTTTACGTCCAGCCTAGTCTTACAACCAGGTGTACATCCAGCTGGTGCAACTGGCCCCTGAAATTTTCGTTCACCATTCTCACACAAATCTTTCGTGGGGGCGGGGCTAGCAGCAGCGTTTTCTCATTGGCTACTGAGTTTTTGATTGACAGATTCTTGACCTGGAAGTGAAGGCGTTACTTGCGCCAGTGTGGTTGTGAGCGTCTGTTAGCGGCTTCCTATTTCATTTTAATAATATAAAGTCAGGAGTTTTGCTTTTTAATTCAATCCATATTTATCTGTTGCTACTACTCTGTCAACATACGCTTTAAGGAGCGCGGGAGATCAAACGCGAGAGAAAAGAAAGTCACTGAGGTTTAATTATTAAAGTAGTGTGTATAATACTGGAATACTGAATATATTGTCCCTTACGAAAATTAACCATGCTTTTATTATAGTAAAAGTGTAACCCTGTTTTTTTATTTATATATGGTTCATTTTCGTAAGGGGTATAATGTCCTATGTTCTGGTAGGATATTTGTTTATTGCTCATGATTCTTTTTGCATTGTAGGGTCTGAATAGGTTGAGCTGTTACATTTTAAAAAATTATACTATCATATTCAGAGGTCAAGAAAGCTTCACTCCAAACAGGCAGTCAAGCTCATTTCATTACATATTCCACACAAAGAATGTTCTTGCTGCCAATTGTTTTTATCATGCTAATAATTTTATTTTATTTAGAACATTATCATCTAACATTTAAAATTGGAAATACATTTTTAATAATCATCAACTCTTTCAAGTGTGACTTTTATCATTTGAATGAATGTAAATGAAAATATGAATTAATTCAAATAAATTTACATTCTTTTTGTCACTATAGCATACACACAAATATCAAAGTGAGATTAGGACTGGTGTAAATTTGCTATAAATTTGCTACTGTCAGTCACTGAAGCCTTGCGGATTGCGAAAGCTGATTCCAGATCATCACTACTCATTTTGCTGGATCTTTCTGCTGCTTTTGACATTGTGAATCATCAGATCCTGCTGTCCACCCTTTTATCGCTGGGCATCACAGGAATTCCACTTCGTTGGTTTAAATCCCATCTCACAGATAGGTTTTTCAGGGTGGCCTGGGCAGGGGAGGTATCCAAAGCACATCATCTGGTCACTGGGGTTCCTCAGGGATCAGTTCTTGGACCCCTCCTCTTCTCCATTTACACTACATCACTGGGGCCCATCATACAGGCACATGGCTTCTCCTACCATTGCAATGTTGATGACACACAACTCTATCTTTCATTTCAACCAGATGATCCAACGGTTGCTGCACGGATCTCAGGCTGCCTAGCGGACATCTCTGCGTGGATGAAAGATCATCACCTACAGCTCAACATGGCAAAGACTGAGCTCCTTGTTTTCCCTGCCACTCCGACTCTACAGCATGACTTCACCATCCATTTAGGTTCATCAACAATTACCCCATCAAGTTCTGCCAGAAATCTTCACATAATCTTTAATGACCAGCTGTCTTTCAAAGACCATATAGCTAAAACTGCTCGATCTTGCAGGTTTGCATTGCACCACATCAGAAAGATCAGGCCCTTTCTAACAGAGCAGGCCACACAACTTCTTGTCCAGGCCCTGGTCATCTCCAGGCTGGACTACTGCAATGCTCTTCTAGCCGGTCTTCCCTCATGCACAATCAAACCTTCTACAAATGATTCAGAATGCAGCAGCACGACTGGTCTTCAATGAGCATAAAAAGGGCCCATGTCACACCTCTCTTCATCACCCTGCACTGGCTCCCAATTGCAGCTCGCATCAAATTCAAGACACTGATGCTTGCTTATAGAACAGCCACAGGCTCAGCGCCCGCCTACCTCCACTCACTGCTACCAATCTACACTCCCTCCAAACGTCTGAGATCCACCAGTGAGTGTCGCTCATTGTACTGTCACAGAGAGACACAAAATCACTTTCCAGAACATTCTCTTACACCGTTCCTGGCTGGTGGAATGATCTTCCCACTGCTATCCAGAATGGCAACTCCCTAACAACTTTCAAGTGACTGCTGAAAACCCATCTCTTTCGAAACTATTTGACCTAAAAAAAAAAAAAAAATATTTTACTCTTTTCCCTTTCTAGCTTGTACAATGCCTGTTTTATGGTATTATGAGCACTTCCTAAGTCGTTCTGCCTCTTTAGGACAAATCATTGACATATTCCCCACTTTGTAAGTCGCTTTGGATAAAAGCATGATTCTTTTTCCAACAGTATCTTTATTGAGTTTTAAAGTAATATACAGAGATTAGATTGCTTCCACATCAAAGGGAACATCCAGGGCAGCTAAACAATCAAGTCAATCGACCTTCCTTACAAATCAGACATTTATAAGATGATAGAGCAGCATTTAGGTGGAAGTACAAAATATATGACCTGTAAATAATAACTTAATAAAAAACCCACACACAACCCCCCCCCAAAAAAAAAACAAAAAACAAACAAGTTTCTCTATTTTTCAAGGGTTGCTCAACTTCAACTCAATTGCACTGTTGTGCATAGTTCAAAGTTACAAACTCAAATGTACAATTTTAAAACACAGCATTAAAAATCAAGTAAAAAATTGTCCTGCAGAGGACCAACAACAATTACACCTCATCTGCCTCATTCACAATACTACTAAGATCCACATTTTCCATATATTGCATAAAGGGACCCCAAATGTTTTGAAAAAGTGATAGTTTCCCCTTGACAATGTAAGTAATTTTTTCCATAGGTAAGGTTGTGGACAATTCCTTTATCCAGTTAATGAGTTTTGGTTTATTAGTCTTCCTCCATGAGAATGCTATGACTCTTTTTGCCAGCAGTAGACATAAGTCCAAGGCGGTAATTATCTTTCTAGACATAAGATGTCCATCAGGATATAAACCTAAAATAAATAAGGATAAAAGCATGATTACATGATTACTCATGATATTGTGATTACATGATACTTGTGATTACATGAGGCATGATATTCATTTGTGTTTATTTCGTGTTAAAATTACTAATAAAGAGGAAGGGATGATCATGCTCACTGGAGTTCCGCACTGCTGTTTAAACTAAGCTGTTGGTACAGCAATCTGTTTTGCCACATTAAAGCCCATCAAAAAATGACATTTATTGTTTGAATTTCCTGAAAAAAAGGACATCATTTGAAAGATGAGACTTTCATCATGGTTGGAGCTGAACTCTGCAGGAAGGCAGATCTCCAAGAACAGGGTTGAGCACCCCTGATATAGACAATATTGTAGTCTACTCTGCCAGTGTCCAGGATCACTATAGCCACCTGCGGCAAAATTTCACTGCATTAGAAGCAGTATGGCTTACCTTAAATCTGAAGAAGTGCAATCTTCTACACAAGTCCCTTTCATTCCTTGGGCACATTATTTCTGTAAGAGAGGTCAAGACTGACCCAGCTAAAGTAGAGCCCATAAATGCATATCTAGTCCTGAAGACCTAGAAAAGAATACAAAGGTTGCTTGGCCTCGCAGGCTGGTATCATCGTTTTATTCCTAATTTTTCAGAATGTGCCACACCACTGCATGCTTTAAAAAAGAAGAATGCTGTATGGGAGTGGACACTAGAATGTCAGAGGACATTTTAAGAATTGAAAGAAGCTTTGCAGCAAGGATCCTGATTTCATCCATTCGTTTAAGGTGTAGACAGATGCCAGCAACATCGGCCTTGGGGCAGTGTTAATCAAGGAGTCTGATGTTGTAGCCTCATGCATCAAGGCTACTACACGGAGTAGAGAAGACTTACTCTGCTTAAAAATAATGCTTGGCAGTAGTTTGGATGGTTGAAAAGTGAAGGGAGCATCTATAAGGATGTCATTTTGAGGTAATAATTAACCATTCTGCTTTTTCCTGGGTTTTTTTAATCACCCAAATCCTTTATCACGACTGACAAGATGGACACTTTGACTTCAGTGCTTTGAGTTTACTGTAAGACAACACTCTAAAAAATGTTGGGTTGTTTTTTTAACCCAACTGCTGGGTTAAGCCTGTTGGGTCATTTAGTTGGGTCATTTAGTTGGGTTGTTTTTGTGTAACCCAACATTGGGTTACTGATTTTATCCAATCAAGTGACAGTTAAGAGAGTAAGCCACTCCCCCTACTCGACGAGCCAAGCGCTACACTGTAAAAAGCAACCTATAGAATCTACTCAATAAAATGAGGTAAACTGATGTAACAATTTACACTCAGTTTGTTTGGGTAGATTCTATCCTATATGTCTGAGTAAAGAATACCTGAATTTATCAGCTAAGACAAACTAAAAAAAAAAGTAGGTTAAGTCTACACAGCAAAAAGCCCCAGTGTTAAATGAACTCTCCCGGGAGTTTGAGTCCATACTCAAGAGTGTTAAAATGAACACTGAAGCAGTGTTAGAGTTAATGAGGTAATTCCGTGATTCATTGAGTCATGATTGACCATTATTAAAGACGCCTGATGTTAATAAGCAGAATCACCAAAAGGAGAAAATCTAATTTTGTAAGTCACCATTATAGTGGTCAGTGTTAGCATTAGTTTAGCTCTTTACCAGTAACTTCTTAATATTAGATGTTGTTTGGGTGTTGTAATTGAGTTATAACAGTCAGACAAACCAGAAAAAATGAGATTTTGTGGTTTTGATTATGCTTTGACAAACTCATGAAGTAGCGATCAGAATAAGTGAGTTGTATTTTGTTTATGTTGCTTTAATCAGACAGGTGTTTCTGAAATTTATTTGACCAGAAAAAATATAAACAATTTTTAGATTTAGACACACAGACATCAACAATCAGCATGAGAATCACAACAATGGTGACCAACAAAAACTTATGTTGTAGCCAATCAAAACTCATCCATATTTCCCATCATGCATTGTGGCATGAATAAATTATGAGCTGATGATTTCCGTGATGTTTAGAGTTGATCTGTTTCTGAATATGCTGTTTGTCACCATTTTTGAGATTCATATGCTGATTCATGATGTCTGTGTGTGCCTAAAAGAACAGCTTTTGAATTTTTTTTTTTTTGATCGGAGGAGCTTGTAAAATGTCCATTTAAAATGTAAACAAAAATTCAGGCTTTATCATTTTTTTTCTGCTGTTAAAACCACAAGGCAGTTGTAATAAACAAAGGATATAAAACTCTAAATGATTTCAGTGGCTCAAATTAAGTTTATTTTAAAACAGAATTATCACCACTGCATGACTTTTGCTCTTTGGCTTGTCTGGCTAGTTTAACTAAACAATTGAACAAAAGCTAATATTAAAAAGCTACGGGTCAAGAGCCCAACTAATGCTAACACTGACCACTATAATGGTGACGTAAACATTTTGACATTTGACAAAGATTTAACCCAACAAGTTGGGTAAAAATAACCCAACGCTGGGTTTGTCCATATTTGACCCAGCGTTGGGTTACCAAAATAACCCAATTTTGGTTATTTTAACCCAGCGTTTTTTTTAGAGTGTGGTTTTTAAAAAACAGACTTTATTAAATCACTTGTATCATATTTGAAAGAGAATATAAACCATAACAAATGTAAGAACATGTTTTACCTGTGACATAAAATAATGACAAACAATCAACTACTATTTTTTTAAAATATTGGAGATAAAGTACTGCAGTGCAGTGGTAAAAATCATTTACATATAACAAGAGCATTAAGTAACTTCCACTGTAAAACTGTTTTATTTCTACAGAAATCAACAGTTTGTTTATAAATCAAATAAACATATAAATGTACACTACATTTATATCTTGTTTGTTTGGTCAGCAAAGGAAATAAACATGGCTTAGTAGTGCACCTTTAAATACACAGTATCATACAGCCTACATCCCTAAAATGTTTTTAAACACATCTGACATGAGCAAAAGCAGATGTTTGGATTCTATACTGTACATCCTACATAACAGATCCCACTGACAACCTTAATTTTAAAAACATTACTTAAAAGAAGAGGTTCTTGGCAGAGGCGCAAGATGGCGGACAGGGAGTAACAGCGGTTTTCACAAGCTACCACTCCAATCAGCCAATTACTTAAATTTTTCATTCATGTAGAACGCAACCCCACGGCTTTGGCTATGCGATCATAGTATTATGTCTTTGGAATCTTTTTGGCCACAATCTTTTTTGAAGCTAGCGACGATCTTGAGTTAAGTCCGGCCATGGCGAAGGCGTTTCAACATATGATGGAGACGATTTTGAAAACAATAGATGCCAAACTCGACCCTCCTTCTCTTTGATTATTGTTTATTTTCTTTATTAAATATTTCAGGTTTGTTTTCAACCAGCAACGTAGTATTTTTTTTGTCAATAGTCTAGGTAAATAAAACAACCCAAAGTGTTGGGTCAAAGATTTAACCCAACAAGTTGGGTTAAAATAACCCAACGCTGGGTTTGTCCATATTTGACCCAGCGTTGGGTTACCAAAATAACCCAATTTGGGTTATTTTAACCCAGCGTTTTTTTAGAGTGAAGGATAGGCAAAATCGGTCCTGGAGTGCCGATGTCCTGCAGAGTTTAGTTCCAACCCTGAAAAAAAAAACTCCCCTGCCTGTAGCCCTCAGTAATCCCGAAGATCTTGATTAGCTTGTTCAGGTGTGTTTGATTGTTTAGTTGGAACTAAACTCTGCAGGTCATCTGCACTCCAGGTCCAACATTGCCTATCCCTGCTGTAAGATATAGAAAGGTTCAGGTAATCTGGTTCTAGATACCTTATCTTGGGGAATGTAAGAAATCCCATGCACAAGCACTCAGTCTACCAAACAACATACCAGTAAGCTGGGAGGACACGGACCATGGCCAGAAAGAAGATACATCATTACAGCCATTATAGTCATCTACCAGCCCCAGATGAACAACTGCACACTGAAAGCTACAAAAGCTTCTTTTGTGTGGGATAATCATCGACAATGGGACCAGTGGATCTCTGTGTTTCGTTATGCGATCAATTCAACATGGTAAGAGGTAGCTCTGGGGTGGAAATTAAAGGGTCCACTGGAGCTCCTGATCCAGACCCTAACCAAGCATCCTGTGATGTCTTAGAAAGGCAGAAGACATTGTTAGAGTGCGTTAAGGAGAATGTGGGTCGAGCTCAAGCATGTCAAGCCAAGTACTATAATCTCAAAAGAAGGACAAGTCCACATCAGCAGGGAGATTTAGTCTGGGTACTTACCCATCCCATGTCTCAGGCAGGTGATGCGTTTATGGCTAAATTAGTACCCCGACAGCAGGGACCTGCTGAAGTCATGGCACAAATTAGCAAGGTTAATTACAAGGTTAAAATGGTCACTAATCCAGATTGTATTGACATTTATTATGTTGAAAACTTAAACCTTAAATGAAACCTTTGAAACCTTTTTCTGGGACTGTCCAGTCTTTTTCCAAAGGCAGGGGTGGGGAATGTTGATCCTGGAGGGCCGGTGTCCCTGCAGACTTTAACTTCAACCCTGGAAAAAATACCAACCTGTATCCTGAAAACCTCGATTTGCTTGTTCAGGTGTGTTTGATTACGATTGGAGCTAAACAATGCAGGGACACCGGCCCTCCGGGATCAACGTCCCCCACCCCTGTCCAAAGGGGTGGGAGTGTGACAGATCAGGGTATTTTCTGTTACATTCTTGTAATTTTCCTCCTAAACTGTAGGGGTCAGTATACTCAGATAGAGTCAGTGTATGACTTTTAAGTATAAGGACAAAGAAGAAAGACACATGGTTAGCATGTTTTTCTTTGCTTCATGGTTTTTGGTGGGGAACTATTAGTTCGGCATTCAAAGACTGTTAAGTATAATAATGTTATTTGTGTGAAGCAGACCTAAAGCTGTGTACTCCAATTGGATTTCCTCTTTCAAGTTGGATTGGTTTTTTTTTTATCCTTTTTTTGTTGTTGTTGAGGAGTATTTATTTTCGGGCTGGTATCAGAACTGCCAAGATCCATTTACAGGTATGCAACATATGTGTTTTAAACTCCACAATACATAGCTATATGTTTGATTAGCAGGTTTATTGTGAAACAGTTTTAAAGTATTCTTAGGGAAGTGGATTCGCAAACCTAAAAATAAGGAGCTGTATATTTGTCTCTTTTGATGCTTATTCAGCCTTAATGGTTTTAAAAATCTTGAATGTTTACACATGCATGGCTTAAAACACCTGCAGATGTATTCTGTCCCGAGATTAGTGCCAAGGCTAAGCTCTGAAAATGTTTTGAAAGTGTCTGGTCCCGACATTAGACAACAACACGTTCACCAACACAAGTCTCACCCTGTGGCAACATAATGACTCAGACCTAACCTAATGTACCCTTTGAAGTCTATTTTGAGATTGCATCATTGGAAACAAACATTGTTCAACGACATTACTGAAGATTTAATGAAGCTCTGATGTAATCTTGTAAACTTTAGGGGTGAACCTCCTTAAGTTGACTTGAAACAGCCAACGTACTGATATGCTGTTTAAGCTTATTATTATTTTTCTGAGCCAAAATTTAAACAGTATCTCCTCCTAGAGCATGGTTCTCAACTCTGGCCCGCATGCTCCTTTTTTATACAGATTTCTGCACCAACCCTACTCAAACACACTTAAACCAGTAAATCAAAGTCTTCAGAATGACTAGAAAGTTACAGGCAGGTGAGTTTGATCAAGGTTGGAGCTAAACTCTGCAGGAAAATGGATCTCGTGGGCTAGAATTAAGAACCCCTGTCCTGTCCAAACTCGGCCCAGACCTTAGGACCAGGGACAGGCATTGTCAGTCTTAGAGTGTCGCTGTTCTGCAGAGTTTATCTCCAACCCTAATCAAACACACCTGAACAAGCTAATTAAGGTCTTCAGAATTATTAGGGCTACAGGCAGCTAAGGTTTTTTTTCAGGGTTGAAGCTAAACTCTGCAGGATATTGGCACTCGACATTGCCTTCAGACTATTCTGACTTGGGTTGCTGTATCTTTTCTAATTAATCAGGCTTACAGTTTTTTCTTAAAAATGACAATTAAAATTGGGAAAAACCCAAACCCAGAAAGGTTTTAGCTGTTTTTTTAATGAGTCGGCTGGTTTTAAAGGGTTACTCCACCCCAAAATGAAAATTTTGTCATTAATCACTTACCCCCATGTTGTTCCAAACCCGTAAAAGCTTCATTCATCTTTGAAACACAATTTAAAATGTTTTGGATAAAAACCGGGAGGCTTGTAAATGTCCAATTGACTGCCAGGTAAATACCGCTGTCAAGACCCAGAAAAGAATAAAAGACATCTGCCATCAGTGGTTCAATCTGAATTTTATGAAGCTACGAGAATACTAATTTCTTTATCACAGAATGCTAAAACTGGCATTTTTAAAGTAGGGCTAATGTTTAGATGATATAAAACTAATGTCTAAGAATGCTTAGACCAGTCTTTACTGTTGAATATTCTGTCTGCAAATATATATGATGGCTATAAAATCACATGGGCAATATTAGTGATTGGATATTGCTCCAGGCCTATCAACATGCTCACTGATTTATTTATTTATTTATTTTAGTGACCAGATATCTATATGAATATTTTTGGGATAGAAATTATAGAACTAATGCTTTTATTTAGCAAGGATTCTTTAAATTGCTCCTGATATTAACATGCTCACATATGTTTTTTGTTTTGCTGTAGTTGTTTGTGATCTGATACCTGCACAACAGATGAATCCTGCAAACTTTTCCTCTGAGAGCGCTCAGATCTTCAAATACACAGATATTCTATTGGTAAAACAAGTTCCTTGATTACTGATGATGAGTTTTGCAAGCACTTAAATATCAGTTATGATATACTTGTGTTACTTGTTGAACAGAATTCAGAAAATAGTTTTCAGGAATTACACAAAGTCTGTTCACATCTCTCTGGTTAGATCAGTGTGCTTAATGTGTCTTTGACCTTCATAATGTATGTTTATTTTATACTGTGTTGTAAATAAAATACAGATAATCTAAAACCCCAATCTCTGAATCTTCTCTCATTGTTTCTACCTGACAGTCACAGTCTCATTGATGGGCCATTACAGGAGGGCCTTTTGTCTCTCAGGTGTGAATCACTAAATATTCAATGGCCATTGTCACTCCCTCGCATATTCCCTTTCAATCACAAAACATGTCTTAGAAAATCTAAATAAGTATACTGTTTCTTGTGAATGACTGAACGATACGATTTTCACATCATCTTGTAGAAAAAACTCTAGACAACCACATGCAGTTCTCAAAAGTCTTGTGAACTAATGTTCTGAATGTGTTTCATGGTCTTATTTCAGTGACTTAAAAATTTTAGTTTTTCACTAACCATGCATAAACTCTTTCTCAAAAACACAAACATGTACATTAATGTTTCTTACATATTATTGTAGCCCAGTTTGTGCTGATTACAGTGTAACCAGACTTTAGCCATTAATATGTTTTTAAGATACTGAAAAAAGCACAAATGTCAGGGCATGTCAAAACTTCTCCAGGGTGCCAAAATACCCTCAGACCCCAGAGGGGTGGAGCGGTGGTGCCGGCGACGCCAATTGCATCTGTTCATGACACGAGCAAAAAGAACCTAAAATGCTCGCTCATTTTTGATCGTACATATAAAAGTAATACATCATTCAAATCTGTAGAGGATCTACTTTTATTTGAGTACACTCACAATACCAACAAAGATTATGCTTTTGCAAAACAAGGAAAATAAACAGGGTGCGCATTCAGCAGTCTCAGTCTCCACACGTATCATTTTGAAATGCGTCAGTAAAATGAACTAAAACTCAGCGAATACGTGACGCACACACATGAGAGAGATATCTATAGAAAGCTTGATATTACTCTTAGATGAAGCCCTTCTTGCCGAAAACAAATATTCTCTGATGAAGTAATCCGTATGAAACCAACTCCATGTTCAATCTCTCCCGTCTGCTTCATTATTTTTAATTAGATCACGCCCACGAGATGCTTTCGCTTTCATAGTGTAATGGCCACGTGAGGGCGCGCGCCAAACGTAACCGCCCACATCACCGTAAACAAAGCGCCGAGACTTTTTCTTTTCCAAGTTCATCTGGGCTACTTGTCCTTTCTGGAAGAAGATGGGCTGTGAGGAATAAGAATTCGGAGGAAGAACACGACGTGACACACGGCGCGATCCATCGGAGGAGATATTTACATGAGTAAGTCTTTCTTTTATTAACCTGCTTGCGTTAGTTGTTACTGTGACAGAACTTGTACACATTTTACTAGTTAGACTTTTTGTTCAAACTATAATTCATGACTACAGCAAGTGAAACATTATGAATTACGTTTCATTTCATTGCATCAAAATGTCTCACGACGCCAGGATGTTTTTCAACGTTCTATACAATAGAAAACGATGCGATATAAAGATAATAGTGTTTACACTTACGCTTAACAATAATAATATAGTTTCCCAGATATAAAACGTTTTTGTATTGTATAATACATACAAAGCATGCTTATGTTTATGACTTAAAGATCATATTATTTAGTTACTTATTTATTGTATAACAATAGGATGTAATATGAGTGTTTACTCTGTGTATGTTTAGACCATGTTTATCAATACTCTGCTCTCGAATAGATGTTTAACGTGAAAAACAATAATTATTAGTTTCTCAGATATAAAATGTCCTTTTTATGTTAGTACAAATGCGCGAGTCTATGGCTACAAATTCATACACTATATATATTTTACAGATGCTCCTGATATTAACATGCTCACAGATGTTTTTCTTATGTTGTTTGTTTTTTAGTGATCTGATACCTGCACAACAGATGAATCCTGCTGTCTGTCAAACTGAGAGCGCTGTACTAACATCAGGTGTTCAACTACACATATTCTAGTGTAAAAAGAAGTTCCTTGACTACTGATGATGAGTTTTGCAAGCACTTAAATATCAGGTATGATTTACTTTTTTCACTTGTTGAACAGAATCCAGAAAACAGTTTTCAGAAACTACACAAAGTCTGTTCACATCTCTGTGGTTAGATCAGGGTGTTCAATTGTGTGTATTTGACCTTCATTATGTATATTTTGATGATACTGTGTTGTAAATAAAATACAAATAATCTAAAACTCTATTCTTTGAATCTCTCATTGTTTCTACCTGACAGTCACAGTCTCATTGATGGGCCATTAGGGAGGGCTCTTTGTCTCTCAGGTGTGAATTGCTAAATATTTATGGGTCATTGCCACTCCTTCGCATATTCCCTTTTGATCACAAAACATGTCTTAGAAAATGTACATCATTATATTGTTTTCTGTGAACGAGTGAATGAGATGATTTTCACATCATCTTGTAGAAAAAACGCTAGACTACCACATCCAGTTCTCAAAAGTCTTGTGAACTAATGTTCTGAATGTGTTTCATGGCCTTGTTTCAGTGACTTAAAACATTTAGTTTTTCACTAACCACGCATAAACGTTGTTTTCTCAAAAACACGAACATGTACATTTATGTTTCTTACATATTATTGTAGCCCAGTTTGTGCTGATTACAGCGTAACTTTAGCCATGAATATGTTTTTAATATACTGAAAAAAGCACAAATGTCAGGGCATGTCAGAACTTCTCCAGGGCCCCAAAACACCCTCAGACCCCAGAGGGTTAATGTGCCCTGATTGAGATCAAACTCTGTGTTGAATTGAGTCTTCAAGTGAATCATGATGATTCTGAATGTGTTTTTCAGTAAGGAATGAAACTGCAGCGCAAGTTTCCAATCCCAAGTGAGTTTCAGCTGATAAACGTCTGATTATTCACTAATAAAACACTGCTGATCTGATTCACACTCAATCCAGTTTCAATCTCATATTGGCTCATGTTTGTGATCATTGTGTTTTTAAAGATGATCTGAATGAAGTGACTCCAGATTCGGGTAAACCTCTGTGCTTTTGCGTTTCAGTATTTATCATTTTTACTGATCAGCCGTTTTCATCAGTTAATGTATTCAGTCTCTCACTTGTATAGATGAGTGGTGGTGGATTTCTCTTCTCATTGTCATTTTTCTTCTGGCATTTCTCTGTTTCTTGCTGCGTAAAAGAATCTTCAGGTGAGGTTTGAATGTTTATAGACTTTAGAGGGTGACCTATTGTGTTTTTTTTTTTTTTTTTTCCCAGATTTAAAATAAATCTCTGATGTCCCCAGAGCGTGTATGTAAAGTTTTAGTTCAAAATACCTTACAGATAATTTTTTATAGCTTGTTAAAATGACCACTTTTAGGGTATAAGCTATATTTTTGTGTTTGTCCCTTTAAATGCAAATGAGCTGGTGCTCCCAGCCCCCTTTTCAGAAGAGGGTGGAGCTTCAAGAGCACAAAAACAAAACAAAAGAGAGTCCCACTTTATATTAAGTGGCCTTAACTACTATGTACTTACATAAAAGAATAAGTACAATGTGCTTAATGTGGTCATTGTATTGCAAAACACTTTTGCTGCTATTGAGGTGGGATACAGGTTAGGGAGATGGTCTGGTGGTATGGATAGGTTTAAGGGTGGGGTAAGGTGTAAGGGATGGGTCAACAGTGTAATTACAAATGTAATTACAAATTAATTACAGATGTAATTACATGCGGGTATTTTTTAAATCTAAATTCAATGTAAAAACATGTATGTACACAATAAGTGCATTGTATCAAATGATTAATTTCAGTGTAAGTATAGTACTTAAGGCCACTTAATATAAAGGGGGACCCAAAAGATAATCTCATGTGCTGAAAATGTCAGAAACTCTCAGTTGTTTAAAAGTCAGTCATCTAATTGTACCGTGCAGCATAAATTCGTGTTTATGAATTACACAGACTGGAGGGCGGCGCAATAAAAAGTAACAACATAGCTGATCTCATGGCCCCATCGCATCGCAAACTTTATAAGCAGGGGCACGTTATGGTTTCTCACTGAACAGCTTATTTTCCTTCATCCTAACCTTCCACCCCCCCCCCACCCCCGTAAGCAGATGAAGGCAGCATCAGTGAAGAGACAATGGTAGCTTTAGCAACATTAGCTTTACAGAGTGCCAAGAAACTCGTTCATAAAGACAATTTGGAAAACAAACGTGTGATACTTACTTTGTCTGGAGCTGACGTTCTCACACAAAACATTGATATTGTTCTCTAAACATATAAACATATATATGTATATATGTATATTTCCCCCCCAGGACATTTACTTTGAAAATGAAATTTAAAGGAACATGCCACTATTTTTGAAAATTGGCTCATTTTCCAACTCCCCTAGAGTTTACCGTTTTTGAATCCGTTCAGCCAATCTCCGGGTCTGGCGGTAGCACTTTTAGCATAAATCATTGAATCTGATTAGACTGTCAGCATCTCGCTCAAAAATGACCAAAGAGTTTTGATAATTTTCCTATTTAAAACGTGACTCTTCTGTACTTAGATCGTGTACTAAGACCAACAGAAAATGTAAAGTTGCGATTTTCTAGGTCGATATGGCTAGGAACTATACTCTCAACAGTAAAACTCAACTGTTTAACTCTAGGGGAGTTGGAAAATGAGCCTATTTTCAAAAAGAGTGGCATGTTCCTTTACCCACAGTGTCCTCAGCGGCTCAGATGTAGGGAGTCTATGGAGACTCCTGTGTTCGTTGGTGCTACAGAAAACACAACACTTGTAATGCCTCTTTGGCGTTGACATTGTATATCTCCAGTAATGGCAGACTGCTGCTTCTCACTCAGGGCTGAGACAGGGCCTAAAAAGTCGCCCTCTCCTGGATGACACTGTAAAACCATGTGTTAAAAACTGCTAAGGATTCCTGAAGTTTAGCAGAAAATCACACTATGGTGGATGCACTTAGTCAACTGTTCTGTGACCTTTGACCTGGATACATAATTACCACAGTCTGTCCCAGGGCCGTTTGAAGGAATTTGGGGGCCCCAAGCAAAATGGACATGGAGGCCCCCCGCACGCACGCACGCACGCAAAGGAACCACAGCATAGCCATACAGTTTAAATTCACTCATACTTTATATAAATAAAAAAGGTTTACAGTGCAAATACTGCTGTTGCATATAAAGTGCATAAAATTTGAACATTTTCAACAATTGAACATTTGCAAAAAACACCACTGTACCATAAAATCAAATATACATTAAAAAAGTGCACAATAACTAAATCCAACATACTTAAAAACACACACACACATACATACTCACATTAACATTTTTCAGTTCTCTCAAACATGTGCAAATTATCTAAAACTGCTGTTTGCGAGCCTTGTTTTCTGCAAAGGCAATCACAATGTCCTCCATGTCCAAAGACTGGCGAACATCCCGCTCAATTGACATAAGTGCCAGTCCTGTGAGCCTTTCTTGGCCCATGGTGGACCTCATGTAATTTTTTATCAGCTTCAAAGCTGAAAAGCTCCTCTCACCAGAGGCCACTGACACAGGGAGAGTCAGGAGTAGACGCAAAGCAATGCTTAAATTACTGTACAAATCCAGTAGCTTCTCACTGTAAATGTGGGAATACAATGTTTGTAACTTGCACTGGTCCTTTTTTAACAATTTGACAGCGCACACTATCAGTCAGGACTGCTGGCCACTGTGCAGGGTCATCAGCTATAATTACAGTGCTTGTGGTACCTTGAGCTGTAGAGGTAACCTCAGTGTTGGGAAGTGGTGCAGACTCAGTTTCTGTTCTGGATGCAGTATCTTCCACTGTGAGAGATGCTATTGACGGTGTAGCTGGGGAAAAATAATGTTTTTTTTATTAATATAATCCATCTGTTCAGGTACAGAATGCATCACAGAGTGTCTGACACCTAGAAATTTGACAGGCACTACTGTATATAAAAAATTCTGAAATGTCCATGGGCAAAAGTGACTAGTATTTACACAGTTTGATGGGAATTCAGTAGTGATTTGCACTGTTTTTTTCTAACAATATGACAGCACACACTTATCAGTTTAAACTCTGGGCTGTGCAGGATATCAGCTATAATTATAGAGCTTGTGGTACCTTGTGCTGAAGAGGAAACATCAGCACTGAGAAGTGATGCATCTGTTGATGTTGAGGATGAAGTTGATGGTGTAGCTGGGAAAATAATAATTAAAAAAAATCTGAAATTACCATTTCACTGTTAGCATATTGAAAGAGGTCACTTTTAACAGCTCAGCTCAGGTCAGTGAGAGAAATTCACTCTACCTTCATCAGTGGAGGTATCCTTAGGAAGAGCCTGAGGGCTGAGAAATTTAAGCAAAGCACCTTGAGGGAGAAAGAAAAGATGGTAACACTTTATAATAATAACAATCATTAATAGAAGGTAAATTGACAGTTAATTAATCTTTAGTCTTTAGCTATGCATTTACTGAATGAGCACTGTGCAGCTGTTCGTCCGACTGTACTGACAGTATACAGTACAGTACAGTACTGTATTTTATTTTATTTTTCTAAACTGTTTTAATTATTCTTATTTCTTTTTATTATTTTAATTTCTTCTATGTAAAGCACTTTGAATTGCCATTGTGTATGAAATGTGCTATATAAATACACTTTTTACTGTTAACAAACAATGAAATTATAATTAAATGTTTACTAATTATTAGTAGTGCTGTGAGTCGACTACCAATGCTTAAAAACATCCCAAGCTAATGTTTGATGCACAGAATTTATTGTGTGGTTTTCCTAAATAGATTATCACAGTGGAATAGTTATGTGAAAGATACATCTTGCTGATGCGCTTGGACACATCATCAGTGATGTAACCTGGGGTCACTGGGTGTTTCGGGTCTTTCAACATCAGACACCCTCACCCAGGCGACCCGACCAGAGTTGATCAGACTCCGGCCTGTGTCCCAGCAGCATTCATCCACGGATCAGCCCTCTTGATCCAAAGCCATCTTGTGGCTCTTTCTGCGGCTTCAGTTGCAGACCTAATGGCTTTCCTCTTTGCCTCACTGGTGAGGCCTAGCATGGTGAGCACTTTGCAGAGGGACCGCCCTGCAAATCCTCGGCATCCCACCTCCAGGGGTTCACAGTAGGTCTTCCAGCCTTGGCTCCTGCACTCCTCCACTAGCTCCTGGTACTTGGCACGCTTCCTCTCATTAGCCTCCTCCATGCGTTCTTCCCAGGGAACTGTGAGTTCCAGAATGATTAACTGCTTGGTAGAATCAGAAACAATGATCATATCTGGTCGGAGCCGTGTAGATGTTATCCTTGATGGGATCTTCAGCTGTTTGCCCAAATCCACTTCCAGTTGCCAGTCCGTGGCAGTGGTGAGGAGACCTAACCTGCCCCCTGCTGGGATGGTGGGCTTCTCTCCAGCTCTGTGAAACCTGATGGTCTTAGGCTTGCTGTGGCCCTTGGTGGTGTTAATGGCCTTGGCTATGCTCTCAGCAACCGCCTTTAGCACCTGGTCGTGGCGCCAGCGATACCGCATAGTATAGCATGCTATGCCACTTTCATCAAAACCTATTACAACCTATTGTCATTAAATATGATAAACAGCGATTCTGGAACAGATCTGCGTCTTCCTTATCCCGTTAAAAAACATATTACAGTATGTAACCATATTCCGTCCGTTCAAAAAAAAAGTTGCTCTAACTGTTCGTTACAAGCAGCATTTGCTGTCAGGCAGGTAGCTTAGCTGACATACATAAACATATTTCTGCTAGCCTACCTGCTGCAAAATTGCACCATTTGTACAAGACAAGTAGAGCTATTTTATGTGTGTAATTTATCACTTACCACTGTCTTGTTTTTTCTTATCCTCCTCTTCCTTTCTCTTCTTTCTTTTTTGGCTTCCTGAAGCATAATTCCGCTTCATGACTGCCGAGGAAGTTTTGTATTTTGCCGGCAGCAGAGATCGCCTGGTTGGCTGGCAGCTGTCAGTGAGGGGGGCCCCCTTGAGGGGGATCCCGATAACAGTGTCATTGCACTTTACTGCATTCACTATTAATGGGGCGCTCACACAGTTTGTCGCTGCATTTTATTCTTAACCAGTCGTTGTCTTGGGGCCCCAGGCCAGCTCGGGGCCCCAAGCAATTGCTTGGTTTGCCTGCCTTGTCGCGACGGGCCTGGTCTGTCCATCTATCCATCTATCTATTCACTCCAGGAAATAAACAAGGCCTAATAAGTCGCCCTCTCCTGGATGACACTGTAAATAGCATGTGTTAAAAACTGCTAAGGATTCCTAAAGTTTAGCAGAAAATCACACTATGGTGGATGCTGTTAGTCAACTGTCCTGTGACCTTTGACCTGGACACATAACACTTACCACACTCTGTCTGTCTGTCTATCTGTCTATCTATCTATCTATCTATCTATATATCTATCTCTTTTTTCTCAAGGCTTCTATTTCCTCGTTATTTTTTTTATTATATTATTATTATTTATGTTTTTTAAATGAATGAACCCATCACAATGTAGCTTTTAACTTGATTAAAGTCCAGCACTACTTCAACTACAAAAAAGACAAAATAAGAAGTGTTCTTCAGCTACCTTTTGATTAATGATAAACATAATTCCCATAGTGCTGCAGAAATGAAAAAAAAAAAAAATTATAGAATTGTCGCCCTCTCCTGGATGACACTGTAAACAGCATGTGTTAAAAACTGCTAAGGATTCCTAAAGTTTAGCAGAAAATCACACTATGGTGGATGCAAGTCAACTGTCCTGTGACCTTTGACCTGGACACATCTATCTATCAAGAGTCCCATTCATCCAAACTGAAACATCTGAAAGATAACAGATTCAGCCTATCACAGAGTATGCATATTATTATGCAATTAATGTGGATGAAAAGTTTTACTGTATAACTAACCATAAAGAAAGATTATGCAGTGTGGAACTCACCTCATACAATATTATGATTTGGCTCCTTGTTTCCCTTCACTTCGATCGTCCCCACAATGACAATTGGACAGAAGAAGAATACTTGAGACTTCATCTCCCAACACCTGAAAAATACTTAAACCTCCCCATTTATCCGGGCTTGGGACCGGCGCTAACATTGCAATCATTTTTGCAATGGTAGAGGCTGGGTTACATTTTTTTTTATTTTTTTTTTTTAAATAAAAAAAATATATATATTTTTTAAATATTTTTTTGCGTTTCTTTTTTTTTTTTTTTAACATGAATGAACCCATCACGAGTATCAAGTATTCAGGTAAACAATGGTAAACAATGCACATAGTACTTCAGAAAATCAAAATAAATAATTTTTTTTTTAAGTATTCTTCAGTTACCTTTCAAGAAAAGGTAAACATTGCATATAGCACTTCAGGAAAAAAAAATAAATAAATAAAAAGTTAAGTATTCTTCAGCTACCTTTCAAGAAAAGGTGAACAATGCACATAGTACTGCAGAGGAAAAAAAATAGTGCTTCACAAACACTTTCAAAGTGTTATAAGGCTCTGACACATGAATGTTTAATAGCAGTTCAATGAATCATATCAAGGAACAACACTTAAGCATTCGCCAACAGGCGCTGACGTTTTCGTTTCAAAGCGGCGAATGTGCGGACAGGGGTCGAGGTCTCCCGACACTTCTTCAAGTAAACGCCATAGGCCGAATCATGGCTCACTTCACCGTTGTGCTCTATGTATGATACCTCCAAATTGCTCCACCTGGCGTTAGAGAGAGCAGGGACACATGCAAGTTGGATCTTCTCCACTACCTGTTCTTCCGCCTCTTGTTCTTGTTGTGGCACAGGAACACAAGGCCGAGCCGGTGTACTTACAACTACTATCTAGCCAGGGTAGACCGTTTTCCCGGTATCTCTTCACGTTTCGGGAAAACGAAAGCTCCTGCTCTTCAATCCTTGCGCATACATTCCCTCTGTATGAGGCCGCATGGGCCGCCACTGATGGTACCTGACTCGGTTGATTAAGTTTGATGAAGTCTTTGAAGTTCCACTTCGCTTTAAGATTTCTGTTCTCGTCCCAGTACTTAATGCTGGGGAAAAACTTCAGCTTGGCCACGCCGACTTCGAGGCAACGTACTGGGTCATAGCTCATCTCTGTGACCATTCTCAGGGCTCGTCTAAACACGTGCAGATAGCCAAAAGCTTTCCACTGACACACCTCCCTGCAAAATTCTCCGATTGTACGACAATCAACTAAATTGCCAATAGGGCGGTCCGGTCCTCGCAATGTCTGCATCGGAATACAATCATTGTGCTGGTAGAGGTCACACAGCAGTATTCGTGTTAGTTCGTCACCGACAACGTGCGTGCCGGCGTGGAGGCTGTCGGTCAGTGGAAAGATTCACAGAACATGAGCCCGAAGAAGATCATCTTTGACCCATGTGTCTAGGGGCGGAGGCGATTCGCTAACACTCGCACTCCCTATCGGTCCCAGCCCAAGGACACCTCTCATGGCAGTAATGCTGTTGGGGTTTGTGGCACTTACCCCAAGTGCAGAGGAGAAGTGTCGGGAGGAACTGCATACCGACCTCCCAAAAAACAGTTCTTCCACAGCAAGCTCCAACTAGTACGCCGTCCAGCAGCTCTCGAAACCTCCCTGGCCCTTCCTGGACTCCAGTAAGACGTTAAGTGTCGTGTTAAGATGCGTAGCAATCGGCTTAATGACATGGCGCAGTCCGAGACCGTTCGAATTATCCCTGAAGGGGACCACCATGGGAATGGTCTCTAACAGAACGTCTAACATGGACGAAATAAAGAAGTGACTGGCATCTAAAAGCTGTTGGTAGCCGGGACCCACCCGAAAGACTCCTTCTATCCTGATGTACGTTCTGGTATAGGTCTTCCTGGCAAGGTCGTCATCATACTCCACATATTTCTGAGCGTTGTGCATGATCATCCGACGATGCTTGTCAATGTGCAAGTCACACATGGTAATCACACGGCTTACAGGGTGTCTTAAGGATGATGCCTCATGACTGTGAGGGGTGACGGCGTACAACTGCAAGAAGTTGAGACGGCAGTGGTCGTCCCTCAGAACCTGCTTCAGGGTTTGGTCCACGTCCAGAGGAAGATGGTCCAGATTGGATTGGTAATTTGCGGTTTCCCTCATGGAATAGGCACGATACAGCATTCCACGTGACCCCATGACCTTTTGCAATCCACTTCTTGACCAAAACAGATCCACACTTGGGTCTTGACATCTGACATTACATGCCGCATGGTAGGAGACACTGACTACCCCAGCCTTGTCCACCAGAGTGCTAAGGTCAAATCTGCGGTCATCTTTTTGCCCAAATTTGGTGAGGGCCAAAATGATGCACATATCCACATCGCAGTTGACAGCCTCTACAGATTCCTGAAACAACTTCAGGAGGAACTTCTGGACCTCATGCAAAATGTTCATTCAGCCCAGATTGCTCAAGTTTGTTTTCATAATTGCAACCTCTCCAAATCAGCTGGTGGAACATTCCTCAGCCTGTGAAACAACGCATTAAGCAGGCCAATGGCATGGGCTTTAGCCATCATTTCAGTGCGAAACATCGGATGGGCTTGATTGGGATTGACTGGCAGGCAACTCGCATTCAAAAAGTACCCACCATCCACATAAGCAAGAACAACACCCACTGATTTTTTTTAGAGCATTCACACCCTCAGCAGTGTAAAGCGACAGATCGAGATGTTTTTTCAAGAGATGCCAGTGACTGGCAACCCTTGAACCATCCACAATTCCGACGAACAAATGATGTAAGCCAGCTTTCAAGCATGACACATCACTTAATTCCACCACTATGCCGTCGAAGTCATATGTGTACTTGAAAGACAAACTGGCGTCTTCCACCGTCGTCGCAAAGAGAGGAATATGTACCGCCTCATCCCTCAGGAAATGTTCTACTCGAGCGGATTCAAAGAAAGGCCTCAGCAAGCCGCTCGTATTTTGCTCAGAGGCCTCCAAAAAAGGAACCGTTTCCTCACTAAAATAACAATATGACATGACTTAGGAAACTAACTTTCACACACTACACTCTTTAACATCCATAATAAAAAAATAAAAACTTACATATCCATTCCAATACACTTCCTCCTCTTCTTCCTTGAAATCCCTGATCTGCTGACTTTCGCTTTCACCTACTCTTTCCCTCCACTTTCTTCAAATATCTAATTTAATATGCGAAATAAAACTCACAATTTTGAAATACAAAATTATCTACGATATTTTTTTTTCTGTTGTATTAATTATTTTCTCCTACAATAGAGTAAATTATTTAACCCTCTGGTTGTGTTCAGATTCCTGTCACACTTGTGGTGTTCCCGGTCAGAAATGACCGGACTCCAAACAATTACTTATAAATCTGTAAATATGCTATATTAAATCAATAAAGATTGGGTTCGTTCTTTTTGTCAACTTGTTTTCTTTCATTTAGGACTGGTTTTGTGTTTCTATTTGCATCAGATTAATCAAAGGCCTCATTTTTCTGAGAAAAGGTACCTAATTTTTTTGTGAAAAAAAAAAACAAAAAAAAAAATTATGAATAATTTTCACAATATGAGATAAATTATAAAAATTTGCATGGTCTCTCACACTAATGTGCTTGACTGTTTGAGGAAGTTTGCTTTTTAAATGCTTTTATTTTTACAAAATTGCACAAAGTCACTTGTGGTGTTTCCAGTCAAAAATGACCTGATTATCATTTATCATTATTTACAGGCCTCCAAAATACTCTCCAGCCTTTGTTGAAGAGTTCACAGAACTGTTATCAATGATTTCCTCAGAGTTTGACTGTTTTCCTATTGCAGGGGATTTTAATTTTCACATAGAAAATGCAGAAATCAAAACTACAAAAGAAATTATAACCATTTTAAACACTTTTGACTTGATTCAGCATGTGCATGGACCCACACTCAATCGTGGACACACTCTAGATTTACTCATTAGTAAGGGTCTAAACATTTCACCCATTGTCATTAAGGACGTAGCACTATCTGATCACTCCTGTATTTTCTTTGATATATTGATCTCTGCTACCACTGAATCTAGATCCATCTCTGTCAGAAAGAGATGCATTAATGAAAACACTAGTGTGCTGTTTATGAAGGCTATATCTTCAATGCCAAGCATTTCTGCAGACTCTGTTGATCTTCTCCTGGAGTCCTTTAACTCAAAAGTTAAGAATGTCATTGATGACATTGCACCAGTGAAAGTCAGTAAGACGACTGGCAGACAAAAATCATGTTGGAGAAAATCAACAGCAGTACAGAGTATGAAAAGACAATGCAGAAAAGCTGAGCGGATGCGGCGGAAGACGAAACTTGAAATTCACTATAGCATCTATAAAGACAGCCTTCATGCTTTCAATGTGGAACTAGCCACAGCAAGACAGAAGTTCTTCTCAAACCTTATAAACCGTAACCTAAACAACTTTTTGCTACTGTTGAGAGACTAACAAACCCCCCAACTCAGATTCCCAGTGAAATGCTCTCTGACAGCAAATGCAATGACTTTGCCTCCTTCTTTTCAGAGAAGATCATTAATATCAGAAAGGTGATTAGCACATCCTCAAGTTATGCAGAGGTTAGACAGATACGACCGCAATTTCAAAAAGAAGTCACTTTGTCTGTTTTTGAAGCAATTGATAGCAAAACTTTGGAAGAAATAGTACAGCACCTTAAATCCTCAACCTGCAACCTTGACATACGTCCCACATCTTTTTTCAAAAGTGTGTTTAACTGTTTAGAAGCAGATCTCTTAGAAGTTTATAGGCAAGATTATTGAGAAGGTAGTTTTCAATCAGTTGAACAACTACTTAAACTCAAATGGATACCTGGACAATTTTCAATCTGGTTTCCGACCGCATCACAGCACAGAGACGGCGCTCGTTAAGATTATAAATGATATTCGCCTAAATTCTGATTCTTGCAAAATATCAGTGCTGGTGCTACTAGATCTTAGTGCTGCGTTTGACACTGTCGATCATAACATTCTTCTAGAGAGACTGGAAAACTGGGTCGGGCTTTCTGGGATGGCTCTCAGTTGGTTTCGGTCATACTTAGAAAGGAGAGGTTATTATGTGAGTATAGGAGAGCATCAGTCTAAGTGGACGTCCATGACATGCGGAGTCCCTCAAGGCTCAATTCTTGCGCCGCTCTTGTTTAGCCTGTATATGCTCCCACTAAATCAAATAATGAGAAGGAACCAAATTGCCTATCACAGCTATGCTGATGATACCCAGATTTACCTAGACTTATCACCAAATGACTACAGCCCCATTGATCCTGCCAATGCATTGATGAAATGAACAGTTGGATGTGCCAGAACTTCCTTCAGTTAAACAAGGAGAAAACTGAAGTCATTGCATTCGGAAGCAAAGAAGAAGTTCTTAAGGTGAATGCATACCTTGATGCTAGGGGTCAAACAATTAAAAACCAAGTCAGGAATCTTGGTGTGATTCAGGAGTCAGACCTTAGTTTCAGTAGTCATGTCAAAGCAGTAACTAAATCAGCATACTATCATCTCAAAAACACTGCAAGAATTAGATGTTTTGTTTCCAGTCAAGACTTGGAGAAACTTGTTCATGCCTTTATCACAAGCAGGGTGGATTATTGTAATGGTCTCCTCACTGGGCTTCCCAAGAAAACCATTAGACAGCTGCAGCTCGTCCAGAACACTGCTGCCAGGATTCTGACTAGAGCCAGAAAATCTGAGCATATCACACCAGTCCTCAGGTCCCTACACTGGCTTCCAGTTATATTTAGGATTGATTTTAAAGTACTTTTACTCATTTATAAATCACTCAATGGCCTAGGACCTAAATACATTGCAGATATGCTCACTGAATATAAACCTAACAGACCACTCAGATCATTAGGATCGAGTCAGTTAGAAATACCAAGGGTTCACACAAAACAAGGGGAATCCGCTTTTAGCCATTATGCTGCCCGCAGTTGGAACCAGCTTCTAGAAGAGATCAAATGTGTTAAAACATTAGCTACATTTAAATCTAGACTCAAAACTCATCTGTCTATCTGTGCATTTACTGAATGAGCACTGTGCTTCGTCCGAACTGATTGCATTATGTATAATCATTTTCTGTTTTTAACTGTCTTAAATTTATTTTAAATCAATTTTTAAATAATTTTTAAATCATTAAATCAATCAGTTTTTACATTTTACATTTTTTGTTTTATTGTTGTGATCATTGTTTTTATGATTGTTCTACTTTCTTTTTTGTGATTATTGTTTTTATTGTTTTTTTTATTATTCTACTTCCTTTTATGTAAAGCACTTTGAATTACCTCTGTGTATGAAATGTGCTATATAAATAAACTTGCCTTGCCTTGATTCCAAACAAATTGCTTATAAATCTCTCGTCATGGTATATCATCACCAAATATTGGATTACATTTTTTGGTCAACTTGTTTTCTTTCATTTAGGACTGGTTTTGTGTTTCTATTTGCATCTGATTAATCGTAGGCCTCATTTATATTAAAAAAAAGTAAACGAAAGTTTACAAATAAATGCTTTAGCACAGAGAGAGCTTCAGCTTGTTGTTTTATGATATTGTCTCTGTTTGACAGTGTCAGTGTGCAGGATATATACAACTAAAATAAGTTTTGCTTTGTTGTTCCATGAAATGTTATAATGTAAATAATCTTAATGTGTTCTTGTATGTCACGATGGTCAGATTTAACAGGAACAGCATGTTCCTGTGTTACTTTGTGCCCCTTTTCAGAAAATACAAACATTTCAAAATAAAGATCTTGTTTTTGTGATCTTCCCCATTCACTTTCAGTGGCTGGCCATTTTTGACGTGACTCTGTGCAGTTTTGTACAAAATAAAAGCATCTAAAAGCAAACTTCCTGATTACATTAAAGCACAGTAGTGTGAGAAACACTGCAAATTTTTATAAAGACACATGCCCTCTGAACTTTTTCTGGTTTCGTATCTCCCTCCTAAAACAAGATGAAACGGCAAAATATAAGTTATGAGCAAAACATAAGTTAGCACAAAAGTTTAAACAAAAGGAACCCCACACCCAGAATATGAACCCTTAAGTCCACTTCCTTTCCAAGTTATAAACAGTTAATCATAAAGAGGAAGTGGCCAGATCTCAGAAACAGAAGGTCTGGAAACTGGTAGGGAAACTGGGACCTGCCCACCTGTATAGAGAAACTTAGACCTTTGACCTGGACACATAACACTTACCACACTCTGTCTATCTATTTATCTATCCATCTATCTATTCACTCCAGGAAATAAACAGGGTTAGGGTGCCTGTTGGTGCTAGAGCTCCCAAACTAAGTGTGTTTGACTGGGCGCCCCCCAAATAGTACATATACCCAATTTCAACCTCCTAGGACCTATAGAAACCAAGTGGACACCCCACCTTATACAACTGGGGGTGCAATACCATATCTAGGCGCCTGTTGGCACTAGAGCTCCCAAACCAGGTGCGTTCGACTGGGCGCCCCCCAAATAGTAAATGAAATTTTCAAATTTTGGCCTCCAGGACCATCCTAAATAGGAAAACGGACGGGGGTGCACTCTTCGTTTTTATCCATGTAACCCTAACCTAACCTAACCTAACCTAACTAACCCTAACACTAACCCTAAAGCTCTGTGCAATTCACCCCTCACCCCTAACACCCAAAGACACTTTACTCTATGCAACACACCCCTCCATACCTAAAACCTAGAGTCACTAAACCCAGTCAATTTACCCACCCCAAACCTTACACCTAAGGATAGTAGACCTAATGGATTCACCCACCCCAAACCTTACACCAAAAGATGGTAGACCTAGGTCGAGCACCCCTACACATATTACACCTAATTGATGTACACCTAGGTGGTGCAGCCCTGAGGCGGTGAACCCTTAGTGCTCTAGCCCTAATTTCATCATTTATATTTATATTGGCCATTTTTAATCCTTTTTTATTCTATTTATTCATACTATTTATTAGTAGTATTTATTAAATTATCTTTTAATTCCAGAAACATATATTGTGTGTAATGAGAGAGGGGTCAAAAGGTCGGAGAGTGGTGTATGGTTCAGTAATCAGTAAATCTTGCCACGTGTTTAATGAAGAATGTATAAATCTTAATCATGCACAATAATTTATTCTCATATACGTATCATATATCACATAAATAGAAGTACAAATATACACATATATAACACACACATCCAATAAATATTAATAAATATACACCTATTTGATTTATATACACATAAATAGAACCTATATGGAATATTTCATTAAAGACACATAAATAGAACCTATATGGAATTATTTACAAATATTATTTACAAATTATTTACAAATAAACATGACTTTGGCATTAAAGACACATAAATAGAACCTATATGGAATATTTCATTCATGAAAATGATTAAAAAAGGACACAGACACTTTAAGACATTCAGAACAATTCAGAACAATAAGACGTGTGGAAATGCTGTTAGAGAGAATCTTCCTTTTAGTAGGGACTAAAGCAGGCTTTTGAAATGTGGGCCCGTGCCTAACCGAGGTCAGACTATGTCCTCTGGATCTTTAGATACCTAACCCAAGCCAGAGCCACGTCTGAGCACTTTAGGACCACTTTGAGGAGATTTCTTGATAACAGCAACTTTCCACAACTTTTAACTCTATTTATGATACTGATAGTTCACAATTTTAAACACAGAAGACACTAGAAAAATACCACACAGAAACATCAGTGAAACAATTTGAACACTTTTAAATATGCCTTAAATAACAATATTAAAACAAAATGTTGATTTAACAGCCTTATAGGATACACAATCATGAAACTATCTCCCTAAAACAATTTAAAAATCCATAATCACATGAAAACACAATGGATCCTCTTTTAAAATCAAGGATATCAGACTCAACATCAATTTAAGTGATATAAGATGTTACAATCAGAGTCTAACAAACACAATTAATATCTACATATAATAATACATTATTAAAACATACAAAAGTTTAAAAATACTTGAGATTATGGATCAATATTCTTAAAAAGAACTTGGATGGTGGAGATACATCATTTTTAACCATCTTTTCATGATTGTCACTACCCTATATAATATTTAATCACCCATACAAAACTTTTAAGGCATATTTATTGCAAATTTATGATTTCACGATGAATTTTTAACTATTTATACTTTTTTATGATGGATATGTAAGAATTGAATGATTTGCATGTGTTGTGACGCATCAAAAAATTCGACGACGCTTTTTAGTGTTTTTCAAAAGGGAAACTTTGTTGATTCGACGCCAAACACACATCAAAAAATTCTAATAGTCGCTAGTCAACAATATTGGGAGATTTGAAGTGTAAACATGAAGGAGCTCACAAATTATTTACAAATAAACATGACTTTGGCATTAAAGACTATAAACAAAGTCCTAAAAAGAGAAGGAAAAGAAGGGGGACAGATAAAAGTGTTTGAGAAACAACTGGAGTGTTGTTTGACCCAAAGTTCATCATTTTCATAGTTTATTTGTGAGTTTTCTTCGAAAAAATGACTGTATATGTGTTCTGAATGAGGGTGACGTCAGAGCAACCGCCCTCAGTAACAATGTAGCAGAGAGGAGGATACAAACAGTCATTTGCTCACTTGCACTCGAGATAACAGTTACGCTAGCTTACATCTGATACATTCTAACTTGATGATGTTACAGCAATAGCCTGAAGAAGAAGTTGTATACTTCGAAGTCAAGTCAAGTCAAGTCACCTTTATTTATATACCGCCTTTAACAATACAGAATTGTGACAAGGCGGCTGTACAGTATTAAATAGGAAATAGTACATCAACAGTAAACACTCAATTTTCAGGTAAAGGTAGTTAATCAAATACAATAAAATAAGATACAATATTGTGTGAAGAGAAAGTGTCCCCAACTAAGCAAGCCAGAGGCGACAGCGGCAAGGAACCAAAACTCCATCGGTGACAAATGGAGAAAAAAACCTTGGGAGAAACCAGGCTCAGTCGGGGGGCCAGTTCTCCTCTGGCCAGACACAGAGGACTCACCAGGTCCCGTGGTCCTGTGCCGACAGCCGTCTAGGTGATGTGGTCTTCACTGGGGATCCGTCTCTGGGGCTCATCTAGTCGATGTGGTCTCCGCTGACATTCAGGGCTGTAGAGGTCGTCTCTAGGTGCCGATCCACCATCTGGGCTGGGTGCGGACTGGATCCGGGGGACTGCAGTGACCATCTGATCTGGATACGGACTGGATCTGGTGGTTATAAGTAATTAGCAAGATTTTAAAATCTATACGATGTTTAATAGGGAGCCAGTGCAGTGTTGACAGAACCGGGCTAATATGATCATACTTTTTGGTTCTAGCAAGAACTCTAGCTGCTGCATTTTGGACCAGCTGGAGTTTGTTTATTAAGCGAGCAGAACAACCACCCAATAAAGCATTACAATAATCTAACCTTGAGGTCATAAACACATGAATTAATGTTTCAGCATTTGACATTGAGAGCATAGGTCGTAGAGGTTCGAAACGTCATGATTTGCAGTAAACGTCATTTTTTTTGAAGAATAAACTCAGTTTGTAGCAAAGAAACACTGTAATGGCGAGAGTAGGAGAGAGATACAGACAAACACAGAGGCAACGCGTGAGATTCGCGTCTTTTCCATCTGACGAAGAACCACGTTATGCTTCAAGAAACCCAAGAGCGTTTACTTTGAAAAAATTAGAGTGTTCAAAGCAGGCCACCTGTCGCCGCTGAATACCGCAGCTAGGAATAATGGAATAGGACTCCGGTTCTATTTTGTGGGTTTCTGGAACCCGGGGCCATGATTAAGAGGGACGGCCGGGGGCATTCGTATTGGGCCGCTAGAGGTGAAATTCTTGGACCGGCGCAAGACGGACGAGAGCGAAAGCATTTGCCAAGAATGCTTTCATTAATCAAGAACGAAAGTCGGAGGTTCGAAGACGATCAGATACCGTCGTAGTTCCGACCGTAAACGATGCCAACCCGCGATGCGGTGGCATTATTCCCATGACCTGCTAGGCAGCGTGCCAGGAAACTACAGCATGTTTCCGTGCTAACAGTTTGCGTCGAGAGGGATGGAGAGAAAGAGAGGATTCTACTTTCCGAGACTTTCCACGTCTCTCTTACGATGCAAACTATAGCCAAACAGCCCGTGCATGGGCTAACAGACGTGATCAGGTTACATCTACTGACTGTTATGCTTCAATAAAACTTTTTTTTTCAGGTTGATTGAATTCAGTTATAATCAGTAATTGTCAGGCATTCACCTCAGCCACCCTCATCTGACACACCTCCGGTAGCACTGCCTACTCGATCATCATCACCCGAATACTAACGGTTTGCACCTGTTCCTCGTTGAGCCACGCCCTATAAATAGAACTCTCTGTCATTTGCTCATTGTCTGGTCTACCGTTCACATGCTGATTCCTTCGTTCCCTCCTGTTTGCTTACGGACTGTGTGGCGTGGCTCATCCTTTGGACTCAAGTTCATCTCATGTTTACAAGAGCAATCAGTTAAGAACTTATTTTATTTCTTAATGCTTTGTTTTTTAATAAGACACTTGTAAATAAACTATGGGATTGGATTGCCACTCATCTCTCGTCTCCTCCATCCCCTTGTGTGTGTGTGTGAGTGTGACAGTAATCTTAAATCATTTATTTCATTTCAACAAAACTAGTTATTGTAGATGTTACTACATGTAGAACAATTTCTAAGTTGAACCAACAAAATATTTTTTTTTCAGTGTACATTGTATGGGTCAAAATTATTTTTTTCTTTAATGCCAAAAATCATTAGGAAATGAAGTAAAGATCATGTTCCATGAAGATATTTTGTAAAATTTCTACTGTAAATATATCAAAACTTCATTTTTGATTAGTAATATTCATTATTAAGAATTTCATGTGGACAAATTCAAAGGCAATTTTCTCAATTTTGATTTTTTTTTTTTTTTTTTTTTTTTGCACCCTCAAATTCCATATATTCATATAGTTGTTATCATAACAAACAATGCATCAATGGAAAGCTTATTATTCAGCATAAGAGCAGCAGCTGTGCTTAACTTTCTCAATTTATAGACAAACAGTGGACTGATCAATGTTTTTAGAGAGACTTTGAGAAAAAAATTATATATACAGTATGTATACATAATTATACAAACAAAATTATTTTAGTGCAAACAAGAGTGGGAGAGGTCAAATCAAAACCGTTTCATTAATGTGATGACACACTGCTCATGTAAACATGACACAATACTGTGGTTTAGGGGGGAAAAAGGAAGAGAAATTGAAGTACAACCCCCAACAGATACAGTATACTGACAAGCTGGAGCAGTTTTCATCTCAATTACTGAATACTTCTCTACAGGACATTTATACATTTCACCAAGAAAATTTTTTGCTCATTTGTTTTTTGCTGTTTGTGCTTTGGGAATCTGGTTGGTAAGTTCTTATTTTATTTTTTATTTCAAGAAAGTCAAAAGATACAATACAAAATTCTGAAATAAAAAAGAAAGAAAATGAGTTACATTTAAATCATTTGACTTCCTGTGCATTTCAGGATAGATTTTTGTAATGCTCACAGAACCTGAATGGTTCTGTAAGCATTTACAATACTAAGATATGATTCCATCTATTTTAACCCTCTGGGGTCTGAGGGTGTTTTGGGGCCCTGGAGAAGTTTTGACATGCCCTTACATTTGTGCTTTTTTCAGTATATTAAAAACATATTCATGGCTAAAGTTACACTGTAATCAGCACAAACTGGGCTACAATAATATGTAAGAAACATTAATGTACATGTTTGTGTTTTTGAGAAAACGTTTATGTGTGGTTAGTGAAAAACTAAAATCTTTAAGTCACTGAAATAAGACCATGAAACACATTCAGAACATTAGTTCACAAGACTTTTGAGAACTGGATGTGGTAGTCTAGCGTTTTTTCTACAAGATGATGTGAAAATCATCTCATTCACTCCTTCAGAGAAAACAATATAATACATTTTCTAAGTACATTTTCTAAGACATGTTTTGTGATCAAAAGGGAATATGCGAAGGAGTGTCAATGACCCATGAATATTTAGCAATTCACACCTGAGAGACAAAGAGCCCTCCCTAATGGCCCATCAATGAGACTGTGACTGTCAGGTAAGAAACAATGAGAGATTCAAAGAATAGAGTTTTAGATTATTTGTATTTTATTTACAACACAGTATCATCAAAATATACATAATGAAGGTCAAATACACACAATTGAACACCCTGATCTAACCACAGAGATGTGAACAGACTTTGTGTAGTTTCTGAAAACTGTTTTCTGGATTCTGTTCAACAAGTGAAACAAGTAAATCATACCTGATATTTAAGTGCTTGCAAAACTCATCATCAGTAGTCAAGGAACTTCTTTTTACACTAGAATATGTGTAGTTGAACACCTGATGTTAGTACAGCGCTCTCAGTTTGACAGACAGCAGGATTCATCTGTTGTGCAGGTATCAGATCACTAAAAAACAACATAAGAAAAACATCTGTGAGCATGTTAATATCAGGAGCATCTGTAAAATATATATAGTGTATGAATTTGTAGCCATAGACTCGCGCATTTGTACTAACATAAAAAGGACATTTTATATCTGAGAAACTAATAATTATTGTTTTTCACGTTAAACATCTATTCGAGAGCAGAGTATTGATAAACGTGGTCTAAACATACACAGAATAAACACTCATATTACATCCTATTGTTATACAATAAATAAGTAACTAAATAAAATGATATTAAATCATAAACATAAGCATGCTTTGTATGTATTATACAATACAAAAACATTTTATATCGGGGAAACTATATTATTATTGTTAAGCGTAAGCGTAAACACTATTACCTTTATATATCGCATCGTTTTCTATTGTATAGAACGTTAAAAAACATCCTGGTGTTGTGACACATTTTGATGCAATGAAATGAAACGTACAGGGGTTGGACAGTGAAACTGAAACACCTGGGTTTAGACCACAATTAATATGCCGTTTGGCCTCCTTTTGCAGCCAATACAGCATTATTTCATCTTGGGAATGACAAATACAAGTCCTGCACAGTAGCCAGAAGGATTTTGAGCCATTCCTTTCGCAGAACAGTGGCCAGGTCACTATGTGATGTTGGTGTATGAAAACATTTCCTGACTCGCTCCTCCAAAACACCCCAAAGTGGCTCAATAATATTCAGATCTGGTGACTGTGCAGGCCATGGGAGATGTTTAACTTTACTTTCATGTTCATCAAATCACTCTTGTCACCAGTCTTGCTGTGTGTATTGGTGCATTATCATCCTAATACACGGCACCACCTTCAGGGTACAATGTTTGAGCTATTGGGTGCACAAAGTCAACCTTCACACTCTGCTCTTATTGGTGGAATGTGCGATCAGTAAAGACTGGCCACCAGGCTGCATAAATATAGCCATGAAACCTCCAACACTATATTGGCCAGTGTTTCAGTTTCATTGTCCAACCCCTGTACTTCATAATGTTTCACTTGCTGTATTCATGAACTATAGTTTGAACAAAAAGTCTAACTAGTAAAATGTGTACAAGTTCTGTCACAGTAACAACTAACGCAAGCAGGCATGAGTAAAATAAATAAAAGAAAGTAAAAGAAATAAAAGAAAGACTTACTCATGTAAATATCTCCTCCAATGGATCGCGCCGTGTGTCACATCGTGTTCTTCCTCCGAATTCTTATTCCTCACAGCGCATCTTCTTCCAGAAAGGACAAGTATCCCAGATGAACTTGGAAAAGAAAAAGTCTCGGCGCTTTGTTTACGGTGATGTGGGCGGTTACGTTTGGCGCGCGCCCTCACGTGGCCATTACACTATGAAAGCGAAAGCATCTTGTGGGCGTGATCTAATTAAAAATAATGAAGCAGACGGGAGAGATTGAACATGGAGTTGGTTTCTTACGGATTACTTCATCAGAGAATATTTGTTTTCGGCAAGAGGGGCTTCATCTAAAAGTAAAAATATCAAGCTTTCTATAGATATATCTCTGATGTGTGTGTGTCACGTATTCGCTGAGTTTTAGTTCATTTTACTGACGCATTTCAAAATGATACGTGTGGAGACGGAGACTGCTGAATGCGCACCCTGTTTATTTTCCTTGTTTTGCAAAAGCATAATGTTTTGTTGATATTGTGAGTGTACACAAATAAAAGTAGATCCTCTACAGATTTAATTGATGTATTACTCTTATATGTACGATCAAAAATGAGCGAGCATTTTAGGTTCTTTTTGCTCGTGTCATATACAGATGCAATTGGCGTCGCCGGTGTTACGGTTTAACTGACTGCGGTCAGGCCAGCCGCGCCTTAAAATACACGGTCAAGCCAGCCGCACTTTTTTTTTCTTGCGCGTGTAATCGTGCACTTACGGTACGGGTACTGAGAGCAGGCAAAATGCATGTAAAGAAGCTGTCAAACCGGCGTTTCCTATATACTTTTTATTCGTATGTTTATAAATACATTACATTAGTCCATAAACGTTTATATTGTATTTTAATTATTCTAAATAATTTGTTAATGTAAAAAAATAATACTATTAATGTGTTTTATTCCGTTTTTTTTATGTTTGTGTGTGTGTGTGTGTGTAGGCTCTCTCTCTCTCACTGACTATATATAGAAGAAGAAAAAGCCGTCACACCGGCGTTTCCTTTTAGTTTATGTAATTTTGTGCATAAACGTTTGTATTTGTACATTATTAAAAATAATTTATTAATGTTAATAAATGTTAATATAAAAGTGTTTTATTTAATCTTTTATTTTAATGTTTGTATGTATGTGTGTGTATATATATATATATATATATATGTTTGTAAATACTTTAAATTTCTACATAAACGTTTGTATTGTACATTAATAATTCTAAATAATTTATTAATGTTGAGAAATGTTAACATTAATGTTTTTTATTTTTTTTTGTTTTGTTTTTCCAGTGTTTATATATATATATATGTCCCAATTTTTAAACACTTTTCTTTACAGATTTGCTCATTCTTTAAATTCACATTTGTTCAAAGTGATCCTGGCTATCAATGTATTAATTTCAAGTCATTTTACTGTACAGTTTCAGTGAAAATTAAAGGCAAAATCATCCCAAACATACTTGCACTTGTATAATTTCCTTATATAGGTTAGCTCATACAAAACAACATATGTGTCCTAGCACTTGGATTATTTCCATATATTTAAACACTCATAAAAAAATGTCCTCTGTAGGTTAGCTTATTCTTTCAATTGATGTTTTTTCAGAATGACCCTGACTATCGCTGTAGTTATTTTCAAGACATTTTACTGTATAGTTTTGAAAAAACACAATAACAAAATAAGATAAGATAAATCTTTATTAATCCCGAAGGAAATTATTTATCCAGTGGCTGCATAATTAAAATACAATACAATACGACAAAAAGAAAAGTAGAAGAAAGTCACCCTAAACAACAAAATAGCTCCTAGCACTTGGATTATTTCCACATATTTAAATACTCATAAAAAATGTTCCTCTATAGGTTAGCTTATTCTTTCACTCCATCTGTATTCAGAGTGACCCTGACTATCAGTGTAGTTATTTTCAAGACATTTTACTGTATAGTTTTGGAGAAAAACAATAACAAAATCACCCTAAACAACAAAATGCATCCTGTTATTTGCACTGTATCCCATTTTCCAACACTCATAAAAAATATCCCTCTATAGGTTAGCTTATTCTTTCACTCCATCTGTATTCAGAGTGACTCTGACTATCACTGTAATTATTTTCAAGACATTTTACTGTATAGTTTTGGAGAAAATTAGAAATAAAATCACCCTAAACAACAAAATGTGTCCTAGCATTTGGATTATTTTCAAACACTCCTAAAAAATGTCCCTTGATAGGTTAGCTCATTCTTTCAATTTATCTATATTCAGAGTGACCCTGACTATCAGTGTAATTATTTTTAAGACATTTAGACATTAAGATATACTGTATAGTTTGGGAGAAAACTAGAAATAAAATCACCCTAAACTACAAAATGAGTCCTATAGCACTTGCACTGTATCCCATTTTCCAACACTCATAAAAAGTGTTCCTTTATAGGTTAGCTCATTCTTTCGAATTGTATTTGTAGAGAGTGACCCTTACTATAATTGTATTCAGTATTGATTACACAATTAAAGGCACACTCACCACAAAAGGTGCATTCTAACTGTATTTATTAATGAAAAAGCTAATAATTTGCATAATGTTACAGAGTTGTTTTTTTTTTGGTAGAAAATAAAAAAAAATTGACATTTGGATTTGACACTGTACTAATATTTACACAATTAACTTTTTTTTTAATAAAACACACACACACACACACACACACACACACAAATAGGAATAAATGCAAGGTTCAAATACAGCAGTGTTGTTTCAATGAAATATTCAAATAACTTACAATTAAATTAACATAAAATAATAATAATAATAATAATAATAATAATAAAGCTTTCTTCTTATTGCACTCTCTTGGTGTTCCATCTAATGTAGCATTTCTTAAAATCTGTTTTAAGAAATGCTGCCTCATGTAGTGTCCATCAGTGGCATGTGACACATTGCCAGACCTGACCAGTTCCAATGACAGTTTTGGGTATATGTACACAAGTAGGGTGATACCACTGTTGGCAGCTGCAGCACTGTACCATGAGCTCCTTGTAATGTGCTGTTCTGCAAACACAGTAAACTGGCACTGCAGTTTCGGTCACATTTGCCTGAGCTTCACTCTCGCGAGTCTTTATGCTGAATGTGATGCTGTTCTTTGTTAATGAAGCATACAGCTGTGACCTCATCCTGCCTTCGTTAAACATGCATACCTCAGGTGGATGACCCTTGCACAGAGCATATGCAAATGCTACAGAAAACACACCACAGTTGCTTAGATTGGATTGCTGCTGCACAGCTGGTTGGAGAACATAAAAATGTTCTGACTGGGGCCTTATCATCCAGGACAGTGTCTGTAGTGTTCTTTGGTCCAGAGGGGCGCTTTTACTGTCATACACAGTAAGCTGATTTTCACCACAAAATAAATTGCTTACTGTGATCCAGTGGTTTTGCCGAATGTGCAAAATCTGCACAAATTTATTTTTTGGAGTTCCCACAATTCCTCCAGTTGCAATTGCACTAAATGGCAGAACGGACTGAAACCCATCAATGTGTACATTGTACTTTGCCATTTTGTAGCTGGCCAGGTCGATGATATCAGAGGTCAACCAGAAATCCTGGTGAAGGATTTGTTGTAGCATGGTTACTTTGGGTGGCCTGGATAGTCTTCTAGGAGCAGTTATTTCAGATGGCTTTAACATGTCCCAGATAGGCCCCTCAATTTTTGACCGTCTTCTCCTAATATTCTTTACTGGAGCTTTCTGTAAATACATATGATGCAGTTTATTAGATTTTTAAGCCACTTAACACTTAAATTTAAGTGCTGCGTAAATATAAAATGTTACAAATGCTTATTGCTTCGTAATCTTAGTCTATTAAGTGTGATTTCAATGGGACACAGCAGTGTCAGTGCAATGTTTGTATCGGGACCTTATAGAAAACCACAAGATAACGTGAAGGCCTATGACATTCAGTGTAATCATAATCATGCAAAAATAAACCATGCAATGATGACATGTAATTAAAGCATAAATTCAAGTGTTATTTTATTTATTTAAATCATTTTACCTTTCTCTGTTTTTCTGTCTGCTCGAGTGTTTTGGGCTCCACATACATTTGATCAGCACTACTGCCTTTCGTCTCTGCCTGTGATGTGGAATACTGAAATTAATGAACATAGCAAATGTGCTTACATACCACCAATTTTAGAATAGACAATCCAAGTGCAACCAAGCATTGAAACTACTTTTAAGACATTAGATTGCAAGACATGATACTGTTAAGTACTTGAAATGTATCTATTTAACATACTATTTCTGCAACTTCCTGGCAATGTGTTGAAAGGCTGCACTGCTATCATACCTGTACTATTCACTCGCCATCAGACCAATTACAGTCTTTTAGATCAGATATTAATAATAGTGATAAGAAAAAAACCTGATCTTGAATTTTCTGAACTTCTTGGTTTTCCTTAGGTACTTCTGGGGATGCCTTTGAAGACTTCTTCTGACACACACACACACACACACACAAATTTAAGCAAATACCTAACAGATTTTAAACAAATAACTGTAGAAACACAGACAATTCTTACACTTGTTCTATTTGTGACTGTTTATAAGAATAATAACAATTATAATAATAAATATTACTACGATTATACCTTGCTTTTCACATCTTTAAATGGCAAACCCTTCACTAGTGGAGAAACGTATACTCCTTTACGCTTCTGAGTTTTCTTTTTCCACTGTTCCATTTCCACTCGAAACAACTGGAAAAGATATAGTATATGCACATACGTCACCCCTTATTTTTACATTTCTATGACATGTTTAATCTAGCACCTTGGGTTTATGATTATGGAACATTACATTGACAATGTTTGTAAATTAAAAAAAAAAATCCTTACTTTCTTTCTTGATCTTTCTGTGTCTTCATATTCTCGGAGCTGTGCATCATGCATCCTTTGATATATATCATCACAAAGTCATCCAGTCGTGTGAGTCTCCTTCTCTGGAACCTGATTTTTTTGAGGTCCCATTGACTTTTTTCCATTATTCCTTGTGTTCGATTGTCCTGTGTAAAGTTCTGAAGTAATAAGAAAAAAAAATCAAGTTATTGAAGGCAACACAGTAATGCACAATTTTGCCATTTTATCAAAAAACTATTCAAATTAATCAACTAAGTCGTTACCTGTTTGTTGGACTGACTGACTTCTTTATAAATCTTGCTGAAATGCTGGTATGCTGAGCCTGTACCATGGCGCCCAATATCTCCTAAAGAATTATGTGATCGTAAAATGAGATAGATACACACACACATATATATACATTATACATATGTATGTATGTGTATATATATATATATATATATATTTAGATTGTTATCATCAATAATAACTTTTCAAAAAACTCATAAAACTACCTAGCATCAGACCAGACCACAGAGTTGCATGTGGGAGGAAGTACTTGGCCAATCTTGTAATGAATGCTGGAGCATGATAATTGTTTTCTGCGCCATCAGTGTCAAGTGGTGCTCTTTCTATTACCTGTTGGAAGTGACTCTGGAGAGCTGTGGTTCCCACATCATTCTGGAAATAAATGTTTTCAATTTTATACAATGAAATATTAATGTTTATGTACTAGAACAGTACTTTCTATAGTTTGACATAGTATTTAACACATAAATTAAATGTGCCAGTGATTTTGTGAAGGCCTTCAAAATGTATGCTCATATTATAAACATAGATATACTTATGTAAATAAAAAGAATGACTTAATAATTCAGCATCAAATTGTGGGACAGCTACTCCCTAGAATCATTAAGCAAGAGGTAGAACGTATACTGAAAAAAAAAGTATTTAACTTTCATGCTTGTCTTCATGTACATGATGGAAAACACACATCCAAAACAAAAATCAGATCAAGTCAGAGATTCCAACATACAACCATACTGTACTGTATGTTGGCTGTGTACTGTCAATAATCCACATGTGTAGAACTCACACTGTTAATTACCTTGTAGTCCTCAGCAACAATGTTTTGTTCCTCAATTTCTAGTTTTCCCACTTGTTGCATAAGTACTACCAAGTTGTTGTAATGTTTTTCCACATTGTCTCCACTGCAGGGACTAGAAAACACAACTGTGGCACTGAGAAGCACCTCATCCATCTGCTTTAGACTGGTTGAGCATGCAAGTAGCCCAAACGTGTGCATTCCAAGCTTGTAATGTCTTTGCATGCTACAAGGACAGCAAGAAAAAGCAAAATTAGTTTTACACTACTATAAACTTTAAACTGCTATCCCTTCCCAAAGAGACCTACTTTTTTTTTTGCACAGATCCTTTGCATTCTTCATGATATGGCTTAAGCACCTGTGAAGGATAGGAAGATCAAACCTTTCTGCCTGGTACTGGCCAGTGATGACTTCAAAGTATTTCTGCAGAAGATCCTCCGGACTTAGTTTGCAAAATGTTAAAGAAATTGAATTAAGAAGCACAAGGGATCCATCACAGATTATCATAATTGGTCTTTTAACTGCCTTTTTCCCATACAGCTTCATCATGTCAGTTTGAAAGGCCTGTAAAAAAATATGTGACAGAGGCAGTGGTATGGTCACATGTTAGGTAGGTTGCAACTGGAAGAGGAGATGCCCCCTTGGAAGGATTACGCACAACTAGTTCGTACACGTAGTACGGAGGATTTGTGGAGCTTCCTTTTTGAATGATACTTCCAGTTGCATCCAGATAGACAATGTCCTCCTTGCACCTTTTATAAAACACTGAGAGCGTTTTCTTTGACCATAACATTATGCCCTTTGGGAGCATCATGACTCTCTGGAGGACTTCATTGTCTGAGCCCTTCTTTTCATCAATTAGCATTTGGAGACTTAGAAGTTCATTTGAATGAGGTCTTTTCAGTTGTCTTTGGCTCCATGAAATGGTTTTCAGAACTTCTTTTGTTGGCGCTTCATCTCTGCACCCAGATTGCATCACCATCTCTGGGAGCTTTTGCATGGAATCCAAATAAACACTTCTGGGTAGTTTGCTTTCCAGAGTTTCTCCAACAGATGTACGTGCATCTGCACGCACTGGCCTTCTTTTTAATTCAGTGGTACTGTGGCAAACATCTCCTCCAGTGAATAGCACAGCAGCCTTTAGGGTCACCTCATCTGTGACTTGCACAGTAACATTAACGGGGCAATCTTCAAACCGGCAGTAGCCAGTGCATTTGAATAGGGGAGTGTTTTTTAGTGACTGCAGTGTTTTGACGCTGTGGCGTTTGAAACCAAAACTGCAGTATGGGTGAATTGACCTTATTCCCTTTGCAATTACATTTGTCCACTGTAATCCTTGAAAACATCTTCCTATCTGATGCTTTCTCAGATCTTGCCATTCTTTTTTGTCAATAAAGAAGAAACATGGATCCTGTGGCAAACTACATTGAAAGAATTTTTCTTCTGCCTCACTGCTCTCTGTAGAAATGTAAGTTGATTCAGCCAAGTCAGATTCCTTGTCATTATCCTGTAACACAAACATAATTCAAATTATATTTTTTTTATTTGAAATATTTATGCAGACTTTTACTTTTACAGATTAATTTTATTTTATTTTTTTTAATAAAATTTTAGTTTCTGTATCTGTTGAAAATTGAAATCTACAGTATGTTATATGTGTGACAGTTTCACATTTCTCAAAGAAATTGCACATTTCGATGCAAATGTGGCAGCGAATAATTAGTGCTCTTTCTTAATTTATTATTTTTTTTTAATTCAAACAGTTTTTCACATTGAATACTTTTGTAAATTGTCATGTAATATATCTACTTGCTTTTTCATATCAAAGTGCTATTTTTTGGATGTGATAGAATATTGAAAGGTTAAAGAATAACCTTTGTTTTAATATTCTGCCAGTATTACTGAAGCAAAAAATAAGCTGTTTTGTAAAATTATATATACAATTTATCTACCTTTCAGCATGTGGACTATCTTTTAAAGCGGTTGTCAAATTCTCACAGGAATCCTGAAAACAAACACATAAAAATCAACACAACGTAAGCCTTTAATAATATTGAGCAGGTAAATTTTATCTTTACTTCTCAGGTAAATTTTATAGTCTTACTGTATACAAGAAATACCTTCTGATCGGGAAACGGTGATTCTAGCTGTTGAGTCTCAGGCTTTTTCAGATGACTTTTGTTCGCAGCATCACTTTCAGGCAATGTATCCTGTAGGTAAGAGTGTAAAAACATTTGAAAGACGTAACCTACAAAGGGAAGGTTATTTATTAAAAAAAGTAAAAAAGTTTACCTTTTCAAAAGAAGATTCATCGTCTTGCTCCAAAATTGGAGACTCCCAGTGTCCCACGTCACTTCCATCCTAATAATTCCAAAGGTGCAATTAAAAAGCATTTTAATTAACAGTGCAAAACCATTCAAAGCCTAACTTCTATAGCTGAACACTTCTGAGATGGCTCCTTTGTGACAATGTCGGCAAAAAGAATAATAATCTTATTTTGTTAATTATAAGAATTTAAAATATAGCCTACTCTATTATTAAATATTACAAAGTGCAATTATTGTCTTTCAAATAAGTTTTTAGTGAGAACACTGGATCTAAAATGTGTAAGTTAACATGTGGGTCCTATTTTACATAATGCATAGTATCTGGATAAATATACGCTTTTACAATCATTTGTATTTTTTAGATCATAGACAATATGGCACAGCCACCATAGAAAACCTTCTGAATGAACTGACAGACAAATTACCAAGGAGGACTTTAGCTCCCCACAAGGTCTGTCCTCAACATCATGATCATGTCTCACTTCTGAGCCACTCTTGATCTCTGAAGCTTCCTGATGAAAAAATAAGTTAATGGTTAGTGTTCAACCTTGTCATGAGTAACATATTGTTATTATAAATTTTATATTATATATATATATTTATAAACACTGTAAAGTACAATAAAGAGTTTAGAAACTCTTGAATACATAACCTCATAACTAGTCATTATTATTGAAGCAGAAACTGAGCTGTTTTTGTTGAAATGTATAAAATTTTACTACCTTTTCATCTGAAGATTCAGACCGTTTTTCAGCACAAGGACTGTCGTCCTTTACATCTTTTGTGAAAATGTCCCAGGAGCCCTGAAAATAGACATGATCAGCAACACAAAGTAAACCCTAACTAATGATGATAATGTTTTGGGGTTTTTTTTTTACAAAAGGAAAAATACCTTCCAAAGATGTGCAGTGGCTTTACGGATTTTTACCCGATTTGCAAATGTATTGGGCACTTCCAAGTCTTTGCAGACATCTCCCCATAAATCAATGTCATCATAAACACTGTAGTCCTTTATATTGGACCCAGGTTTAGCAAATTTGTTAATGCTTAATAATACTTGTTCCTTGACTTTAAAATGACAAAACCGAGAAAAAACGTTTTTAGGAAATACAGAAATCTATGACATGTTATGGGTATGTCACTTACAAACTTGTCAGTTAAGTTTAATACTTGCCTTTCCAAAGGTGGTGAAGGTGCAGGTTCTGAAATAAACACACACATATATAAAACAAACCACAAAATCCATGCAATCCATGGTGCATGTCATGGCTCATTTATAATTGATGGCTCATATTTAGCCCCCTAATCCTCTGGACTGTGTCAAATATAACCTGGAGCTAAAGAAATGTACTTTTTAAATTTTTCTTCCAAAAATATAATTCAAATAATAGTACAATATATTTAATGTAATTTGAATAAGATATAGACATGATATATATGCAGTGTTTTATGTGATTTTGACATTTTTTTAACCTGAAAGTGTAATTAGTTTTTACCAATGTTTGAATGTAAAATTACTCGTCATTAAAAAAAAAAAAAACATTGAATGCAAAAAATCGATAATGCATTTTTTTTCTTCTGCAAATTAATAATAATAATAATAATATATATATATATATATATAGGCTATATTTTAAAAAGTGCCATTTTATGACTGGGACAATAGACAATTTGCTTTTCATGGGCAAAAAGTGAAAGACTACTGAGAACAGTTAATAAATATGAAATATTAATGCTTTTAATATATAAAAAAAAAGGAATTTACAAGAACAACATAAAACACTCTATGAGAGGGGAGTCAACATAATACATTAATAAATAAAATTGTGAATTAAACAAAAATCCAATTTAAAAACAGAAAAAGAAATTATTAAAAATGAATTTACAAAGAGAATTACGAATACAGGTCTAATCAGGCATAGCAATTATGTTTTCAATTTGCCTTTCCATGTCCCTGCTGTTTTTATTTTAGCTAGTCAATTTGCTTGTCAATTAGCCTCTCCTTTTAGCCTCCTTATTTAGCAATTCCATGTGCTTTGGTAAAACGAGATTAAACAATGAAGAATAGTTATGGTGGGATGGACATAGCCTTTGAGCTTGTGAATTGATTTAACAATTTATTTATGTTTTCTTTGCAATTACATTTAATTTACACACACACACACACACACACGTGTATATGCCATTAAAATGAACAAATAATGACTTAAGCTAATTTTTCAGTCTGTTTTAAAAATATTTGGCAAAGTTTATTTCTGTCTGTTTTATTGTATAAGATTTGTACAATCAGTTCTTCAGTACTTACATGCTGTACAGTGTGCAGTCATGGGTGCGTCATATGTTTAAATACATTTAAATCATTTGTGTCCACATATTTGCGTCATGTATGTTCTGCATTATACATACTCTATAGGCTACAGAATCTTATCTTTTTCGAACCAAAGTGGGTTGTACAAATGTTTGATAAAATTTATCACCAACACTAACGATAATGTTAAGATAAATCGCTTACCTAACGTTGTATGTTTTTTTTTTTTAATCAAACATAGCCAATTTTTATAGGAAATATGGCCTAATTGTCATTGGTTAAATAGCAACTAAACTTGACAAAAGTTCATGACGAAATACAGTATATATATATATACTTAACGATAGCCTTTACTTGTTATACATGGCTAATTGCATGATTACCTGTGCCTTGGATTGCTCATCCTGTTTGCTGAATGTGTGCATACTTTTAAGCACTTTTGTCCGAAGAATTGGAAATTCACAAGCAGTCTGGCAACGCAACTGTCAGAAATGTTGTTTAGATTGACTTAAACAGTACTTTTAAAACAATTGCTTATATAGCCTATCGATGCTCTAACGGATCCCAGGCGGTCGCAGAAAAAAAAGTGATTGACAGCATGTGACAGCCAATCACTGTCTTGGAAACGCGAGTACCTGTCAAATTGGATTGTTTTGAGCAATGCTGTTCTCAGGTTACACAACAACACATACAGAGTAAAAGTAGCCAGTAGTAAAGGTCAGTAAAAAAGGCCAGTAAAGTAGGCTACAGAAAAATGATTGCATTTCAGTTATATGCTAAACAGAGAAGAAATATTTTATGTAGAGTAGAGTAGCAGAGTAAGTTCAAACAAGTGTTAAAAAAGCTAATAAAGCATTGACATAAAACACTTGCAATTAAGTGGAAAAAAGGTAGTCTGAAAAAATTGTATTTGATGACATTTATAGGAAACATTGGCCTGGCTAAACTAATTTGACTCTTGCACCCTGTAAAATACCCTAATTAGAAATGTAAACTTTATATTTGTATACATAAAAAAACATACTTATGCTATTATTATAATTAGCCTATTTTAGTGTGAATAGTTGAAAAACATCATGTTCATGTTTTCATTGGAACAACATATATATTTTATTTATTTATTTATTTATATTGTACAAAAAGCTTGATTTTCAGAAGACTGGGGTACAACCTATGGAATGTAAACAAGATTTTTATAAAGACCGAATTACAGACAGATGGTTGCATAAGCATTATGTAACCAGTGTTCTGACATTTCACAATAGATGCAAATGCAAATATGTACGTTTCAAACAATTAAACACAAACAGAATATGATAATATGATTTTATTAGGTGTGTGTATTAGTGTTCATCAGAGAGTCAGTAAATGTCCGCAGGTGCTAAAGCCGCAGTAGACACTGTTGTGCAGTCAGAAGGGTTGCACATGAGTACAACATGAATGCTGAAAGTACTGTTGTTCTTCAAGATGCACATAGTTGTTTTCTGTAATAACAAAAGCAAAGAATTCATAAAAGTGTGATCACATTCAAACAGGTACATGACACCGCATCATGTTTATATTTCTTTGTGTTATCAATTACATATAATTGTAATGATTCAGTCAAGGTGGAGAAGTGAGAAATTCCATCTGAGCAGTTGTATTCAATAGACTAAAGATTAAGGTGAAAAAACAGACAAACAAACAAACAGAAAACAGCGTTTCTTTGTTTACTGTGACTTTGTTTTTAGTTTTCTCCAAAACCATACAGTAAAATGTCTTGAAAATAACTACACTGATAGTCAGGGTCACTCTGAATACAGATGGAGTGAAAGAATAAGCTAACCTATAGAGGAACATTTTTTATGAGTATTTAAATATATGGAAATAATCCAAGTGCTAGGACACATATGTTGTTTTGTATGAGCTAACCTATATAAGGAAATTATACAAGTGCAAGTATGTTTGGGATGATTTTGCCTTTAATTTTCACTGAAACTGTACAGTAAAATGACTTGAAATTAATACATTGATAGCCAGGATCAAAGTAAAAGTATTTACAAACATTATATATATATATATACACACACACACACACACATACAAACATTAAAATAAAAGATTAAATAAAAAACGTTTATATTAACATTTATTAACATTAATAAATTATTTTTAATAATGTACAAATACAAACGTTTATGCACAAAATTACATAAACTAAAAGGAAACGCCGGTGTGACGGCTTTTTCTTCTTCTATATATAGTCAGTGAGAGAGAGAGAGCCTACACACACACACACACACACACAAACATAAAAAAAACGGAATAAAACACATTAATAGTATTATTTTTTTACATTAATAAATTATTTAGAATAATTAATATACAATACAAACGTTTATGGACTAATGTAAAGTATTTATAAACATACGAATAAAAAGTATATAGGAAACGCTGGTTTGACAGCTTCTTTACATGCATTTTGCCTGCTCTCAGTACCCGTACCGTAAGTGCACGATTACACGCGCAAGAAAAAAAAAAGTGCGGCTGGCTTGACCGTGTATTTTTGAAGCGCGGCTGGCCTGACCGCAGTTTTAACTGGTGACCGTGTTCTCATTACATGATTTTGGTATTCTTGTAAAGATTACAAATTATTGGTATGATGGCCCGTAGTGGCGGAAATAAAAAAAAAACTTGTTTGGCATGGGTTTCGAGCACGCGCAAAAAGCAGTTGCATTATGAGACAACAGTAACGAACTGCGCTGATTCAGCTTTGGATTTCGGGATTCAAGTAGGATTTGACTCTCGGTGTCACATTATGCAACTGGCTGAATCAAGAAAATATGCCCGTGTTAACTTGTGACCTGTGTTTACTTGTTATGAAAACTAATATTAAAGCAAAAGTATATTACATTTTATGGTTTATGATGTTAAAGTACCTTTCATGGAGTCTCAGACAACTGTAAATTTGTGGCTGCTGTGGTTTAATTACAAACGCTATCGTTAAACTATATTTACTATAGTAAAAACATGGTACATTTTCTTCAGAGACTAGATGATGTCTCCTTTAATTAATATAAAAACTTGACGTTATTTCCACGTTGTTTTGCCGTTTTTCTCGTAGAAATGTGATTTGGAGATTTGTGATTTTGATTCTTCGGAGACTTGTGATTTAATTTCTTGATTGTAGTGAATGACGTAACGTTAAATTCTAGTTGAAATGCTGCTTAGAAATGTTACTTTATAAACGTGTTAACTTGATATTTGTGTTTAGGTGGTATTTTATTCGATTATAACAGTATATAAAATATAATAGCCTTTTTTGTAGTCGAGAAGCTGCAAATTAGTGCTGCACTTTGTAAAGTGTTACATTGTGGCTTGTGTTCACTAGCAGAATAATTCTGAAAGTATGACAAATAAACGTTGTTTTCTGCTTGTGAATATATTTGCAGTCGACATGTAGGCTAAATGATCACACAGTTTGATTATACGAAAATGAAATAACTAAAAAAAAACACACACATACAGTCTCAGCTTGACATAGGGTTGGAACCTATATAAAACAGAACGTATTATACGACAAGTGCAATCACGGCGAGCTAATCACCGCACAGATACATGGCGATCTTTGTAAACAGTTAAGCCACTTTTTTTCTGTGACTTAAGGTAGCGTTAGTTGAATGTGTCTGTGTTTACTTGTGACCTCTGTGTCTAATTTTACTGTTGCAATAAATTAACGTTATTTACAGTCAAATTGCTGCTTACAAATATTACATTGTAAACGTGTTAACTTGTCACTAGATATCACATTTGATAATAACAATATATAAAATCCGAACATTATTTTCCCATAGCCTACTACAGTGATCCAGCGGTTCATGCTCTTACATATTATAGCATGTTTTACACTTAAGGGCCCAACGATATTTAATAACCCCATGAAAATGTTTTTTTAAAGGACATCAATAATTGAGTAATTCTAAAGCGACACAGAGGCTGTGGGTCATTTCATTCACTACAATGAAATAGAAATCAAGTTTCCAAAGTATTTCTACGAGAAAAACGGCAAAACAACGTGGAAATAACGTCAAGTTTTTATATTAATTAAAGGAGACATCAGCTAGTCTCTGAAGAAAATGTACCATGTTTTTACTATAGTAAATATAGTTTAACGATAGCGTTTGTAATTAAACCACAGCAGCCACAAATTTACAGTTGTCTGAGACTCCATGAAAGGTACTTTAACATCATAAACCATAAAATGTAATATACTTTTGCTTTAATATTAGTTTTCATAACAAGTAAACACAGGTCACAAGTTAACACGGGCATATTTTCTTGATTCAGCCAGTTGCATAATGTGACACCGAGAGTCAAATCCTACTTGAATCCCGAAATCCAAAGCTGAATCAGCGCAGTTCGTTACTGTTGTCTCATAATGCAACTGCTTTTTGCGCGTGCTCGAAACCCATGCCAAACAAGTTTTTTTTTTATTTCCGCCACTACGGGCCATCATACCAATAATTTGTAATCTTTACAAGAATACCAAAATCATGTAATGAGCAAGTGTGCTTTATTAGACAGCTTAATACTACGTCAGTTTGTGCTTTCAGAATCGGCGAATCTGCCACGGCCGTTCCATCGCATCTGGAGCCGAGGAACTGAACCAGGAAGTTGGTCACCAGATAACACGGTCACCAGTTAAACCGTAACACCGGCGCCACCGTCGACCCCAGGAGGTTAACATTGCTAATTCACAGAGTCCAAAAATTCTTTCCACATACTCCACAGAATAGCCCCCTTTTGCTTTTTTAATTTTAGAGAAAAAGTAAGGGTTTCCATCTTGCATATTTCAATTACAATTCCTTTCCATTCTTCTAGAGTGGGAGGATTAAGTTGAAGCCATTTACGAGTAATAGCCTTTTTAGCAGCAACTAGGAATATTCTCCATAGATATGTATACTTTGTTTCATGTAAATCCAGAATTCCCAAATATAACACATGAAACTGAAATGGGATGGTAGTCTTGAATATAGCCTCCAATGTCCGGTGTATGTCTTTCCAAAACAGGTATATAACTGGACATGCCCAGAATATGTGGTGATGATTTGCTACTTCTGAATTACAATGTCTCCAACATCCAGATCCTGTTTTACTATGGCACTTTTGTGCAGGAGATATAAAAAAATCGAATTACATTTTTCCATGCAAATAACCTCCACTGGTGTGAGCCTGTGGTTTCCCATTGGGATTTACACGTTTTTAACCAAGCCTCTTCTGTTATAATAATGTTTCCTTCCTTCTCCCATTTAAATCGGACATATGAGGTAGAATCTGATCTGTAATTTTGGAAACAATGATAAAATTTGGAGATTACCTTACTAATAGTATTAGCCCTATATGCCGACAGGAATATCTTCACTAGATCATTCTGTGCCCAATCCCCGCTCTGATTCACTTTTGAGTTAAAGTAGTGTCTTATTTGGAAGTATCTAAATAAGTCATGATTATCCAACTTAAACTGATTCTTAAATTCTTGGAAAGTTATAAGGATATTATTGTTTGTAACTGAATAATATGATGTAATGCCTTTCCTACTCCAATTCTTAAAAGATTCATCTAGGGTATTTGGAGTGAAATCTGTATCGTATGCACACCACCTCATTATCTTTAGAGCATCTTTCAAAGCATATTTTTTAATTACTGTGGCCCATATTTCTGTAACGTAGTCATTGACACATCCGGAGACGTTGGATCCATTTGCAGCAGCTTTATTGAAACAGGCAGAGTAAACAGGTGAGGTTCAACAACGGCAGACTGGTGTGGTGAAGACAAACCAATAGGGTAAACGAAAGTCCGTGCTGAAGGTCAGGGGCAGGCGGCGATCAAAGGGGTTAATCCGATAGACAAACGAGGGTCGACAAAAGGCAGGCAGCAAAGGTTCACACACACACGATAAACAGTCCGGTTGGCAACGGGTAGGCAGTCCGTGAAAAGAACGCTCAGGATTGCTAGCATGACTAAACAAAACTTCGCGACGAGACGCCGGCAGAACGCTCCTAAAATGACTGACGAGGGGAAGTGAACCCGGCCGACCCGGAACCGGAAGTGGGCGACCCAGGTACGGGGCGATGGGAAATGTAGTGCGCTAAAAGTCCGGTGAGGGTTCCCGCAGGCGGCGGTTAGAGGGAGCCACAGAGGCCGCGTTTGTGACAATTTCTAGGATAGTAGTTATCCATGGATATTCTTTACTTATATATTTTCTTAATAAATTATCATCTGCAATTACTGCTTGAATTGGTATTTCAGAAAAAAAAGAGAAATCGATCTGTTTCCATCTAGCTTTATAGTCTGGATTACACCAGCAAACTATGGGTCTTAACTGGGCCGCTATATAATAGTCTTTAAGAGATGGGAGAGCCAAACCTCCCCTTTCTTTTGCTAACTGTAGTGTTCTATATCGAATTCTCGATTTTTTACCTTGCCAGATAAACCTCATAATCCATTTGTCCCAGTCCTTAAATTGTTCTTCTGGAACCTTTAGGAGAAGTGTCTGAAATAAGTATAGAAGTCTTGGGAGCATATTTATTTTAATAATTTCCACTCTATCCCCTAGATTCAGGAAAGGGATGACATTCCACCTCTGAATGTCTGCTCGTAGCTTAAAATTTAGAATTCTATAATTTACATCTGACAAGGTTCTAGTATCCTTTGGCAGATATATTCCTAAATATTTTATTACCTCTGTATTATAATTAATCTTGTACTTAACCATTGTTTCTTCTGGAGGGGTAAAATTGTAACAAATGACCTGTGTTTTTTGCACATTTACTTTGTATCCTGATAAAGAACCAAATGTATCTAAAGTTGACATAAGGGTTAAAAATGATATTTCAGGATCTCTCAAATATATTAGAACATCATCTGCAAATAATGCAATTTTATGTTCTTCTTCACCCATCTTTATCCCCCTAATATCATGATTCTGGTGTATCCACTGACTAAGGGGTTCAATGTATAGTGAAAAGAGGAGGGGAGAAAGAGGGCACCCTTGTCTCGTGCCTCTTTCCAGATTACAAAAATTTGACAAACTATCATTCACTTTAATTCTAGCTTGTGGTCTGGAATATAATAATTGTATGGCTTTAAGAATATTTTTATGAAAACCAAAATGTTCTAAAACTATATATAGATATGACCATCTGACCGAGTCAAAGGCTTTTTCCGCGTCAAGACTTAGTATTATTGCTTGTGTGTTATTCTCTTCTATATGTTTTAACATGTGCAGTGTGCGTCTGACGTTATCCTGTGTTTGTCTCTGTAAAATTAACCCTGTCTGGTCATTATGTATTAACTCTGGAAGTAATCTTTCTATTCTCCTAGTCAATATTGCTGTATATAATTTATAGTCAACATTCAACATTCTGATATAGGCCTATATGAGCCACAGTCCAATTTGTCTGTTCCTTCCTTTGGAATAGGGGAGATAATTGCCTCATTCCACGAGATAGGAATTCCCTTTCCATGAAGTGCAGTATTACATGCAGGAAGAAGGATAGGGACAAGTTGTTCCTTAAATTTTTTATACCATTCCCCTGTAAACCCGTCTGTACCTGGTGATTTTAGCAGTTCTTGTGAGGTTACATCCTTTATTAAACTTTCGATTTGTTCCTCCGTTAACTTAGGTAATTTTAAAGAACTTACAAATGCCTTAATATCAATTTCTGATCCAGATGCATTTTCTGTATATAATTTCTTATAAAAATGTTCAAATTGTTCATGAATTTCTGCTAATCTATGTACAGTTGTTTTAGTTTTGGGATCTCTGATTTTGTACATTGTGTTATCAACTTCTTGTTTTCGAAGCCTAAACGACAGGAGTTTTAACGACCTACTCCCAGCTTCATAATAGCGATGTTTTAGAAATATGAGATTCTTCTCTATTTCCACATTATGTAGCTCATTGATTTCTTCTTTTATTTTTCCAATTTCTTGCATTAGGCCAGGTCTTTGAACTTGTATGTTTTTATGTTTCATTTCCAACTCGTCCCATAGTACAGACGGGGATACTTCTCCATTATCATTCGCTTTTAAATAATGTTTAATTTCAGTTTTCATACGTACTACGAACTGCTCATTATTTAAAATACTAGAATTCAATCTCCATAATGTATTAATATAAATTTTATTTAAATTCACTAAGGCACATACAGGTGCATGGTCAGATAGGTCCATTGTTCCTATACTACATTTAATGACCTTATGTCTGTCTTTATTAAATATAAACAAATAGTCTATTCTTGAATATTTTGAATGTGGATGGGAGTAATGAGTATAATCTCGTCCTTTGGGAAAAAAATCTCTCCAAAGGTCCACCAGTCCTAGATTTCCTAATAGATATTTAAGTTTTCTTGCTATAGGATTTACATATTGAGGATTGTATTAAACCCCCACAAATTAAGGTTCCTTGTGCCTCAGTTGAGATGATATTAAAGGTTTTTTGATAGAATTTAAATTTGCTACCTGGAGGAGCATAAACATTTATGAATGTTACTGGAGCACCTTCAATTTATCCTTTAATTAAAATATAACAACCTTGTTTATCTCTGATTTCGGTCTGATGGTCATATCTAAGCTTGTTTGATATTAAAATTGCAACTCCCCTCCTTCTGCCAGAAACATGTGATGAAGAAAACACATGTTTAAAACCATTTCGTGCCAATGTAGAGTGTTCAGTCTGGTTCAAGTGAGTCTCTTAAAGAAATGCCACTTGAACCTTATCTTTTTTTTAATTTTGACAAAATCTTAGTTCTCTTAATGGGATTGTGGACTCCATTTATATTATATGTAACTAATTTAAAGGTATAGTCTGAGCAAACCATGTACTATGTAGTTTACATCAACACTTACATAGACCTTAACAAAACTGTATTTATAGTTCCCCTGCACTTTAACAGAACACAGAAACATCAAACTATGTACAAAAGCATTTAACAAGAGAATGAACAAAAACAGTTTTTTAACACCATGAGTGACTTCCACAAATGAGATCCACCATCTATGGACCTTTCTCGAGCCTGCGTGGAAGTTTGGCTCTGAGGGAAAAACCTCAAACCTGTAAATTGGAGTGAGGGCCCTTACTGACAAAGCAGCTTGATAGATAATGGTTCAAGTAAGAAAATAAAATCTCCCAGTATTAGTACTAAAATAAATAGAAACTTGAAAGGGCTACCACTTTTAACATACCTGAAATAAAAACCTACCCAGGTTTACGTGAATAACTGTACTTACGAAAAAGAAATATAGCCAGACCTGTGATAACACTGTTCCATTATTGTACTTCGATGTTCTCCAAAATAAACAGACAGTGTAACGTTAGGGAAGTTTCGAGGTTGCATCACAGTTACCGTTCACTTTTGTCTGAAACTTTTCAGTCGCTCCACATATTCCGGTGCTGAGGTAGTTTCCCCTGGGGTGCCTCGTCCTCTTTTCGTTGTCCAGGTTCGGCGCTGAAGGCGTTCGAGCAGCGTCTGCTGTGGCCGGATAATGTCCACCTGTAGACCCCGTGCCTTCATGTCTTTTGTTGCCTTTTCTGCAGAGTTGTACAGCACTGTTTCGCCCTCGTAGAATACACAGAGTTTCGCAGGATATGGGGTCTGGAACCTTATCTTTTTTTCTTTCAACGCTGTTTTCGCCTGCGCATATTCTTTACATTTTTTTAAAACCTCAGGGGGGTAATCGTAGTCACATGCGATTCGGGCATTGTTCCACTTTAGACCTCCTTTTCTCCACACCTGTCCCAGGATGTCTTCTTTCCTTTTGAAGCTCAGGAATTTCACAACAATGGAGCGCGGTCTCGCACTGTCCGTTGGTTTTGGCGCTAGAGCTCTATGAGCCCTCTGAATTTGCAGCTCTGTCGATGGATCAAGATCCAGCCCATCCTTCAGTAATTTTTCAATGAACGTGATTGTTGATGAGCCGTTCTCACTGCCCTCTGGTACTCCGTAGATTCGGATGTTATCCCGTCTAGACCGCCCCTCCTGGTCGGTCAGCTTACTCTCTAGCTGAGTCTGAAGTTTTAGCAGTTCGACTAGCGCCTCTCCCGTCTGTTGTATTTGTTCCTCTGCTTCCGTGATGCGATTCTCAGCTTCTTCAATCCTCTTATTCGTGTTATTCAGATCTTCCTTGATATCCGCTAGTTTTTCGTTGTTTTCCTTTCTGAATTCTCTTAGCTCTTAGAGTATTTTCTCCAAGCCAATTTCCCCCTCAGCGTTAGCATGTCAGCTAGCGGTTGGCTCCGTTTCGCCTATTTCTTCTTCAACTTCTATCTTATCTTGACGACCTGGGATTTTCTTTGTCTTGCCCTTGTTTCCATCCCTGCCCCGCCTTCCATTGCAATGTTCTATATTAAAATTGGTTCGATATTCAAATGGTTGGGGGCTTTTAGAAATACTTATTGGGAGAGCAGTTCTCTCACGCAGCCATCAGTGTTCATGCGTTACCGGAAGACACGGTTGGTAAGTTCTAAGCATTTCTATAGCTTCAGTTGTACCAGAAATATAAATCTGTATAATCTGTAGATCTGTTGTAGTGCATTAGTTTTCGATTATCTTGTTGACATATTAAAAGGTGAAACTGGAAGACTAACACCGTGTTGATTGATTTTGTCGCATCTTGCACTCCTGTCATGTATGGTGTGGACGAACAAACTGCTTGTCATTACAATCTTATCGCATCAATCGCGTTTGGTTAAGTGTTAATTAAATTATTGGCCCCAGTTCACTAAATGGCCATCGTTATTGCATACAACAATTCTACATAGAGACAAAGCCAAAACAAAAGCTTGTGACCATTAGATATTTTTAATTAAGTGTATCTGAACTCAAATGTGCTACTGAAAATACCCCTGTGTTCTGCAGTGTTTGGTAACTCAGATGCAGTGAAAGCTGTGTCAGTGACGGAGGGAGAAACAGTCACTCTACAGACTAATGTTACTCAACTACTGGAAAAAGATCTGATATCATGGACATTTGGAGATCCGAAGAGTCGTATAGCTGAAATCAATAAAGAGGCTGGAAACTTCTCCACATACGATAATGTTCCTGATGGGAGATTCAGAAGAAGACTGAAGCTGGATCATCAGACTGGATCTCTGAACATCACAAACAGCAGAACCACAGACTCTGGACTTTATGAAATGACCATCAAGAGCGAGAAATACACATACACATACAGATTCAGTGTTACTGTCTATGGTGAGTCAAAAATTACATGTTTACTTGTCTACTATCTATTACTAAAACTAATATAAAAATATCTCATTATTATTATTATTATTATTAAAAGGCACTTTACCTCCTCGTTGCTCCATGTTTCCCCTCTGCTCATTTTGCTTTGGATACACTGCTGGTTGCCTTCGTGAAATCATGTCAGATAGCATCACATCTTGTCATTACTTCCAGTTTTTGGTTCGTTTAGAAGTATTTGGTTCATGTTGGATTCATATTTCATTTGAACCGCACCAGAGTTCATTTGGAAGAGGACATAGACCCATCTTTTTAACGGTCTCGGTCCATTTGTTTGGTGCGCACCAGGGTTCGGATGGCAGCGTTCACACTTACTCAAATGAATGGCACTAACAGAGCAATCGCACCAGAGTTTGTTTTAATCAAACCAGACATGACAAGTGTGAACCCACCCTAAGAAATCACCATTAAACAAAAGAAGAAGAAAGTAGTACTCTGAACTTACTCGCAGATGCGTTTTAGAGAGTTCAGCGTATGTTTGACTGTAACGTAGTGATGGGCACCTTTGAAACACTGCTTTCATGAAGCTTTGAAATTTTGATGAATCTGTTGTTTTGAATCAGTGGTTAGGAGCATGTATCAAACCGCCAACGTCTCGTGATTTCAGTAAACAAGGCTTCATTACATCATAACTGTTTCGAAACATTTCGGAAATTCATGGTGGAGCAATGATTTCTGGGATGCCATGAATCATGCGTATTAACTAATTAAGAGATCAGCCCCATTGTGGCCAACCACTGAATAAGTGTTTATGGTTTTTATCTAATCTCTGATCAGTTTTTAAAAATGTAGAGATGTTTTAATGTGGTATTTGTTTAATAGTAGTTAATAATTTCTTATTGGCCTCTTATTGGCGTTTCAAGCACTTCAAAGCAGTGAATCATTTTGTGAAGCAATTGGTTTAACCGATTCAAAGCTTTGAAAAGCTGAACACTTCATCTTTAAATATAATCAAATTGTCCGATCAAGTGATTTCAACATGAATAATATTAAGGGCAGCACTGTTAATCTCCAAAAACATGTAGCACAGAGGAAGAACTGATCACAGAGACTCAAATTTCTGAACACAATCAAATATTTGTTGTCACTTACTCCTTAAGTACTTTTAATTCTCTTTATTTCAGCTCGTCTGCCTGTTCCTGTCATCAGCAGTAACTTTTCACAATGTCCTTCATCATCATCATCATGTTTTTTGGTGTGTTCATCTGTGAACGTGGGTCATGCAACTCTCTCCTGGTACACAAGAAGACATTTTATTTCCAGTGTCTGGGTGTCTGATCTCAGCATCAATCTCTCTCTACCTCTGGAGGTAGAATATGGGGATAAAAACAGCTACAGCTGTGTGCTCGAAAATCCCATCAGCAACCAGACCAGACGTCTCAACTTCACTCAGCTCTGTGGGACATGTGCAGGTACGGCAGCGCTGATATTAGTGGCATTTGTTCACTGAATTCATTTGTTGATTTTGATTTGTTGATTTTAAATGAGCTTCTGTCATCATTTACTCATGCCTATTGGCATTTTTTATTCTGTGGAACAAAAAATGAGACATTTTTGAATTTTTCAATTCTGTCTTATTGTGCAGTTGCTTCTTCAGGACCAAAGTCAATATACCTGTGAATTCTGGACAATTTTGCATCTGTTTTATCACTATATCTACTCGAGATTATTTTGGAAATATTTAGAAATGTATATTAATTGAAAACTGGGTCATCCATGGCTGCAATTCTCAAAAGCGTCGTAAGCTAATTTGATCGTGGAGACCATTGGTGGCAATAGACTTAGGCTTGCAATACTTTTCAGAAAGCAGCCCAGCATAGTTTGACTATCCTGAATTTAAATAAAACAAAGAAACATAAAAACTGTTTTAAGGAGCAGGTCCTTTGAGGCTTGTCAGTGATTGGCCACTGGGATGATTAGCTGATGTCATTACATAGGAAACCGTATCAGTGCCCCCACAATATTGCATGTGAGTGTTCTGACATCATAGAGTGTTCATGTTGTCATTTCCAGAAAAAGCATTAAAAAAATTATTTACTTCAGATTTTTGATACAGCTGCAGTACCGCTTCATCTTCCAACAGATGTTTCTTTGTGAACTCTCCATGACACTGAACTCTCCTGTGCCTCGTTTACAAAACAAAATGTTCCGAACAATGCTCAGACACGATCTGGGATGCCATTAAAAATAAACTATCCACTTGTTCCTCATGCTGGGATCCTCCTGATATCTGTACAAAGACATGACGAGCTGTTTAAACCAAATGCATTAATGTGAATGTTCTTTCATTCCGTTTGTCCAACTGATGACAGACTTACGTTTGTGAACTATGCCAGTAAGCGAACGCTCACCTGCATACTGTATCCAGTGTAGACAAGATAGTTCAGTGATTGTAATTTCTATTTGCTCTTGACGTGAAGCTCACATTCAGCATAATCACGTGTCAAGCCGAATAAGCCACTGAATGCCACTGGGCGGGGCCTATGGTGAGAAGATGACTATTCATTGGTGTATTGCTCTGGAGGCGGCGTTTACAGAAACGACTGCACCCAGGTGACGTCACCTTGCACCTCGGATCCAGACGAGCCATTCTTGGAGCTTGATTAAATAAATGCTTTGTTCATAAGAAGGAAGAAGTTTCAAGCTATTAAGCTTGCAATATATTTCAATGGTACAAAGACCTCTTATATGCCAAAAGATCAAGGCAAATTGATTTCTCATATCATGAGACTTTTAAAGATACTTGGAAGCATATTAGGAGCTCAGACAAAAAAGCCCAACCTCAAGCCAGGCAAAACCAGCCCAGCAAAGCAAATCAACCAGCTTGAGCATATTACAAACTCAAAGCAGCCCCACTTCAAGCCATCACACATGCTTGGATGGATGAATGAATGAGTGAGTGAGTGTGTGTTTTGTATGTATGTGTGGGTGTATGTACACATTCTACTTTTTGGGTGGGGGATTATGCGTTTCCATAGATGACTGGGATTCTGTGAGTGGTATGACAGCCGTTGTAGGTGAACTTGTTGGAGTTGATGCAGATGGAGGAGTTTATACAGATATAGATAGAGTGGCTGGTGTGCCAATTAAAAAGTCGCCAGCCATGAGCTCCTCTAGATCCATTTAATTTGGAAATAGTGATTGAGATGATTCTATAGGTGGTATAATTACAATTCTTGAAATGTGCAAGGAATGAGTGTGGAAGTAGAGAGTCTATGACAGGGGTGTCCAACCCTGTTCCTGGAGATCTACTTTCCTGCAGAGTTTAGTTCCAACCCTGATCAAACACACCTGTCTGTAATTATCAAGTGCTCCTTCAGATCCTAATTAGTTGGTTCAGGTGTGTTGGATCAGGGTTGGAGCTGAACTCTGCAGGAAGGCGGATCTCCAGGAGTGTTGTAATAGTTTACAAAGGACTTTAAAAGCATGAGAAGTCACAAACTTTTTGAACTGCTGTGTCATGTAAAAACAAAGAGAAGCATCAAGAATCAGAGTATGAATCTCAATAAGGGTGTCAATCAAAAGCTTCCTGCTGCAATGCACTTTGACCTCACATTGTGATCACACATTGAGGGCGCTGTGAGGTTACACTTTTAGCTCAGTGTTACGTCACATTGTGACCACATCACGAGTATCCTGGGAGCTCATGGTGAGATCAGTGTCAGATCAAATTGTTGACTGGGCAGTCAAAATTTCAACTTGATTCTGATTTCAACCACTTCCATATGTGGTCCTAAATAACGTTTGCATTCTTTGCAGAGTGGAGGTACTTTATCACTTGGTAGGAATTGCAACTAATGAACTTGACATGTTTTAGTGAATCAGTCTCACTTCTGTGTATTGATGAATTGAAATTGACTATGCAGCTTGAGTATGAATGCCACTACTTTACAAATCTTGTTTTTCTCTTCAATTTGTGCTCCAATATACAGACGTTTTGTCTTTTGTTTTGATGATGACACATTATGAATATATCCTTGCATGGACTTGCAGGGTGGGTGGATTCCCCCTACTCACAGTATAAAATGAGAAGGTACATAAAGACGTCTTGATTAACTGGTTCCATTTGGTTTGATTTGTCTAGCTAATTTTAGCAGCCTGGTATATTTGTGATGCACAAGACACACAACCACATTTTCTTTTCTTTTCTATTCTTTTATTTTCTTATAACTCAAGTTTACAGTACGAATCTGGTATGCATTGGGTGGACACAGCTTATTCTGTATCAAGAATCAAAAAGTGCTCTTGGAGGATTTGGCCTCAAAGAATATGGCTAAGTCATTTCAGGCCAACATAAAAAATAACATGTAGTCTAAACAAACAATTGCTAATAAATAAAACACAGGCCTAACAGAGGAACATGGCTATTTGCCAAACAACACCTAAAATGTAGTATATAGTTTACCAAACAAAGGCTGGTAATATTCAAATCACTTACAGATAGCCCTATAACTAATGGCTCTGTGGAGCTAGCACATTTTTCAAAAAAAGTAATAAATTAAATGTACTTATGTTTCTTATGACTCAGTCATTTCAGTCCATCTTCACAAAAAAAAAAAGCTTGGCTGTATTAAACATGAAAACTGAAATAAAAAGGGATAAACAAAAAAACTGGAATGACAAGATGTGATGCGATCTAATATGATTTCACAAAGGGAACAAGCAGTGTATCCAAAGCAAAATGAGCAGAGGGCTAACATGGAGCAACGAGGAGGTAAAGTGCCTTTTAATAATAATAATAATAATAATAATAATAATAATAATTAGATATTATTATATTAGTTTGAGTGCAAATTTCTTTTTTTTTTCTTAAATACTTGGAAACTAGTCGGGCTTTCCATCGTAGAGGCAGAACTGAAATAAGACATTACCTCTGACATTGGTGCTCCAGCCATGGCATTGGGATGTTCAAAGGAAAAAACTCCTCCTTGCTGGAGGCAACAGCAGCAGGTTGAGGGGCATCGGGCATCAGGGCCATAGGCCATGTTTTGTTGCTAAAATTTTGCCCATCAGAACTTCCAGTATTGGTTGAAGCGTTCCATAAAAACTAGTGTCCTCACCTTGTAGGATGTCCAGTGCAGCTGTGAAAGGCTTTATAATGGTTATTGAGAAACTGGTATTTCCTGTGGTTCATACATTTAATCTGAAGCTGTGTGCAGAGATTATTAATGTCAGTGAGAGGCGTTTCTGTGATCCAAGCATAGGCGTCAAAGATTGAGTTCCAGGCACAAATAAATAAAATATGACCAGTCAACTTAGAAGTTCCATTTCGCAACATCATTGCAAAATGCCTCTCCTATGCAAACCGTTTTTTTTACAAAGTAAGCAACACATACACATAGCAGTTTTAGCTGTTCTAACCTCTGACAAAATGCACATATCTGCATCTATAACTTTTTGGAGGCTAGTGCAGAAGTCTTAGGGTGTTTTCACACTTTTAAGACCTGCACAGATAAAATTATTGCCATATGAGTGGAGCAGGGGAATGTCTACAGTAGCATATTAACTGTAAAATGACTGTAAAAGGCATGATTTACAGTTCATATAGGCCCACAGGTTTTCCAAAAAAAAAAAAATTTAAGAAAAGAGTCAAAAGTATCTATTATATTTATGGTTTAGTGGTTTATTGGCTGGTTTAATATCAATTATAATATTAAACTAGAAGAAGGGCTGATTAAAAATGCTAATTCATTCTCTGCCAGTAGGTTTTTCACAAATATAACGGTTTCCCCAGTAACAGCAGTACACAAAGCTTGCGCTCATATTTATCCAATAAAATCATACCCCTTTTAATTTTAATAATCACATTACGCTATATGACAATACTTGTCTTTTCTTCCCCATTGTATTTTTATGGCCTTAAATTTGAAACAATTAAATTTAAGACTTTTTAAGGACCCGTGGAAAAAGCATTGATGACATTGAAAAAAAAAATAAAATAAAAACATTGGACAAAATAAAGAAAATACAGTAAACAGCTTTAAATTGTTCAGGTACATTATAGGTAGGCCTATCTTAAAAGCAGCATTTAGGTAAGAAATTGCACAGATCAGTATATTGATACACATGCAATTACTTTCTCAGATGTTTACGTTTGATTGAGACAAAACCAACTGTGTATATGTAAACCATGGGTGTTTTGACAGTTTAAACATAATAGACGCTAAAGAGAGTGTAAAATTTTACAAAGATTGTGTCAGGAATTCCCCGCTGTCACAAACACAACAGTCACCATAGTCACCAGCCACAATACTCACCTGATCACAGTCACCTGATTACTAATCGCTCGCACCTGCAGTCACTAATCAGGACCCCTGCATAAACACGCTGATCTCAGTCTTTTAGCATCCGGTCTACTGTTCACTTTGTTGGACTACCTGCTACTAACCTGTTTATGCTTACCTTTAGCTCTTCCTCCACTCCAGTGATCCAGTTCTTCACTGTTGAAGTATCCTCACAAACCTGCAAAACAAACCCACATCAGACTGAGCTGCATCCTTCACCATCCAGATCCCAACTTACCCTTCATTGTGGAAGTGGATGCCTCCACCACCGGTATCGGGGCCGTGCGGTCCCAGCAGTATGGTGAGCCTCCCAGCCTTGTGCATGACTGACCTCGGCGGAGCAGAATTACAACATCGGCAATCGAGAGCTGCTCGCCATCAACGGGCATTAGAAGAGTGACAGCACTGGCCAGAGGGAGCCAACCACCTATTCAGTGTGATCACACTCTAAAAAAACGCTGGGTTAAAATAACCCAAATTGGGTTATTTTGGTAACCCAACGCTGGGTCAAATATGGACAAACCCAGCGTTGGGTTATTTTAACCCAACTTGTTGGGTTAAATCTTTGACTCAACACTTTGGGTTGTTTTATTTACCTAGACTATTGACAAAAAAAAAACTACGTTGCTGGTTGAAAACAAACCTGAAATATTTAATAAAGAAAATAAACAATAATCAAAGAGAAGGTACACTCTAAAAAATGTTGGGTTGTTTTTTTAACCCAACTGCTGGGTTAAGCCTGTTGGGTCATTTAGTTGGGTTGTTTTTGTGTTGGGTTGTTTTTGTGTAACCCAACACTGGGTTACTGATTTTATCCAATCAAGTGACAGTTAAGAGAGTAAGCCACTCCCCCTACTCGACGAGCCAAGCGCTACACTCTAAAAAAAACGCTGGGTTAAAATAACCCAAATTGGGTTATTTTGGTAACCCAACGCTGGGTCAAATATGGACAAACCCAGCGTTGGGTTATTTTAACCCAACTTGTTGGGTTAAATCTTTGACCCAACACTTTGGGTTGTTTTATTTACCTAGACTATTGACAAAAAAAATACTACGTTGCTGGTTGAAAACAAACCTGAAATATTTAATAAAGAAAATAAACAATAATCAAAGAGAAGGTACACTGTAAAAAGCAACCTATAGAATCTACTCAATATAATGGGGTAAACTGATGTAACAATTTGCACTCCGTTTGTCTATATATTTGTTTATATACCTGAATTTAACAGCTATGACAAACTAAAAAAAAGTAGATAAAGTCTACACAGCAAAAAGCCCAGTGTTAAATGAACTCTCGCGAGAGTTTATTTGAGTGTTAACAAGTTAATGAGGTAATTAAGTGATTGACACCAAAGACACCAAAATGTTTACGTCACCATTATAGTGGTCAGTGTTAGCATTAGTTGGGCTCTTGACCCGTAGCTTTTTAACATTAGCTTTTGTTCAATTGTTTAGTTAAACTAGCCAGACAAGCCAAAGAGCAAAAGTCATGCAGTGGTGATAATTCTGTTTTAAAATAAACTTAATTTGAGCAACTGAAATCATTTAGAGTTTTATATCCTTTATTTATTACAACGCCTTGTGGTTTCACAGCAGAAAAAAAAAAATGATAAAGCCTGAATTTTTGTTTACATTTTAAATGGACTTTTTACAAGCTCCTCCGATCAAAAAAAAATTTCAAAAGCTGTTCTTTTAGGCACACACAGACATCATGAATCAGCATATGAATCTCAAAAATGGTGACAAACAGCATATTCAGAAACAGATCAACTCTAAACATGAGGGAAATCATCAGCTCATAATTTATTCATGCCACAATGCATGATGGGAGATATGGATGAGTTTTGATTGGCTACAACATAAGTTTTTGTTGGTCACCATTGTTGTGATTCTCATGCTGATTGTTGATGTCTGTGTGTCTAAATCTAAAAAATGTTTATATTTTTTCCGGTCAAATAAATTTCAGAAACACCTGTCTGATTAAACCAACATAAACAAAATACAACTCACTTATTTTGATCGCTACTTCATGACTTTGTCAAAGCATAATCAAAACCACAAAATCTCATTTCTTCTGGTTTGTCTGACTGTTATAACTCAATTACAACACCCAAACAAAATCTAATATTAAGAAGTTACTGGTAAAGAGCTAAACTAATGCTAACACTCACCACTATAATGGTGACTTACAACATTAGATTTTCTCATTTGGTGATTCTGCTTATTAACATCAGGCGTCTTTAATAATGGTCAATCATCACTCAATGAATCACTTAATTACCTCATTAACTCTAACACTGCTTCAGTGTTCATTTTAACACTCTTGAGTATGGACTCAAACTCCCGGGAGAGTTCATTTAACACTGGGCTTTTTGCTGTGTAGACTTAACCTCCTTTTTTTTTAGTTTGTCTTAGCTGATAAATTCAGGTATTCTTTACTCAGACATATAGGATAGAATCTACCCAAACAAACTGAGTGCAAATTGTTACATCAGTTTACCCCATTATATTGAGTAGATTCTATAGGTTGCTTTTTACTGTAGCGCTTGGCTCGTCGAGTAGGGGGAGTGGCTTACTCTCTTAACTGTCACTTGATTGGATAAAATCAGTAACCCAATGTTGGGTTACACAAAAACAACCCAACACAAAAACAACCCAACTAAATGACCCAACAGGCTTAACCCAGCAGTTGGGTTAAAAAAACAACCAAACATTTTTTAGAGTGCACTGACCATTATTCTTCACCCGATTCAATTTCTTCATTACCTACCGTCCCTGAAATTGCTTGTTAGTCCCATCTAATGGGTCATCATTGAAGACATCTGAGCTGCCACTCACTGAACCTGCTCCGCTGGGAGGCCCAGACAGAAGATCTACGTACCAACCTCCCAACACTGAGCATTCTGGGCTCAGTACATAATGTATCAGTCTCTGGACAGCCAGTGGACCCTCTCGCTTCTCTAAGTTAGATACTGGTGGCCCAGTATGGCCCGGGATGTCATCAGGTACGTCCGGAGCTGCTCAGTCTGTACCATGTCAAAGACTCCTCGTCACCTCCCTGTAGGCAAGCTCTTCCCTCTGCCTATCCCACGTCTGCCCTGGTTCCACATCGAAGTTGACTTCGTCACAGACCTACCTAATTCCAATGGAAACACCTGTGTCCTGGTAGTTGTAGACAGGATCTCAAAAGCCTGCAAATTGATACCCCTCAAGGGTTTACCTACTGCACTGGAAACTACTGAAAGCTTGTTTACTAATGTCTTCAGGAACTATAGTCTCCTGGAGGTCATCGTGTCGACCAGGGCTCACAGTTCATCTCTCACACATGTGGAAGGCATTCTTTAGGCTGAAGGGAGTTGCAGTGAGCTTGTCCTCAGGTTACTATTCTCAGTTCTCCACCGTCTAAGTATCCTCGCAAACCTGCAAAACAAACCAGCATCAGGATGATCAGCTAAAAACTCAAGAACTGTTTGCATTACTCATTAATCACCCGATTCCTGCCATTCACAATCTATCAGCACTACTGTTCAATAAACGTACCTGTTTGACAGTTTACCTCTTGTCTCCGGCCTGTTCTGTGACAGATTGTAACGAGTGATTTTACAAAACGTTTCTTAGTAATGTGTTAAATAATGTGTTTGCAGTGCTGTAACTCAGTTATATTTGTAATGCGTTACTCCCAACACTGGTCTGTTGCTGTAGTTTGGTCTACAATTGTGAATGTTGCATCTTCATTGAGGAAGGAGCTGTCTTTAATAAAATTGTGTCCACTGAAAAAAAGATAAACTGGGAAGAGTCTCTGCCAGGAGAAACAGGCTCTTTGTAAACCACTTTTTTTCACATTTTATAAAAGGCTTTTAAATCAGTCTATATAAACCTGCAAACATAAAATGCATTGAATGCACTGCAATAGATGTAGTTTTTCTCTTTCTGGCAGGTAATGCAAATATTGTGATTATGTAATTTAATGGCATACAATAATAAAAAAAAAAAAGAAAAACCATCATAAATAGTGTCAATTTTAATCTAATAGTAATTTACTTGTATGCATCTTCAGGCTTAGTCAAAGCGACTATGTGGTGTACGTTGGGGCCATCTATTGGCCAAAAACTGGAATACTCAGCACTATTTAATTTAATTACCAACTAGATCATGTCTTAATTTATGACACTTGCTTTGCTCATTTTTTACATTGCATTGTTTAAATGGCATGGAACAGCTCTGCAAATGCATTAGAAACACAAATGTATTTGTCATGCCAATGAAACACCATAACCTTTAAACTGAGAACTAAGTAGCACCTACCAAACTGATATACATCAGGGGCTGTATGCAAAAAGTTGTTAAAATTTTAGTACTAAATGTGTCAAAATTCCATGAATAATTTTACTCTTATTTTAAAAAATTCAATAACTTTTCATACTCTATTAAACAATGCTTTATCTGCAGAAACTAAAGTCATAATGGCTCTGCCTTTTTTGGTGACTGGAAAAATGCAGCAATGCTCCAGCGATGACTTGGGCCCATCATATCACAGCCAGCAGGGTCTTACATAGCACTACTGCAGCACTAACCATACCAAATACAGTATAGCAGTTCATTGATTTCCCAACTGACTATCAAACTATACAGCAAAAGTAAGTGGCTTTTATGCAGATTGCAGGCTTCCCTGAAGTTGTTGGAGCCATCGACGACACTCAGGTTCATATTATTGCTCCAACAGTAAATGAGGAGACATACGTAAATAGAAAAGTATTCCACAGCATAAATGTTCCTGTTGTTTTTGATCCCCAAAATGGCCAGGGACAACACATGATGCTCGGGTTCTTTCCCAGAGTGACCTCACAGAGTTATCTGAACAAAACTGTTCACCCTGGATGTCATCTGCTGGGTAACTTAGCATACCTTTTAAAACGCTGGCTTCTCACCCCTTACAGAAGACCACAGGGAGAACAGCAGCTTAATGTCCTGGGGTTGCCATATTTTTTAGACGACAGCGAAAAGAACTTAAACTGCTCCGTCAATTTTGATTGGACACATAAAAGTATTACCTGAATCTGTAAAGGGTCTACTTTTGTGTACACTCACCATATCAACAAAACTTTGTGCTTTTTTTTTAAATAAAGAAAATGTACAGGGTGCCCTTTCAGTCTTCTCAGTCTCTGTGAATAAGCTATTGAAATGCGTCACTAAAATGAACTGAAACTCAGACATGAGCGATATACCTTTAGAAAGCTTGATATGTGAACTTTTAAATAAAGTAAGTCTTATCGAAAACAAATATTCTGTGTTTAAGTACTCCGAATGAAACCAACGCAATGTCCTGTTTTTCCCCTCTGCCTCATTATCTCTAATTTGATCACATCCATGCGCTGTTCACGCTATTGATATGACAAACATCCACGTGAGACACGCAACATGTAAACACCCACATCACCGTAAACAAAGCAGCAATGTGTTCACCTCGGATACTTTTCATTTTTGGAAATTCTGAGAGGAATAAGCCTTGTATTAACCTTAGAAATACATGCTGAGAAGAATAAGATCCAGTGGAGGAGAACTTTTATACAGTGTAAGTGCACTACACTATTAAATTTAACACTTTGTCAGTGTATATATGGATACCACCACATGAGTGTTAATGTAACACTTTCAAAAGTGTTGATGTTACCAACACTAAAAGGGTGTTGAAATGTACTGTAACACTAAAGTGTTTTAAATTCCAGACTGTTGTAAAATGTTAAGCTGTTAAATGTTCAGAATTAAAAAAAAAAAAAAGTTTATTTCAACAGTTTATTTAACAACACGGCACATACAGTTTCAGTGCTCTACAAAATGCAACAATAATAACGTACAAGAATGATTCAGAGTCATATGACATCTGAAGGTCAAAGGGTTTGGGGTGCTGCAGTTCATGTTGCTGCACAATGCAATGGAGATGCTTAATAAAAACTGCCTCCATTTGCATCAACAGGAAATTTAATTATCTAACTGATGCTTCAGTGCTAAAGATTTGGTCAAGTTCTTGAAATTCTTAATGCTGGACTTAAAAAAAACAAAAACAAAAACTGATGCTTCCCTTCATACCTCATTGTCCAAATATGAAACAAAGGATGTTCAGCTATTAGGCACCTTAAAGGAGAAGTCCACTTCCAGGACAAAAATTGACAGATAATGTACTCACCCCCTTGTGTCACGCGTCGTGTGCAGGGAATGAGGAGTGGTGACGAGGAGATCCAGAACAGAGAGTTTATTTATATAATCCACAAAAGGAACAGGAACGAACAGGAACAGCAGGGAATCCACACGCAAACATCAATGCAAGAGAGAGAACATAAACCAGGAATGACAATATAAGAACCGACAAGGACACGGTGAACACAACCAAACTTATATACACAGACTAATCAGGTGAAGACAGGTGTACACAATCAAACAGTGACGTAATAATTAGACACGGAACAGGAAGACCAAATAAGGGCAGACACCAGGAGCAAACCACGAAACAGTCCACAGGGGTGTGACACCTTGTCATCCAAGATGTTCATGTCTTTCTTTCTTTCTTCAGCCGTAAAGAAATTATGTTTTTTGAGGGAAACATTTCAGGATTTTCTCCATATAATAGACTGATATGGTGCCCCGATTTTGATCTTCCAAAATGCAGTTTAAATGCAGCTTCAAATGATCCCAAATGCAGTTGTAAATGATCCCAGCCGAGGAAGAAGGGTCTTATCTAGTGAAAAATAATACAATTTATATACGTTTAAATGTCAAACGTTCGTCAAGATCGGCTCAAATGCAAAAAAAATTTGGCAACATAAATGTTAATGTGGTATGCGGTCTGTCTTAACATGCCAAAATGTTTTAACATTAATTGACGTTGGAGCCTAATCAAGCCTAACTGATGTTACTTCAGAAGACTTTCAATATTCCAGTTAAAATTGTGTGGATTAATTGTATGCTTCCTTATTTACACTTCATTTACAGTAATACGCACAGTAATTTTAAACTTACTAATCCTTTGTGAACACTGACAAAACTGTGGATGAAGCTTCAGTGTTGTGGATCAGTCTCTGTCGATACTCAAATGTCTCTCGCATCTTCTGGAATATAATGTCCTGATCATTGGTATGGGTCTTCAAAGAAATAGCCTGTTTGCACTGCTCGTCCTCAGTTGATGTTCGTTGTTTATACTCCTAATGAGTGTCGGACCACCTCCTGTCACCCCCTCTCTGCCCCATTATCAAACAGGAAACACAATCCGGTAAATATCCACCTGCATCACCCATGTGACCAAACACCCTGGAAATACAGAAATTACAATGTAAAATAAAAGACAAACATTTATAGCACAGGATAGATCACTCTCACTATCCTCTCTACTCAACATGGACAATGTGTCCATGTGGCTTGATGAAGTTTTGGCTGATGATTCTATAGATAAAAAGGAAAGAAATTCATAAATACTGACAATAAACAAGCACCACACTGCATTCTTTCTGCACAGATTAACTATATATATGGGTGAATCAAAATCTTAACCTCTGGCAACCTCTAGCATGAAATGTTTCTGTGACCGATGATAATAGTTTGTTTTCTTTTTAACGCCATTCCAGCATCTACGGCTATGTGCATGACAAGAACCAGTTAAAAAACAGTGGGTCAATATTGCGGACAACTTTGCTTAAGGGAATCATTTATTTATTTGTTATTTTTTTCTATTCATCTTTCATTGTCCGTATTTATTTATTTCTTTTTCTGATGATCTGTTGCCTTGTTTTATAGCCTTTCACATCTGTTACAACTATGGTAATTTGGACAGACTGAGGCAGGAATAAGGTGGTTAATTTCCCTTTTCTTTTACTTACTGAATTGTTAATTTATATATTTATTTCATTTTCATATGTACGTTGCTGCTACACATTTGTTTGTTGTTTTAAAGATGTTTATGTTGCCTTTGAACTGTTAGCTATTTGTTTCTGCTGTTAGAGCTGCACAAAGGGGGAAATGGGGGAATATTTTGGTTTGTTTCTTTTACCTATAATAGGTTTGTTTCTTTTTGTTGCATTTCTTCTTCTTCTTCTTTTGCGGTTAATAGAAATATCTATAAATAAAGCATTTCAAAAAAAGTGTTTATGTGACCAATATAACTGTCACGAATCTGGCCGGTGAGCTTCGGCCTGCTCACCACCAGATGTCGCTCTCTCATTACATTGACATTCACATTACACAGACTGTCTTATCGGATTACCCCTTTTGCCTCCCTCCCTGGATTACGTTCGCCATTCATCGACCCTCGCCTGCCTTACGGACTACTTTTTTGTTTTGCTTTTACATACCTGTTTCACTGATGTCTGACCCTGCCTATTTTTTGACCATGCTTCTGTCTCGCTCTAATAAAGTTATACAGATGGATCCACCCGCTTCATGTCTCCCTCAATCCGTAAAAAAAAAAAATTCTTATGTGCATCATTCAGTAGTGTCTTAGTAGTTGTAATTCAAATGTGGTCCTGGTTGTGGGTGGATGTAAGGTGTAAGAAGCCATGTCCTGCATGGATAGCCACTGTCGGCCACCAAGTGAGTCGGGACATGATGCCTCTTAAACAGCAGCCTCAAGCCACTCTACTGTAAGATCAATCTGACAATGTCCAGAATGTTGTAGCTGGCATCGAAAACCACCTGCGTGTTAATGGTGTGAAATTTGTTTCGGTTTACAAATGCGTGTTCATCATCTGATGCCGCAATGATTTGGACATGCGTCCCAACTATAGCACCAACTACACCAGGTAATCCAGCTATGGCAATGAAGTGGGCTTTGTTTCTTTGGAGTTGGCGAACGTTAAGTATATAAATTGTATATAAAAGTATATAAATTGTCTGATGATGTGACGTCGACAGAGGGCATTTATTGTTTGATGCAATATTCTGCTTACAAATGGCTGAGATATACCTAGTTCCTCTGCACTGCATAGTTGCATTTTTCCTGTGGTTGCCTGTCGTATCCTAGTGACCAAAAGATGCAGACCATACATTTCATTATGACTAACCATTGATTTTATTATTCAAACATATGTGTATATGCTTAAAAATGTAACTACAATTTGTATCAATTTCTATAGGTCTCAGTTCTTGATGGAGTTATTTGCAGACCTTAGAGAAGCTGGATACTTCAACGGGAGTCATGAGCATCAGTGCCTATTGAGATATTGCTTTGGTGATGTTATTCAGAAGAACTTGGATGAGTGTGTGAGACTGTGGAACAGTCCACAAATTAAGTCACTTTTTGTCATTACAGGGAGGAGACGGACATTACATTACCTGACATCGTAGCAAACCTGTCAATTCCTATTGAACTGGGAGTCTGCATCAGAACTGTACATGAAACTAAAAGAAATGGCTCAGCTATGAAATGGTCAAAAAGGGAGGGGTTTTGTAGTGGTGGAATACTGCTGTCTGTCTGAACACAATGTTTATGAATCTGTCACCCACAGCTTAATTGTTTTTAAGTGTGAAGTAAATTAATCAAAAATAGTAATAAGTATTTATTAATTTTTTGTAGTATATAAAACAAAACTTCTTGAACTACTTGTTTCTTTATCTAAAACAGTGATTCACAAAGGGATCCTAGTTTGAGAGTCACAAATCTAAAACATTTTCAAAATGTTGACGGTGAGAAAATTATGCTCACATACTGTTACATTACAAAAACAATTTTGGCAACTGCACTTTAAAGTGAACCTTTAACAACAACGTTTTCACAGTCTTAACTCTAGGGGTCATCCATCATTTAGCTTAAAAACAGCCAAATCCTGGACTATTTTGAATTCCAAAGTCCATTTGTGACTTAAACAAAATGTATGAGTCTAGGAGTGGTAATTTCAAGGAGTTTGTACATGTATTTGCCATTGGGAACGCAGAGTTGTCCAGGAACTGTATTTTTGGCGGTGGTTCCAAGCCAGATGGGGGAAGTGAAGACAGCCCAGTAGCAAACATCAAAACACCTTCCACAGACACAGCAGCCTGGCGTTCTGCAAAGAAAAACAATTCAGATACATAATTAGGGGTTTAAGCTCGAAGAGTCTTGGTCTTTTTTTCCTTCTGTGATTTAGGTGGTTACGTTATTGCTAAATAAAACACTGTCTTTTGATGCTTATGTACTTAAAGGCCAGAAATGCTTAAACCCTGATAAATGTGAAATTTAACTGCCATGTGTTTTCTTAACTAGTTATAAAAAACAAATAAACTAACAAACCTTCACAATCAAGGAGATAGTCTGCCCAGTAGCCCATGGTTTGACTTTCTTTAAGTCTTCGATTACTCCCCGAAGGACTGAGGTCAGGTTTGAAGAGTATCTCAAGGTCAAAAGCAGTTGCTTTTCAGAGTGGCACAGGACAGGGGCCAGCAAAGTAGGGTGTTGCTGTAGTGCAGTCAAAAACTCCAGGGTTGAAAGACCCTCCCTGAATCTACAGAATGAGCACAAACATTGTTTCACTGCTGTGTAGTGGCAATTGAATTTTAAATTAAAGAAAACTATTTTTTCTACAATTACTATCCACCTTAACAAACATACATTTGGGGGGAAACATGGTTGTGTTGAAAACTGATTTAAGGAACCCTATTTTCACATTGCACATTAAAAGTTAATCGTTACAAACTAAGTATTACACAGAAACAGAAGACTGGAATGACACAGACGGCTGGGTGGCTTGAGCACTTACAAAGTCTACACGCCCCATGCACTTTTTCAAAACTTTGTTGTGTTATAGATTCCATTTAAAATAGTAATATTAATCTTTTCCCTCATCAGTATATGCACAACACGTCAATGACAAAGCAAAAACAGTTTTTTAGAAATTGTAGCCAATATAATAAAAAAAAATGAAATATCACATTCACATAATGTGATAAAGAAGACAGTCTCATCACTACAAATATGATCTTACCTGTCAACTACAGATGAGTTGCGGTCAATAATATACCATTGGAGGTAGTCTGAAACAATTTCTCTCTTTTCTTCCACAGTAGCCACATGTCTCAGACAACCTGCTGTCTGTAACATTGTGCTGTGTCTCATCATACATTCGTGCAGAGCATCCAACGAAGCAGCATTCTCAATCTGAAACACATGAAAAGGGGCATTAACAGCCCAGTCAATAACTGTAAGCACTGTATCTCTTTTTTTCTATTTTTTTAATGAGATACATACACAGCATAGTGTAATCTTACACCATCAAAAACTAATAAATTAATGAAACAAATTCTGTACTGGATATAGGAAGTAAACACTGTCTCAAAACACTGCAGGAACTATATGAAACTCTGCCCTACCATACCATAGCCTTATGCTATTCTCACCTCTTGCAAAGCTTTTTCTATTTCTGCATCAGCTATTAAATTAATTGGTGGCTTGAATGAAGGCTGGCCTGCAAGATAATGTACAAGATTTTTTGACAGGAAATGGAGCCCTGGACCTTCATGCACAACTGACACAGCAATCATCTTTCCTGCCAGGTAGTATTCATCCTCCCTAACAGCTGTGAATGAAGTCATATTGCAAAATAAAAACAAACAATGCATTATATACTGTATAATATACATGCATTTGTCATGTGATATATATGGTCAATGATCATTAACCAACTATTAGTAGCCTATAGTACACATCTAACCCATATGCATACCATTTTCATTGTAGACCAAGAATCGATGTCCTTCTGGTCCATCAGAAATGGGCCAGTCTTTTAGGTGTTTCATTAGTAGAGTTAAAAACTCTCGTCTTGGACCACCAGTGTCAATTCCCTCTTCCAGAACACCAGTATCATCAGTAAATTTGACCAGCATGTCACAGGTTTCAGACTATGTTGTACGCTTGAAACCTCTGACAGCCCCATCCCAAACATTAGCCCTTGAGATGTTGAACCGGCTGACCCTTTTATGATCAATAGGAATTGACAGGTTTGCTACGATGTCAGGTAATGTAATGTCCGTCTCCTCCCTGTAATGACAAAAAGTGACTTAATTTGTGGATATTCCAGATATACCAGAACTATTGTACAGTGAAAAAACAGGAGTGCTATAGTCAAAAGCTGTCATATTACATTGCTGTGTGTTGGAAATTCTTCACATTGACAGCAACTGGCTCTTCGTCCTCTTGCTCAACATTTGGTGAATACAGGTCTGTGTATTTACTGTTGGGAAATTATTATTTTCATGTTAAAACATCTTACAAACAAAAATGTCCTCCCCATGTAATCAGTTAAATAAATTTAAATTATGTCAGTCATTATGATTTTTTTATTTACCTGTAGCAAGAAGTTTTTTCTAGATTTTTTTCAGGTGGATCCAGATCCTCATCATCAGATATTATTATCTGAAAAAAAAAGATTAAAATGTCTGAAACAACAACACTGAAAGCAAGAAATGTCAGGGTGCCAGTCTGTCATTGTAAATTTGTTTTGGGACTGGTAAAAGTGTTTTGCGTCTTGTTAATTTTTTTTCTAAAATGTAAATTTGTTTCGTCCTTGGTAAAATCGTTTTTCCCATGTAATTGTGTTTTATGATAGGTAAAAATGTTTTCCAAAATGTAAATTTGTCTCGAGCTTTGTAAGTGTTTCACACTTTGTAATGTTGTTTTGCACTTCCCGGCCACCGTATTTTAGGTATTCTTTATTCAAATATATAGGATAGAATCTACCCAAACAAACTGAGTGCAACTGTTGCCTAATTGTTACCTAATTTTATTGAGTAGATTCTATAGGTTGTTTTTTACAGTGTAATAAGTATTTACAAATTGCTAATTGAACTTTAAATAGCTACTGAACGCTGTAAAAGCGTTGAGGAAAGCACTTACACTGGTAATTTTTGTTTTTTTTTGCACAGCTGTAAAGCAGAACATTAATGTCACGGGGCACAAACTAGATTTTAACAGAAAAGTAGCAATTATAACCTCCATGTCCAAACATTAACTAGGATATTACAAGCTGAGGAGGAATCCAGTGAGAATGTCATGTCTATTGACGGGAAGAACGTAAAACACATCAGACTATAGAAAGGCCTTCACGAACACAAGTTCCAAGAGGATTTACTTTAATGTTCACCACACAGAAAAGAGACACGCCAGCTAATTATTTACCAGAGCACACACAAGCCACATAGCTAAACTAAAGCTAATTGCGTTAAATATACATATGTCTTGAGAATAGTATAAGAATGTGAGATTAACTGAGAATTTTCATCATAGCTTTGTCTAGAGTCAAAATTGTGCATCAGGAAAACTTTAATGTTGAGAGCATAGCGAGGAAACGTGTCTGTTTACATTCTTGCTCTTATTCAGAGAACGCTCATGCAGAAATGGACAGTGAGGACCTCTTTGCAGAAATGGGCTACACAACAGGAGAGACTCAAAGTCGTAAAGCTTACCCCATTCCAGTACAAGGCATCCAGAGATTGTTGTAGATAGACACAAATGAAACTATGACTGAAGGAACATAAATACAAAACAATACAATTAAGACAAAAACAAAAGAACATATGGTGTCCTAGACAGAAAGGCATAATGCAAGCAACAGTTTTTATCACCGTAAAGATTGTAAGGAAACCCGGATAGGGTTTAAACCCATGAAAGAGTAAATGTAATGAATAGGTGAGACACCACCACCAGTGTTTGCTTAAAGTTTTCATTAAACATACAGCACTACATTTTATGATAAAAGAAGGCATATTTAATAAATATTTAAAAACAAATGATTGTATGAGCTGTCTTATGACAGGCCGCATTATGCCATTTAACACAGAAAGACAGCCATTCCCAGATAGCAATGTGTCGGCCCACATTTGTCACATGTGTAATGATGATCTGGCCCACATGCAGCGTGGAATGATGGCACTTTAATGGACTGCTCCCGTGTGCCAGATCTGGGCCACAAGCAGGCCATAGCAATGCCACGTCAACCAAGAGCAAAGAAATAAACCACAACTGGACCTTACCTGAGTCCTCTCAGCTTGTCTACAAGCAAAATCACTTAAGGAGAGAAGAGAACAGAAAATAAGAGACAAACAGAAACTCAAGAACTTAAACTGACTTAAACCACAGCTTTAAATTAAATCAACTGAAGATTAAAGACATTAAATCTCTGAAGATCTCAGAAGAGGATGATGAAACAACAGCTTCACCAGCTTCACGCATTACTAACCAGATCGACTTTCTGTCAGATGTCTACAGAAGTTCTTATTAAGAAATTTTTTTGGGGGTTTACATCTAATGTTTTTCATTTATACTCACCACAGTGGTGATTAGTGTTTCCATTAGTTAGGCTCTTAACTCTTATTTTTAAATCATTTGTTATTGGCTGCTGTAATAGTCTTTTTAATAAACATGTTTGCATTAAATAATAGTTTGCTGTTGATTGTTTCACAATTGTTGTGTAATAGCCTGATACACTGAGATAATTTTAATTTAGTAGTTGAGTAATTTCAGGCTTTATCATTATAAACCCTGTGCTACTGCAACATGAGTTGCAGCATCCGTCTGCAGGTTAACAAAAAAAAGAGCACAAAAAGGAGAACAATGCTGACAAACACAGATATCTGGATATTGTGGACATCACAAAAAGCTACTAAAAGACAGCAAAAAATAAAAACAGCCAAAAACACACAATAAATACACAAACCAAAGTTAGAATAAAAGAAAATAATAGGACAATTCAGCTGCTTAATTTATTCATGCTGTGGTGGATGCTGGGAGTTTTGTACTATGGTACCCAGCATGCATTGCTACATAACACTTTTTATTGCCACCATTGTTCAGTTTCATGTGTTGATTTATGATGACTTTTTGTGTTATTAGAGTTAGGCTTTTTGGTGGTGACAATAATAAATTTGTTGAATATTTAGGTCAAATAATAATGGCAAAAACAAAATAAAATAGTAAGAATAAAATAAATTGTAAAGTCAATTCAGCTCATAATTTATTCATGCCGCAATGCATGATGGGAGCCATGGATGAGTTCTGATTGGCTACAACATGCTTTTTTGATGATCACCATTGTTGTGATTCTCACACTGATTCTTCCTGTCTGTGTGTCTTAAACAAATAAGTTTAAAAAACATCTGTCTGATTATAGATATTATGTCGTTCACAGGGTTGATGACATCAGTAAAGAAAACCTAAGTCAGTTATACAGGTCACTACATGAAAGTTATGTCAAAACATAATCAAGGCCACATAATCACCTGTCTTCTGTTTTGTATGGCTGTCAAGAGCCCAACTAATGCAAACACTGACCACTATAATGGTTGATTAAAAATTGTGATTTTCTCCTTTGGTGATTCTGCTTATTAACACCAGGTGTCTTCAATAATGATCAATCATCACTTAGTTAATCACTAATTATCTCATTAACTTTAACTCTGCCCCAGTGTTAATTTAACACTCTTGAGTGTGGAGTCAAATAAACTTGCGGGAGAGTTAATTTAACGCTGGACTTTTTGCTGTGTACGCTACAAGGTCTTGTGAACAAATGTCCTGTATGTTTTATGGCCTTATTTCAGTGACTTAAAAAGTTTTTCACTAACCACCTGAATACAGTATTATCAGACTTTAGCCATTAATATGTTTTTTTTTTTGAAGGAAAAACAAAGTGGCATATTACATACAAAGATTTTTAACAAGGCTCCTCTTGATTTTACAATTTTTCCCCCTTTCCCACAACCCACCCCAAAGAACACACAGACATACCCAAAAAAAAAAAAGGAAGGGAAGTACTCTTAATAAATAAGAACAAATTCCAAAATAGAGAACAAAATCACAAAGTTATGATATTACAAACAATGAGGAAATACTTGACATCATTGTTAGCCCATTATGTCTGAATGTGTTAACCGTTACAGTGCGCACAGGCCTTTTTAGTTACACTGTTAATTTTAGTTTTAGTTTGGGGGGAGAGTTATTCAAAATATGACAACAATGGAGAACATACTAAATAAAAACATTTAGATGATCCTCTAAGAGAATATTTTATCTTTTCCAATTTCAAAAACAGCATCACATCACTAAGCCAGAGTGAAACTAAAGGTGGTTTACTTGATTTCCAACCAAGCAATATTCTTCTCTTAGCCAGCAGACACGCAAAAGCACAAGCGTCTTGACAATTTTTGGACATTACTGTACCTTGCTCAGGTACTCCAAAAACAGCCATTTCAAAACTAGGCCTAATATCCTTAAAGGAACCGTATGTAAGAAATTTATTTCAGTTAATCATAAAATGGCCCTGACATGTCACTAGACATAAAGAAATCATGTTCATTTCAAATACTTATATCACTGACAACAGTGGTCCGGCCAGGATATTGTCATTTAAAAGTGAGAGTTGCAGCCCTCAACTGATGTTGATGTTGTCATGTTGTGTTTTGGTTTGAGGCGCCACCCTCCAGCTATCTACCAATCACGAAGTCAGTAGAGTTTCATCATCCGGGTTGCCAGCTCTGCTCTAGTTACAGCTGCAGCTACGAACGTGTCGGATAAAACGTGTATAAAGTTACGAAACCTAAAAGATCTCGTTATGAATCCGAAGTACGTCGTGACAAAGTCCGAAATAAAACAAGGATTTGTATAGGAGAGGCCTTTGACAGATGGAGACGGCTGAAAACGGAGAAGAATTTTGTCGGTATAGGCTAAAAGCCCCATGCTTCCGTACACAGTGGATTTTCCACGGTCGCCCGTGCTAAATGCGTTCATAAAAAGCTTTATATCGCACCACTAGCACGGTATGAAAACGGTCTATGTTCCGACTGAAATGTGGTATTACAGTACATCTTTACGAAATATTTGGCTAATCGCCTTTAGTAAATTTTTGCGACACATAATTACTTCGCAAAACATCTCTCGTGAAGCATAAACATAAGTAACAGAAGAAAAAAAAACTTATTGTGTAGGACTCGTCACTTGCCATTGGAAGCTCCTTGTAGCAGCCTACGTTCCTGCGGAATCCTGCAGCTTAGCTGGCAACCTCGAGTCAGGGGGGAGGGGGAGGGGATACGCCGTTCTACAGTATTTTGAAAGTGATTGCAGTACCAGTTTTGGCCACAATCCTACATACGGTTCCTTTAAATATATGCCTCAGACAAAATTTTAAATATAGTTGTCCAGTAATCAAACAGTCTAGGGCAAGCCCAGAACATATGAGCCAAATCTGCCTTAGCAGAATGACATCTCACACATGTGTCAGCAACATTTCTGTATATCTTGGATAGCCTAACCTTACTATAATGAAGTCTGTGGAGGACCTTGAACTGAATTAAACCTAAGCGAGTACAAGAGGTTGTACCGTTCACCTTAAGTAATGCATTGTTCCAGATTTCTTCTGATATATCCACTCCCAAATCCTTTGACCATTCTGCATGGATTTTGTCGAGATTAATATTTTTAATTGACATTAAAGTGTTATATATATTAGAAATTACTCCCTTCAAATGTAAGGGAATACTTAAAACTTTATCCAACCCTGTACTAGGAGGAATAGAGGGATATGTGGAACAATGCTTTTGGATTAGATGACGTACTTTAAAATATCTTAACAAGTGTGATTTTGGCAGATTATATGTTGAAGAGAGAGTTGAAATGGGGCAAAAACGTCCTCAATGAACAGATCACTAAATTTGGCGAGACCCAACTTTTGCCACTGACTGAAGACTGAGTCCAGTTGAGTTGGAAGAAATAGGTGATTTCTAACACAGAAAATAAGTATTTCCATTCCACCCTGTCGAACGCTTTTTCAGCGTCTAATGAAACGACTACCTGAGGGACAGGGTCCTGAGAAAGTTTAGATGAGTGGATTACCCCTAGCAATCTCCGGATATTACTAAAAGAATGGCGACCACTGACAAAACCTGTTTGGTCTTTTGAAATCAAATTCTCTATAACTGTATCTAAACGTAAAGCAAGGACTTTTGCCAAGATTTTAATGTCAGAATTTAAGAGAGAGGTTGGTCTGTAGGAATCACATTTCAAGGGATCTTTATCAGGTTTTAACAAAAGAATAATGTTTGCTACATTTAAGCTTTGTGGCAAGCTACCCCTTTTCAAAGAATCCTCAAACATATCAAGAAGAATAGGAGCTAATTTATCTGCAAATTTTTTTAAAAAGTCTATTGAGTAGCCATCAGGGCCAGGAGTTTTTTTGTTTTGCATAGATGGAATTGCACTTAAAATTTCTTCTTTTTGTATAGGTTTCTCCAAATAGGTTTTCTGCACAGAATTCAGGGTGGGTAGCTCTATATTGTCTAAAAGTTCCAACATTTCAGAATTGGATTCAGGGCTTTCAGAAGTATACAAATTTAGAAAGTAGTTCTTAAAAGTATTATTAATTTCAATTGGATTAACTATTAAATCATTATCACTGTTGCAAATTTGAGGTATAAGTTGAGAAGCAGCTTTAGATTTTAATTGGTGTGCTAAAAGACGCCCTGCTTTTTCTCCGTGTTCGTATATATATCCTCTAGAACGTAGCATACACCATTCAGTTTTATTTGTTGATAGAAGATTATACTGAACTTGAAGGTTCAACCTTTCCTTATAAAGTTCAGGTGAGGGGGACATGGAGTATAGGCCATCTAATCTTTTAATAGAATCAATCAAATCATCTAGTTTTTGTTTACGTTTTTTATTTAGGGTTGACGTATATTAAATTATTTCTCCCCTGATAACTACTTTAAGTGTCTCCCACAATGTAGATGCTGATATAGATTCTGACCTGTTGTGTAACAGAAAATTGTCTATAGCTGTGGTTACGAATGTACAAAATGCCGGATCTGATAATAAGGACGTATTTAGTCTCCACAAAGGCCGTTCATTATACCTCGAATTGCAAATAAGATCTAATTGCACAGGAGCATGGTCTGATTCCACAATAGGTAAATATTCTATTTGTCCTACAGAAGGAAGGAGAGATTTATCTATAAAGAAGTAATCGATTCTTAAATAGGAGTGGTGAACTTGTGAGAAATAGGAATATACTCTACTCTGTGGAAACAGGAATCACCAAGGATCAACGGCCCCCACTTGATCTATGAATGTAGAAAGAGCTTGGGCCATCTTAGAGCGGGATAAAGATTTGGGATTAGAGCGGTCAAGGGATGGATCCAGTACACAATTTATGTCACCACCAAAAATCATGAGATGGGAGTTTAGGTCTGGCAGTAAAGAAACAAGCTTATTAATAAAACTCACATCATCCCAGTTAGGGGCATACACGTTAACTAATAGGACAGGGACTTGATATAACATCCCAGAGACTATAACATATCTTCCCTGAGGATCTGCAATAGTAGCAGAGGCTGTAAATTGGATGTTTTTGTGTATCAAAATGGCAGTGCCCCTTGCTTTAGAGTTAAAACTAGAGTGAAAAATTTGCCCCACCCATGATTTCCTAAGTCTAAGATGATCACTAATGCGCAGGTGAGTTTCTTGTAAATATATTATTTCAGATTTTAATTTTTTTAAATATGCAAAAATTCTGCCTCTTTTAGTTGGGCCATTAAGGCCTTTAACATTCCAACTAACAAATCTAACTTTTGACCCCCCAGAAAATTTTGTTGAATCGGCCGTATCAAACATGGGCATATATCAATTTAACTGGGCAATCACAGAACAAAGATGCAATCAGCAACATACATGATTCCTCACTGTTAAGTTCTTCTGGGAGCATAGCATAAAACAAAACTTTTCCAACACTTTTTGGATAAACATAACACACACACAAACTTCCCAACATATTCCCTATGCTTGTTTCCCCAACTGAAACAAGCTGCAGAAACCTATTTAATTTACATGGCTCCCAATTATCCAGTCTTTTCCTCTCAACCTTCTTGAGGAATTCCAAGCCACAGTATATACTTGGAGTTCAGTATAGCGTCATTACTACACTTTGTACGACATAAGCTTTAAGGCAATAAACAGAAACATACGTCTTTTCTTAAATTGTTAGATAATTTGCGATAGAAAAAAAATAAATAAATAAAATAAATCACCACATTGCCTTAAGTATATTCACAGTGTCTTGTAACTTCGCAGTCAGTATGTTACGGCCAAAGCCAGTCTTTAGTCCTGTGCAAGAATGCGCGTCTTGTAAAAAGCCTCAGCAGACAATGAATGGTCTTGGTGGTTGCCCTGCTCCAGGTCTGGGGCGAAGTGCACGATGCACACGCTCAAGCTCGGGAGGGCTGTCAAACACGCTCTCCATGGTATCTTTCAGCAGCCCAGACACGAATCCGATGGGGTCTTTTCCATCCTCACTGCCTTCCGGAATGTTGATAATACGCAGGTAAGCCCTCCTAGATCTGTTCTCTAGATCGTCAATTTGGTCAAGAAGAGATGAGTTTTGTGCTTTCAAGGATTTGATCGTTGCTTCCGCGGCGACGAGCCTTTTGAAATTTTCTCCGACCAGTATTTCAGTAGACGTAAGTCTGTGTTGAAACGAACCGACTGTCTCACGTAGCGTGTCAAGGGATGCTTGCAACGGCTTGATTGAATCTTGAATTAAACTTGCCATGTCTTCTTTTAAACTGGTCCACTGTTTTTCCAGTTCGGAGATTAGCCGACTCATCGACAAGTTATCCGTGTTGTCTTTTACAGGTGCATCCTTGTTGCTAGCGGTATCGTTAGTAATGGTGACAATAAAAATGTAATGTAGCAATGCATGCTGGGTACCATAGTACTAAACTCCCAGCATGCATCACAGCATGAAAAAATGATGCAGTTGAATTGTCCTATTATTTTCTTTTATTCTAACTTTGGTTCATGTATTTATTTTTGTTTTTTAATTTTTTTTGCTGTTTTTATTTTTTGTTGTGTCTTTCCGTAGCTTCTTGTGATGTCCAGAATGGATCCGAATAGCTAAATATTTTGTCACCAGTGTTGAGGTTCACATGCTGATTGTTGATATCTGTGTGTCAGCTTCAGACTGATGTTGTAACTCATGTGGCAATGCCACAGGGTTTCTAATGTTAAAGCCTTAAGTGACTCAACTGTTAGATTAAAATATGTTCTCAGTGTATCAGGCCATTACACAATAATTGTGAAACCATCAACAGCGAGCTATCATTTATTGTAAACGTGTTTGTCTTTTGCTGCTGTGACAGTCTTTTTGACAAATGATTAATAATAAGAGTTAAGAGCCCGACTAATGGAAACACTAATCATCATTCAAATGAAACAAACATTAGATTTAAACCCCAGTTAAAGCCTTAAGTTACTCAACTGTTAGATTAAAAAAGGAACTCAGTATATCAGGCTTTTACACAATAATTGTGAAACCATCAACAGCAAACTAATATTTACTGTTTGTCAAAAAGACTGCCACAGCAGCGAGAGACAAATGATTAATAATACAAGTTAAAAGCCCGACTAATGGAAACACTTATCACCACTCAAATGAAACGAACATTAGATTTAAACCCCAGTTAATTCTCACTAAGAACTTCTGACAGAAAGTCGATCTTCTTTGCTTCAGTGATTTTGCTTGTTAACAAGTTTAGACAAGCTGAGAGAACATAAATAATATATGAAGATTTTGTGGCTCAGGTAAGCTCCAGTGTGAATTATTTCTTTGCCCTTGGCTGATATGTGGTATTGCTATGGCCTGCTTGTGGTCCATTCAAGCGCCATCATTCCACGCTACATTTGGGTCAGATCATCATTACACATGTGCCAGATGTGGGCCGACACTATGTTGCTATCTTGAAAAGTGAGATCAGCTATTGATGTTTCTGCAGTCTTAATAAAATAGCCTGATTTATTAATGTTGTTTGACTCTAACAACTGTGCTGTAACTATAATAAATTTGCTGAATAAAACTGTAGTGCAAGATCAACAGTATTGCTGAACCACTTAACGTCCTGGGGTTCACAAAGTCGGCGGCAGTAGCACTCGCATATTTTCCAGATGACGGCTAAAATAATTTAAACTGCTTAGTCAGTTTTGAATGGACACATAAAAGTAATACATCACCTGAATCTGTGAAGGGTCTACTTTTATTTGTGTATGGATATTATAATCGTCTATGTGAGACGCGCGCCATGTAAACGCCAACGTCACCATAACAAAACAGCAACAAGTTGGATACTTTTTGGTTTTGGAAGAAGACGCGCTGAAAGGAATAGGCTAAGCTTGTTTACCTCACAAACAGAACGTGAGCGCGGCTGGAGCCAGCAGAGGAGATCTTTTATACAGTGTAAGTAATGTTTCTTATTGGCATTAGATAATGTGTTGTTGTGACATAAACTTGAACGGATTTACTAGTTGGACTTTTCCAAAACTATAATTCCTGACTAAAATGTGTGAAATGGATTACAGCTGTAATCGGGCCTTAAAAGTTAGGCCCGACAGGGCCCGAGCCCGACAAGTATATTTTGATTGACAGCTTTTTTAAAGCCCGAACCCGTTTACAGCTCGACATTATTCAAATGTGCGGAAGCACACAGCTCTTTTGCCTTTTGTCAAGAATTAGTCATTTATACATGTTTTAACATAATTTATTAATGACTAAGGTAGGCTATAGGCCACTTGGAAGTTGGAACAAAGAAATAAAATAAGTCCTCTGTAACATTGTTACGTCTCAGCACTCTAAATAGGTGAACAGTTAGCCTATAAATAGGCCAACGCGCCAATAAAAATGATTCTTTCTTAAATTAAATTAAGATAAGTTCTAAATTAAGATGGGTTTTTGGCAATAATGAAATTAAGGTGTAGGCTCTGCGGGATTTGCTTCGCCACTCCTCTCCACAATCCGGCCTCAACGCGACAGTGAATAGCATCTGAAATGTAATAAGAGAATAATGTCAACATTAGCCTATATACTCTATCTGCATTATGCATTTAAGACTCAGTTAATATTTAGTTATAATAAAAAAAAACCTTTACTCACCAAGATTAGGCTACATATTTTGTGGAGGAAAATGATTGAATCCACTGTAGTTTCAGCGCGGTCCTGTGCTCACTAATGTTGCGTCCAGCAGCCCTTTTAGCAGCAACACCCTTTCACTGCTGCTGCTACTGGCACAGGATGCATAGTACCGATCTGGCTAATTTTGCCAAAACATAATCACCAGAAGCAAGCCTCCGTTTCACCTCCTCAACATCCATTTTCACATCTTTCTCATACTAATCGAAACGCATCACATGACTGTTCATTTACCGAGCAAGCCGGAGCACAAGCCCGAGCTTATAAATTAAGCCCGAGCCCGACCGAACCCATCGGGTCCCGTCGGGTTTCATCGGGTTCGGGCAAAGGTCTTCAGCTCTAAAATGGAGTGCAACATTTTGAAATATGACAGGCAATCTTTCATTGCATCTGTAAGGCCTCAGAATGGTTTTATGTTTCACGAACAATACGATATAAAACTAATGTTTAGACAATATAAAAATAATGTCTAATGCTAATGACCAATCTTTACTGTGAAATACTCTGTCTGCAAATGTCTGCTCAAACATGTTTATAATGTGCTTAATAATTTAGTTTCTCAGATGTTATTTTTCTACTGTATAATAATAAATATAAAGCATTTTTGAGCAGCAAATCAGAATATTAAAATGATTTCTTAAGGACAGTGTGACTGGAGAAATTATGCAAAAAATTTAGTTAAAAATTGAATTATGCCGTTGAATTGTCCTATTGTTTTCTTTTATTCTAACTTTGGTTCATGTATTTATTTTGTTTTTTTGCTGTTTTGTTTTATTTTTTGTTGTGTCTTTCCGTAGCTTCTTGTGATGTCCAGAATGGATCCGATTAGCTGAATATTTTGTCACCAGTGTTGAGGTTCATATGTTGATTGCTGATATCTGTGTGTCAGTGCTGTTTCTATTATCGATAATATTATTTTTTGAATCTTCAGACTGACGTTGTAACTCAGTCTATATCAGGCTATTACACAATAATTGTGAAACCATCAACAACAAACTATCATTTACTGCCAATATGTTTGTTAAAAAAAAATGTCACTGCAGAAAAAGACAAACGATTAATAATATAAGAGTTAAGAGCCCGATTAATGGAAACACTTATTACCATTCAAATGAAACAAACATTAGATTTAAACCCCAGTTAATTCTCACTAAGAACTTCTGTAGACATCTGACAGAAAGTCAATCTGGTTAGTAATGCGTGAAGCTGTTTGTGGAGTTGTTTAATCCTCCTCTGCTGAGATCTTAAGAGATTTAAAGGGGTCATCGGATGCTAAGTTCACTTTTTCATGTTGTTTGAACATTATTGTGTGTTGGCAGTGTATGTACAAATCTTCCCTATAATGATAAAAATCCATGCAGCGGTTTTTAATTAATCTGTAAAAATAATATCCCCTTTTTCAAATCAAGCCATTCTCAGATGCCTGTCGTTGTGGCGTCACATGACAGATGTCGCTCCCACAATAGTTGATTGACATGAGCGTCTTACCTCAGATCAGCTGTCACAGTCTAGTAACTTTACATGTTTTGATGCCAGAGCAGGGATGTAAGTTAGACAAGAATATCTCCGATTGAGTGATTGAAGATGAAGCACTGAAGATGCAGTAGATTACGTTTGTTTGTGAAGGGAATGAACCTCCTGATCTACATATATCCGTCTATGTTCACTCGAATCATTCGTGATCCAGCTTCGCTTACAGCAGAAGTGAGTATAAGGGTTTTTTTATGAATCTTTGCGATTGCCTTTCCTTATAACGTGGTAGTTAGGAAGTTTAGCGGCTAAACACGGCTAATGCGGCTAAAATAAACAAGATAGTCATTCCACAGAGAGAAGAGAGGGGCGGGGTGAGCAGAGCTCACTTGCAGAGCTCACAACCCCTTAGAATGAGATGATTTTTGCAGAGCTGATTTTGGTAAGGTAAAAAGGGTGTTGTTTCACAAAACCATTGAAAATTTTTAATCAAAGTATATTAGAGACTTTTCATTAAGACCCTAAAGAATTGTAACGCCACGCCAGCAGAGGGAGCCCTCACCCATTGACTCTCTGTTACCGCTCCCTCTGCTGCTTCATGGGTTACTTCCTGTTTGGTGGCCATTTAAGGAGCCCTACACCAAACCGACCCCGTGAAATATTGTTTTGCCTATGTGGACTCTACCAAGCCTTTTTTTGTCCCTATTTTCATTACCTTGCCTTGCCTTGCCTTGCCTTGTTTTGTTTTTTCCATGGTTTTGTTTCTTTGTCATAGTTTAGTCTAGTTCATTGCCATAGTTTTTGCCTAGTTTCATAGCCTTGTTCATTTTGCTTCTTTGGACTGCTCACTTGGACTTTGACCTTCTGCCTGTTTATTTTGGATTTTGCTTTGTCTTGCCTACGTATTACTGTTTGTTTGGAGATCGACCCTGCCTGTCTTGACTACGCTGTGTTTAATAAAGCTCACATCTGGATCTAACACGCTTCACTGGAGTCCCGTTACAGAATACTTCGCCTACCAAAGATGCAGCGGCTTTTGTACAAAGATAACCATGGATCCAGCATCACGCCTCTTCCGCCTCCGCCAAGGTAACCAGCCCATTAAAAACTATGTTGTTGACTTTTGTGAGCTGTGCTATTTGGTGGACTTTAATGATGTGGCGCTTAAGGACATTTTTTGACTAAATGAACCTATTCGTTCCTACCTACCTGGAGGAAAAATATACTGGTCTCTGGAACAATATATTGATTATGCTCTGCTGTTAAGTGGATCACCTTTTATTGTTGGGATTGCGGACGAGGGACCCCGCAATCCAGCAGTAACCCCCATACCACAACCTGCTCACGTCATGTCAAGCAAGCCAGAGACCTTTCACGCCAAGCCTGCCAAACCAAAGCCCGCTCACATCATGTCCACCAAGCCAAAGCCTGCTCAAGTCATGTCTGGGATTATTCAAATTGCATCAGAGCACTCTCACGCCATGCCTGCCAAGCTATAGCCTGCTCATGTCACGTCTGCCAATCCAAAGCCCTCTCACACCATGTCTTCTGCTCCAAGGCCTGCTCACATCACGTCTTCCGCTCCAGGGCCTGCTCACGCCATGCCTGTCCGTCCAGAGTCTGCACCCATCATGGTCGCCCTTTCAGAGTCTGCACCTGTCATGGCTGCCAACCCCAAGCCAGTCCACAAGATGGCCGCCATCCCAGAGCCTGTTCACAAGATGGCCGCCATCCCCAAGCCTGTTCACAAGATGGCCACCATCCCCAAGCCTGTTCACAAGATGGCTGCCCTGTCTGAGTCCCTGGCCAAGATGGCTGCCCTGTCTGAGTCCCTGGCCAAGATGGCTGCCATGCCTGAGCCACATCAGTCCAAAATCATCTCATTTAAATCTAATCTCATATCTGCCGCACCCAAAGCTAATCAAGTGATGGCTGATCTTCCAGTGTCAAGTCAAGTGACAGCTGTGATTTCTGAGCCACATCAAGTTACAGCTGTTACTTCGGAATCAAGTCAAGTTACAGCTGTAGTTCTTAAAAGAGCCAAGTCACAGCTGTTCCCCATGAGTCAAGCCAAGATATAGCTGTTGTTCTCCACGAGTCAAGCCAAGATACAGCTGTTGTTCTCCACGAGTCAGCCAAGATACAGCTGTTCTACACCGTCCTCCTCTTGTCTCCAGCACCAAGACACAGCTGTTGCTGTTGTTGTTCACAGCTGTTCAGCCAAGTCACAGCTGTTGCTTCTGTTGTTTCTGAGTCAAGTCACGTTACAGCTGTTGTTCCTGAGTCAAGTCGAGTTACAGCTGGGTTGTCTATGTTACGCCAAACCACAGCTGATTTCCATGAACCAAGCCAAGTTACAGCAGATCTTCATGAGCCAAGTCAAGTTGCTGCTGTCTTCCCCGAGCCAAGCCAAGCCACAGTTGATCTTCATGAGCCAAGTCAAGTCACAGCTGACCTTCATAAGCCAAGTCAAATCACAGCTGGTCTTCACGAGCCAGGTCAAGACACAGCTGACCTTCATGAGTCAAGTCAATTCACGGCAGACCTTCCTGAGTCAAGTCAAGTAACAGCTGTGCTCCTAACAGCACCTCTTCACGACGTGGCTGTTAGTACAGGGCCACGCCAAGCCACGGCCATCCTGCCAGAACCTCACCAGGTCCCCTCTGACCTTCCAAAGCCATGTCACGTCTCAGCTGATCCTTTAGAGTCTCATCATGTCTCAGCTGATCCTCTAGAGCCTCGTTGTGTCTCAGCTGATTCTCTAGAGCCTCGTCACGTCTCAGCTGATCTCCCAGAGCCTCGTCACGTATCAGCTGACCCCCCAGAGCCTCGTCACGTATCAGCTGACATCCCAAAGCCTTGCCAGGTCTTGTCTCAGCTCCCAAGCCACGCAGAGCCCACGCTCCCAAGCCACATATCCATAGCATCCACACCCTCAAGACCGGCAGGCATCCCACTATCTACTGTGCTGCCTGTATTGGCTGTTGCCGTTTTGAGCGTGTGGGCTACACACTGTGCTCCAGAGGCCTCGTCTGACCACGAGTCTGCTCCAGAGAGAGTCTGTGCCTATGCCTCCAGAGGTGTCAGCTTCTGCTGTAGATCCTCCAAAGGAGGCGGCGTCCACTCATGAACTCACTGCCACGTCTGCCTGTTTATTTTGGATTTTGCTTTTGTCTTGGCTACGTATTACTGTTTGTTTGGAGATCGACCCTGCCTGTCTTGACTACGCTGTTTAATAAAGCTCGCATCTGGATCTAACACGCTTTACTGGAGTCCCGTTACAAGAATCATATCAACTTGTGGAAAATGGGCATCCGATGACCCCTTTAAAAGTAAATTAAAAACAACAAACCGAGTGATGCAAAAGTGATCATTCATATTTGCATAAAGTATATATTTTGTTTTCAATTTGACGGTTTATTTCAGTTCCAGGTTTTGCCTAATATACAAAAGTAACCCAAACTAGCTGAATGATGTTATACTGTTATGACCAAAAACAAGTATTTAGGTTCGTATGCTATCAGAAAATATTCCAAGTGAACGTGCCGACGTGCTTGTCCAAGTTAAATTTATAATGTCAGAATGAAACCCCTATTTAGAACAATACCACTCAGTCAGGCGTCCCACAACTCTTATAAACGCCAATATTGCATACCAAATAAATAAACGATTATTTTCTAGAACTGTGGCTTTAATACTTTTAGGAGTTTTGTGACAGTCATGGCCAAGATGTTGCTCTGAAAAAAATTTACCTTTCTTTTGGTTGAAATGTATGTTATTGTTTCCATAATTTTATTTTCAAGTGCTTTTAATTTATTTCTCTTTTTGCTTATTTTAATATTTAATGGAATCTTTACTGGTGTATTTTGATGTTTTATTTGTTTAAGTAAAGCACTTTGAGTAACATTTAAAGGCGCTAGAAAATAAAGATTATTATTATTATGAAATTATGAAATCGGCTAACTGTTGTTTTCTTATTCAAATTAATGAACTATATAAATGTCAGTGTCATTCAAATCTGTACCATTCAGCGAGGTAACAAAGTGAATTATGTGAAGTATGTTTTATGCCGAAAATGCAAGTGAAGCAATACGTGGCGAATATGGAAACATTTGGATTCCTGCCGAACGAGAGAGAGCTTTAGTTTCACTTTAAATTAATTTGTTTTGGCTTAACATTTATATAGCCTGAATACTGTTAACTTTAGACAATTTGAGTAGTGAGGGGAAATATAGCCTATAGCTGTTCATAGTGTTAAAAATGGAATGAGCTTAAAGTAGGTAACAATATTACACAATATTTTTGAGTACTTTTTAAGGTTTGTTTAAAGGAATCTATCTGAATAAATCATGTAAAATCCCCTAAATTATTTACACAATTATTTTAAAAGTAACAAAAGTACAAATCAGTTTCCAGTTGCTCAGTTTATCCTTTTGTCTTTTCTGAAGTAAATAATTTGAATATTCACAAGCTGTTTTATTCACTGTAGTAAAAAAGAAATGATTTGAAGTGACATTTCACGTCTTATTGTTTGTTAGCTATATAAAACTGACTGAATTTAAAGGCTAATTAAAAATGAAAAGATTGCAAAGAAAATTCGTCTTAAAACTTGTTAAGTTACAAAAATGAATTAGTTAATTTCAAAACAATATGCAGTGCTGTATACCAGTGGATGGTACAGGCACAAGAATGAAAGAACCACTAGTTTGGTCACTTTTTAACCCGTGATTAAAACCTTCATATGGGGCAACTTCTTAAGCAATTTTGCTGGGCAACTTTTTTGAGTAATGTTGCTTGGGCACTTTTCCATTGAGAATGAAGAACAAATTTCATGGATACTTTAGATCGGTCGTGAGCCCTGTCTCACAATGTTTGGGCCCCCAACCCCCTCTACGCCTTGGTTTCGCAACCCGTCAAAGTTTAAGAACTAACCTTACAACTATAAATGAGAGGGGGTCATTTGTGGATGGCCAAAACTGGCCAAACCACCTTCCACCTCCCCCACCTTATCAGTAAAGGTGAGAAAAGCAGACTTGGGGGTTAGATTTGGATGCATTAAAAGTTGGATGATTTTAAAAAGTAGGCTGCTGCCCAGCAGACAAGCGATATATTTATACTTGATTAAAAAAAACATAATTTAGACATTTTTATTGTAAATGTAAGCTTTAGAACTACTTGCATTTATGTACAATTATTCTAAAAAGGATTTTAATGTCATAGGCCTAAAAGGAGTAAATTGGAGTAAATTGTACCATTATAGAATTGTGACTGTACATGTAGTAATTTAGTAGGTGAAATTACATACTGTACGTACAAGTGCCAATAAATTTGAAAGCATAACAACTGAATGTCTATGAAACATCAGTCAATAATATTTTAGTGAGGTCCAAGAATGTGCTAGAATCAAATTTTTTAGATGATTGTCCCCCCTCTATTTAACATCATTAACTTTTAACTTTTTAACTCTTCATGGTTAATAGCAATTATGCACATATTAATACAAACATATGCATCTCACAACAGTAATAGAAAAAACATAGCTGCAAGCAGCAATTGCGGGGCCAAGCACAAAAGAGGCAGAATGAGGAGCTAAGCATGGCAAGGAGCAACAGACCGACTACAACAATGAGTAATTAAAGCCATTTTAGAATGATACCAGTTGAAATGGCTTAAAGATCATAAATACAACCAATAATAATATAATTTAATGGCTTATCACTTTTGACCATGACAATGACACACACAAAGTTTGGTGTCATTATGTCAAAGCTTTACAGAGATACAGCCTCAGAGTCAGACTCAGAGCATCAAGTCTAAAATTTGTGGTGGCGCTGTACAAAAACAGTTTTTGTCTATCGACACAAAATCCATAACTTTGTGTCAGGACAGTCTGAAGATGATTTGAGTCAAATTTGGTGAAAACTGGACCAACAATCTAGAAGGAGTTCGAACAAGTAGGTTTTGTACATTAATCAAAATAGTGTTTCATTACAATAGGCTAATGCAAGTTATTAGCATTTTTGGAAGTTTCATTATTGTTTAATGAATGGTGTATTACTTGACCAATAGGTGACGCTGTTACCAAATTGTGGCGTGGTCAGTGTGATGTGACAATGGCACATACAAAATTTGGTGTAAATATGTCAAAGCTTTGTGGAGATACAGCCTCAGATGTAGTTTGGCATCTTTCCAACGAATTCGTTGATGTGCTAAACGAAAACCGTTTTGTCTATTGACACAAAAATCATAACTTTTTGTCAGCATGGTCAGAAGATGATCCAAGTCAAATTTGGTGAAAATTGGACTAACTGTCTAGGTGTCACGGATTGGTCAGGTTCTACAGCCACTCACACACAACGTTCACTCTCCCCTGAATACTAATCACCGGCACCTGAAGTCAATCACCGCATACACATAAAAACACGCACCACTCACCAGTCATTGTCCGGGCTCATTCATACGAAGCGGACTCCTTGCGAGATTCTCTCCAAGTTCACGATTACTAAACTTACCTGAAAATACTTACCATTGTCTCTGTTCCATTTTAGTCTGCCTTGTTCATCCGCAACCATTCCGTGGTGTGTGTGCCGTAAGTTCTGTCATCCGTCAGCGATCTGTGTGTGTGTCTTCATCCAGCAACCCAAGTCTCGTCAACTCCTGTATCAAAGAAACAATCATCATTCCAGCGAACATTCACCCAAGATCAAACCTTCAACTGTTTAAACAACTTACCTGCTGCACGTCATCTTCTCATCTTCCTTGCTCTGCTGTAAATAAACTAATTGTGTTTCACTTACCTCAGTTGTCCGTCTGCTTCCGTAACAGAAGCCCGGACCTAAACAGTCAACAGCATGAGCAATCTCGATCCGTTCCAGGAACTGGTGGATTCCCTCCGGAAGGTATTGTTACGCTCACCTACCACCACTCCATCTGCTCCACCTTCCGAAGGACCACCAGCACAAAGCACTTCATCGGCCATCATTCCTTCCAGTCCCATGGCCCGCCCGGCACCCTACACTGGCGGGGCGGAGGAGTGCAACGGATTTTTATTACAATGTTCACTGGTATTCACGATGCAACCTTCTTTGTATCCCACAGATCAATCCCAAATTGCTTTCATCACATCACTATTAACCGGACCAGCCCTCCGATGGGCCGAAACCATCTGGCACAAAGGTGGTCCAGCAGCTCATTCCATCCGAACATTCACAACACACTTCAAGGAAGTATTCGGACGATCGGATGGAGAAGTGTCTGCTGGTGAGCAATTATACCATCTAAAACAAGGTGTGATGTCAACGCAGGAATATTCTCTTCGTTTCCGTACTCTAGCTGCTGCAAGCGGATGGAATGAGCGGTCTCTAATGACCACCTATCGGTTGGGGCTGGAACCGAAACTCCGACTGCAGCTAGCCGCGCTAGATGACAACATGGGATTAGAAAAGTTCATTCAGCTCTCTCTTCGTTGTTCCGAAAGGATGAAATCATACCAGTGCAACCAAGAATCTTCAAATTTGCCACTCCTCCGTCCCTCCGAGCCAGCCAGCCCTTCAGAACCAGAACCCATGATCCTGGAATCTGGTAAACTTAACCCCGCTGAGCGACAGAGGAGGCTGACCCGGGGTCTATGCTTGTACTGCGGAGCTAGCGGGCATGTTCGGCTAAACTGCCCGCTCCGTCCAGTACACACTGCGGTGAGTGGTATTAACAACGATCAAGAAAAGATGCATCCTTTGACGACAACTGTTTGTATAACCACTCTGTCTTCCTCTGTTGTAGTCACCGCTCTTATTGACTCCGGGTCAGCAGGAAATTTCATCTCGGGGACCCTCTGTCGCCAGCTCCATCTCAGCACCAAAGACACTTCCAAGATTTATCAGATCCAACCCATAACTGGCGGTACAACCTCTTCCACACGTATCCAGTACAAATGTGAACCCATCCATCTCCAGATTGGAGTTCTTCATAAAGAGGAAATACAACTTCTGGTTCTGGAGGGCGCCAACATGGACATCATATTAGGGCGTCCGTGGTTGGTCAAACACAATCCCATCCTCTCTTGGGGCACTGGAGAAATTATCAAGTGGGGAGAGGGATGTACTACAGATTGTTTCCCAGAAATTCCGCGACCAGTTCGTAAAAGTCTTCCAGTCTTCATTACCTCCGTCGAAAGTCCCATCGAGAAAAGGTCAGTCAAGATACCCGAAATCTACAGTGCCTTCCAAGACGTCTTCTGCCCCAAGAGAGCCTCACAATTACCTCCACACCGGCCATGGGACTGTGCTATAGACCTGCTTCCGGATGCGCCAATGCCCAGAGGTAAGATCTATCCGTTATCGCTTCCGGAAACCCAGGCCATGGAGGAGTACATTCAAGAGGCTCTGAGTCAGGGGTATATTCGCCCCTCCACGTCACCTGCAGCATCCAGTTTCTTCTTTGTGGCGAAGAAGGATGGAGGGCTGCGGCCATGTATCGATTACCGGATCCTCAACCAAGGTACCATAAAATTCCGCTATCCCCTTCCTCTCGTCCCTGCGGCCCTCGAACAACTTAGATCTGCCAAGATCTTCACCAAGTTGGACCTCCGCAGCGCTTACAATCTGGTGAGAATACGTGAGGGGGATGAATGGAAGACCGCCTTCGTGACCCCTACTGGACACTATGAATACTTGGTGATGCCCTATGGATTGGTCAACGCCCCCTCCGTATTCCAAAATTTCATCCATGAAGTACTCCGGGAGTTCCTCCACAAGTTCGTCGTTGTCTACATAGATGACATCTTGATTTACTCCCGGAATACGAGGGAACATCATCACCACGTTGCGGAGGTCCTACAGAAACTCCGGAATCACCACCTCTACCTCAAAGCTGAGAAGTGTTCATTTCATCTCCCTTCAGTACAATTCCTTGGATACATCATCGATCAACAGGGGGTACGCATGGATGAGAGGAAAGTGTCTGCAGTAGTCTCCTGGCCAGAACCCAATACAATTAAGGAACTCCAGAAATTCCTAGGATTCTCCAACTTTTATCGTCGCTTCATTCAAGGTTACAGTCATATCACTGCTCCCCTCACATCCTTACTCCGAGGAAAACCCAAAACTCTTCAATGGACTCCCGAAGCTGCCGCAGCCTTCCAATCCTTGAAGACCGCCTTCACACAAGCTCCACTCCTGACTCACCCTAATCCCAATCTCCCTTTCGTGGTGGAGGTGGACGCATCCACCACCGGAGTGGGGGCAATCCTCTCCCAACACCATGGGAAGCCCCCACTACTCCATCCATGCGCCTACTTCTCCCGGAAGCTCAATCCGGCGGAGAGGAACTATGATATCAGTAACAGGGAGTTACTTGCCATCAAGCTCGCCTTAGAGGAGTGGCGACATTGGCTGGAGGGAGCCAAGTGCCCGTTTCAAGTCATAACCGATCATAAAAATCTTCAGTATCTTCGAAACGCCAAAAGACTTTGTCCCCGTCAAGCAAGATGGTCATTATTCTTCTCTAGATTCCAGTTCTCGATTTCATATCGTCCAGGATCCAAGAATGTTCGAGCCGATGCTCTATCAAGAATGCATGACCACACTGAACCTGTTGAAACTCCAGTAAATATTCTCCCAGAAAACATCAGCATCAACCCAATAGAATGGTCTGCCCCTCCTGCCGTCGCCACTCCTGATCCCAGACCTCCGCCGGGTTGTCCACCAGATCGTCAGTTTGTACCTAGGATCCAACGGATAGATCTGATCCATTCCACGCACACCTCCCTGGGTACTGGGCATCCAGGGGTCAACAACACCCTCACGTTGCTATCCGATCGCTTCTGGTGGCCCACCATGGCAAGGGATGTGAAGCAATATGTCCAAGGGTGTAAGGAGTGTGCTATGTCCAAGAGTCCCCGACACTTACCTGCAGGAAAGCTCCATCCCTTGCCTGTCCCGAACCGCCCCTGGTCACATCTAGGAGTAGATTTCATGACTGATCTCCCCTCATCAGATGGAAATACCTGCATCCTAGTAATCATTGACCGGTTTTCAAAATTCTGTCGTCTCATTCCGTTGAAAGGACTTCCAACTGCCCTAGAAACAGCTGAACTCTTATTCAATCATGTTTTTCGTTATTATGGCATACCAGAAGACATTGTATCCGACAGAGGACCTCAGTTTATCTCCAGGGTTTGGAGATCGTTCTTTAGGCTCCTAGGTGTGACCATCAGCCTCTCCTCTGGATACCATCCGCAAACCAACGGCCAGACGGAGAGGAAGATTCAAGAGGTGGGGCGGTTCCTCAGAACCTTCTGTCATGGTCACCAGAACTCCTGGAACCAGTTTCTGGGTTGGGCAGAATATGCTCAAAATTCACTGCGGCAGCCAACCACAGGACTCACACCATTCCAGTGCGTCCTCGGATTCCAACCACCTCTTTTCCCCTGGAATGGTGAACCATCAGAGGTACCCGCAGTGGATTACTGGTTCCGGGAGAGCGAGAGGGTCTGGGATGCTGCTCAAAACCATCTCCAGAGGGCAGTGCGCAGATCAAAACTCGTGGCAGACACCAGGAGAAGTCAGGGTCCCACTTATGCTCCAGGTCAAAAGGTTTGGCTCTCCACTCGGGATATTCGTCTGCGCCTGCCTTCTAGGAAGTTAAGTCCCAGATTTGTTGGCCCCTTTACCATACTGGAACAGGTCAGCCCCGTCACCTTCAAACTCCAATTGCCTCCTCAATACAAGATTCATCCCACTTTCCACATCTCTCTTCTTAAACCCTTTCACCCACCTCTGATTCCCTCTACAGAACCTGGCCACGAAGAGGAACCCCCTCCCCCTCTATTGTTGGAAGACGGATCCATCTACGCGGTCAAGGAGATCCTGCAATCCCGACGTCGTGGTGGTCAGCTTCAGTATCTAGTGGATTGGGAAGGATACGGTCCAGAGGAAAGGTCATGGGTCCCCAGAGCTGACATCCTAGATCCCACTCTCTTGGAAGATTTTCACACAAATCATCCAGAATTCCCAGCACCCCGAGGACGAGGTAGACCACCACGACGTCGGAGGTCTCGGCCCTCAGGAGCGGGCCCTGGGGAGGGGGTAATGTCACGGATTGGTCAGGTTCTACAGCCACTCACACACAACGTTCACTCTCCCCTGAATACTAATCACCGGCACCTGAAGTCAATCACCGCATGCACATAAAAACACGCACCACTCACCAGTCATTGTCCGGGCTCGTTCATACGAAGCGGACTCCTTGCGAGATTCTCTCCAAGTTCACGATTACTAAACTTACCTGAAAATACTTACCATTGTCTCTGTTCCATTTTAGTCTGCCTTGTTCATCCGCAACCATTCCGTGGTGTGTGTGCCGTAAGTTCTGTCATCCGTCAGCGATCTGTGTGTGTGTCTTCATCCAGCAACCCAAGTCTCGTCAACTCCTGTATCAAAGAAATAATCATCATTCCAGCGAACATTCACCCAAGATCAAACCTTCAACTGTTTAAACAACTTACCTGCTGCACGTCATCTTCTCATCTTCCTTGCTCTGCTGTAAATAAACTAATTGTGTTTCACTTACCTCAGTTGTCCGTCTGCTTCCGTAACACTAGGAGGAGTTTGAAAAAGTAGTTTTTTAATATTAATCAAAATGGTGGACAGGAAGTTCATCCATGATCCAAGGAATATAACGAGCAGTTTTATTAGAGTAGACCAATGTAAACTAAAGTTATTAGCATTTTTGGAAAATTCATTATTAATGTTTAATGAACGTGTATTACTTCTGACCAATAGGTGGCGCTGTTACCAAATTGAAGTGGCGTGGTCAGTGTGAGGTGACAATGGCACATACAAAGTTTGGTGCAAATATGTCAAAGCTTTGTGGAGATACAGCCTCAGATGCAGTTTGGCATGCTTCCAGCAAATTTGTTGATGCGCTAAACGAAAACCGTTTCCTACCAAGCATCGACACATCGGCGCTGCCCCCAAACTTTTTGAGTACTGTCAGGGCATGGTGCCAAAGACACATACCAAGTTTTGTAACGATACGTCAATGCGTTCGTAAAATATAGCATTTTTGGACAAAATTCAATATGGCCGACACCCAAAATGGCTGACATGAGAAAACTGGATACGGTTGGACTCGGCATGATACACCAAATCTGAAGAGACCAGTTTTGTGATTTTTGGCCAAACCATTCAGAAGTTATAAGCAAAAAAAGCCATTTTACATCTCTCCTGACCACTAGGTGGCACTGTGCCGAAACACTTCAGGTAGCCTCAAGTCATGCTTGTTATTACACACACAAAGTTTGGTTTCAATACGCCAGACCGTTGTGAAGATATAGCCTCACATACATTTTTGCATGCTTTTCGTAGAATTCATTTGCGCGTTATTCGAGAACGGTTCGACTAATCAACTTGAATTCCATAACTTTTTGCCAGCATGATCTGAAGATGATCTGAGCCAATTTTGGTGAAAATCAGACAAACCATCTAAGACGAGTTCGAAAAAGTAGGTTTTATGAACTAAAATTTATAGAAAAAAAACTAAACCTTACGATTTTTGAATTTTGGACTTTGGCATAAAAATTTGACTCGGCATGATCCAAGGATTCAGAGGAAAAAAGAATTCTGATTCTGTGCCTTACGGTTCAAAAGTTCTTAGCATAAAATGATTGAAATTTTGGACAAGTGGTGGCGCTAGAGAGTTTGAGTTAGAGACTCCAAATTTGCTGTGGTTAATGATGAGACTGTCCTCTATCTGTGTGCCAAATTTCACAACTTTCCCGCAAGTGGTTCTATGGGCTGCCATAGACTTCCAGAGTGGAAGAAAAAGTACGCTAACGGATACAATAGGTGCCATCGCACTTTCAGTGCTTGACCCCTAACAAGAATAAATAAAAGTGCATATTGCTTATTTTTCAGTGGATCGAAAGTTCTCATTAAACAAATCGCTTTCTTCTCATCTGTGCATTTTCAGATGTTGAGCATATTTGTATAATATCAATTTAATCAAAACATTTGTAACTTTGTTTTACTTTACAACATCATAATTAATTTTTTCTCTTTTTAAAGTTTAGCTCCAACACCAATTACACAGACCTGAGCAGCTGATCAAGGATCACCAGAAACTCTGCAGAACTTCAGTACCCAGTCCTCAATAAGTCCTCAATACCCAGGACTGGAAACCAGAGTTGTAAGTCATCAATCTAGCAGTCATCCTGCCTCTCTGAATTGTCTTGTTCAGAACATACTGCAGGAGATCTCAACATTGTTTCTAAAGGTCCACTTACACGCAGCGTTTTTCTCCAACCTAGTCCAGTGCGCCTGAACAAACTAATCAGGGTCTTCTGTCTTAATAACTTTAAAGTTACCTACACTATGGGTGTGTATCTCTCAGGCCATTGCTCCTTAGACAGTGATTAAGGGATGTCTTAATCACAAAATTTTTACTGTGCACTGAAATTTGTGCAAAATAGCTGTGAAAACAAGGAAGCATCGATGCTCACTACATTCCCTGATAGGAGGTTCTGAAGCTCAAAACTTAAGAGATAATTCACTACAAAATGACATGTGACCGATTTTAAAACACAAACCAATATCGTATTTCAGCATAACCATACATCACTAGACAGTAGGGGTGTGACGAGACACTTATCCCACGAGACGAGACGAGATGAGATTTTTGAACTTTTCTTAAGAAATCCTCAATGATTAAATATATAGGGAAAATAGTATTTTATTCATCTGAAAAAGACAAAATGCAAAAAATGTAGGTGCATTTTGAACTCGAATGCATTTTGAATGAAATTAAACTTCCATTTTAATGAATTATATGCAGTAATAAATAACCTTTAAACAAGAGCTTCACGATTCTGGATAAATTGAGAATCCCAGTTATTTTTAATAAATTGGAGACCATGATTCTCTCACGATTCTGGAGAAAAAAAGATTAGAAAACTAAACAAAATAAGGTAATGTACTAGTGGTTCTGACAAACTGTTCATTGGTTAAATCTTTTAAAAACATATATTCATTTAAACAAAATATAAAAAAAAGACATTCAATGAATGTCAGTGTCTCACTTCATTAAGACTTGTTTGACTATTGAAATCTCCTGAATGAATGATTCAATGACATACTTTTTTAAACGGGCAGTTGTCGATACCTCCTGGCGGAAGAGGATCAGCGTTACTAAACATACAAGATACTTTCGTTTTTATCGCTACTGGAGACAATAAGTGTTTTTACCCAAACTATAAACTTTTATCCCAGTACTTCTGTTATTTAAATGTCTGTAACACAGAAATAATGATTATAATGTGGTTGAAAAGACTCTTTGTGTTGCTCTTTCTGCGTTCACATTTACCCCGACCCTCTGATTCATTAGGCTTGTTTGAGATGAGCAAATTCTGCGCAGAATCGATCACTGCAAGATGCATGCCGGTCAGAAATGTGTCCGAGTTATGTCCGCCTTGCTCTGATGTCATGCTGACGTGTGCCAAAAAACTCTCGCGATGGTGAGGCGTCGGTGTCGGATTGAGCAGTCGAGCGCAGTATCTCTCCACCGACTGTGCTGACCAAAAGCACGATGGGAAACGCCTGGATGACAACACAGCTTAAAGCTCATTGGTTCAGACAACAGGATGTTGCCGTTCTTTTCTGAAATGTTTTATTTTTTAATCTAATATCATGTGATTATGTGTTTAAATTATGCATGAATATTCACCAACACTATACCAGTGCGATCTCTGCATGAGATGTGTGATTGTTGTCATATTTCTATAAAAATCTAAAATACACGTTTGTATTAAAGTAAAAAATGGATGATAAATATGTCTTTCGTATAGAATTAAATAGCAAGCACTCCGAGTGTCTTGTTCATCATATTTATTTTGATATAAAAACAACAGAGCTGAAATTATATCATGTTTATCAGCAACACGGCACATGAGTGTGATAACGCGATATCCGCCTTTGATCTCGTAGGTGTCTGTTCTACTTAAAGAGGTCAGAACTGTCCGTCTTGACTGCATTTATTTCACTCCTCCCCTCACTGCAGCCCCTACTCTCACCTACATTTCAGGCAAGGCGAGGCGCATCTCAAACGAGCCTATTAACATGGGCAGAGACAAACGTGCTTCTCACGTTTCTCACTCGCGATATGAAACAGTCCTAATAGACACAGCTAAATCGTTGTCATTCAGGAATAAGATTGCGTGGGTGTTTGAATCGAGATCTCCATATTTTAAGGATTAATCGTGCAGCTCTAATGTTTTAGAAATGCAAAATGTTTTGCAAATGATATCGTCACGAGGTCTCGCGAGACCAGTCGGATCTCATGCTACGAGATCTCGTCACATCCCTACTAGACAGGTAACGTCTAATCTAGCTAACATTTACAATTTATTTATGCCTGAAATCTTACACATTCATGTAACAAAGTATTTATCATAATGTACTGTAAATAGCATTAAAATAGATATTAAAGTAATCCATGTGACTCCAGTTGTTTAACCTTAATTTTATGAAGTGATGTGAATTGTTTATATGCACAAAAAACATTGCATTTTTATTCACGCATAAAAAAATGTGAAAATGTGTTGGAGATACATAATTTGTGAATAAATACATCATTTTGTTGTTGCTGGTTTTTTTTTTTTTTTGCATCTTTATTTGCATTCTGCACAAAAGTTTCTTATGGGTTTGGAGTGACATGAGAGTAAGTAATTAATGGCAAAATTAGCATTTTTTGGGTGAAATATGTTCTAATGTGGTTAGCATTGGTCATTGTTCTGTTTTATAAACATTTTCAGTAATTCAAAGATTATTGTTTTGAAAAATCAGTTTCAAATAAATACTGCTCCTTTGAAAGTTCTATTTGAAGAATACTGAAAATATGTTTCCCACAAAAAATGTATTCATATAGAAAACATATAGTTATATTTCATAATAATACTGTTTTTACGTTATGTTTAATAAAATGCAGGCTTAATTTGTGATCAGGAAAGTGTTTTTACTTGAAAGATGTATTTAATGTGTCAATGTACTCTTCTGTGAATTGTCTTATTTTGAATATGAGATAAATATATGGATGAAATTCGGCCTGAAAAAGACGTCTTTTTAACTTTCACTTTACAACCACATTTAGACGTAATTTGGTCTTTTCGAAGTCCTGAAAAACACGTCTTTTCATCTTTCACTTTTCAACCAAATTTTCACATTGTTTAGATGTCTGGCATTGTCGTCTTTTCGACAAGTTTTTGCTGGGTGGGAAATGGTTTAGTGTCTTCGGAAAAAGTCTGTTAGCATCTCAACCGTTAGGCTAACTGTAAGATGTAGGCTAACTATAGACTTTATTACTTAATTATTAATTAACTATAGACTTAATTACTTTTTGGGGGTGTGGCCCACAAATGCCCCTATGATGCCAACCTTAACGTTAGAAGTGTTCCCTAACTCAAATTACACAAGAAAAGATTTTGTCAACACTTGGGAACTGGCATTTCTATCGTCTAAATCAGTAAACATTGTGAAGCGCTAAACCTTTTTTTAATCTTTCCCTTTAGGTCAAGCCAGATAGTTTATACCTAGAGGACGACATAACAACAGAGACATTTTTTCCAGATCAATCTGGACAGTTTCAGACCACCTTGATGCGAGACCGAGGATCATTTGCTGTGTCAGGGACAAGCAAAGAACAAGTTTTGACTCCAATTGCAGGCTCTTCAACTCCATTATCCTGTCGCCCAAAAGGGAGCACTGCCTTCGCACACCCGTCTAATACATTCCAAAACCCTCTCCGAAGGGCCAAATCAGCAAGAAAACAGATATATGTAGCAGACATTCAAGACAGTGGGAAAATATGTCCATAGAGTATGTATTAGTACACAAACCTTTTAGCGCACAAATTGTACTTTAAATTCTGTAGCTGAAACTGAAACTAAGTTTTAAAAATGTAAGCAAAAACTATAAAATGTTGCATGGGTTTAACTGAGTTATGTCGTTGCATTTTAGATTTGGAATTTTGGAAAACTTCAGGCCGCAAAGTATACGCAATCAGAAATGCAGACCTGGCAAAGCTGAAGACGGGAAGGCTTGAAAGTGCTTCCAAAAAGAAAAGGCAAGTTTATTTTCAGGAATCAAGTTGACTGCATCATCACAGCTTGTCAGCTCACAGTAAAACATTCTGCTACACAACAGCCAGTGCTCCACACAGAGATCTGATCTCATTGTCATCATCCAGTCTGAACAAACAAACTGAGACAGACTAAATCTGTGGCAACGTCTCCAAGATGCTTCAAGAAACCTACCTGCAAAGCTACAGTACTGTTAAAAGTTTTAGGCACTGTAAAATGAGAATGCTGTCAAATATAATGTCACAAATAAATTTCTTTGTTAATTACCTTCTATTAACTAAATTAAATCAACATTTAGTATGAGCATCCTTTGCGTTTAAAGTGTTTTGCCCTAGGTGCACTTGCACATAGCTTTTCAGCTTTGCAGGTAGGTCTTCTGAAGCATCTTGGAGACGTTGTCACAGTTCTTCTGGATTTAGTCATACCAGAAAGACTGGATGATCATTAGATCAGATCTCTGTGTGGAGCAAACAAAAATCTCACTGGATTATTACAATTAATGGCAAAATGAATGTTTGGAAATGTAAACTGATATTTCCTACTGACACACTACAGCAAAAGATACAAATAACTGACTTAAAACCATTTTTTAGCTGCTGAAAATACTACTGTTGTAATCATTTTGGTCACCACTGTAAACTTGCTTTGACGTCAGTATTGTGGTGACACCAATCAGAGAGGCTCTGGAATCTCAAAAGATTTTGAATGTGTTGAAGTTAATGGACAATAACGTCTCGGTTACGTATGGTAACCCTCGTTCCCTGATGGAGGGAACGGAGACGTTGTGTCGAGTAGTGTACGACACTAGGGGTCGCTCTTGAGAGCCCAAACACCTCTGACAGTTTTGAGAAAGGCCAATGAAAATTGGGTGTGCAGATTTGCATAGCTGACCACGCCCTGGACGTCCGGGTATAAATAGGGCAGCGTGTGCATCTGCTCACTCGTTCTGATCTGAGGAGCCGAGGGTCTCAACTCACTCAGAGGCGGTCCAGGAAGGTGGCACGGAAGACACAACGTCTCCGTTCCCTCCATCAGGGAACGCGGGTTACCATACGTAACCGAGACGTTCCCTATCTGTCGTACACTCCGAGTTGTGTCGAGTAGTGTACGACACTAGGGGTCCCCGTCAAATCACGCCACAAGTCTGGCCGCGTCACGAGTAACCGGGCGCAGATAGTAACAGGCCAGCGTGTTAACATAAGTGCGACTCACCTCTTCGTGACCTTCCAACGTCCAAGAACTGACCTGTTACAGCAGTGTCCTGCAGCCGGGCCTGCCTCAGTGGAGCGGCTGAGTGTCTTGGCGGACGTTGGGGAAGTGACTATTTCCCGAAGGAAAAAAGGCACTACGGAGCTCACAACCTGCCCAGAGGGGGGGGTATAAAGTGAATATCATTAGATATGGGACCTGATGTGGGTCTCACGCTAGGGGAGACTACCAAATTCAGATCCTAGAGACAAACCTGTCATTAGGGGAAACACCGCACCATAGAGAGTTATAGGTGGAATTACACATATGGGGCCACATAAGGAGCCACTACATACGGGGCACAAATCCGACCAAGAGTAGTAAAGTAACCATACCTTGTGTTGGGATTTTGCAGCGAGTTCCTCCGCCGAACTCCGCCACGTCCAGAAGTGCCAAGTGATGGAGAAGGTGTCCAGGGTTCGCGTCAGGAAACCTACTGAACTTAGAAGCGTAATCACCATTTTAGGGGAAGCGCTTAAGCAAGCTCTACACCCGACCAGAGCTTGTGACTGAAACTCTAGCTGACACTGGTTCCATGCGCAAACTGGCAAGTAATAGGTGTAGCCCAACCTGTAGCTCTTGAAGATGTCTGTTAATGAGGCTACAAGGAAAGCCCCCCGGCCTGGTAGGCCGTACAGATCGCATCCACCTTTTTTTTTTTGTGGGAGATCCTGGTTTGGAGACAGCCTTCCCCTTCGCTGTGCTCCATAACAGACAAGAGCTGACCAGGACGTCTGAAGTGCTGAGAACGTTCCAGGTAATGCGTGGGACACGGACCGGGCATGATAGGATCAGGTTGGGGTATTCCCTTGGTAAGGAATAGCTTGCAGGGTTACCACCTGCTCAGAGGGAGTGGTGGTTACCACGGGCATGTATCCAGGCCGGGTTCCCAGGACAACGTGAGAGTTCACCGGCCCGAATTCCAGGCACGCACGTTGATGGAGAGGGCTTGAAGGTTTTCCCGCTCTTAACAGGGGTGAGCACTACCGGGGGGGGGCCGTCTCACAGAGAGGGCACCGAATCACCCAGCTGAGGGCTCAACGGGTCTTACTGTAGGCCCGAGGACCACAGATAGACCAAGAGGGGATGTGGTGTTACCAAGCGTGCCCCACCGATCTGCCTTCTACCAAGTCATGGTGGCTGTACACGGACCCTGATATAGAAGCAGAAAGGTGCCTATTCAGGCCTCCTTGGAGGAGGGATAGCACAGATTTGATGCCGCAACTCCGTGGGTTCTACCCTTAGGAAGAACCTCTGCGCCAACCCCGGGGCATGCCACCGTCTGGCTCAATCCCGTATAGGGTGCTTCCCACTGTGGGTGGAAGGTTTCTGGAGGCTTTCTGGTCGCATTTAGGGACCAAAGAAGAAGCTCCAGAAATCTGGGCGCAGGTGCCAGATTGTGCCCCTCCCCTGAGGAAGGAGGTTCCTTCTCAGGGGGGTGTGTCAGGAAGGCAACGATGGTAGGAGCATGCGCTCCGAAAACCAAGTTCCGTTGGGCCACACCGAGCTACCAAGAGAATCCATTTCGAAACCTTCCTGACATTGCACCGTGTCTGTGCAACAAGGCTTACTGGGGAGTAAGCCGTACGGTCTGCTGAGTATTAACGGACCTGAACCGAGGGAGGCCTTGGTCAGGCCGTATACCCTACTGCAATGAGTGGATTCCGGTGAGACACAGAACCCCTGTGCCTGGCCGAATCGACTCTAAAACAGCCGGTCCGTCTGAGGGTGGAGCTCCCCACTCACCTCGGGGCGAACCTGTCACCCGGACAGTGAGTGGCGCACCACAGCCTGAGGCTCCAGGGCAAGAGATGGCGGGTGAGTTGTGATATGTGAAAGTAGCGTACACTATCCTAGTGTATGCCACAGTCACTGTGTTGTCAGCGCCGACCAACACACGTTTGTCATGACCGAGGCCGAATCCCTTCAGGGCCCAAGTATTGTCAACAACTCCAGGCGATAGAATGCCCAAGCAGCCGAGGGCCCAACCGAACCCTGAGGCTGCAAACCCGTTGCACACGGCACCCCAGCTTGACTTGGAAGCAACTGTTGCGACACAGCGCATCTAGACACCTGTCCCAGGGGCAACCTGCCCGCAGGACGAGCTTGTCCCCAAGGGCTGAAGGTTTGCAACACAAAGTGTGACGTACACACGATGTGAGCTTAGTGCCGCGTCCATCTCGGGACTCGGTATGAAGTCAGTGCTACAGCGGTTTCATATGGATCAGGTCAGCGGCGTAACTGCGGCTGAAGCTGCCATATGTCCCAGGAGCCCTGGTACATGAGGGAGACCGCTGTGGTGAACCCGGAGTGCACCCACGCACAACAGCACTGACTGTACACAGTCCCAGGCAAACGCGTAGAACAGTGACCGAGTCTATATGGAGAAAAAGGCAACCCGCGTCCTTCAGGTCTATGGCCACAAACCAATCTTGAACTCTGACACACGTGAGAATGTGCTTGAGGGTTAACATCCTGAACGGGAGCTTGAGCAGGGCCCGATTCAAGACCCTCAGATCCAAGATTGGTCTGAGACCGCCACCTTTCTTGGGTACAATGAAGTAGGGGCTGTAGACCCCCTTCTTCATCTCGGCTGAGGGGACAGCCTCTATCGCACCCTTCGCCAGAAGGACTGCGATTTTTTTGCTCGAAGAACCGTGGTGTTGGGGCCCTGAACCGCCATAGTGAGAACACCACGGAACTTGGGTGGACGCCATCCCAGAAGACCTGAAGTCCCAATCCAGCCAGGTGGTTGAGAACCACATCCCTGAGAGTGCAAACCGCACCTCGTGAGTGTGCTAAGACAGCCAGTCACAGAGATAACTGAGAATGCACATGCCCTCTACCCCGGAGGGGGGGGGGGGCGAGGGCAGCCCCCTGACCTTCGTAAAGGTGCGGGACGATAGGGATAGGCTGCAGGGGGACCCTTGTACTGATGAGCCCGCCCTTGAAGACAGAGTCTTGGAGGGAAAGGCATAACAGTATGCGTCCTTCAGGTCCAACGCCACCGACCAATCTTAAACCCTGACCACACAAGCGCTATGCCAGCCCTATATCCAGGGCTAACATTTGAATGGGCGCCCGAAGGGGGCCCGATTCAAAAACTCTTGTTTCAGATTGGCATGCGTTGACCACCCATCCTGGTACAACGAAGTAGGGGCTAGAACCCCTACCCTCATTTTGGCTGCCGGGGTAGGCTCTATCGCACCCTTCCCAGGGGGGCTGCGATTCCTGCTTAAGAACCACAACATTCTCGCCCTTCTCTGAGTCAACATTGAGAGAATGCCATAGACTTCAGCGGGTGCCTTGCAACCTGAGTTGCTTAGCCAAGACAGTTAGTTCTTGAGAAGCTAAGGGAGGGATCGCACCCACGTAGGGACTCAGCTAGCAGTCTCAGTGAACTATACCCGATGTACCAGGAATGGGGATGTCGCTGAATAAGGCAAGGAGCATCGTGCTTGGAGAAGAAGCCCCAAGGACACGGTGTGTCTTTGCCAACACGCAGAAACCAGGTAAGTGCCCAACCACCCTGGTCTGCAGACTCAGCACCTAGCCGTCAATGGAGGGCTATTGCTGCAAAATCACCGGGATAACCGGGCCTATATACTGACCCGGCCGTGACTGACTGTGGAGACAGACAGTCAGAACCGTTGTGCCGAATCCACCTCTCATCCCCGGGGCGAGAGTGGATCTGGGTGGGTCAGTTAGGCCGCCTGCTCTGCATTGCTTGTCTGAGGACAAGCTAGAAGCCTAACGAGGGTTCTAGCTAGCCTACTGACAAGCTGGCGTTGCCACCTTCCCACAAGAACTTTGACCGTTGGGCGGGTCTGGCCGGAGGCCCGGCTGTCGCGGGGCCTCAGGAGTTCTATAGGGGGCCGTCCGTGGCGACGACAGACAGGAGTAGTCGGGGGACAGGGCCGAAGCCTGACCCACAGCTGCTCCTTAACCACCGTGAAGGACTTGCGCACAAATGCTATCACGGTGTTGCCAGAAGGACCGACCTGGGAAATGGGGGGGGGAGCGAACTTCCAATTTCCCGCATTTCCGACAGGTGAAGCCACAGGTGGCGTTCCTGGACCAACAAAGTGGACATCGCCCTCCCCAGAGCGTGCGCCACGACCTCATAGCTTACCGAGCGTAATCGGTATCGTACGCAGTTCCCGCAGCTCTAGGTTGGCACCACCCTCGTATCGAATCGCAGCAGGTGGACGCAGCTTGGCCAGAAGCCATGCAAGCCTTGCCCGGAAGAACTTACAGACTCTGGACGGGGGTCATGGGAGGAACCCAACAAGCGGCGGCGTATTGAGGGCAGTGCCCCTCAATCGCTCCCTCCGCCCTGTGAACCTCTGAAACCCCCTCGCTGGACCCCCATCGAGGATGGTGTAGGAGGAGAAGTTGGACTATCACGTCCCACCCGTTTTCTCTTTTTTAAACGGACTTTCTGCGATACCATCAACCTCTCGTGCACCTTCGGAAAACAGGCACTGGAAACGAGCATACCGGTCGTTACCCAGATGTCTATTAACCAGCCCTTCCATGACCGCCATATTAGCGTCTGCCTCCAACTGAGAATCAACGCTCCACAGAGGTTTGCTCAGCTGAAGCTTCAGCTTTAAACAGTACACGCCCTCCTAGCGATGTTGCCGCTAACCTTTTCCGCCCATTTAGAAGCTCCGAATAAGAAAGTCAGCTGTACTGAGACAGACTAACAAACTCGTCCGAAAGCTCGACCGCGGGACGCGAGGAGCGAGAGGTTCGCGGGGTTTTCACCCGGCGAAACCATCCGTGCTTCCTAATACTCGCCACTGACGCCCCTAGCAACGGCCTCGTACCCGGAGATAGAAGGACCGTAGCGGAAAGCAGTCAGGGTGAGCCGCGGCTTCGTGAAAAGCACACGGCTCGCGAGCAAGCGCGTCCATGATCATGTTCTCGCCAGCAAAACATGAATCAACAACAAAGGCTGTATCAGCGTGAGCATAACTTCAGACTGAACACAACCGTCGTGTTTGATCGTACGGGAAGGTAAGCCGCAACCAGGATGGCACGGAGGGAAAGATATGTTAACCAACACACAATCCCACCGCGCTAGCTCTTTCAGAGAAATACCTTCTTAGAAGGAAGATTCCTCCTCAAGATCGCCGGCGACGCACGCAGGGGAACTCTCACAACACTTATCTGTGTATGAGAGGGAGAGACCGCTGCCTGTGCTGCTGATCCAACGACGAAAGAGGTGAATGTTGCCGCTTCTCACGCAGAGACGCTGCATTCGGCTCCGAAGAACAGAACGAGTGAACAGATGCACAGGCTGCCCTACTTGTACCCGGATGGCCGGGGCGTGGCCAGCTGTGAAATCTGCACACCCAATTTCATTGGCCTGTTTTCTATACTGTCAGAGGTGTTTGGGCTCTCAAGAGCGACCCCTAGTGTCGTACACTACTCGACACAACTCGGAGTGTACGACAGATAGGGAACCATGGTTTTGCTGTAGTAAAAGTGTAGTAACCATGTTGTTTTTATTTTTGTTTTTTCTTCCTTTTTGGCGCATTGATTAGCATTTGTATAACCACAGTTTTACTACAAATGGTTAACATGGTTTAACTATAGTAAACGTGTTTTTTTGTTGTTGTTGTTGTTGTTGTTTTTGCAGTAAAACCCATGGTTCATTTTTTGTGAGGGAACTGTTTCAAACTTTCAGTCAACGCTTTTTCAAGGCAACTTCAAAGTTCGTTCAAGAACTTTACTCAGCTAGTTTACAAGTGATATATATTGTGAATTTTTGGTATTGGAAAAAAATAACTTTAAAGGGGAAAAACATTTGTTGTGGTGATAATGAGGCCAAAACTGTGGGACAGTCGTGATGTAAAAATTGATGGTGATCTTTGCAAACAATAGATATTGAAGTAGCTTGATTATTTTACTTTTTAAATATTTTTTTGTGGTTCATTTTAATATTTTAAGTGTTAGAATGGGATTTAGGAAACCTGTACCTGAAGGGCACTTGAGAACATTATATAAATAATAGATAGTTTGACCTTCATATAACAAAAGGCTAAATGTTCATATGTTCACTAAACTACAAGTCATTCCCTGAAACATAAAAAATGTGTTTATCTAGTATGTGCATTTTCTAGTCCTCTTATTTTTTTGTAATATGATGCTGTTGAAATATTAACAAATATTAGCCTAATGCTTTTCAAAAACCAAGGCTGAATTTAAAGAATTTTCAGATTTGGTTTTTTATGTGTTTCAAAATCAAATTAGATGCGTCAAATGGCTTTTGCTGTGAAAATCGGCTAAATATGTTGCTGGTGAACAGCACTGGACAGCATTGTGTCCCATGAGAACGAAAAAGGCAGCGTTGTGCTGACAACTCTGTTTGGTGAACAACAGCGGGGGCCGACCTGCAAACCACTATGAACAACCTGTTCTGGCTGCAGCCTGGCTTACTTTATTTAAGACGTTCAGCATCCCAGGCTTGTTTTGACAGCGGAGACAGCGTCACAGTTTAAGCAGCTCTCTAAGACTGGCGTTCAAAGCGAGACGTGCGTTTTTAGGTTGACGCAGGAAGCGAACAAAAGATCTGTTAGATGGACATTGTGTGTGCGTGTGTTAAAATGACATGATGAAAACTCACAGCTTCACTGCAGAGAGAGGGAGGGGATTTTTTTAAGGAACTCAGTAAGCTCATTGGCTGCGTCTCCGCCCCTGCCGTCAAGCCGAGCTGGAGATCCCAGAAAAAGAGTAATTATTCATGACTGAGCTGGATAGAGACGAGCAAGGCAGTACACAGAAGACTCTGAGGAGAAGTTGAGCTGGGATGCCTAATTAGCTCTGTATATCAGACGAGAGAGAGAGAGAGAGAGAACAGAGTGGGCGGGGGAGAAGAAGACGCCACGCTCCTCCCCTCCTCTGTTTTGGATGACCCATTTAGGAAACACAGCACAGCACAAAAACGCAACATCAGCTGAAACAAATAACACCTTCAACAGCCCAAGAAGCCTTTGTTGAAATGCAGATTTAGATAGACGTGTAGAAAAAGGTTCAGAAAAAGGCCTCTAATTTGCACTTTTTCTTATAGGCGCACATCTGCAACACAGTTTTTTCTTGGTTGCTTCTAGGGCGGAGCAGACACTGAACATGTTTAATTATTCTGAACGTTAATTAAATAATCCCATTAATTCTCATTCATGTCCTGGACAAAAGAGTGCCGCTGCTCATGAGACTGTTACTGTGCTGCAAGGTTTACATTGTTTTCATATTAATACAGAATCACCTTCATTTGATTTCATGTTTAATTTAGTAACCTTTGTAAGAGGTGACAGGTTTGAGAAAGGATAAACACTGGTGTTTACCCTTTCATTTATTTACAGTTTAATATTGAGATTTTCTGTATTTTCACTCTGAGCTAAATATTTTCTTCTCTTTCTTCTTTCTTTCATGTGGTTTCCTGCTGGGGTTTCTGCTACTCTCTCACATTAAAGGTAAGAAAATTATATGTTTTCTTACATATTCATGAATGTGGATGTGGTTATTTCTGTATGATATATACTTACGCAACATTACATGTACTCACTTTAAAGCACTGAAATTCACTCTTGCACTCTTGATAATAACAGTAACTATATATACATTTTTCTATAAAAGAAATTATAAGTAATTTACAAAAAACAAAATGTTTAAATATATATATTTCATTGTGTACGCTCTACAAAATGCTGGGATAAATACAACACAGCGCTGGGTGAAATATGGACAAACCATCCTTCTGGGTAGTTTTATTTAACTCAGCTATTACAACCCAAAATGGGTTGTAAATGAAAAATAAGACACGTAATCACTAGAGGCATTAGCAGTCATTAAAAGGTAAACATTTATTAATAAGCAATTTAAAAATGTTTATTATTTAATTATTATTTATTCAACTTACTAATAAGTGTTCATTTATTGAACATATTAATAAATGTTAATTTTCCACTTATTTTTGGTTCATTTTAAGCAAGAAATATAGTCATTTTTAAGCAAAATTTTAAGCAAAACTACCCAGAAGGTGGGGTTAAACATTTAATCCAGTATTTTTATAGTGTATATAAGGGTCATTGACACATAAGGATTTTCGACAGGCAAGTTTAAATTACAAAAAATAATATCTGTTGTAATTGTTCAAACATTAAGAGTGTTATTTAATATGAATTTGGCCTTTAATAATAAAAAAAATTGGCCATACCCTTAAAAATGTCATGTGGTGCGACCATAAGTTATATTAAAATTAATTTATTTCCTTAACACGCTTAACATTTTTTTTAGATGTTCTCAGTAATTAAAGTATTTAGAAACAAAGTATTTGCATTTGTTTTGAGTTTTTGTAAATAATGATCTCATATTTTTGTTTTATAATTTCAGAGTTGCCTTTTTAAATGTAGTTAGCACACTTATTTTTTCATGTAAATTGCATACAACTGATAAAAATATTTTAAAAATACCATTTACTTAAGCATGCTGTAGCTGTGATTCATTATTCAACCACAGAAATTAGATTATTTTTATTATTTGCACCACATGAAGAGTGGTTGCTCCAAATGACGCAAATGCCTTACATTATTAAAAATATATTTAAAGAGACATGTGAAAAATGCAGCACATGCCATTAACTGCAGGCATTTCTTTAACCTCAGTTATTTCTGAACTTTGCCCAATCTTGGCTGCCCAACTGACACTTCGCTGGGAGTTTGATTAACAGGCGATCTGACCAATCACCAAATACGCCGTTTTGTCCAACAAACAAACCAGACAAGAGAGTAGATTAGACTCAGTGAACTTGAACTTGAAAAATGTTGTGTATTGACATCTTTTCACAGTTGAAACAAGATACCTTCTGATGTTCATTCATGTTTATTTTCGTGCTATGATTAGTAAAGATGAAAAGACGATCGGTTCATGTGCCGCTTGAACTGAGGCCCTACAGCGATATGTCAGGAGACATTAAAGAGCAACATTTGTTGTTTAAATTTCTTTAAAAAAATAACAAAATTTGAACACAGAGATTTTGTTTTGTACCAAAAGTAACCAGCTCTGTCTTGTATGTTGGTGAGTTGTCAGTGTCCTCTTTGCTCCGTGATGTATTTTTCACTGCATGATGTGTGACATAAAAATGCCATGGTTTGTCAGACGTAGCTATAGTAACTAAGGGGGGCAGGTCTTTGCGAAGAATCAGTTTAGAGTAGTGGGAAGTTGCTGGCTCAGATTCTGAGATCACAGCATGAACATCTTTCTTACAGAAGAAATTGAAATCTGGAGTTTGTGTTTGACTGCAGGGTCAGAATTAATGTGTTGCCTATGGCAAGCTTTTATTTTACTTTGCTTGGCAGTGGAATCTGGTAAAATAGATTTAAGTAATTATTAATAAATAAATAATAAATTACTAATTAATGCACAATTATCAAGCTAAAATTATATGCTCTATTTTTTTTTCTCTTGTCTGACAAAGATTAAACATAAATCATCTGAAATGATTCAAATTGCATAAAAATCTATTCCAAATGATAATAAAATAAACTATTTTATGTATATAAACCATCAATTAAAAAAAAATAAAAGCACAAAAACTGCCAATCTGGGACATATATCTATAATGGAAAACACTCTGCAGTGATCGCACCACATTTTTCAAATTTAGTCAAAATTTATAAGCCCAGAATTTATAAGCCCAATAAAAGGTCACTATGAAATTTTGTAATAAAAATAAATACTTAAAGAAATAACTTAATATTCTTTTTTTTTTTTTGAGGTCATACCACATGATATCCAAATGTGGTAACTGCATACCAGCTGTTAAAAAGGTTATTTTTTTCCAAATTTGAAAGAGAGTTACAAACCTGCTTGATGCTTACATTGGTCATTGGCAACTTGGTATGCGATGCAAAGTCCTATCTTTGAATGGATTTCAACATAAAAGTCCCAAAATTGTAGTTTCTTAATGGTCGCACCATGCGTATATTATGATGGAAATATATATACAGATGCTTTGCGGTTTTATACAGCAATACAAAACACTTTGGAAATCATGCCAAATAGTGTAGAAAATTTATAAATAAATTAAGGGTAATTTCAAAGATGTTTTCAAAGCAAAGACGTTCTAACCACATGATATTTTGACACTTTGAATAACAGAAAAATGACAAATAACTACTCTTTTTTGGAAAGTTAAAGTGGGTCCATACATAGGAGAGGTACTGACATCTTTTTAATGCATTTAAACAAATTTTTAACTGAAAAAATGCAATCAGACAGAAAATGTAGGCGTCACATCTTTGACCCATAATTAAATTGAGATATAATAGATATATTCACTATACAATAAGAAAATTAAAAACTGCTAATAAATTTTTTATTAAAAAAAACAAAAAAAGCAAAATCTTAATAAACTTAAAGCAGATATGAGTTGTGAAATTATAATGAGTAGCATATATAATAAATTTAATTATCAAGCGAGTAGAAAAATAATTAGCTTTTTGTTTTGGTTTTTCATTTATTTTGGGGCCTGCAACAATAATTGGATATTCACATTCACATTCACAAGTCATCATTATCCATGCTCTCTAAGTGTATGAAATATGTACGTTTTAATATCTTAACTTTAGCTTGAGGCAGAGTCTCTGCTATAATACCATAAATAATTATGAAACCAAATGCTCAGTGGCAAATAAATACGAGCTCCCGGAGCTGTAACAAGCTTTAACATCAGCGTATGCGAGCGCTGCTTTATTCAGTAACATGACAAAGACCTGTTTAATCACATAACAACAAGACAGATTAAATGTGATATCAGTTCTACATTGTACTTGTTCTTACATGATTCTGTCCAATTATGATTTACTAAGCTCTTATGATTTACTAAGACCTTATATCTTCCCTCTATTCACCAACTCTCTCTTCCTTTGGCCTTTAAAATGGGTGTCAGGGTTGATTACAGGACATTTCAGGGTTGTCTGCCAGTGAGTCTTTTGGAAAGGCCGAAGCATTATTGAGCTGACATCTGTAGAGCTCTTTAAATGTTCCCTGAATTGGGTTTCTATGCCTGCAACTGTCTCATCTCTAATATGGTGCTTCTTTAAAGAAACTTTCATTAATCCAAATAAGCTTTTACCTCCATAAAAGGTTGTCAGCTCTTTCTCTTCTTTTCAGATAATGCCAAATAATATCAGAAGCGCTTTGTTTCATATTAATGAGAATACTGAGTCTTTCATTTTTATAAATTAGTTTATATTCAAGAGTATATTCCCACTTACACCTCACTACATAGAAATAAAACTAAGCTAGGTCGGACACCGAATATTCTTAATAGGAATATGTGCAGAATGTGATTTATTACAATATATATTTCACATACTCCATTGCACCCTACATGCTTACAGCCACATTACGGAGATTTCTAATGTTAACGTTTGTGTGTGTTTGTTGGTTTCCTGAAATCGTATTCATCAATCTTGTGAAGTGCGTCTGTTGTGTGGTGGTGTATATTGTTAGTGTGTTTTATTGCAGAAATCACTTTGGATTCACAACCCATTTAAGCTGGAAAGCATTGCTAACTGATGGCTAAATTAGATTTTTAAGGGAATTGAGCATTAATGTTATGCTTTTATAGGACGTACGCTCTCCCTCCACACCTCTTCCTTTCAGACTCTATTAAGTTTGTGAAGAAAATGTCTACATGTAGAATGCAACTAACAAAATATTCATGAGGATCACAAAGACAACAGCGATTGAAGTAGTAGTAGTACTAGTCGCCCACAACAAATCGATTAGTGCGCTTGACTAGTTTATGTAGATTTTTCTTTTCTAATGTTGGTTTTAGCTGTAATATTATGCATTATTCATGTTTTGAGAGGGGTGAATTTAGAGATACAGTTTTTCTCATAGAGATTTTTAGCTTTCTGAAATCAAATTCCATTTATTAACATTTGTTAAAGGGTTAGTTCACCCAAAAATGATAATTACCTCATGATTTATTCACCCTCATGCCACCCTAGGTGTATTTGACTTTCTTCTTTCAGACGAATGCAATCAGAGTTTTATTCCAAAAATGTTCTGGCTTTTCCAGGCTTTATAATGGCAGTGAATGGCTGTTGATATTTTGAAGTCCAATAAAGTGCATCCATTCATTTTAAAATTGCTCCACTTCTGAAGTGAATCGATGTGTTTGCATATGAAAGATATACATATTTAAAACTTTATAAACTGTAATCTATAGCTTTCACTAAAAGTCATACATGTGTTCAAAATTACCCCATTATTTACTCACCCTCAAACCATCCTAGGTGTATATGACTTTCTTCTTTCAGACGAATACAGTCAGAGTTGTATTAAAAAAATTCCGGGCTCTTCCAAGATTTATAATGGCAGTGAATGGCTGTTGAGATTTTGAAGTCCAATAAAGTGCATCCATTCATCTTAAAAAGTGCTCCACTTCTGAAGTGAATCGATGTGTTTGCATATGAAAGATATACATATTTAAAACTTTATAAACTGTAATCTATAGCTTTCACTAACTGTCATACATGCGTTCAAAATTACTGATTTACTCACCCCCAAACTATCCTAGGTGTATATGACTTTTTTCTTTCAGACGAATACAGTCAGAGTTGTACTAAAACATTTCAGGATCTTCCAAGATTTAAAATTGCAGTGAATGGCTATTGAGATTTTGAAGTCCAATAAAGTGCATCCATCCAGCATAAAACATGCTCCACGCAGCTATTAACCCCCCGGGATTAATAATGGCCTTCTGAAGTGAATCAATGCATTTGTGTAAGAAAAATATCCATATTTAAAACTTTATAAACTGTAATCTCTAGCTTTTGCTAACTGTCATATGTGCGTTCACAAGAGAGTGGTGTTCCAGTGGGTGGCGTAGGACGTAGGCAAACACGGTGATGAATGCAGAAGCACAGTGGAGAGAGCAAAACAAAATACCAGTTCCGAATTAGACGTACAAAATGAGGATTTGTAAAGAAAAATGTGGGAGGATTTTGATATAAGCCAAGAGGAGACTGGTTTTCCTTTGCTGTAAACAAAACTTACGCCCTACGTCCTACATCGTCTGCTGGAACGCCACTCTCTTGTAAACACACCTATGACAGTTAGCAGAAGCTAAAGATTACGGTTCATAAAATTTTAAATATGGGTATTTTTCTTACAAAAACGCATCGTTTTACTTCAGAAGGCTCTTATGAAACCCCCAGAGTCGTGTGGAGCACTTTTTATGATGGATGAATACACTTTATTGGAATTCAAAATCTCAACACCCATTCACTGCCATTATAAATCTTGGAGGAGCCAGGAGATTTGTTTAATATAACTCCAATTCAGGGTTCCCACGTGTCCTGGAAAACCTGGAAAATGTATGACTAATTTTTCAGTCCTGGAAAGCACATGGAAAATGTCCTGGAAAATCTTTATTTGTCCTGGAAAATTATTATAAAAAAGGAATTGTGTTCTCCTTTAGCCAAGCCCGAAACAAATAATGCTAGTAGTAGAAACTGCCATAAATCATAACTGGCCAGTTTCTCCTCCAAACGCACAATTAGCAGTTAGCTCTTTTGTTATATTTCAGCCAATCTCTGTTCCGGACTTACACACAAACTGTATTGCAAGCATTTTCCAAAATGTAATTTGTGTGGAAACATTACGAAGTCTGTAAATAGGACATTAACAAAGGCCAGAGATGCTGAAGGTGAATGCAAAGAGGAGAAAATCCTGGCAGAGCAAGCTCACTGTTCATGTTGCGCAAAATATTGGAAGAAAATCCATAAAAATTTATTGGGGGGTGTTTACAGTATATGAATGTATCTCTGAGGGGAACTCAGAAAAGCTTAGATGGTATTTTCTTTTCATCTTGCCACTGTACTATACATATTAAAGTAGTATTTCTAAGCACAGTGCTGCTTTGTTTACAGTGTTAACCAGGGAAAAGCTGCATGACTGCTGTTCCATAAGCACCACCTGCTGTCAGAGAGTAAATTTGCACTCTCAATCAACCGGTGTGCTGTTTTTTAAGTAGCATAATTTCACAAAGATAAAATTAGACCATTCTGTTTTTGCTTCAGATTTTGAAATTAGATCAGAAACTGCTCGTGGATGTAGAATCTTTCTTTCTTTTTATATCCCAGTATGTTTCTTAATTTTGGTTGATATGATATAATTCCGATATCAATATGAACAATATTTTAAAAAGCCTCAGAATTACTGCCTAGAGCGCCCACAACAGATGTCTATACAAACTTCTGAAAAATTAATTTGCCAAGTCTATGAAACCTCCTTCTATAAAACTAAAAACATGGTACAAATAAATTAATGCTTACTTTTTATTTATATTTAGCCTTCATATAAACAAGAAATGTGAAATCACCATCAAATAAACATAAGACTTTCAGACTCACCTTATTAATATAAATATATTTAACTAAGCTACAGTATAACATAGGCTGATTATTCTTACAGATTGAAACAAAAGTGCTTCAGCCAGATAAAGAATATGAGAAGTTCTGCCGAAAACAGAAAAAAAACACTTAACTGAAGAAATTTGAAGGACACATGCCAGTATTTTTAAATATTTTCTTTAATATTACTGTTAGCATAAATAATAAACTGATTTAATTTATTTTTATTTTCAAATAGCTAATTAAAATTATTTAATACTTCCAATACATTTTGTTTATTTTGCTATAGGACTAAAATTGGTTCTGAAAATCATTTGTTGTAATGTATAAGTAAGAGCTCATATTAAAGAGCTTATGTTATAGTTAGGTCATGGCCATAAACTGTATGTTTTTAAAGACTTCTCAAGAGAAGAATATATTTAGGGCATTCTCCTTGTCTTTTATTCCCACCATAATTAAAATAAAAATGTCCTGATAGCTTGAGGGTGAGTAAATAATACGATAATTTTCATTTCTGGGTGAACTATCCCTTTAACTAATGTTAACCTATGGGATCTTTTTGTAAAATGTCACTGGTAATGTATATGTGCATCTCTAAATTCATCCCCTGTATAGCACCACTGTAACACTAACATTGCTATAGATGTCAAAACACTATTAGCATAGAATATAATAGTTTTGTGCAATAAAAGAATAGGTATTTTAAATGTTAGTCTACATACTGACACAGACATTTACACATATCTGCCTTTTCTTCGGCATTGCGTTGCCTCTCATATTGTTGCCTCATGCAATAAACAGTGCGTTTTAAAGATGAAATGTCAAATTTAAAAGTTTCAGCTTTTAAAATGAAGTGCTGTATTCTGTTCCATGTGGTTGCACACCATCACAACTGTTTTTGAACATAAGAATCCATTCTATGTGAATACCCCATAAAAAGATACAATAAAGTCATTCGCCCAAACTTGAAAATTCAGTCATAATATACACACCCTCATGTCATTCCAAACTTGTTTGGAACTGACTTTCCTTTTCTGTCAAACACAAAAAAAGATATTTTGAAGAATTCCTTTAAGAAATGCATCTGAATAGAGTATGCAATGGTAAAGTAGCTTAATTATATAGACGTATGCACACTGACTTGTCAAATAGCCATTCAGACAACTGTGTGTCTAAAAATATTATGCAAAATATTTATATTTGTAAATCCCTAGTGCTTATCAGTCAACCTTTTTCAACAGCTTGCCATCTCCTGAGTGACTTAAGTCTGCTATACATATAATCTAAGGTGTTAGAGTTCATTTTCACCTTTTTTTTTAAACATATGTGATATGTTTATTTATTTAATTTAAAAAACGTGTTTATAATCTTCACATCAATTATTCAGCTTGCCTTTCCTGACTTTTTAATGAAATACTGCATGTTCTGTCTGTCCTTTCATTGCACATTGAGTTGTGGCTGTGTTGTGAATTAAGAGTGGGGGGTTCTGGTGCACGTACAGAGCCCTGGTGGGAATGCACTGATTTGTTTATCGAAGCTGCCAACAAAAATAGGACACCCTGAATCTTGCGGTTTAATAAGTTATATGGCTTACTGTTCTGCAGCAAAGCAGTACATCAGAAACCTCGAGAGGCTCAACTGTTTACAGTAGCGTTTACTCATTCCTGGTAGAGTTATAAAGCTTAATCTGACCCCTCTTTTCACTTTTTAGCAAGCGTTTCCTTGATTCAATAGCAAAACATTTTTAGTTTTGGCACTAAATGTGACAAAGATATATCCTCATCTGAACTTGCAGCTAAATACGAGTGACAGAGTTGACAGCTGTGGGGCTTGACGCATTTCTTTTTGCGAAACATCAGTGAGCCAGACAAATTTTTTCAAAAAACTTATTGTCTAAGGTGAAGCTTAAAGGTGTCACACTGCCTCTGATACAAAAATAGTAAATGAATACTATAAAATAGATATCACCTCATAAAGAAAACACCTCCGTAAACAAGATAGAGCTTGTATTTTTTTACTGATTTTTCCCAGTCAAAGTGTAAAGTGTGTCATTTTTTTCCCCTCGTTTGTCCTGAACAGTTAAACTGCCTGCTGTTCAGAAAAACCCTTAAGGTCCCACAAGTTCTTAGGTTTTTGAGCATTTTGCATATTTGAATCCATCTTTTCATACTGAGGGGCTCATATGAAACTATTACAGAAGGTTCAAATGCTAACTGATGCTTCAAAAGGAAAAACAATGTAGAGCAGGGGGTGAAAACTTTTGGAATTTGAAGATCAGGGTAAATGTAACTTATTTTGTCTTCTGAAACATGTAAGTATCTTCTGTAGCTTCTTAAGGGCAGTACTAAATAAAAAAAAAAAAGTGATATTTAGGAAAAGAATAAGAAAAATGTACACATCTCCAATCTGTTCAAAAGTTTTCACCCCCCAGCTCTTAATGCATTGTGTTTCCTTCTGAAGCATCAGTGAGTGTTTGAACCTTCTGTAACAGTTGCATATGAGTCCCTCAGTTGTCCTCAGTGTGAAAAGATGGATCTCAAAATCATACAGTCATTGTTGGAAAGGGTTCAAATACAAAAAATGCTGAAAAACCAAAAAAATTGTGGGACCTTCCTGAAGGATTTTTCTGAAGAACAGCAGGCAGTTTAACTGTTCAGGACAAACAAAAGGACTCATGAACAACTAGCACTAAACAAACAGCTGTGGATCATTCAGGTAAAAATCAAGTATTATATATTGAACCAACTTATTATAATAAATATAAACTTATTATTATAATATATAATATTATAAAATCAAATCAAATATTATTTTCTCTTGTGGAATATATGTAAACATCTTTTTTTATGTGAAATATCTTATTCAGGTCAGTACTACATAAAAAAATAACATTGCTTTTGTATGATCCCTCTTATTTTGGTTGAATAATTAACATTTTGCAGATTCTGCAAGGTGTATGTAAACTTTTAACCTCCACTGTAAGTGTGTGAGTTGTTTACTTACTTTTTTAAATTAGTCTTCCCATTAACACCATTATATTGTTCATTCAGATTGCATGAGGCTAATCATCTAATCTAATCATATCGTGATGTGACTTTCATGTGACTTTCCCCCATTCATTCTCAGTTACCCCCCAGCAAACTCACCGCACGCTTTAGGGGGTCTGTTAAAACTTAATGGGCCCAGGGAACATGGACAGTGATTCTTTAGAAAAAGAAGTGATTTATAGACTTTTTGATGTTATATTTTGTAATATTGCCGTTGTTTTATTGCCTCCCTTGCCTCCTCAGAGAAAACACCACGGGTTAAATCAGTGTTGCAGGTCAGGATACTCAAACAAAACTCAAGCAACGTTTCGACAGTGCCACAGAGACGCAGTGTTTACATTGCTTGAGGGAATCTTCCTCATATATAGTTTCCTCTGCATATAAAACCCGAAATTGAAGCATTGTAACATCCAAAAAAAAAATCACATACTGCACCTTTAACTGATGGAAAGCCAGCTGGGATGTCACATTAGTATAAATGGTAAACCATCTTTAACTCAGAATTGTCCAACGGTTTCCAGAATCAAATTGGACGCCTGCAACTTCATAAACGCCTCTCAGAGGGAAGTCCAGTCCCTCGTCGATACATTTCACACTGAGAGTAATTCACTGCCAGGTTTCCGCAATTACAGGAAATTGCTAATATTTCAGCGCTACGCAGTTAGCCTGACTGCAGGGTACAAGTCTTCATTTGATTTCCATCCGCACTGTCAACTTAAAAAGCCATTTAGATTTGATTAACCAAGGTAATATTATAATCTAGAGAAGTTCTTCGATAAAACACTAATGTTCAGGTGAAAGTAAGTTTTGCTAATTTGTTTGCTTCCTTTGTGATTAGACATCAGAAAAATGCCTACAGAAGAAAAAGTTAATATTTTTCATTTTTATTCTTTCAAATGTTGTGTAGCTTATTTATGGTTATATGGCTGAGAGCCCAGAGTGTTATTATTGGTCCACACTATAAAATGAATTTCATTTGCAGCTTTGAAAAACAACCCATAAAAAATGTATTCCAGGTCCTGGGTTTCAATTAAATCTTGCTTTTTCAGATTGCTTTTTCATACTGTAAATAGCATTGTTGCTATTAACAGACATCACAATAATACTAACAAGACTTATTTAGAATTTAGATCCTATTTGGTTGTTCTCGCATCCCTAGTCTTATTTTAATTTCGCTGCAGCGTGTTATATTTGCTGCTCCTGTTTGAAATGAGCAGGATGTTCTTAGCCTGCAGAGCTTGCTTATCAAGTCTCAAAGTCTACTTCCACACTGTGGGAAAATAAGTGTAAATCCGGTGTGGTTTATCCTGCGTAATGTAGGAGGTTAATACAACCTGGCACCCGTGGAATGGTTTTGTGGGAGAGAGGCAAATATTGTGTTGCAAAACATGTGAGCGGCTGCAAAGAATGCTAAGTAGACTGCGTCGGTTTCTTTGCAGATTTTGCATTGTGACTGCTTGAAATAACACGTCTGCTCAGTTTTCTATAGCGTATTGTTAACACAATATTTGTTCATGCCAGCAGGAAGAGTTGTAAACTAATTTTGTATGGATCTATTTTTCTACACCACTGAAACAAGAGAGACCTCCACTTGGTTTCTGTAGGAGTGCTGCAAGTTATTTGAGTTGTCAGATGCGTCTGGGTTTGGCTGAATGTGTCAACTTAATGAACCGCAAATGATGGGTGTTCACATTTACCTTGATGAGCCCAGTGCACAAACTGACAGGCAAACTTATCCGAAAGGTTAATCACTCTCCAAACACTAAAGATGAGGATGTGTTTTATGCTACACGCTGTATATTTGAACAGACTTGATTTTACATTGGTGCTAAGAAACAGCTAGGAAATGAATGCTACTGAGTCTGGGCTAATTATGCTATGCATGATTAAAATATTGAAGTTAGAATGAAATATATGAGTCACAAAGGTTCGCTTCTGATGTATTTTTAAATATTTAAATAAGTTGGTTCAAGTAAATTACATTCTTTCATGGAAATCACAGTTGTGCTGCTTAATATTTTATGAAAACCATGATGCAATATTATTCAGAAATGTGGGGTAAGATTAAAAATATATATACTTTTATTGAACAAGGATGCATTGAATTGATCAAAAGTGACAGTTTTGTATGTTTATATTATTTGAAATAAATGCTTTGCTTTTGAACTTTCTATTCCTCAAAAAATCCTGAAGAAAATGTATCTTGGTTTCTACAAAAATATTTAGGCGTTTTCAGCTGCTGAGCTGGATGGAACGTTCTGGCAATAATACTGCAGCTAAACATCCAGAGAAAGAAAAAAAAAAGTGCAAAGCGGTTGAACTGAATCCATAGACAAAAAATACTTGGGATGGATCTAACAAAAATGTTCTAGTCGTCCCAAAAGCGGCAGCTGGTTTGTTTTTGGCATAGACTCCACATTCAGCAAGAAAAGATTAATTTATCTTTTATTATTTTATTTTTTTCCCTCTTAATTACTTTCCATTCTATTTTTAAAAGCATTTTATACTGCAGCAAAAACTAATATGCTGATACCTGCAAGACAAATTAAAATGTCATGCAGCCAAGTATAGTTGGAAATTTAACAGCAATATCAAGTGTTTAACAGAAATATCAAATGTCAAAAGAAAAAATTCAAAAGTTATTTTATTTGTCAAAGTCTGACTGAGTAGGAAGATTGTCTATCTATGTATCTGTCTACAGTTGAAGTCAAAAGTTTACATACACCTTGTAGAATCTTCCAAATGTTATTTAATCAAAATAAGAGGGATCATACAAAATGCATGTTATTTTTTATTTAGTACTGACCTGAATAAGATATTTCACATAAAGATGTTTACATATAGTCCATAAGAGAAGAAAAAAAGTTGAATTTATAAAAATGACTCCGTTCAAAAGTTTACATACACTTGATTTTTAATACTTTGTTGTTACCTGAATGATCCACAGCTGTTGTTGTTGTTGTTGTTTGTTTACTGATGGTTGTTCATGAGTCCCTTGTTTGTCCCGAACAGTTAAACTGCCTGCTGTTCTTCAAAAAAATTCCTTCAGGTCCCACAAATTCTTTGGTTTTTCAGCATTTTTGTGTATTCGAACCCTTTCCAACAATTACTGTATGATTTTGAGATCCATCTTTTCACACTGAGGACAACTGGGGGACTCATATGCAACTATCACAGAAGGTTCAAACACTCACTGATGCTCCAGAAGGAAAAACCATACATTAAGAGCTGGGGGGTAAAAACTTTTGAATGGCATGATGTGTACTTTACCTTCTGTAATAGTCGCATATGAGTCCCTCAGTGTGAAAAGAAGGATCTCAAAATCATACAGTCCTTGCTGGAAAGGGTTCAAATACACAAAAACTGATGGAAAACCAAAGAATCTGTGAGACCCAAAGAACTTTTCAGAAGAACAATGGGTAGTTTAACTGTTCAGGACAAACAAGGGACTCATGAACAACTATCACTAAACAAAAAAACTCGGCTGTGGATCATTCAGGTAACAGCAAGGTATTAAGAATCAAGTGTATGTAAACTTGTATGTAAATGGGGTCATTTTATATATATTTTCTTCTTGTGGTCTGTATGTGTACGTCACTTTATGTAAAATATCTTATTCAGGTCAGTACTAAATAAAAAATGCAGCTTGTATGATCCCTCTTATTTAAAGTAAATAACATTTTGCAGATTCTGCAAGGTGTATGTAAACTTTTGACTTCAACCGTATCTATATATCTACAGTATCTATCTTGTTTAAGAGAAGAAGTAGACCTTGAAGAATCAAATATCCTGATGATTACACAAACCTATGGTGGGATAAAATTGTTCATTTGAAGTACGTCATAGTCTACCTCTACTAGCACAAAGACAATGGAAAATGAGCTTTCATTATTATTCTGCGCTATACCCTTGCTGCAGTAATGCTCATTAACACATTACTGCAGAATAACTTAATAGCTTGAAATAATTTATTCAAGAAATGTGAAATCTTGTGCAAATATCTCTGGAGCGTTGTGTAGTTTTCCTCATCTTTTGACCACTTTCATGTGTCTGTATAGACGGATGACTTTGATTCCCAGAGCCGTGAGGAATATTAGGTCAGGAAGGACTGAGCCTGTACACACATGATCCAGTGGACACAACTGCAATATCCCTCTGTCTGTGGGCACCTGGGAACACACGGCAAATAACTGCACTGCTCCTAACTCACTTCCCTTTAGCCTCCATACACACAGCTTATCTAATCACAGCATCTCACAGGGGTTTCTCAGTGAAATCCAATCCCAATGGTTTATTGGAGATTGTTGTTTGCCTTGTTGAAAAGAAGAAACATGTAAAACCTGTTTCGGAGCTGCATGAAAAGACCGAGAATAAATCATTTTGCTCAACTGTTCATTGGGGAGGTGATGTAGTCAGAAATGTTCTTTTTTTCACTTATTTTTGTTATTATGTGTTTGCTTTTTATCCCACAGGGTTTGGAGTTATGATATTACCATAAGAATACTCTGTGGAATGTTTATTAATCTAAGAAGCAAAAGAAAAGATGGATCGCGTGGTTCAAAATCTCATCAGGGATAGTTTAAACGCCATTTGAAAGCTTAGTCTATTAAATATATATACAGTGGACTAAAGAGGAAAAAATGTGTGTGCGTGTTCAAATTAATAAAACTAAGAACTAAGTCATTTTTAACATATCAGTAATGTTAGTCTTTTCTTCACTTTAGCCATCACTAATGTTTTTTCTTTAAGTAGGTCAGACACACTGGCTTAACATTTTTTAGTTGTATTTTTAATGTATTTCTGTACATATTTGCATATTTTAACCCACATATTTCCTGCTTTTTGTTTATTGCATTTTTAAATACACCAAATAAATAATATTTAGTCAGAACCACTAGACTAGGGCTGTCACTTTTTTTGTCATTCTTTTTTTTTGTGATAATAAAAATAGACCAACAGCCTTTAAAATAACTTAAAACCGATAATCCAATAAACACCCGTGAGACACTTTATTTTACACTTTTTGATTATTTCCTTCATTTTATTCAAAATAAATGCCTTTCCGATCTGATATGTGATGTGAAACGGGAGAAGAACGAGTTTGGCATAAGGCGGATTCGAACTCGGGTCAGTAGCGTCAAAAAGTCACAGCTACGAGTTTTAACATCCCATTATTTTGGTAATCAAGTAATTAGTCGATTATTCTGACGATGAATCAAATAATTCTAATACTTTTTTTGTGGTAATAAAATAGACATATGTGAACAACATACTTTAAAATAACTTAAAATACATATATAATAGCAATGAGGTAATAATTAGTTCATATAAAATATCAAAAGTAAGCAATCATATGATTTTATTAAACAAAACTGTTATAAACAATAGAACTATGTACATTATGCCTTATAACAAATGCCTGCAGATGGCGCTAATGACCTGACGATTGTTTTTACACTTCTGCGCAATCTAATTCATGTTTAATATTGACTTAACAACATTTCAATCAAATGTCGACTTTAATATCTGGCTATTTGTTTGCGACAGAAATGCTGCAGTAATTGCTTTAAGATGTGAACATCAAACTGTGTAAACTCAGAGTGAAGGTTTGAGCTTTTATTTTGAAATCACGATGAACCGTTAGTATGTATTCTCCTGTGTTTGTGTAGGTTTATAAATGATTTACCTTGCAAACCTGATGAAATGGCGCATATTGCATTTCCAGATAAACATTATAATAAACCCAAACACACAATAATATGCAGAGATGGAGTTTGAGATGCTCCACACATGCCACACACAGTCGTTCTGAGATACCTACATGCATTAAATAATTCAAGCACTTATATTAAAACGGCATCGTACATATTTATTTAATTGAACTGTAGTGTTTGTGAATTCACAATAGCATTATGCTTTATTATGATTTAAATGTGTTTAATATATCATGCAGCCTTGGAAAATTGTCTAATAATGCGTTTCATTGATTCTTGTCCATGGAATGCATCACTTCTGGTATTTTGCCGGTTACTCAACATTAAAAAAATAAAAATAAAAAAAATAGAGTACTCAGATTGAATCAGATTGTGACAGCCCTACTGTAAACAAGAAAAAAAGAGAAACTTGTTATAAAAACACTGCCCTGCTGAAAAAAAAAAAAAAGAAGAAGAAAATAAAACTGCTAAACCCAGCCTAAGCTGGTTGGCTGGTTTTAGCTGGTCATTGCTGGTCAGCGGGCTGGTTTTAGAGGGGTTTTGGCCACCTTAGCTGGTCAGACTGGGAGACCAGCTGGAACAACCAGCTAAAACCAGCTTGGGAGACTGGCTAAAACCAGTTACTTTCAGCTTAAACCAGCTAAGACCAGCCAACCATCTTAGGCTGGTTTTAGCAGTTTTTTTGTTTGTTTGTTTGTTTGTTCTTTTCAACAGGGTGCTGAAAAAAACACAGCTAAAACCAGCCTAAGATGGTTGGCTGACTTAGCTGGTCATCCAGACTGGTCTTAGCTGGTCAGCAGGCTGGTTTTAGATGGGTTTTGGCCACTTCCTTAGTTGGTCAGACTGGGAGACCAGCTGAAACAACCAGCTAAAACCAGTTTGACCAGCCTAGCCAGGCTGGGAGACCAGCTTAAACCAGCTAAGACCAGCCGACCAGCTTAGGCTGGTTTTAGCTGTTTTTTTTAGCAGGGTACTGGGTGAAAGAAAAACAAAACAGCTAAAACCAGCCTACGCTGGTTGGCTGGTCTTAGCTGGTCATCCAGCCTGGTCATAGTTGGTCAGCAGGTTGGTTTTATAGGGGTTTTGGCCCCTTCCTTAGGTGATCAGGCCGGGCTTAGCTGGTCAAGCTGGGAGACCAGCTTAAATCAGCTAAGACCAGCCAACCAGCTTAGACTGGTTTTAGCTATTTTTTTTAGTAGGGCTAAGCTAAATGATTAAATTTATTCAGAAGTCTTTGTATGTGTGCTAAATTTGTAACTTATTTTATATTATGTATGTATTTATATATATAAAATTATGGTCTTGTCTAATCAAATTCCCTAATACCACCTTCAAAATGCAAACAAACTATGATTCATGTCTGTAGCAACTACAGCCTATAAGAAAGGGACAAGCACTTTAATATATCCTGCCCAAAATTCCTGTTTCATACAGTCAGGATTATAAAAGCTGTTTTGCAATTGGTTGTTTTAAATGGCACATGGCTCAGGAAATGGTTTTATCTTGCTCAGTACACACAAGTCTTTTTAGTTGAATTACAGGGAGTAACTGAAGCAGGAAAATTGAATTTTTGCCTCTAAGACTTTTTTTCCCCCCAAAGACGGTGTGTGCGGACAGTTCATTCAGTGTGTTTATTGAATTAAACACTGTTTACAAATGCTTAACCTATCAGGAACTTAATGCACTGATCCTCGCTTGTTACACTACGCTAAAGCCTGACAAAGAGCCATTGTGGAGTAATAGAAACATTTTGAGTGCCCACTAACAGCTTAAATGTACCATATCAACATCCTCTTTTCTTGAGCAAATTTGCGAAAAACAAGCATCCTTTTTCTCATGTATAGAAAGGGCTACGAATGGTTGTATGTCATAATTTTCAAGGGCAGATAAATGAGTATAGGTCACAACCAATCTAAGGCAGACAACATTATCAAAGGCCTACATGAAGTGATATTGATTTGTTTAGCACAACCTTAAAATGATATAGAGTGGAATCAGATTCCAACATTTAGAAAATAACCAAGCCAATAAATTCTTATTCCTTCTGAGTGGGGAAATCAATTCTGTTTTGGGGACTTTATACACTTTCTGAATGCATCATGATAGCAGTGGTTAAGTTTCACCTCAGGCTGAACGTCCCATAAAAAATGTCCTTGGGCCAATGCAGTCACATGGGTTGTCTAGATCACAATGGTTTATGTAGTAAAGTAGGTTCACTATACAATCCAACTGGCAATGGTGACCATGAAACTACATTTTTCATCATTTCTTATTAAAAAATACATTTAAGTCTCTTTGACGCTGGAATTATTGAGCTGTTTTTCCACAGAATAATATGAGATGAGTCAGTATGTGTCTCTCAATAAAACGGCGCCTGTCACAAATGTCAAGACACATTGTGGTTTTGTTCCTGATATTTTTGTCTAGGTGGATTAATGTGAGAGATATTCCACATGTGTGTCACGTCATGGAGCTACAGATTTTTTAAAAAGTCAGGCATTGTAGATGAACTCTAAATTTTCCGTTGACATAAAAGTTAGTGGTTGGAGGTTTGTTTGTCTTTCATTTGAATTACATGGCGCTTACAATCAGTCAGGGTCAGACTATCATTAATATAACTTTATATGATGTTCCAGTTCAGAATTAAATTACTGGCAACCATTTTTAATTGACTTAATAGCCAATACCGAATTTTACTTTCATGTGGCGTTTGGCAAGCGTTAATTTTGGACCCTGCTGACAACAGACACTTTAGCTCCAATTAAATGAATAGGCCTGATTGATCCCATGTGTTTTAGCATTTCATTATAACCGTTCCTAATGTTTCAGCAGCTCAAACAGTTGTTGTGATGCATCGCGGCCCAAACTCAACAAGTTAGTTAGCAGCTTTCATGAGCAGGTGTTCAGCACTCTGTAACCCACATCCCGCCTAGGGGACCACTCGCCAGAACACTTAATTACATTCCCCGCACCTCCTCTGTTTGCTCATTTAGACGACCACAAGCGCCAGGAATGACAGGTGGCTCCACTTTGGCATTCAGGTATTTAGGTGAGATTTGAGGGAAAAGTGGGAGGTCAGTCATTTAGCAAACCATTAATCAGTTGGGAGGGCGTTCAAGGAAAGCTTAGTCTCAATGTACCAATGAAGAACAAAAATCTGGCCTTACAGCAGATGCCGAGTGTTAAGCGTGACAAACGGGAAGCACCTGACAGATGTTTGAAGAGCTTTTAAATAATGTTACAGGTGCTTTGCATATCTAGAATAGACTGTTTGAATGTTATTTCATTAGATAACAAAATATGTAGCACAAGCGAGAAAGATAGTACAAGTAGTTTTTTTTTTAGCTTTGGCAAACGATTAAAATTTTGGTAACAATTTACAGTAATGTACAGTTGAGGTCAAAAGTTTACATACACCCTACAGAATCTGCAAAATGATAATTATTTTACCAAAATAAGAAGGATCATGCAAAATGCATGTTATTTGTTATTTAGTACTGACCTGAATAAGATATTTCTCATAAAAGATGTTTACATATAGTCCACAAGAGATAATAATAGTTGAAAAAAATGACCCAGTTCAAAAGTTTACATCCCCTTGATTCTTAATACTGTGTTGTTACCTGAATGATCCACAGCTGTGTGTTTTTTTGTTGTTGTTGTTGTTGTTTTTTTTAGTGATAGTTGTTCATGAGTACCTTGTTTGTCCTGAACAGTTAAACTGCCTGCTGTTCTTCAGAAAAATCCTTCAGGTCCCACAGATTCTTTGGTTTTACAACAATGACTGTATGATTTTGAGATACATCTTTTCACACTGAGGACAACTGAGGGACTCATATGCAACTATTACAGAAGGCTCAAGCATTCACTGATGCTTCAGAAGGAAACAATGCATTAAGAGCCGGGGGTGAAAACTTTTTGAATTTGAAGATTAGGGTAATTTTAACTTATTTTGGCTTCTGGGAAACGTTAGTATCTTCTGTAGCCTCTAAAGGGCAGTTCTAAATAAGAAAATATGATATTTTGGCAAAATAAGAAAAAATGTACACATCTCCATTCGGTTCAAAAGTTTTCACCCCCAGCTCTTAATGCATCGTTTTTCCTTCTGGAACATAATTTTGAGATCCGTGAGGCACTTTATTTTACTCTTTTCAATTATTTCCTTCATTTTATTGAAAATGAATTCCTTTTCGATCTGATATGTGATGTGAAAAGGAAGAAGAACGAGTTTGTGGTGGATTCGAACTTGGGTCGATGTCATCAAAAAGTTACCGCTATGCGTTTTACCACAAATTTTTACACCACTGAAGCTGATGTTAAAGGGGTCATCGGATGCTAAGTTCACTTTTTCATGTTGTTTGAACATTAATGTGTGTTGGCAGTGTATGTACAAATCTACCCTATAATGATAAAAATCCATGCAGTGGTTTTTAAATAATCTGTAAAAATAATATCCCCTTTTTCAAATCGAGCCATTCTCAGATGCCTGTTGGTGTGCCGTCACACCCACAGAGGCCGCTCCCACGATAGTTGATTGACATGAGCTCTTACCTTAGACCAGCTGTCACAGTCCAGTAACTTTCCATGTTTTGATGCCAGAGCAGGAATGTAAGTTAGACAAGAATATCTCCGATTGAGCGATTGAGGTGTTGTGTTGCTGGATGTAATAATGAACATAGTGGTCGTCATTTACTCCCGACATCTGAGCTGCTGAAGATGCAGTAGATTACATTTGTTTGTGAATGGAATGCGCCTCCCGATCTACATATATCCGTCTATGTTCACGCAAATCATTCATGATCCAGCTTCACTTACAGCAGAAGTGAGTATAAGCGTTTTTTTATGAATCTTTGCGATCGCCTTTCCTTATAACGTGGTAGTTAGGAAGTTTAGCGGCTAAACGCGGCTAAATGCGGCTAATGTAAACAAGACCGTCTTTCCACAGAGAGAAGAGAGAGGCGGGGCGAGCAGAGCTCATTTGCATTTAAAGGAACAACCCCTTAGAATGAGATGATTTTTGCAGAGCTGATTTTGGCAAGGTAAAAAGGGTGTTGTCTTACACAACCATTGAGAATTTTTAATCAAAGTATATTAGAGACTTTTCTTTAAGACCCTAAAGAATCATATCAACTTGTGGAAAATGGGCATCCGATGACCTCTTTAAGTAGCCGTGCTTTGTAAAGTTGACTATACCAACCACACGTTCGTGGGCTGAGTTAGTGTAAATAGCCTCTGCCAACAAAGCATGCTGTTTGCACTTAGTGTAAATAGACACTCTATATAAATATATTTTAAATTTTACTTAATTTGATGAAAAGTGCAAAATAACATTAAATATGAAATGCATACATTTTTTTGTTTCTGCATGGAAGTGCATCTAGAGAAAGATAGTAAGAAGTGACGAATGTGGAAGTACAGAGGTGAGAGCAAAACAAAACACCGATCACAAACGCCTACGTCCACGACCACAGTTTGTGGAAGCTACAGATTACGGTTTATAAAGTCTTAACTATGAATATTTTTCATACACAAATGCATTGGCAGCCGTGTGGAGTACCTTTTATGATGGGTGGATGCACTTTATTGGAGTTCAAAATCTCAACACCCATTCACTGCCATTATAAAGCTTGGAAGAGCCAGGACATTTTTAATATAACTCCAACTGTATTCGTCTGAAAGAAGAATGTTATATACGGGTAGGATGGCTTTTCATTTTTGGGTAAATTGTACCTTTAACTTAGTGATTGCTATCGCGAAGAGACCTTCAACCAGCATATCAGCTGTAATTGCAAAAATACCTTAGAATATTGAAGTTAGATCTAAGGAAATATCTAAAACATTCTTTTAAATTGTTTTAGATATCTTTTGCTTTTGGGCCCTTCTTGATGTGTTTTTCTACATTGTTCATTAAGTATAGCTGGACTTTATTCACCTTTGCCCATTACTGTGCGATTGTACTTCAACAGTGAGGCAGCTCACATTACAACCTCTCATTTTACCCTGGCAAATCGGTCAACACATTTGCCCAGGTTCATTCTCTAGGGCTGTTTCAGCACGGATAGCTTGGCAGTTTAAAGCATGTCGGGCATCCGTCCCACCCTGCGGTGGTTTCTTACCAAGCTGACGCAGCACAGCACTGGCTCCATTTCAGATCCTCATTTCTATACAGCCGCTGTGATTCGATGCCATGTCCAATCGTAGTGAAATATTAGCGCCCAAGTACGCGGCGAAGAACAAGAGCAACAAGAGGGCAAGAAGTTGGTGGAGTTCGCAATGAAATGGGCCCTGCTTTTCAAGGCCAATAAGGCATTTCAGCTCCAAACTGACGCAGGATGCTTGCATCTCAAATGGCAGTCCTGAATATAACGTTTGTCACTAAGGAAACACGTTGCAAATGAGCATTCAAGGCACATCTGAACAGATGGCAACTTATTAAAGACAGAGACGCTTTTATCTCATATGAGGCAGAGCGCAGGGCAAATAGGCGATGTGAGCTGGTTCTTTAGCATCCATCTTGCCTCACACATTCACATTGCCGCATCCCTCCTGCTGTGCTGCTCCACATCTCGCTTCCATTCTTATTTTCTATTGTCTCATGAAACATCTTTAAATCCTTAGCTCATATTACGTGTCTTCCTTCATTTGGCAGCTGGGACCACATATATTTTCGGGAGAGGAGGAGCGCTCATCACCTATACCTGGGCCCCCAATGATCGGCCAAGCACCAGGGCGGACCGTTTGGCCGTGGGCTTCAGCACCCAGCAGAGTGATGCCATCCTGGTGCAGGTGGAGAGCAGCCAGGGCCTCGGAGACTACCTGCAGTTGCACATTGTGAGTATCACAGCTCAGTTTGAAGCTCTAATAGGCCTCTTAATTTAGTTATTTATTGTCCTACAATCCTCTACAGGCTCTGTATTAACACACAGACGGCCCTAATGCCCTTTTTATTTCCAATGTTCATCTTTTCAGCTCAGTTTGGCTGTATCACTATAAATGTAAAAGATGTATAAAGTCATCTTGTAGAATTTTATTTTCAAGTTTTTGTAATATGTTTTATGTAATTAGGAATGTCAATTTGATACATTTACTGTGATTACAAAATAATAAAAAAATGTATATGTATATATATATATATATATATATATATATATATATAGTTTATTATTAGTAGTATTATTAATGAATAATTTGTTTAGTTTACAATAAAAAAATAATAATAATGTATGATTTGTGTAGTTTATAATAAACTATAATATTATAGCTTAATATATTAATAATAATAATAATAATAATAATAATAATAATGTTGTTGTTGTTGTTGTTGTCTGCCAAAACTACTACTTTTTTTAATGCAGGAAATACTGTAATGAATAATTTAAAAAAAGACTGTGATAAAAAACAAAATGTTTATTATTATTATTATTATCAATGTACAGTTTATAATAGAAATAATAATCGGATTATTAATAATAATAAAAATTATAATAATAGCAATGTATAATTTGTGTAGTTTATAATAGAAATAGTAACAGTAAAAACATTGTATTATTATTTTTATTATAATATTATTGTTGTTGTTGTTGTTTGCCAAAACTACTAGCTTTTTTAATGCAGGAAATACTGTACTGAATCATTTTTAAGAAGAATGTGATTAAAAATAAAATGTTTATTATTATTATTATTATTATTATTATTATGTATAATTTATTTAGTTTACAATATAAATAATAATAGTATTAATAATAATAATCTATAATTTGTGCAGTTTATAATAGAAGTAACAATAGTAAAAACAAAATAGTATTATTATTATTATTAATGTATAATTTGTTTAGCTTACAAATTAAATAATAACTTGAATAGTTTGCAACAGTAATAATAATAAAATAATAATAACAACAACAATGTATAATTTGTATAATTTATAATAGAAATAATAATAGTTAAAATCTATTTATTATTATTATTATTATTATTATATTGTTGTTGTTGTTTGCCAGACCTGCAAAAATTTGTTTAATGTCTAATGCAGGAAATAAATAAATAAATGAATAAATAAAAATAAAAGAGAAATAATTAAAAAAAAATAATATGACAAAAAATTAAAAATATATATTATTTATTATTAATGCACAATAATAATAATAATAATAATAATAACAATAATACAATCTTTTTTGAAAGACCACTTTTGGTCTGATGTCCATCTACAGTAGACGTGATACAGAGCTGAAACTTACCACTGATATCTTAAAATTTTTAAGTAAAGTGGAGACATACTGTGTTCACGCCATGTCATAATAACCATAATTACTAGATGACAACTCTAAACGTTCTACTCAGGGCGGTTCATGTCCTCCAACTTAGAATTATGTATTTTTATGGCAACACTATTAGAGCAAAAATTAACCTCTATGGTTTGAGTAATCAATAGACAAAGCCACAGTACTACAAATAATAGTCATTATGCAAGCAGCTTATTAATAAAGTTATAGGTTATTTTAAGTGGGACATTCAACTATGCGCTAGCTACATTAACCTGTATGGTACGTATGCTTGCGTGAATGCTTTTAATAAACCAGAATCTCGTAATTACAGTAATACCGCCGTGACATGAACACACCTTCATCCTACTGTGACAAAACTGTAGTATGTATTATATCTGGAGGCTTTTGTGCGAGCAATGCTACTGATGGAGTCTTTGCCATTTCCATTCACTCGGTTTGGGAACTGCTGACAGGCAAACTGATGCAAATTGACTTGGATAAAAATCTTAAGTTGAATCATTTCAGAGAACGCTTCAGGGGCTCCAGACATATGAGCGGCGTATTCATGGATCAAATGATGAATAGAAGCTACATCCTTACATTCAATTCTCCTTGATAAGATCCGAATACACCTCCTCCCCCACCCAGGCAGATAGGAGAAAATTACCCCAAAAATGATGGAATCATTAATCGCTGAACAGTTTATGAAGAAAACACTATACCCCTTCATATTAATTTAGCCTATTAAAACAACATAGGGCTGAGATAGTATGACGGTAGATCAAGCTTGTAAATGCCTCGTTGACCTCTTGGCTTATTACTTGCAATTATATTTCAAGGCAGCAAAAAAAAAAAAAGATGCATTTTAATAAGGTTCCTCCGAATGAATAATTAATTCAGCGTGAACTGTCGACTTTCACACTGTGAGCCTCCGTGGCAGCACAGCCATAAACAGTCTGAGAGCAGCTGCTCTGCCAGACACAGACTGGGGCTTGTTTTCAGAAACTTCTTCCTCTTGTCACAGCCACAAAGCACAAGAGCCTCCCATTCTGTGGGCTGAAGGATGGATCTGTGGAGGATTTTTTACATCCTTTCTGATGGCTTTTTCTCTGTGTTGCTATCTATCAGAATGCTGATTTCCAGTGTGGGGAACACATGTCCCCCATGGGGATTTTGTACTGTTGCTGCACATGTAGCTCCGAACACAGTTCCTTTTTAAGGAAAGAATATATAAATATCAATAATAAAAATAAATAAATGATATATTTAGTACATTTTAAAATATAAGAACAGAATATACAATTTTATTAGATTTTAAATTTGCATCAGTCAAAGAATGTGATATTTATGAATTTAAAAATCTTAAAGGGATAGTTTACCAAAAAATGAACATTTGAAGGTTCATTAGTTAACATTAGTTAACTACATTAGTTAACATGAACTAAGAATGAACAAAATTTCTACAGCATTTATTAATCTTAGTTAATGTTAATTTCAGCATTTACTAATGCATTATTAAAATCAAAAAAAGTTGTGTTTGTTAACATTAGTTAATGCACTGTAAACTAACATGAACAAACAATAAACTACTATATATTTAAAACAGAAAAATAATAAGTAGCCCCATACTTTGTATAAAAATAAATACACAGTGTACCAACAATTACATGATTAAGTATGATTGCATTGATCTAATGATTTTATCCAGACTTTTTTTTTTTTTTTGTATTGCTACACATGTAGCTCTGAACACAGTTCCTTTTTAAAAGTAAATAAATACAATTTATTATATTTTAAAATTAAGAATAAAATATATAATTGTATGCAATTTTATTAGATTGTAAATTTGCATCAGTCAAATCTGTGGTAGAATACAGTATGTGATATTTAGCGTTTTTAAAATCTTACAGGGATAGTTCACCCAAAAATTAAAATTGGCCATTAATTTACTCACCCTCAGGCCATCCAATATGAAGGTTACTTTTTTTTTAGAAGTAGAACAGTAAAGAAGATTTTTAGCTGAAACTGTGGTGCTTGGTGATTCATAAAATGTAAGTCAACATTTACTGTCACTTTGAGAGTCCAAAAAAAGTATATCAGGTGACACAAAATGAATACCAATGGTTTCTGACAGTATATTGAGGTCTTATGAGGCAAATGAAGAAAGCGATTCGCCTGTGCAAAACACTGAACAATATTTACAGAATTTTACACTATATTGCCAAAAGTATTGGAACACCCCCTTCTAATGAACAGGTTTGACTACTTCAGTACAAATCTTAATGTTTAAGCATATAATGATATTCTAGCAAATTGTGTTCTTCTAATTTTAAAAGTATTGGGACACACCATTCTTTAGAACAGAGGGGAAGGCACTTCCAAAACTGTGGCAACAAAGATGGAAACAATTCATGTATTTAAAAATTGTATTTCCATCTCTGTTTCAACCGTTCTGACAGTGTCTAAAATGACTGTACCCATATATACAAGTCATTGTCATTTGTTGTTGAGTTTTTGGCTTAAGGTCTGCATTTAAAGTCACACCAGAGGTGTTTAGCTGGGATTGGGACTTTGCTTTATGCAGAACAGTCCAGTTCACTAATTTCTTTTTAAACCTTGCCTTATACACAGATGCATTGTCATGTTAGAATAGAAAAGGGTCCTGTCCAAACTTTTGTATAAAATTATAGGCACACAATTCCCTAGAAATTCATTATATGCTTAAACATTAAGATTTGTACTCATGGAAATTACTAAAGTAGTCAAACCTGTTCATTAGAAGGGGGTGTACCAATGCTTTTGGCAATATAGTGCACAAGTAATAAAAAAGCAAAATAATAAAAAAGCCACATATTGTTTACAAAATTAATTATGAAATGTAGCAAAAACTACATGATTGAAGGAGAAGTCCACTTCCAGAACAACAATTTACAGATAATTTACTCACCCCCTTGTCATCCAAGATGTTCATATCTTTCTTTCTTCAGTTGTAAAGAAATTGTCTTTTTGAGGAAAACATTTCAGGATTTTTATCCATATAATGGGCTGAAATGGGGCCCCGAGTTTGAACTTCCAAAATGCAGTTTCAATGCGGCTTCAAACAATCCCAAATGGGATTGTAAATAATCCCAGCCGAGAAAGAAGGGTCAACTCTGATCATATTTTCTCCCTCAACTTTAAAAATAATTTCAAAATCATCACTGCAGAAGTTCCGAACATGCAAAGAAGATCAAACACCCTTAACAAAAAAGGTAGGTATAGGGCGATTTTGAAGTTAAAGGAGAAAATACGATCAGAGTTTTTCGACATACCCTAACTGTCTTAAGCCAGAATACACAGAGTTCAGGCAGAGCAAGACAAAATGAGCATTTTACATTAAAAAGTATATAAATTGTATTATTTTTATGAAAATAACAGATCGTTTCACTAGATAAGTCCCTTCTTCCTTGGCTGGGATCGTTTACAACCGCATTTGGGATCGTTTGAAGCCGCATTTAAACTGCATTTTGGATATTCACACTCAGGGCACCATATCAGTCCATTATATGGAGAAAAATCCTGAAATGTTTTCCTCAAAAAACATAATTTCTTTACGACTGAAGAAAGAAAGACATGAACGTCTTGGATGACAAGGGGGTGAGTAAATTATCTGTAAATTGTTGTTCTGGAAGCGGACTTCTCCTTTAATTATGATTGAATGAATCATAATTAATCTCATGATTTTATCAAGCCTACAAAATTAAATATTAATAATGTCATTTTTTCGGAAATGTTGCTTCCTTGTCATTAATATTAATAGTTTATTGTTTATGCTGATAAAGGCAATTAGCATTTTTGAGCTTTACTAATGGGGCTGTCAGAAAAAAAAAAAAAAAAAGGTGGGAAACACTGTATCCGAAAAACTCTGTCCTCAGTATATGCCGGTCCAAGGCGATGGCATCAACCTTGATTACAGTGCTGTGTGATTTGGCTTGTGTCGTAAATAATATTCGGTTGTATATAAAAACGAGTCTGTAAACTTTATGGTAGACATAAATGCCGAGTTATGAAGGAGAGGCGTGGCAAACAGCATCTGAGGTTTCACGCTGCTCTCAAGACAACTCAGCTTACGCCTCAAAATTTGTCCTTCATGTAGCAGGATTTACTTGAGCTTGTAAATTACAACCAAGGACAGATAATCCAATTGGTCGTGAGCATGACAGATGTATGGAGTGACTGACTACGGTGGGCGTAGCGAGGCCCGACGGCCCTTAGGCAGCTGACTTCAGGGTTTTCCCTATTCTTCTCTGCTACTGCTCATCCCTCTTTCACTCCCTGATGATGTTGCTTGGGTTTGTAGCATCGTTTATTCACCCACGGACTCTGAGGTTAGATGATAACTGAGTAGAAAGAGCCCGGGCTGATGAATGAGACAGAGCCAGAGGTTGTTACGGCTTGTAATGAATAGCAGACTCGTTTTGTATTCCGGGTGGGTGCGTATCGATCTGAACCAAGGTTCTGGCCTCCTCCATTTTGTTGGCATCATGTGTTGAGGGTGCCCCAGGGTTCACCTGCCCACCTGTCAGGGGCACAGAGTGATGGATTAATAGAGCTTTATGGTCTTGGTGGCCATGTTAACCAAACACCTAGGACCCCTGGAGGGAGGTCTTGAGATGGAGTGTAGATGCCACCCCAGACTGTGACCCGTCGGTCGTGACACCAGCACGGCCGGGTAGGTGAACTCGTGCCCTTGGTGCCCTCTGCCAGCTGGCATAGACATCAAAAAGAGAACATGGACAGGATGGCAGATGCTTCAGTAGCCATTTGCTGTTGTACTTACCAATGTGTTTCGGTTTGTTTACACTGGTACATGATTACAATACAGAAACAGTGAGATTCTGCTGGACTGCCTGTGATTTGGCATTGGTAATTACAGCTGTGCTGATATTCAGAACAAAAGCATGATTTTTTGGACTGTGATATTGTTGGAGTGTGATACTGAATTCAGTTAAAAGAAAAATGTTAATATTGAATAACTCACTTTATGAACATAATATGTCCAGTTATGTAATTATGGAAATGTTTGCACCATCAGTGGATATTGTTCCAAAACAGCAGAATGAACCATTTTTCTCTAAGAAACACACAGCAGTGGTGTTTTGTTCCTGAATTAATCACTCTTTGATTGAACAAATGATTCAATGTCTCAAAACAAAAGTTATACCTGAAATAGTCAATGTTTTCAAACAAATCACTTGAATGATTGATTCATTAACTCACTCATACAGAAAGTGGATCCAAATATGCAGACTTTTCTACTATATACCAGGCAAAAAAACAGTATGTAAAAAAGAGTAGTATGTCAGAATTTATAGCATTCATAAAACAGCAGGCGAAGCAGTATACCTAACATTCGCAATTTTCCCATGACGCTATGAATTTGTGAATAGTGGTGAAACTACACAACTAATGCTGGTAGGTACAATCATACTACATGCATTCGTACCATATTGAACATACTTTTTTTAAAAGTACAAGTACTTATTTATTCTCAAGAAGTACCTAGTTTGCAGTTTTAGATGTAGCCACTCACTTGTTTCTTTTTTGAATAAACCAGTGGAACTGAATAGTTTGAATGAACTCATAAAACTCATAAAAGCAGTAGCTTTTATTGTTTCTGAATGAATCAGTGTGTTAGATCAAATTGGTTAAATGAATGATTCAGTGACTCACTCATAAAAACAGTTGCTTCTTTGATAATGGAATGAATCGGTGAGTTTGAACAAATCAATTGAATTAATCATTCAATGACTCACTCATAAAGACAGTCACTATTTTTTAAGTGTGTTAGATCAAATTGATTAAATGAATGATTCAATAACTCACTCATAAAAACAGTTACTTTTTGATAATAGAATAAATCAGTGGGTTTGAACGAATCAGCTGAATTAATGATTCAATGACTCACTCATAAAGACAGTCACTATTTTTTCCTTGAATGAATAAGTGTGTTAGATCAAATTGATTAAATGAATGATTCAATAACTTACTCATAAAAACAGTTACTTTTTGATAATAGAATAAACAAGTGGGTTTGAATGAATCAGCTGAATTAAAGATTCAGTGACTCACTCATAAAGACAGTTACTTCTTTGATAATAGAATGAATCAGTGAGTTTGGACTAATTGGTTAAATTAATGATTCAGTCACTCACTTATAAAGACAGTCACTATTTTTTCCTTAAATGAATACGTGTGTTAGATCGAATTAGTTGAATGATTCAGTGACTCACTCATAAAGACAGTTGCTTCTTTGATAATAGGATGAATCTGTGTGTTTGAACAAATCAGTTGAATAAACGATTCAATGTCTCACTCATACACACAGTCACTATTTTGTTTCTGAATGAAACAGTGTGTTAGATTTAATTGGTTAAATTAATTATTCAATGACTCACTCGTAAAGAAAGTGACTGTTTTTTCCTTAAATACATGTGTGTTAGAACAAATTGGTTAAATGAATATTCAATGACTCACTCATAAAGACAGTTGCTTCTTTGATAATGGAATGAATCAGTGGGTTTGAATGAATCAGTTAAATTAATGATTCCGTGACTCACTCATAAAGACAGTGCCTGCATCCCAATGTGCATACTATCCACCCTAAATTCTATGTGATACCATTAAATTTCAATACTATTTAGGGCAGATAGGGTAGATAGTATGCACATTGGGACGCAGGGTGCTACTTTTTGATAATAGAATGAATCTGTTGATTTGAACAAACCAGTTGAATTAATGATTCAATGTCTCACTCGTAAAGACAGTTTCTTATTTGATAATGGAATGAATCAGTGAGTTTGAACAAATTGGATGAATGATTGATTCAGTGATTCACACTTAAAGAAAGTGACTGTTTTTTCCTTAAATGAATGTGTGTTAGATCAGATTGGTTAAATGAATATTCAATGACTCACTCATAAAGACAGTTGCTTCTTTGATAATGGAATGAATCAGTGGGTTTGAATGAATCAGTTAAATTAATGATTCCGTGACTCACTCATAAAGACAGTTACTTCTTTGATGATGGAACGAATCAGTGTGTTTGAACAAATTGGTTGAATGAATGATTCAGTGAATCAATCATAAAGAAATTCTCTATTTTGTCCCTGAATTAATCAGTGTGTTAGATCAAATTGGTTAAATAAGTGATTCAATGACTCACTCATAAAAACAGTCACTTCTTTGATAATGGAAAGAATTGGTGGGTTTGAACGAATTGATTAAATTATTGATTCAATGACTCACTCATTAACAGAAAGAGTGACAAAAAAAAACCCAACAGTAATGGTCAGATTGACAGTCTGTCTTGAAATCAACACTAACAAGCAAATCCCAGTGCTGTTGAACTGTTATATCAGCACTTTTGAAACCGGAACTAGCTGTTGTATAACAGGACAAAGGCTTAGAGAGATGTTTCAGACAATTGGATTTGCATCATTTAAAGCTACAAAAGATCTCTGGCAATGTAAAACGAAGGAGCTGGAGCGCCTCCCACTATAATTAGCTGCTCCCACCGTGTGTTTGACTAATAGGCAGATTAAATTGGCCTTTGTCAATCACAGCCCACTGTAAGCCTCCTTCATTAAGCAACTTTAAAAAGCACCCAGTGGCAAAGGCCATCTCTATGGAAAGGAATCAGGAGTGGAGCACAAAAGAACAGTTTAACTCTCTTATTAGAATATTCACACAGATCCATTTTGCTGGCAAATTTTATATTCATTGCTCTAGGGGAGTTTTTCAGTTGATTACTTTTGAATTTTATCTGACCAGCATAGAAACAGTTTATAAATTAAAAATATATATATACTGTATATATATATATACTCTATTTAAAGATCAATTGTGACCTATGCAGCTATGACATGTGCAAGTGATTCCCAAGAAAGGCTAATAGGAAATCATATGTGTATTATGTTTGATTTAGATTTTTCAAAGCTATTTTATAGGAAAGCCACTTGCTTGATCAGTAACAATATTCATGATAATGCTTAAAGATATGCAGTTCAATAAAATAAACACTTGTATTGAGGGGCTGTGGGTATATCTAAGTCAAAAAGTTGTTGGGAAACACTGCCCTGTGGTACAGTATTTTTCATGGGCCCATTTTGGCTGGGCTCAATGCAGCAGCTCTAGAGTTCCGTCAGTGCACCATCCATCTCGTATTTGACTGGTCGAGGTGCACTTTGGCTATGGAACAGATGCCAGGGGCGGCTGCACACCTCAGGGAAATCATTCTTTTTAGTGGTGTGTATCCCCTAGACAGATGTGCCGTGATTAAAAAAAGGAGGAAAAATCTGTCAAATGGCAATGTGTGGTGTAATAATTAAAGGTGCAATTGTTGTGAAAGGAGTTGAGTTATTCAGCACATTTTCTTTGTTTTCTTGCCCACTGAACTACGGACATGTACACACCACAAAGTTCTGGGAGTGGCAGCTGCATTTAAATGCAGGAGTGATTAATGTTCTGTCTGTACAGAATGTAAGACTCAGTAATGAAAATTTTATAGCTAACCATAGCATGCGAAATTGCATGCTGTATAGGTACTACATATGGTTTGAAACTTACTTAGCTAATGACAAAAAAGTATGTTTTATATAGTATGAATGAATTAGAGCCCTGCATTTCAGCCCCGGCCTGATGGCCCCGACTTTTTTACACCCCTAGGGCCGGGCTTCGAGCCAATTTTCACATCGTAGTTCAGACGTGGGCCAGGCGTCGGGCCTGTTTTAGGCTTCTCCTTATTTTAGACATCCATCCAATTATGGTGATGAAAAAAATTTGCGCTCTGGTGGAAACAACACAAGACCAGGCTACCGCGACTGTCAGGAGCGGCTCGGATGGTTTTTAGTGTCCCACCAGCAGCAGTAGCAGCGAGCTGGAAGATTTCCGCGTTCAAGTGCTAAAGCTTGCCACAAACCACCAGCAAAAGTAACTACCATGAATGTGTCGTGGGGAAATAGTAAGGAGATATTTAAATTATTTATTTTTAATAAACTAGTGTTTTTTGAGTTAGTGTCACAAGGATAAAATTGACGATCCTGACTCGCCATTTCCTCATTGGAGCGCCTTTACAGAGAAATGCGTCTTTACGGATTACATAATGAAAGAGTTTTTGTTTTCGATTTATTTTATTTTGTTAAGGAGACATTTAAAGCTTTCTATAGATATATTTATCATGTCTGTGATGCATGTATTCGCTGAGTATGTATTCACAATTGATATTGTGAGTGCACACAAATAAAAGCGCACCCTTTACAGTTGAGAATGATTTATTAAGCTGCAGTAACACTAGACTTTAAGCATGCGAAATTCCCTCGCATGCTGCAACGGTCGTGATATGACATTGTGCTCTGCAACGTCTTTTTAAAGGGGTCATCGGATGCGATAGTGTAAAAAAACACCTGTTTTACCTTGTCAAAATCAGTCTAGTGTGACCACAGCTTTACCCTTACATCCATGTCCTGCAAAGCACTCTTTAGCTTCCACTCTTCACACAAATGATTGGATATGCACCTAATAGTACATATTTATCTAGTTTGAATGTTTAAACTAACGTTGTTATGATTGAACTGTTTAATAGCTATAGATTTTATTTTAAGCAAGTTGTGATGGTTTGAGAAGGCAAAATTGATCATAGACTATGGTCAAATCACTGTTGGCCACTGGCCACTTGGTCGTTACTTTAGAAAACAAAAACTTATAATTAACAAACACAAAAAATGCTCAAAACGTGCTCAAAAAAAGAAATACAATCACTTTGCCATTACATGTAAAACTGAACTATTTTGATTGCTGAAACAGTTGTGTAAGCTGTTTTGGGAGAAGGGGGAAAAAGACGGGCTCGGGTCAGACTCAGGCTAGAATTCTGGCTAAAATTGCAAAAAAATAAATATTTTCATAGGGCCTTAAAAAAATGTAATTTAATAAGTTGTTGTTAAATTGTGTACGTTTCATGATTTCAATTAATTATATATACTGTTTGATTATTAAATAAGAAAATGAAATCCAGAAAAGTTAAAGCGGGAAAAAAAAATGAATGTGGAAAAAAATAAAACAGAATTTTGGGGAGAAAAAAATAAAATGAATTTGATAGGGCCCTATAAACTGAATTTGCGAGAAAAAATAACTGAATAAACTGTTGCTAAAAAATTGTGTAAGTTTCTTGATTTTAGTTATACATTATACATTTAGTTAATTATACATACTTTTTGATTAATAAAAAAAATGGAATCCAGAAAACGTAAAGCGAAAAAAAAAAAAATAATAATAATAAATAAAATGGATGTAATAGGGCCCTAAATACAGTATGGATGTAGGCATATTAACTCTAAACTTTGACCTTGAAAGTACATTTGCCTTTTTTAAATGCAGGTTTTTAACACTGGTAACACCAGTGACAAAAAAAAAATCGAGGGACATATTTACTTTTGTTAATTATTTGTGTTTTCTTAATACTTTACGTTATTGGTTGTTTTGCACACTTAGTAGACTGTGCACTAAAGCATAACCCTGGAAAACAAATTGATTTTAAAATATAAACAAATAAATAACTATAAATGTCAGAGCCATGGTATACCAGATGCAGGGCACAAGGGCACTTGGCAAATTCAAGCAATTAAGAAAATATAATTCATATTATTCAATACACTGTTAGGTTATAGTGTGGTTACATGGAGTTTCTTAACTATTTAAAATAAATCTATTCCATGACTTTCCGCAGTCACCTTATTTTGAGAATAACCCATCTGCAGTGTGTACGAGGCCTTTGACATGTTGGATGTACTAAGTAAGTGTGCTTTGGTGAGTTTTAGTAGGATTACTGTGGCAAAACAATCCTTATTAATGGCTAAAGGACTTTGGATTCACCACAAGGACAGTTAGTGAACATATGCGTCATATATACAGTTTTTGAAATGAGGTTTTGCAGAGGTGTTTGTGGGATGCTGCATGACACAAGTTTTTCTGACCTCTATTGAGTCAGATTCTCTAAATGAAGGCTGCATTTGGTCATAATCAGCCATGAAGAAGATAATAACTCTGGAAAGCAGCTCCGGCGCGCTGTTCTTATAGCTTTGCGTCCCATTTGTCAAGCCGTTAGAGGGAGAGCTCAGTTGCTTGTCAGTAGGAGAGATGACAATTGATTCATAAATTTGCTTTGATAAATTGTGCAGCAGGGCTGCGTGCTTCTAGTGCTAAATCTAGTGAGGAGGAGGAACACAGGGCCTGTGCTGCCTTCCTGTTTATTAGCGACTTCCTGATAGACTTCACGCTTTATACATTTTACATGAGATATTTTCAGCTGCTCCGAATTAAAGCAGATGCATTTGGTACCCGAAGAAAATATGTTGTGTGTGTGGAGAATCTAGGGTTTGCTTGTGTGCTTCAGTGCACTTAACCATGACACGAAGACTGAAACGGGAAGTGTTTTGCATGCGATTGATGGATTAGCCTTTCCTTTGAAATCCCTCGTTCAACATGCCTAGGACATACATCAAACTCTTTTCTTGCTGTCTCCAGAACATACTGCGGTAAAATATGTGCATGCTTTTGTGCTCGGGTACAAAGCTCTCATTTGTAGTCCTGTCATTCAACATGTTAATTAAAAAAAATAACCTTAAATGCATTTAAAATGTATTTTGGAAAAAAAACATTTCTAGGAATAGAAAATGCCCCCTGTGCCTTATTGTAAAATGTGACCTTTATTATAATGACTAACTAAAACACCCTACATCAGTGATGCATGAATGCTTATTTCCATCTTTCTTTTGAAAATGTGTTCACAATGTTTTTCATTTTCTGACATGCTTGGGGCATACCATGTTAATTTTATAGTACACATCTTTGAAAATGTCAAAACACAACACTGTTATGCAATCAGGATCTCTATCTAAGTGCCAGTGCAAATGCACAATCTAAACAAATGATTCATGAGGACATCCACCTCTCTGTCTCATCACATTAAAGGAGTAAAGGGTTTGCTGGGAGTAGACCCAAATGGACCAGACCGATATCATTTTTTTTCAGTATGTTATAAAGTGGTTCACAAAACTGATTGTAGGAAGCTCTTTGCACTATACTGAGAAATAATCAAATGAAGTGGCATTTATTTTAATCATATATATTTAGATATTATAGGTGTAACGGTACACAGAAGTCACAGTTCGGTTCGTATGTCGGTTTTGGGGTCACGGTTCAATATGGGTTCGGTACAACAATAAATGGATATTTTCATTTATTTTGAAAAAACAGTACTGCTACATACATGTAGCATGAGCAGTTGTTTCTGTAATTTCAAGATTTAAAGCAAAAACACAATGGACTAACTTTAAATTTGTGAAATTATGCACCTGCACAAAACAAAAACTGCAGACGGGCTGAATATAAAATGCTAATTTATTCTCTGACAGCAGGTGGCGCCTATGGAACAGCAGCAATATAGAGTTTCCTTGGTTACTCCTGTAAACACTATTTTAATATGCAATATATGGAGGCATTAAGAAAAGAAAATGCCATTGAAACATTTCTGAAGGCGATCAGTTCCTCTCAGAGATACATATACAGTAAAAAGTTTTTAAACAGTAATATTTTTAATGTTTTTAAAGAAGTCACTTCTGCTCACCAAGCCTGCATTTATCTGAAATAGAAATCTTTTGTAACATTATAAATGTCTTTATCATCGCTTTTGATCAATTTAAAGCATCCTTGCTAAATAAAAGTATTAATGTCTATCATTTTTCCTCCCATAAAAAAAAAAATAGTGTATAATGTAACAAAAGCTTTTTATTTCAGATAAATGCTGATCTTTGGATCTTTCTATTCATCAGATCAGCATATTAGAATGATTTTTTGAAGGAGCATGTGACAATGAAGGAGTAATGATGCTGAAAATGTAGCTTTGATCACAGGAATAAATTACATTTTAAAATAGAAGAACAGTTATTTTAAATGGTAAAAATATTTCAACATTTTACTATTTTTGCTGTACTTTGGATCAAATACATGCAGGCTTGGTGAGCAGAAGAGACTTATTTAAAAAACATTAAAAATCTTACTGTTCAAAAACTTTTGACTGGCAGTGTAAACTTTGATGTACTTGTCTTCCTATATTTCGAGCATCACAAACAGTGAGCTTGATCTGGCTGGTACAGTATTTTCTCTTATTTACAGACTTCTTAAGAGTTCCACACAAGTTACATTTTGGGAAATGATTGCAATGCAGTTTGTTTGCAATTCTGGAATAGAGACTAAAAACTAAAAACCAGTTCGGATTTATAGCCTGTAGACCGGTGCATCTCTAGAACCTGAAAACTTTCCCACACTGCTGATTTAAAACAAGCATGTGGTTCTTCGAACTCTTGCATGCCATCTGAATTTGACGTTCTTCTTTTGGATTGGTGCATAGATTGGCTCTTCTTCTGATCTTTTCTGTTGGGATAGTTACAGTTGCATAACCATGCACTGGATAACCATGCACTGCTTCTGGATTGATCACTTATGACTGACTGTATTTGTCGTGTTCTGACTGCATGAACCGAACTGTGACGTCCTTACCATAACGGTTCTAGACTAATTTACCTAGGGTTTGAAATTAACACCCGCCAACCCACCAAATGTGGGAGAAAATCAGCTGTGGCGGATAACCCTGTCAAATCACTAGCCAATTTGGTTACTATTCCTAAATTATATTCACTCTGACACAAAGTACTGACACAAAGTTCAAGTGATTTGCAACCGTGATAGATAGATAGATAGATAGATAGATAGATAGATAGATAGATAGATAGATAGATAGACAGATAGATGATCGATAGATAGACAGATAGATAGACAGATAGATAGATAGATCAAAAAACACAATGGACTAACTTTAAATTTGTAAAATTATGCACCTGCACAAAACAAAAACTGCAGACGGGCTGAATGAAAATGCTAATTAATTCTCTGACAGCAGGTGGCGCCTATGGAACAGCAGCAATATAGAGTTTCTTTGGTTATTCCTGTAAACACTACTTTAATATGCATTATATGGAGGCATGAAGAAAAGAAAATGCCATTGAAACATTTCTGAAGGCGGTCAGTTCCTCTCAGAGATACATTTATATACACTACCAGTCAAACAGTGAACAGTAAGATTTTTAATGTTTTTTAAAGAAGTCTCTTCTGCTCATCAAGCCTGCATTTATTTGAACAATTTATTTGAGCATAAAAAGTAAAATGTTGTAATATTTCTACTTTTCAAAGTAACTTTTTTATTTGAATATATTTTAAAATGTAATTTATTCCTGTGACTTAAAGCTGAATTTTTAGAATCATTACTCCAGTCTCATGATCCTTCAGAAATTATGCTAATATTCTGATTTGCTGCTTAAAAAACACTATTATTGATCTGTTAAAAACAGCTGAGTAGAATTTTTCAGGTTTCTTTGATGAATAGAACAGCATTTATCTGAAATAGAAATCTTTTGTAACATAAATGTCTTTATCATCACTTTTGATAAATTTAAAGCATCCTTGATAAATTAAAGTATTAATTTCTATCATTTCTTTTAGGCTTTTGAATGGTATAGTGTATAATGTTACAAAAGCTTTTTATTTTTGTATTTTTTTCACCTTTATTTCAATTACTGAAAATGATTAATAGTTACAGTTATCAGTAACAACACTGGATAGCAGCCATCTATTGAACTAGCAATGCAGATCATGAGTCCATAATATTTTGTTATCTAATGTAGTGATATATATTATATCAAATCTTTGGTGACATTCTGTAAAACAGTAGGCCCAGTGTTTTTCCCTATATTGCATGCAGTGCGCTGTGTGTGAGAGTGTTTGTGTATGCATCCAAGTGTGTGGGGGTGTGAACGGTCCTTCTAGCTGTCACTCTTGCATTGACAGAGTGCTTCAGAGAGTCCTGTGGCCCTACTCTCTACTCTGCAGTTGTTACTCCATATCAGACTCTCTTAACCGCAGCTCTTTCACAGTGATTACTCAATGAAAGCAACACAGGTGACCCCGCTGCCTCACTGTAGATGTCTCGTCCCACCCATGTATCCCACAATCCTGTGCTACATCTCCTCCCACACCCGACCAATCATCTCGCCCTCCTTCCTGCACTCCGAATCACGTTGGCTCTGCTGTCCTTGTTGGGATTCAGCAGAAACAGCCGAGACTAAAATAAAGAGGATGTACCTCCTTGGTTCCCAGTCCACAGGCCCTGTGCCAGAGGATGATTTATTGTCGTCCGATATGCAGGGCCACTGTCAGAACCCGACCCGCCGTAGCCTCTAACAACGCTCTAAATGCGAGACGGCACGCCTTTGGGGAATGGGAGTTTTGCCTGGGGCAGTGCTGCAGAGTTGCACTGGTGTGCGTAAAGGACGCTGAGAGAGGGGAAAAACCACAAGGTGACTTTCCTCATCCTGAAGTGAATAAGATTATGTGATGTTTTTTTTCCCTCCTGAATTTCATGTATGTAGATATATTTAGAGAATATGAAGCCATGTGTGTTGGATACAGTAGAGACTTTATACTTAGCATTATTATTAATACATTTGTAGTGTGCTGTTACTTTATGCTATGGAGACTTGGGGATTCACCCTTTTTGACTCGTCCTAGTAAGCTACCGTTCTGAATACTCTAGCATCTACATAATAATGGACTAAAAATCATTCAAACACCTTAGCAACTGCACAGCAATGCCATGGCAACCACATAAATACCTGAGTGTTCTGGAAGAGGCTGACATAGACAGGCAGCGTTAGTTAGTTAAAGGGGTCATCGGATGCTAAGTTCACTTTTTCATGTTGTTTGAACATTAATGTGTGTTGGCAGTGTATGTACAAATCTACCCTATAATGATAAAAATCCATGCAGCGGTTTTTAATTAATCTGTAAAAATAATATCCCATTTTTCAAATCGAGCCAGTCTCAGATGCCTGACGGTTTGCCGTCACACCCACAGAGGCCGCTCCCACAATAGTTGATTGACATGAGCTCTTACCTTAGACCAGCTGTCACAGTCCAGTAACTTTCCATGTTTTGATGCCAGAGCAGGGATGTAAGTTAGACAAGAATATCTCCGATTGAGCAATTGAGGTGTTGTGTTGCTGGATGTAATAATGAACATAGTGGTCGTCATTTACTACCGACATCTGAGCCGCTGAAGATGCAGTAGATTACGTTTGTTTGTGAATGGAATGCGCCTCCCGATCTACATATATCCGTCTATGTTCGCGCAAATCATTCATGATCCAGCTTCACTTACAGCAGAAGTGAGTATAAGCGTTTTTTTATGAATCTTTGCGATCGCTTTTCCTTATAACCTGGTAGTCAGGAAGTTTAGCGGCTAAACGCGCCTAAATGCGGCTAATGTAAACAAGACCGTCTTTTCACAGAAAGAAGAGAGGGGCGGGGTGAGCAGAGCTCATTTGCATTTAAAGGAACAACCCCTTAGAATGAGATGATTTTTGCTGAGCTGGTTTTGGCAAGGTAAAAAGGGTGTTGTTTTACAAAACCATTGAGAATTTTTAATCAAAGTATATTAGAGACTTTTCATTAAGACCCTAAATAATCATATCAACTTATGGAAAATGGGCATCCGATGACCCCTTTAAAGGGTTAGTTCACCCAAAAATGAAAATTCTGTCAGCATTTACTCGCCCTAGTGGCGTTCCAAACTCATTAGACCTTCATTCATCTCTGATTTTTTGATTTCTGTCCTTCAATTGATAGTCCATTCACCCAATACTTTAAAGCCTCAAAACATTTATAAGGAGGTTCTAATCATTCAGTTAGATGTTCTTCTGAAGAGACACAATCACACATGATTTAGTTTGTTTACCATATTTGATGGCCTCTATGTATGTACACTACCGTTCAAAAGTTTGAGGTCAGTAAGACGTGTAATAGTCTTTAAAGAAGTCTCTTATGCTCATCAAGGCTGCATTTATTTGATTAAAAATATAGAAAAATCAGTAATATTGCAAAATGTTTTTACAATATAAAATAATGTTTTTTATTTTAACATACTTTAAAATAGAATTTATTCCTATGATGAAAAGCTGAATTTTTATCAGCTGTTACTCCAGTCTTAAGTGTCAAATAATCCTTCAGAAATCATTCTAATATGCGGATTTATTATTAGAATGATCAGTGTTGGATAATATCAACAGCTGTGCTGCCAAATATTTTTTGGAACCTGTGATTTTTTTTTTTCAGGATTCTTTCATGAATAACAAGTTTAAAAAGTACAGTGTTTATTCAAAATATAAATATTTTATAACAATGTAAATTATTTATTATTAACTTTTAATAAACTTTTAATTATTAACTTAATACATCCTTGGTGAATAAAAGTATTAATTTCTTAAAAAAAAAAAAAAAGAAACAATAAAAATGTACTGACCCCAAACTTTTGAACGGTAGTGTATGTGTGTTGATCAAAATCTCTCATGTTTCACTTAAAATATCTTCATTTGAGTGTTAAAGAAGAAAAAAAGCCTTTTTGGTGAGGAATTGACAATTTTTGAGTGAACTATAATATCTTTAAGTCTGGTTTGAATCTAGTTGTGCATTGTGATTTGCTTTGAACTCATTTTCTTTTGGCTAAAAACTGTACAAGGAGATGTGAATTCGCAAATATTTTCTTCGAAAATCTTAGTAGCACTTTACAATAGAGTTTTATCAGTTCAAATAAATGTATTAATTATAGCTAGGTTAATTTCTAAATGTATTCTACACTTTCTACAGAATTAACTGGTGTGTATTATTTTTGAATAAACATTAACTAAGATTAATATGGTAGCATGTTTCCACCACTGATTAAAATTTTTTTAAAAAGGTAATTGCGGCTTTTTTTCATAAATCTGACTTTTCTCACAATTTCAAGTTTACATTTTGCAATTCTGGCATTATTTTCTCAGAATTGTGAGGTATGAATTAACAGTTGCCGGTTGTAAAGTCAGAATTGCATGATATAAACTTGCAATTCCAAGAATATATCAGCCTTTTTCACCCTATTAATCGCAATTTCGAGTTTATATCACATGATTCTGAGAAAAACAGTCAGAATTAGAGTTTTTATCTTGCAATTCTGACTTTATTTCTCACAATTATGATATTTTACTTTATAACTCACAAATGCAAGTTCATAACTCACAGTTCTGAGTTTGTATCTTACAATTCTGAGAAAAAAGTCAGAATTTGCAAGTTTGTATCTTACAATTCTGAGAAAAAAGTCAGAATTCAGAGTTTGTATCACCCAATTCTGAGAAAAAATTATAATTGGCAAGTTTATGTCTCACAATTCTGAGAAAAAAGTCAGAATTGCAAGTTTGTATCATACAATTCAAAGAAAAAAAATCTGAATTCTGAGTTTATATCTCACAATTCTGAGAAAAAAGTCAAATTCAGAGTTTGTATCTCACAATTCTGAGAAAAAAGTCAGAATTCAGAGTTTGTATCACACAATTCTGAGAAAAAAATTATAATAAATGGCAAGTTTATGTCTCACAATTCTGAGAAAAAAGTCAGAATTGCAAGTTTGTATCGCACAATTCTAAGAAAAAAAAAATCTGAATTCTGAGTTTGTATCTCACAATTCTGAGAAAAAAAGCCAGAATTCAGAGTTTGTATCGCCCAATTCTGAGAAAAAAATTAAATGGCAAGTTTATATCTTTCAATTCTGAGAAAAAAAGTCAGAATTGTGAGTTTATATCTCACAATTCTCAAAAAAAGGCCATATTTCAGAGTTTGTATCAATTCTAAGAATTTTTTTTAATTAAATGGCAAGTTTATATCAATTCTGACTTTATAACTCGCCATTGTGAGTTTGTCACAATTCTGAGATAAAAAAAAGTCAGAATTGTGAGTTTATATCCCACAATTCTAAGAAAAGGTGAGAATTGTGAGTTTAAATCTCACAATTCTGAAAAAAAAAGTTAGAATTGTAAGAATTGTGAGAATTCTCACTTTTTTTTCACAGAATTGTGAGATATAAATAAAATTCAGACTTTGTATCACGCAATTCTGAGAAAAAAGTCAGAATTCCAAGCTTATATCTCGCAATTCTGACCAAAAAAGTCCGATTTGTTAGATAAAACTCGCAATTACCTGTTTTATTTTTTATTCAGTGGTGGAAACGGGCTTCCGTAGATTAAAAAATGCTATTTTAAAAAAAGCTCATAATACCTAATGCATTATTCATGGTTGCATTTTGCATATGTTAACATATAGAACCTTATTATAAAGTGTTATCAAGGCCAGAGTTACCATATGGGAATTTGGGCATACGTCCAAGGGCCCAGTGTAGGGCCGTGTAAAGGTTTCCATGGTCAAAGGTGTCAGAACAAGACTGCAAAAAGGTGATGAGTCCGAAAAATCAACCTCTACCTACCCAAGGTGCATGGTTGGACGGAAAGGCCTTCGGACCACTGTGTCTACGATTACAGCAATACCTTAACCCAGCCCTGAATCCTACTGGTAATAATTTGTGAGAATGTGAATGTACAGCTATGCAGTTGTAGCCACCAAAGCCCCCCAACTCTTCCGAGCTCCTCATGTTCCCTGTCTGCCCACCTTAATGTGCAATGGCTACCTCTCTTCAATGCAATATTAACATGTGCTGCAATATAAGCAGGCCACAAGCCTGCTTTTGCTCGCAGCGTCTTGCCCATGTGCATGCCGCAATAGAGATGTGCCTTCAGGCTAGATTAGTCACAAGTCAGTCCTTCAGCCTGTGCCCAGACTTTAATTAGACTCTCTTCTCTTCTTCCTCTGCTGCACTGAGGATAGCATCCCTCCATCCTTTTGTTTTCTCCATCCTCTGTCCTGAATTTCAATAACTTACCAGGGCCTCATTTGTTTTGTACAAATAATTTTTTTCTTTTTTTCAATCACTCTTCGAGATGGGTCTCTTGGAAGCCTAGCTCATTTACGCCAAGACAACCTGGGCGCTCCTGTCAAGCTTTACCATTCATGAGATTGTTTTCTCTTCGCAAAAATGTTGATGTGTCCTATTACGAGCAGTCAGTCACATTGGTCGCCTGCGGGGCGAGACAAGCCATGCAGCGAGATGTCTAGACGTAGTCTAGTGGATTAAGGCTATTTCATTCCTCACATTAGGAGGTCTGAATCAGTGCAGCCACAAAGCCACAGGTCATGACGCTTCACGTGACAAAGCGGCCCATAGCCACGTTGAATTTTCATTTGAAAATCTCATGAGACAGTGTTGTCATGAAACTTCAAGATCACTAACCCAAAAAGGCAAACGACAAGGGCAGGGTTTGGTAATAGGAAAAGGAAATTCTATTATTCCATACGAGAGAGTAGCTAATAACTTTGCATTCAAGTGGGCCCCTGCGTCAGATCTGCGTCGCACACAAAAACAGCGCAGCTCATTAAGAGGAAAGTAGCAGAAGACTAGGCTATATTGTGGCAGGGCGTTCAGCTGCAGAGAAAAAAGATGGGAATTTTATGTGGGACATGCCAAGAATAAAAATGCACTCTTGTGAAAAGCTTTTTCACCATCCAGACTTAAAAGGATGTGTTTCATTACCAGCCAACGTGGCCAATATGAGTCCCAGTCATCTACCTCTAGAGCGCCATCTTAATGAAAACTCTTGCACCACCCATTTCCCAAAGCTGCTATTAACACGAGTTTAAAGGTTTGAAGAAATGGATGCAGTGCAACTCTACAAAGTCTAATTACGCACCAATTTTTATAACCTAGACCGTTTTTGTAAAAAACAGATTGTCCAGTTCACATATTAAAGCCAGTGTTTACATATCAGTGCCTCTTCTGTATTTACCATTGGTTATTTACCAGAAAAAGGTTATTTGAAGCAAACGGAACAACAGGTCTTTTCATATATATTGACACACATCCAAGTGTAAAACATTACTGAAAGAGGAAAAAATAAAGCAAGGACTATCTGTTCTGTCCATCCATTCAAGATTGGATTTTAAGATGTGCGTGTAACATAAATAAATGAAACAAGAACAAAAAATCGTGGCCGTAGTTCTCAAAAATGAGAATTTGAGTACAATAAATAATGACTCTGATGTTTCACCAGCCAATGTCAATGATCAATGTCAAAAATAAGTTAAAAATGCATAATACATAGGTAAGCATTTATAAATTTTCAGTTTACACTCAGTTCCAACTATTTTTGGCAAGAAACACTGACTAGCAATATGAGATTTGTAGTGTTTTGGCAGACAATATATATGTTTTTTAGGGATGCACAATATTGGATTTTTGCAGATATTTTTCAACTCACTTTGGCTGATAGCTGATGCCGATATCAATATATTTCCCTTTGTTTCTAAACAACACCAAGTCTCTTCTGTGCAGAAATTATAAGCACATTATTTTTATTTTGGTTGGTTTTTAACTATTTAGAATTAAATAAACAATGATGAACCACACTGCTGATGTGATCTAATTTCTAGTACAGCCTGAGCACGAGTTATTCCTCTTATCGGCAAGACATATCGGCATAATTGTTTATATCTGGCTGATGCCGAAATTTACATTTAGAGCCATTATCAGCCAATTCCAATATCGGTCCGATAATATTGTGCATCCCTAGTTTTTCTTTTTTAATTTAAAGCTGAACTGTGTGATTTCTGCACTGTTAGTGTCACCAAACAGAACTGCTAAAATATTTTTTAAACCAGGTTTTCTGAGCATTTTCCCTCTTTAATTTTTCAGAAAAACTGATAGTCCCACCCCCAAATACACACTATTGGTTGAACCGATGTTCCGGCCAATCAGAATTCTCCAATAAACGATTTTATATTTTTTTGTTTTGTGTTTTGTTTTGTTTTTTAAAGGGAACCCTTGGTATTAAGACATGTGTAGCTTAATATAACGTGAATGATGTCTCTTACAGAAATACGTAGTAGAAAACCCATGAAACATTTATGTTATTTAGAAAAATCCACATTGTTTTATACATAATTTGGACTATGGGGGGTGCCAATGTTTCAGTGAAGTCAAATCTACTGGTAATCTATTGGCACTACCTGCTGTATTTTTACCTCAACACAACTTAGTGAAAACTAGTATTGATACGAGACCACAGCTACTAAAAAAGCTTACAGGTGGTGATGGATATAAGCGTAGGCTTAAGTCAAATGCCGTACCATAGATTTTCCCAACAGTGTGTCTAAAAGTCCCCTGGTTTTGAGTGAAATCTGCTCTGAGAAACTCCTTCAGTTGTAACGGCGTCATGACAAGCATCAGCATGTTTACATCCTGCCAGGATGGCATCTAGCGTTTCTTGTCTCTGCCATTTGTAAGCTTTTTCAGTAGCTGTGGTCTTCTAAAAGCCTCAAAGGCCTCATCAGGGCTAAAGTGGAGAGAACAAAAACACGGGTCTTTAGAAAGCTTTATTTGACCATAGGCATCTTCCCATTATTTTTTTTCCACTTCTTATAGCTAGGAAAGCAGTGAAGACTTACATCGCTTCTCTTGCCACAATGCCATAATGTGCATTAATTTAATGGATTCATTTTCCAAGTTGTGTTGCGGTAAAAATAGCAACAGGTAGCGCCAGTAGCTCACTGAGTGCAACCATTTCACATCATTGAAATAATGGAGCCCCCCATAGTCCAAAAATATGTATAAAACAATAAGGATTTTTTAAATAATGTAAGTCTTTCATGGGTTTTCTATTACATATTTCAGTAAGAAACATAGTTTATGTTATATTAAACCATTAACAGTGTTGGGGAGTGTTACTTTTAAAAGTAATGCATTACAATTTTGCGTTACTCCCTAAAAAAGTAACTAATTACGTTACCTAGTTACTTTTTTATAGAAAGTAATGAGTTATGTTACTTTTGCGTTATTGTTTAAATCTGGGCAGGGAATGCTTGTTTGTTTTACTATAAAAAGTTATATTTTTGGCAAATGTAAACGCGCTTTCACACCAAAAGCCTCAGGCTGAAGAAAAAGTAAATTTACATCTGTACAGTAGAATGCAGAAGATGAAAGTTCAACACTCTTCAGCAATAAAAAAAGCACAAGAACAAATGTTAGTTCATCTTGAGTAATTTTTGCTTATTAATATAGTTTATAGTACTTTACTAGTTACTTGAAAAAAGTAATCTGACTACGTAACTCACGTTACTTGTAATGCGTTACCCCCAACACTGGCCATTAATAGTCTTAATGGGTTCCCTTTAAGTCTTTACATTTTAAATCAGTCTGTTTACAATTTATTGTCTCTGTGTAACAAGAAAAAGAAAACAATAGGGCAGGGACTTCTGTCCTTCAGTTGTTATTGAAGGGCAGATTTAAATGCGAGCATGCAGTCAATTGTAAGAAAGCAGCATGTTTTAAGTAGAAAGAATGATTAGAGAAGTCTGTCATACACCAGAAGACAGGATAACTTTCACCAGAAGATTGAGTTACAGGTCAAAAATAGGTCAAAAAAGATGTATGGATGTATGAATCGTTCACAATAAGATCCGTAACATGCTTTTGGAAAATGGACTGAATTTCCATTTCATGTAAGCTTGGGATAGGAGAAAGTATATCAAGAGATGAGAAAAATGGCACACTGCAGCTTTAAGGAAACGCATGGCAGAGTTTGAACTATTAGACTCTAAATTTAGATTATTTGATACGTTAGAGGGATTTTAAGCTCTTTTCATTTTGTCAAATTACCCAATGCTTAAAAAAATCCCCTGAGAGAACAATGGCACTTGTCTCTTTAAACCTATCTCTGTCCTCCGACTGACTGTGAAGGTCATGTTCGGTGACTCCCATTAGCCCACAGTGTGTGTGGGTAAACAGATAGGTGAGCCCATGCGTTAGAGCAGCACTGCCAAAGGTCACGATCGCTGGCCCTCGCTCAGCGCTCCCTGCCTACCCTCCGCACACCGATCAGGAAGGCATGTTTACCTTTAATTAGTGTTATCGGTTATATGCAGAGCAGCCTGTCTCTTATCAGATAGACTCTGCACTGGCAGAACAAAAGCCTGTGGTTAAATTTGCCTCAAGGGTTTACAGGCTCTCTTATTCAAAATTAGGTTCCTTAATAGTCATTGTCTCCTCTGCTTTACCTCGCCTTTGCTCCTCCGGAAAGTAGGGCAGGCGTTTTCAAAGCGCTCATGCAAATGAAAAGAGGGCTATTCCAATTTGGAGGGAGAGAACGTAAACACATCGCCACAAAACAAGGTTGTCTGCCTCCGTTCGGAGCAGAGATGCTAAAGTTGAGTCGCTGTGGGCTTCTGGTTGTCTTTTTAGTATGATTTTTAGCTATAGTCTCAAGATGCAGAGTTGAATAGTGGTCATAAGCTCTCCAGGAAGGTAAACGCTGACAGGTAATGAATCTTTCCCGGCTGGTTTATTTTTCCTCTGGGTGGCTTTGAAGCAGCCATCATTCTGTGTCACGAACGTTAACCTCTCGCTGTCTCGAGCCCAGCAAGCATTCCTTAAACAGCCATTTTGAACCTTCAAAACAATCGCATCTCCATTATGATGTGCTTTTGAAGCTTACAGTCTAAGTGTAGGTTTTCATGAGACATGCTGGTTGGTATTACATTTTGATTGCTTGTTTGCAATCTGTAGAAACTAAGTGTATTCAGACGTTTTTTAATACAAGAATTGATGATTTAAGAAAGACAAGAAACAGGAATGTTGAGGGACAGAAACAAGATGGAGTCTTCAGACTTCATTTCTGACTTATTGGCAAGATATTCAAACATAACACTATCAGAAATTCATTCCCTTAAAGTCCTTTAAAGGCAGGTCAGTTGGCTCAGCGGCCATTTTAGCATCTATTTTAGGCTAGAAGTGCATCTTAAAGTCCCTTAATGGGGAAAAGTCTAAAAGCTCCAAAACTGTCAAGACATTTAGTTTCAATCGCATGTTTCAAATCAACAACATCTGGCAGCAGTGATATTATTAGATTCTTCAGCTCAAATCATGCTACAAAATGTATTTTAGGCTTTTCAATTTAATGTACATGCTTCCTAGATTAAAAAATAATCTGAAAATACCTCTTTTAAAAAAGCAATAGATTATTTTTAACTGAAGCGTAGCTTACATAGACTTTTAAAGGGATAGTTCACCTAAAAATGAAAATGTCATACAAAACCTGTAAGACCTTCGTTCATCTTTGGAACAAAAATTAATATTGTTGATTAAATCTGAGAGCTTTCTGACCCTGCATAGATAGCGATGCAACTACCACATTCAAGGCCCAAAAGAGTAGTAAGGACATTGTGACATCTGTGGTTCAACTCTACTTTTATGATGTTTACAGATTTGGGACGACATGAGGGTGAGTAATTAATGACAGAATTTTCATTTTCAGGTGAACTATCCCTTTGAAATGTAAAATCTCCGAAACCGTTGACATTTTGTTTTAAATCAGCATTAACATCTGCCAGTATTGATATCATACAGTATGTGACCCTAGGACCACAAAACCAGTCATAAGTAGCATATACCAAAAATCATTAGGATATTAAGCAAAGATCATGTTCCATGAAGATAATTTGTAAATTTCCTATTGTAAATGTATCAAAGCTTAATTTTTGATTAATAATATGCATAAGATAATAATATTAATAATATGCTAAGAACTTAATTTAGACAAATTTAAAGGCGATTTTCTCAATACTTTGATTTTTTTTGCATCCTCAAATTTCGGATTTTCAAATAGTTGTATCTTGACCATACATCAATGGAAAGCTTATTCATTCAGCTTTCAGATGATGTATAAATCTCAATTTTAAAAAATGGACCCTTTTGACTGGTTTTGTAGTCCAGGGTCACATATAGGACATTCCATAATTGTGGGTACATCTCATGTCCATGAAGTATATTTTTAGTTTTTTTTTTCATCAGTATAAAGCCCCCAATGCTTAATTTTCTAGTACACAATTATATTATTCCCAGTCACACTGACAGCTGTCTGATTTGGTAAATTTGCTCATTCTACTCTGCATTTAAGCATAAAAATTTCCTCAAATATAAATTAATTTCATAGTTTTGCCTTCAGTTAGATTAAGTAATCAAGATATTTGGGTGTGTGCTTTAAAAATAATTTGTGTTTATTGTGATATAACTTGTTTTATGTGTGTCCGAAAACCATTGTCAACTAAGTTACTCACTAGAAACCCCCCTCAAAAAGGAATGGTTTGTCCCATTCTTGCATAATTTGCACAGTATGATGATATTTTCTCTAGAAGCACATGGATGAAACACTAAAAGTTATGTTTTCTCTCTTTCCCCTAATATTGGTTAAAGGAGAAGTCCACTTCCAAAACAAAGATTCACATATAATGTACTCACCCCCTTGTCATCCAAGATGTTCTTGTCTTTCTTTCTTTAGTCGTAAAGAAATTTACGTTTTAATGTTTTTGAGGAAAACATTTAAGCATTTTTCTCCATATAATGGACTGATATGGTGCCCCGATTTTGAACTTCCAAAATGCAGTTTAAATGCAGCTTCAAATGATCCCATTCTAGCTCAAAACTCTGTATTCTGGTTCAAGACAGTTAGGGTATGTCAAAAAACTCCAATCGTATTTCCCTCAACTTCAAAAATCATTTCAAAATCATCCTACATCACTGCAGAAGTACCGACCCAGTCTTTGCAAAGTGAACTTGCAAAGAAGATCAAACACCCTTAACAAAAAAGATAAAACTGTGATATAGGATGATTTTGAAGTTGAGGGAGAACATGAGATGGAAGTTTTTGGACATACCCTAACTGTCATGAACCGGAAAAAAACAGTCTAGGCAAAGTAAGACAAGACGAGCATTTGACATTAAAAAGTATATAAATTGTATTATTTTTCATGAAAATAACCGATCGTTACGCTAGATAAGACCCTTCTTTCTCTGCTGAAATTGCTTACAACTGCATTTAGGATCATTTACGACTTAAGCAAGAAAGACATGAACATCTTGAGTGACAAGGGGGTGAGTACATTATATGTGAATCTTTGTTTTGGAAGTGGACTCCTTTAAACTAGGAAACCTGTGTCAACAAGACAATTTAACTAAAACTTATGTTTTGTTTATGAAAATATATTTCTAAACATACCATATGCTCAGTAGTTCAAGGCTTCCATGTTAAGCATAGGCCCAAAACACTAAAAATGTCAACTAAGTTACCTGTCAACTGTGTTACCCAGTAAAGGTAACATGGTGGACAGTAGCAAACATAGATGGAGTTTTATGCACATATTCCTACAGATCACCTTTATTTATAGCACTTTATACAATAAAGATTGTTTCTAAGCAGCTATGTAAGGTCATGACTGGGTTTTTGGGAAAAGGGAACTTTTTTCGTAACATTGTTAAATTTTAAATGTACCCCTAAAATAGAATGACCCATATGTTCAGCTGAAATCGATCACAAAATGTATTTTAGAGTGGTCAAGCTAATGCACATGTTTTCTAGATTCAAAAATGAACAGAAAATGCCTCTATCATAAAAGTGATTGGCCTTTTTTAACTAAAAGCAAAGGTTTCCATTCCTGTAGTCGCCATATTGAGGGGTTATAATTTCTCCAATTCTAAAACATCTCAGCGATACTGCAATGCTCTGCACTCTCTCCATTTTCCCATCTCTCCTGACTATCTGCAGTATCTGTGCTACAGTAACTAAGCAGCGAGCAGATGTCTGCGTCTGGGCCGCACTGTCTCTTCTGGCAGCTCTACAGCCACGATAAATCATGTCCTGCTGGGCTGTAATGGTACAAAAGGTGTTGAGCATCCCCATGTTGTACGGCACTCATGCTACAAGATTCTTTATAATAAGGTTTAGAAAAAATGATTAAGTGATGAGAAGGAGAGTGTAGCTGGTCTTGGTGAGGTTTGGGCCAGCATGAGGTGATAGTGCGAGAAACTCTTTCTGCTGGTGTCTAGCAAAGCCTTTAAAATCCAGGAGCTTTCACTTGTAACCTCTCATTTAGTCGACATGCAATGACAGGACGGCCACTGTAGACAGAGCTAGGGGTGGGGTCACAGGAGAATTGGCCCTTTTCTGGAAGATTATAGGTTTTTTGGAAGCCAAACACTCTAAAGCAGAACAAAACTGTTCTGTCCAACTTCACCCTTATTGGCAGTTCCTGTTCTCTGTTTTTTGGCACCCCTTGATGAAGGCCTTTTTGGGCTGATACACGTTGGTTAGCCTGGTTAGCCCTGAAAATAAAGGCTTTTAAAAACCAAAATCTATGCGAGTGCCAGGACGTGAATTTTTTTGTTTCTCTCATGAAGAAGGATCCACTTATAATTGATTGTATATTTAAAACTTATCCCATTTACTAGTGGGAAGTTATGTGACCAATTTGAATTCCTGTCAGGCCATTTAGATGGCAGATACCACATGTTTCTAGTTGTTCAGCTAAATTAAGCTTTTTAAATCTAAAATTTTGATTTTGATTTTGAAGAGCATTTACTGTAGAAAAAGACTTTAGTCAGGGTGGCAGCATATTTAATTTTTGACAGGACTGCAAACGAGGTTGTGAGGGATGGAAATACAGTCTATTCAGTGGATTGTACAGTTGTTTAACAACATTTCTATAGAAAGCCAGTAAAACCTTTTCAATAATTTGCAGTAGACAAAAATTCCAAAAATAGTTTTTAAAGGTATGAGTTGGGGCAAATTACATGATCTAAGACTGTTATATAGTGCAAGCCATTGTAAAGACTGTAAGTCTATGCTCATCTATGTTCATCTGTGTTAAATTCAATACGGTGTTTAACCTGATTAAGGTCAGTACAGTTTTTGTTTGTTTGTTTTTTTTTATCATTGATGTTACAAAATCTCATATAATCTGTATATACACTACCAGTCAAAAGTTTTTGAACAGTAAGATTTTTAATGTTTTAAGGAATTTACTTCTGCTCAACAAGCCTGCATTTATTTGATCCAAAATACAGAAAAAGCAGTAATATTGTGAAATATGTTTACTATTTAAAATAACTGCTTTTTATTTGAATATATTTTAAAATGTAATATATTCCTGCAGCATCATTACTCCAGTCTTCAGTGTCACACGATCCATCAGAAATCATTCAAACATTTGCTGCTGAAGAAATGTTTTTTTGTTATTATTATCAATATTTAAAACAGTTGAGTACATTTTTTTCAGAATTCTTTGATGAATAGAAAGATCCAAAGATCAGCAGAATGATAGTATAAGGGTTTTTTTTTATGAATCTTTGCGGAAAATGGGCATCCGATGACCCCTTTAATAATATACTGAATGATTCATCATTGTCTTGTGGATTCTGAAGTCCCATAGTGGACTTCAATGGGGATCAACGGATTGAAGGGTCAAATTGCAGCTTCAAAGGGCTCTACACGATCACAGCCAATGAATAAAGGGCTTATTTAGTAAAAAAAGGTCATTTTCTAAAAACAATTTTAAAATTTAGGTCACACATGGTTAGTTCTTTGTCTGTGTACTTCGGTTCAAAAAAAAAGGTAGGGTAGGGCAAAAATCATCTCATTTTCTCCTCTAACTTCAAAATCGTAAAGGGTGTTTGACTTTCTTTGCACGTTCATTTTATAAACTCTGGGGCGTTACTTCTGCCTACGTCACGTGTGACCTTTCCAATGTGACTACGTATTGTGTGAAGTCAAGCTAGTGCAAAACAAGCATTTGTGGTTAAAAAGCACTGTATATCAATTTTTTTAATTTAAAAAATGACATTTAAAATGATCGTTTTGCTAGATAAGACCCTTGTTTCTTTGGGTGGGATCATGTAGAGCCCTTTGAAGCTGCACTGAAACTGCAAATTAGGCCTTCAACCCATTGATCCCCATATGGAGAAAAATCCTGGAATATTTTCTTCAGAAACCTTAATTACTTTTCGACTGAAGAAAGCAAGACATAAACATCTTGGATGACACAGGGGTGAGTAAATTATCAGGAAATTTTAATTCTAGAGTGAACTAATCCTTTAACAATTTTTGTTCTATCTAGTAGATTAATTTTAGGTTAATTAACACTCTATGTGGAACTAAATTAAAATATTTAGACCTCGGGTAGACTTTTGGGGCTTTGTAGAAGATATAGTTTTCCTCTCGAGTTGCTTAAAAAAAGAAGGAAAGTATGTTGCCTAAATCCACATTTCTAGAACATGGAATCACATTGACACAAATTATTATGTTTGACCCTTCCTGCGTATTTGAGCCCCTCTGAGTTTCCCCTCTTATAAAAAAAATCCTCAAATCGCCACTGGCATCCATTTGCTCACCTTGTATGGAGGACATCATCCATTTTAAAGCAGCACTGGGGTTACCCACAGGGCATGGGGCCAGGGAGAGAGTGAAGTGGGATGACTGTATCCTCTCCTTCAACTTCTGCCCTCATCAGCTTCCATCCCATAATGCTCCAGCTCCTTCCTAGACACTATAAACTCCCCCAGCTCAACCAGAAGCTGTAGTGGATGTGGCAGCTCAATGCCTGTGTGGTCAGACGGGGTCAGTAGGAGCAATGGGATGATGTGCTGATGTGCTTGAGAGGCCATATGAGGGAGGGGCTTTATTACAGTGCAAGGGCAAATTAGAGTGCAGCCCAACAGTTTGACTGTTGTGGTGTGTGGGGGGGAGATCATATTTACCATAAGGGTTACATGTGCTTTGTTTATGGCTTACCTGAACTGTAATTAATTTGCCCAGTATGTATTAGTTCGAACAAGCATTTTTTTGAATGCTTGGAGCAACAAATATGATAATCTTCTAGCATTTTGTAAGCTAGCGATATACAGGTCAAAAGTTTACATACATATTGCAGAATCTGCAAAATGTTAATTATTTCACCAACATAAGAGGGATCATATACAATGTATGTTATTTTTATTTAGTACTGACCGAATATGATATTTTACAGAAAAAATGTTTACATATATCCCACAAGAGGAAATAATAGAATTTATAAAAATGACCCTGTTCAAAAGTTTACATACACTTGATTCTTAATACTGTGTTGGTACCTGAATGATCCACAGCTGTGTTTTTTTGTCCAGTGATAGTTGTTCATGAGTCCCTTATTTGTTCTGAACTGCCTGCTGTTTTTTTTGTTTTGTTTTGGGTTTTTTTTCAGCATTTTTGTGCATTTGAACCCTTTCCAACTGTATGATTTTGAGATCCATCTTTTCACACTGAGGACAACTGACTCATATGCAACTATTGCAGAAGGTTCAAACGCTCACTGACATTTTAGAAGGAAACGTGATGCATTAAGGGGGTGAAAACTTTTTGAATTTGAAGATCAGGGTAAATTTAACTTTTGTCTTCTGGGTTACAACTATCTTCAGTAGCTTCTGAAGGGCAGTGCTAAATGAAAGAAAAAATGATATTCAGGCAAAATGAGAAAAAATCTTCACTGTGTTCAAAAGTTTTCACCCCCCGCTCTTAATGCATTGTTTTTCCCTCTGGAGCATCAGTGAGTGTTTGAACCTTCTGTAATAGTTGCATATGACTCCCTCAGTTGTCCTCGGTGTGAAAAGATGAATCTCAAAATTATACAGTCATTGTTGGAAAGGGTTCAAATAAACAAAAATGCTAAAAAAACAAAGAATTTGTGGTACCCGAAGGATTTTTTTCTGAGGAACAGCAGGCAACTGTTCAGGACAAACAAGGGACTCATGAACAACACTAAACAAAAAAACACAGCTGTGGATCATTCAGGTAACAACACAGAACTTGGTGCTCAAGAAACATTATTAAAGATTATTATGAATGTTGAAAACATTTTGCTTCAAATTTTTATTTTTATGTAAACCATGATACTTTTTTCAGAATTCTTTTATGAAAAGAACAGGATTTTATTTGAAACAGAATTTTTTGAAAACACTGCAGATGTCCTTACTGTCACTTTTGATCATAGTAATGCATCCCTTTTGAATATAAGATAAAAGTATTGCATTTCTTTCAAAAGCAAAGTCTCACCGACCCAACTTTTGAACGGTATTATGTGTGTATATAATTTTTGACACTATTTTTATCAGATTTTTTTAAAAATCTTTTCCAGACACCCCCTGGGGGCAGCAAAGAAAGTGCTATGGGGTCTGCAGAAAAGTTCTGAGAAAAGTAATATAAAACCCCAACATTAATTCACCCCCTTATTTTGATTCTGAAGGAATAATTTACTAAAAAATGGTGCATATTTTATCACACAGGTCAGTTCTGTAGGATCCAGTGTGCATCTGATTAAACTGGATTGCACATCCTTTGTGATTGAAATGCAGGTTTCATGACTCAACCGTTCAGTTGATTCACCCTTGAGCATGTATCTTTCATTGTCCTTGTTTGCCTAGGCATTTTATTCGCATTATCTTCTGCCCTTTAGAAAAAATTGCTCTGTCAGTATTGTTTTATTCTGTTTTTCCAGATGTTTGACATCTGGGATATAAAGCCAGGTGTTATGCACTTTAGCCAGCAGGGACAGCCTGCTGACAGGTGATTCTGTCCTCCCTCAGTAGCAGCATGCTCTAGAGAGATTAGTCACCCACAATGCCCTTCACTCATATGCATCATCAGTATTGCATCAAACACAGAGGCTCTGAAACATAAATCACTGTCATTTCTCTTTCTAGTCATGAATGATTACTTACGTTAGCCTGTTGCTAGCCGTCTGTTATGCTCATGAGATCAGGAGGCCATTGTGCACTTAGGAGGCCGATGGACCCCTTACTTGGGACCACAGATTGAAACAAAGGATCCATTTTTCAGCTCTCGACTCTGTCCTTCAGTATCTCTGTTTCTTTCAAGAGAGTCCTCGAGCTGCATTGTACAGCTGAGTTTAACAAACAACACTGTCTCTAATTCCTGCTGAGGACAGAGGCTTTTGGGCTAAAGTTTTTTGGAGAACACTTCAGTACCTGCCAAAGTGTAACTCAACAAGTTTTTTGTGTGAATAGAGATGTTCTTTGACCAAATACCTCACAAGAAGTGAAATGTGCAGGATCAGCAGAATGGAAAAGTGAGCAGCATTAAGATGAGGCAAAAGTATGAACATTATCTGTTGGTAATATCCCGACGACTGTACAAGAAGATGAGAACGTCTATTGAATTTTCTAAGTATGTGAACTTCAATAAGACAAAGCCATTTCAAAACAATATAACATTGAGGGGGAATGCACCGAGAATGAATTGCTTTGTTTATCTTCATGCGCTGCTTTGAACCCGATTCGGTTGAGTATTTGAAATGGTGATCGATTCATGAATAATTTGTGAGTGGGATTTGTGTAACCGGACTTTCATGTTTTTGGATCGTGTCTCAGTCATTATGCTGTAGAGTTTCAGTCTATCCGTGCAAGAGTAAAATGCATAATTTCTTATCAATTGGCTACTTCAGTCCGCGTAAGCCATGTCCTTGTCCTGATCAAGTCAACCGTATTTTTATCAGCGTTCTGCTGTTATCCATACCCTGGGAATCATTTTGTTCCCAGTATCGTTCATACTAGATAGGACTATCTCAAACCAAATGAAAAATAGAGCGAAATGGAGAGTGAGGAGACTGATGAAGTGTTTCATAACGTGGTTCCATCCGAGCAACTGAAGCATTAAACTCTGTGTTAAAAAACTTCTTCATTCCTGTCATTCTTGTACCTGGATTTACTTAAACAAAATGGATTGTGATGGTACAATGAATTTGTAACAGCAGAGTGTGTTTGAACTGAAGTGACATTTAAATTGAATTATTTTTTGGGGGTGGAATTTCAGTTATTCATCATAGCTGTTGAAGTACCCACAGCGGAATTGGATACTAGGGTGAATTTTAACTAGCTTAAAGGAATGGTTCACCCAAAAATGAAAATTCTCATTAATTATCATTATAGTCATTATAGTCATTAATTACTCACGTTCATGTCGTTCCAAACCTGTAAGACCTTTGTTCATCTTTAGAACACAACTTATGAAATTTCTGATGAAGTCTTAGAACTTTCTGACCGTGCATAGACAGCAACACAACTGACATGTTTAAGGTCCCGAAAGGTAGTAAGGACATCATTAAAATTGTGTATGTGGCATCAGTTGTTTTATAAAGTTATGAGAATACTTTTTGTGCACAAAGAAAAAAAAATAACAACTTTATTCAACAGTTTCTTCTCTTCTTTGTCAGTCATCGAGTCAACTTCATGAGAGTACCGCGACACATGCATGTGCATTTTATTAGGGCTTTATGATTTCCGGAATCACGGAATCCAGTCGTAAAAATGGAATTTACCGTATAGCGCGGAATGTCACGGAATTTGCCAAATTTTAGATGAATAATTTAAAAGTAGGACAGTACATTTCAATCAAAAACGTGATATGGACAAGTGTTTGTAAATATTAAGCTGCAAAAATACTTTTATTAAATATGAATACTGCATGCTCTGCGTGTACACATGGATATCATTTCTAGAACTGCTCTAAGAGTCACTTCATGAGCATGTTACCGTTTCTTTTGGGAAAAACTATCATCCTATCAAATTAAAACTAGGGCTGTCAAACGATTAATCGCGATTAATCACATACAAAATAAAATTGTTTGGGTTTGCCTAATATATGTGTGTAATTATTATGTATATAATAAAAACATACTCATGTATATAGTTAAGAAATATTTACAATATTTATATGTATTTATTATAATTTCTCTTAAAGGGATGCAAAGTTCACTTTTTCATGTTGTTTGAACATTAATGTGTTGGCAGTGTATGTACAAATCTACCCTATAATGACAAAAATCCATGCAGTGGTTTTTAATTAATCTGTAAAAATAATATCCCCTTTTTCAAATCGAGCCATTCTCAGATCACACCGACAGAAGCCGCTCCCATGATAATTGATTGACATGAGTGTCTTACCTCAGATCAGCTGTAACAGTCGACCTCCAAGTTAGACAAGAATATCTCTGAATGAGCGATTGAGGTGTTCTGTTGCTGGATGTAATAATGAACATAGTGGTCATCATTTAGTCCCGACATCTGAGCCGCTGAAGATGCAGTGGATTGTTTGTGAAGGGAATGCACCTCCCGATCTACATATATCCGTCTATGTTCACACAAATCATTCGTTATCTAGCTTCACCTACAGCAGAAGTGAGTATAAGGGTTTTTTATGAATCTCTGCAATCACCTTTCCTAATAACGTGCTAGTTAGCAAGTTTAGCGGCTAAACGCAGCTAAATATGGCTAAAGTAAACAGGCTCGTCACTCCACAGAGAGAAGAGAGGGACGGGGCGAGCAGAGCTCATTAACATTTAAAGCAGCCTCGAACAGAACAGGATGATTTTTGCGGAGCTGATTTTGGCAAGGTAAAAAGGGTGTTGTTTTACACAACCATTGAGAATATTTAACCAAAGTATATTATAGACTTTTCATTAAGACCCTAAAGAATCATATCAACTTGTGGAAAATGTGCATCCGTTGACCCCTTTAAATACATACATTAATTTGTGTGTATTATATACACATAATAATAACACACAGTAAACACACAAATATTAGGCAAACTCAAACTTTTATTTTGTATGCACTTAATCACGATTAATCACGATTAATTATTTGACAGCACTATTTAAAACAGAAACTTAAAGGTCTTCACAGAAATCCGTCAAAATAAAAGTTTGTTTTAACTTTAAGAAACTATGACAGAAATATAGTACTTGATTTCATAATAGTACTATAACTAATACTAATAAAATTATTATTATTTAAAAAAAAAAAGGAATATTTATCAGGATTTATTTACCCAAAAAAAATGTAAATACACAACACAATATTTTTCACAACACAATTCATTTTTTAACAAAATCAGTTAATTAGAAATGCTTTTGATTAATAAAACATATATATATATATGAAAATTAAAAATGAAATTTCTTTTAAACTTGTAATTAAATGCTGTTAAATCATGAAAAGTTTCATGATTTCAATTAATTAGACATGGTTTTTGATTTATATTTTTGAATTTAGCTTAAAACTAGAAAAATATAAACAGGAAAAAAAGGGAAACCAGAAAAATTTAAACAGAAAAAACAGAATTTGGAAAAAATAAAATAAAATGGTATTTGGAAAAAATAAAACAGATATCATAGGGCCCTAATTTCTCTGCGTCAGCAGCACTACACACGTCAACATTTTTTTAAATTATTTTAATTTTCTTTACGCACAAAAAGTATTCTCGTAGCTTTTCATAAAATTACGGTTGAACCACTGATTTCACATGGACTAATTTAATGATGTGCTTACTACCTTTCTGGGCTTTGAACATTTCAGTTGTGTTACTGTCTATGCAGGGTCAGAAAGCTTCTGGAGTTCATTAGAAATATCTTAATTTATGCTCTAAAGATGAACAAAGGTCTTACGGGTTTGGAACAACATGAGGGTAAGTATTTAATAACAGAATTTCATTTATGGGTGAGCTGTACCTTTAACAACTCAATCACCATGTCAAAAAAGACCAAGTTTCACTGGTCCAATGTTAAAAACCAGGCTGGGCTAGCTTTAAAAACGATCGCTTTCTTTCTCTGAAAACTGATCATATTCTCTTTATACTTCTAGAGTTGTTTTTTGTTGTTATATTTTTCATTTAACATTTGAATGAAAACCTCTCGTGTATTCATTCAACAGATTTGCTCTCATTTGTATGGTGAGGAGACACCGATATTAGGCTAGCATTAGCACGCACTCGCTAGTTTTTTATCTCCGCCCTTTAGATTCCAGAACACACTCTGCATTCACCTCATGCTCTGTTTGATATTTGTCAGACATCAGCATCTCAATGAGAACCTGTCAGTTGAGGTCAGAGGAAGGAAGGAATATATCCAAACTCTAAACGTGTGTGGAAGTTTTATCAATCTGTAGCTTTGTGTCAGAGAACATGAAGCACTTTTTTATTATTGCCGTATTGGCTCTTTTCAAAGACTGATACGATGAGAAAGCTGTAGAATGGTAACACTTTCCACACTGGAGATGTGATATTCCTGAGGTGACGTTTCTGAGGTGTCAACCATGACACGCTCAAGTGCGCCCCCCAGAGGCGGCTAGTGGCGGGTGGAAGTGTTCTTGGGAGGGAATGAATCACTGTTAAAATAAAAACAGCAGGAAACTGTCAGTAGTTATACATGTCAGGATGTCAGTAGCTGGCGAGCCAGTGTGTGTGTGTGCCTTTGTGAGAAGGAGCGGCGATGAATGCAAAACATGGAGCCACACTCCATTTCCCCTCCTGCATTACAAAGGACACCGCTAAGCTCTTCTCCCAAGGGTGAGCCACTGTAGCATGACCAGATGTTTCTTTTTGCTCACAAGATATTCCCCATCGCTCTCACCATCATTCATTTGGTTTTATTGTCACGTCTAATACCTTTAAATATCGCTGTTTTAAATTGCTTCACGATCCAGAGATTTTTCTTGATGTTTAGGTCATGTGATTGTGCGTGTTGTATCTATATTGGTTATATCCTTCTGCAAAAATTAACTTGGAGGTGGGTTGCCTAGTCAACTAATTGGTCTTAAAGAAAGCCCTGTGTAATTACAGGACTTTGTTGTTTTGGGTTCACCTGAACCCAATCAGACACGTTTTGTAGGGGGCGTTTACAAACTGTGCAGCTGTCAGCACACTAATTAAAATGTCTTTAAAATAACAAAAAATACATGTGTAGGGAGGCTTATTCAACTTAGGTCACTTTTTTATGTCACAGGAGTTTTGTTTTTTATTAAACAATCATTTTTTTCGTATCTTCTTCTTTTAATGTCTTTAAAACCTTATTTTTCTTTAAAAAAAAATGTTGTACTTATATTTAAATTCATTTCCATGGTTTCACTACTATTTAAAGTTATTTTGATGTATAGAATTTGTTTTTGGTTTTGGTAACACTTTACAATAAGGTATTATTATTTAACGTTAGTTAACTACATTAGTTAACATGACCTAAGAATGAACAATAGCATTGTAGCATTTATTAATGTTAATTTTAGCATTTACTAATGCATTAGTAAAATCAAAAGATGTGCTTGTTAACATTAGTTAATGCACTGTGAAAAAACTAACAATGACAATTAATACATTAACTAACATTAAGTAATGGAACCTTATTGTAAAGTGTTACTGTTTTGTTGATAACACTTTACAATAAGGTTCATTAGTTAACATTAGTTAACTACATTAGTTAACATGAACTAAGAATGAACAAAACTTCTACAGCATTTATTATCTTAGTCAATGTTAACTACAGCATTAACTAAACTAAACTTTACTACTAAAATCACGTTGTGTTTGTTAACATTATTAATACACTGTGAATTAACATGAATAAACAGTGAACGACTGTATTTTCATTAACATTATTAAAGATGAAAAAATACTGTAATAAATGTGTTGTTCATTGTATATTGGCGTTAGTATATTAACTAACATTAACTAATGGAACCTTATGGTTGCAGATGTATTGTTCATTGTATATTCACATTGGTTAATGTATTAACTAACATAAACTAATGGAACCTTATTGTAAAGTGTTATGGAATTTGGGTAACACTTTACAATAAGGTTCATTAGTTAACATTAGTTAACTACATTAGTTAACATGAACTAAGAATGAAAAATAGCATTGTAGCATTTATTAATGTTAGTTAATTTCAACATTTACTAATGCATTATTAAAATCGGAAGTTGTGCTTGTTAACACTGTGAACTAGCATGAACAATGAATGACTATTTTTATGGTAACACTTTATTTTACGGTTTCTTAACTAGCCGTTATTAGCATGCATATTACTAGAATATCATCCATTTATTAGTACTAATTAAGCACATATTCATGCCTTATTCTGCATGACCTTATTCTACATCCCTAATCCTGCACAATACCTAAACTTAACAACTACCTTACTAACTATTAATAAGCAGCAAATTAGGAATTTACTGAGGGAAAAGTCGTAGATAATAGTGAATAATTGTTCCCTATTCTAAAGTGTTACCATTTTTATTAACTATCATTAATTAACAAAGATTAATACATAGTGTAATAAATGTATTATTAATTATTCGTTCATGTTAGTTCATACACATTAATTAATGTTAACAAATGACACCTTATTGTAAAGTGTTACCAGTGTTTATAGTTATTTTGTTTTATATCAATAATTAATCTTTTTATTTCATTTATTTCAGTCATCTTTCACATTTTTAATGAAAATCCATCATAAGTATTAAATTATTTATATATTATATAAATACGTTTACAAATATTTTTCACCTTTTAAATCATTATCGTGTGAAAAAAATATTTGTACAATTTATATCATGAGACATGTGTGAAGAAAAATATCACTTGTAAGCAGAATGTTTTTGTTGAGCTTCATTTCCAGTCACTGCAATTGTTAAATTATGTCAAATATGTGTGAAAATATAATTGCATTATGATAATGCATTTATGAGACATTAAATGTTAGTTGTTGTTTAGCAAGACAAAGGATTTGGCCATTTTATTTATTCTTCTAATTTATTTCCACTACAACGTCAATGAAAAAATGACATAATTATAATATATGTGTTTGCACTTTGGACATTGTTATTAAACAAATTAAACTAGTCAAAGTGTAAAAAAGTGTCTATTAAATGAAAAAAAAGTCCTAGAATATAGAATCTAGTTGACCTCACTGATCATCCCTAATGTCCAACTATTCGTACACAGGAACAAGGGAAGGTCGGTGTGATCTTCAATGTGGGCACAGATGACATCACCATAGATGAACCTGCGGTCACCGTGAACGACGGCAAGTACCACGTGGTTCGCTTTACGCGTAGCGGTGGCAACGCCACCCTCCAAGTGGACAACCAGCCCGTCATCGAGCGCTTCCCATCAGGTAGGACCCCGCAGAGGACGGGGAAAGCCATTTTTTGGAAGGGGGGATCCCATTACACATGTGGTTGGTAGAAATACTAGGGGCAGCTTCCCTTGGAAATAAACACGTGGGGTCAGAGAGAGATGTTGTATATTTCCACACGCACATCAGAGAGACGACGTTTGAAGCCCTCGGCCTGGATTTGGATCCATGTTGAAGGCATGCCTTATTGAAGGGTACAAATTGATTTATAATTTCAAATGTGAATTATTTGGGTTTGAAGTGCGCTGTTTCTACCCTCAAACTCTTCCCAGAGAGTTTATGAGTCACCACATGCAGCGCCCAGATAACCACCGCATACGCAATCTAATAACAATTGCAAATTGACACATTTCCCCCCAAGCTGCCTTCCCTAATACATTCAGCCCGAGATTCTTGGATCCTTTACAGTTCCCAACTTCAGCCAGCTTTGCTCTAGGCGGGCTGAGGAAGGTGTCTCTGCGCCTGTGAAGATCCTCCATCCCGCAAACTTTGAACCACAAAGCGCGCTTTCATTTTTTAGCGTTAGCCAAACCGCCTCTCACAGGTTGCACTTTGAACCCCGCCGCTCGTGAACCGATATCGCACAGCCTTAAACTTGTGCAACAAGCCTTGATTGATGATCTCAACCCTGCAGTCGTCCCACGAACCGTCCCCGTCCTATACAAACATCTCGCTCTGAGGTCCCTTGGCCTTGTGTGCTTTCCAATTAAACTTGAGCAAACTCTCTCTCTCCCCGTTGTGTGCTTAGGGAGCTGCCTTCCTCTCATAGCTGCTGTTCCACAGGAAGACATTTTCTCCGTCTCTAATAGCGATTCTGTCTTTGCCGTCCTCATTTTTCATTCGGTTTCTCCGATGCGCTGCTTCACGGCAGGTTAGTGCAGCGTCAAGGAGTCCTTAGCAAAAATACAGCTCTAGCCAAATAAAGCAGCGCCTCGGCTCACCTGCTACGCTCCTTCCACCCCCGCGTGTGGGGTCTTGTCTCGAAATTGCCAGAGGTTGAATGGCGCTGCGTCCCTGCTGCTCGGGCTTGAGATTTCGTCTGATTTCTGAAAGGGAAAATTGGTTTTCTACTGCTGCGACATAGGCTTCCTATCCGCCAGGTCTCCCTCTAAGCCCCCTCAGGTGGCGAGAGTCAGATGGGGCGGCCTTTCCAAAGCGCAGGGATAAAGCGCGGCTTCAAAGTCGTCACAGTCGTGACATGCTTCCTTTAAAACTGAGTTATGCGCATTTAAATGGAATGGCACGGCTTTTATGTGGCACCTGTCATCCTGGGGATTTAAAAAAACGATGATATAGGTCTTGCGTGTCATTCAACGCTCGCAACGCTCACGTGTGTAAACGAACCCGGCGGCGTATCGCTTAGATTAACGGCTTCGGTTAATTCGGTTAATTAAAACTGAGGATTAGATGACCGGATATGTTCCCCGATGGCAGATTTGCTGCTCCCTGCGGACGCGGTTGCAACTGACCGCTCTTTTGCTCAACACGCCGTTACATTGCACCATAAATAAGAATCTAGTGGAAGTCTGTGAATGCCAGTGCATCAGAGCAGACTTTATTGGATGGATCGGTTTGTTTTCGCTTTTTTTGCCGCTTACTCACGGCCGAGACCTATTTCAAGTTTTCTTTGAAGGTTCAGTACAGAATTTGCCACACATGAGCTCTTTTAACAGGCTTATGGGAGTGGGCGGTTTGGCCCTCATTCAGGTTGCAGGGTGGGTAGGACGAACGGAAGGCTTGTATCTCACACGGCTGTCACAGAAGGAACATGACACAGTATGTGGTATGTCACAAAAAAATGCCATTAACACTTGGCATAACAACAACTTCCTTCAAGAAAGAATACTTTAACTGCAAAAAAACTTGTTAATGGCTACATCTGAATTTCTGTACTTTCACAGCACGTGGGTCAATGGCGTAGCACTTTTGTGTTTTTTTGTTATCTTTTAAGTTGCTCCTGTAACTTGAATACAGCTCTTTTATGATTAGTGTGATAAATTAAGTGTTAAAATTAATTTTTACGTTAATATTTTTTGGGGTTAAACTGAAAAAAATCAGGGTGGTGTAACTACTAAAAGACAAATTCTTAATGTATTATGTGTATTTTTTGGTATTTTTGGTATATATATATATATGCATACATTCTTTTAAAAAACATTTAGGGGAACACGCATTCAAGGTGTAAAGAAAAGCTCCTTGTTTTTTTTTATGTGATGATTACATGTCTCATTGGTTTTTACTTGACGATTACACCACATTACCTGTTATTAAATTTAGAGTTATTAAATTTAGACTTGAAAATGGTATAAAATCTTGAAAATGTCAGGGCTCTACGCTTACTTTTCTCTTTAGGAGCACAGTCAATAAATTCAGAAGCACCGAAAAATTCTGATCAGAAATTAAACTTCCCATTATGAGGTAATATTTGACTCCTTAAATTTTTTTACAGGGGCTTTTTTACCTTTGTAATGGCATCTTTCTATTTTTTTTTTTTTAAAGTATGTCATCTTTTATGTCAAATTCAACTATTTATTATTATATGTTTTTTAAAAAATCTAATTAAAACAATAGAATTAGAACAAGTAGGGTAAGAAGAATCAGTTAGCAACAATTAAAACATCAGTATTAATAAATTAATTTGTACTACAGAGGTGGCACAGAAGAACACAAAAGTGGCTTGAAGGTGTATTTTCAGATGTTTAATGAGGCTCAGAGGTGGCACGAGTGCATTTAAATTCATAAATTCATGTTGAGATTCAAAATTTTGAATATAGAAATATTAAATGATTTTACATAACTTAAATTATACTATAAAAATGAAATAGAACTGCCATTAGGTGGCAGAAAGTTACTGATTTCATCAACGAATCATTTAATTGATTCGTTCGAATGGCTGATTCGTTCAGGAATTAAGTACTGCAAGTGATTGTCTTTATGAATGGGTAACTGAATCATTGATTCACTAGATTCGTTTAAAAACTCATGTTCATTCATAAATGAAACACCGCTGTGTTTGCGTTGAGCTGTGACTTTGAAACTATTTTCATTGACTTAATCAAAATCATGCAATGTTATAGTCAGACAATGTAAGTCACGTAATTGTTGGATTCAGTAATACATTTGCAAACTCCCTTAATAATCATTAAAAGCTATTATTCTCCTTAGTTCATCGTGATCTCACAAATTATCTCATAAATGATCTCATTATAATTAACAAAGCTCTCTACACTGCACAGTGATCTCTTATTTACATTGTGTGTACACTTTGTTTGTTATAATGAGGATTTGTGAGTTTGCAGAACTCAGAACTGTACAAAACGGCGGCGTTTTGAGCAGTGAGTGGATTCTGATTAACATTTCGTTCAAGGAATCAACAGATTTGTCTGTTACATTACTCAACACTGCAAAAATATAATGTAAGTAGAAACCTTCGAGCTCCCCAGAGTCAGTTTAACTGGTGCTCCTAAATATTTTTTCATAGTCGCACGCAGTAGTTTTTAGCCACAAATGCGACTGAAATTGTCGCACGTAGAGCCCTGAATGGCATAACATTTTTTTTTTTTTAAATGATAGATTATGAAAGGTTCATATTTTGGTTTTGGGAGTCCCCAATAACTGGTTGACATGTATGCAAGGTCAAAAAACACTTTAATTGTCTTATAATCAGGTGGCGTTAACCGAAAATTCTCCGTCATTGACGGAAATGTTTTATAAGTGATGGAAAAATCTGAATGCCGTCCGTCATTTTGACAGATTACACTGAGAGTGATGTATTGTAATCGTAGCTGTAATTCCCCATCTTGACCAGTTGGTGGCGAGTGCGCTCCAGTCTGGCAGCAGAGCATCGGATACAGAACAAAAACGAAACTATCACAAATGTTTTCCTATTCGTTTGATAACGCACAGGCGAGTACACAGAAGCTACAACGACCTATCACGCCACATTAAAGACGGTATTTATTGTAGAATTTGAAATCTAGCCTATTGATATTTATTGGAAGGATGACGCGCTATGTACTGTCCATTCATCACCTGAAAACAGCATAGACCAAGATCGATTGTGATTTAAGAAACGATATTGATTCATTACAATGAGAATCAAGAAATCATTTTTTTTTTTTTACCCAGCCCTAGCCTGTTTTGTTGTTTTTAAACACTGCGCTGTCGTCCTGTAGGTTCATGATTAAAAACGAAAATGTGAACAAAAATAAAAGCAATTAAATGTGTTATTTTAATTAAAATATGAAAATTAAAATGACTGGTAATAATAGATTATGACGGAATTTTTCAAAATGACAGTCAATGTTGAAGTCTAGTGCAACCTCTGCTTATAATATGCATTTATTTCTTACCTTATTAGCGTTTATGACTTTCTTTCTTTAGTCGCAAAGAAATTACGTTTTTTTTTTTTCAGGAAAACATTCTAGGATTTTTTTGTTTTTTGCCGTTTTTTTGTAAAAGATGTTTGACCCTTCTTACACATTCACTTTGTAAACACTGGGTCGGTACTTCTGAAGCGATGTAGGACGTTTTTGAAGTTGGAGGAGAAAATAAGATGGGAGTTTTTCGACATACCCTAACTGTACCCTAACGGATTTATGTCTTCTCGACATGAGGGAGGGAGGGTGCGTTTCCAGTTTTCCTAGAATACATTAGCAATATGCTAATGTTTCATTTTGACGTCAACTTGAAAGGGCTTAAGATTCGTTTTAAAAACAACTCATTTACAAGACTCACCATCAACTCTATCTTTTGAAAAACAATAACTTTATACACAGAGCACTTTCAGATTTACAACTTTGCAGGATCTTTTCATTCACACTGCATGAAAGGTAATTTTTAAAAATCCATAATAGGGTCACTTTAAACCATACTGTATCAAAACAACACAAATGCAAAGAAGTTGATTTGTTTTAAATTATATTTTTATTATATGCCATTTATCATATGCCATAAAGGAATGTTTCAGCCGGTGTGAAGTTGTCTGAGAGGAAATAAACATCACTGTGTGGCAAACAACACTGACCGAACTGTGGATTAAAGGGGTATTAGGATGACTTGTGGATTTTGACAAGATGTTGGTGGAGAGCGGCGAAGAGAAAACAGTGATATGAGGAGATTGTTCTTTTGAGTGAGTAACAGGACCCGAGAGCTCGTTTTAGCTCTGGTGAAGGGATCTGTCAGAAACAGGAACCGTAGACGGTAGATACACGCCGTCTCTTATCTGGCAGCCATGACACAGAGTCAATTACATCTTTTGTGTCTTTTCATAATTACACGTGTCCTAATTTATGCAGGTGCCTTGAGATTCCGATAGTAGATGAGGTGCTGATTGCACTGTTCTCACTTTGATTTCGCGTAGAGACCAGAAAATGTCTTCCGGAGCAGCTACCATTGTACAACTGCACATTATAATATGTGACATTATCACTGATATCATTGTTGTCTTATTGATTGTATGAAATTTTCCTCAAGTATATTCGCTAAGATGACATCATCACAATCAACCAGAGCCAAAATTAGAAGCTAAACCATCACTAAATATGTCCTCAAAGCTTTCTAAACAGATTTAAACATGCTCTAATTAGTCTCAAGCTTCTAAACTGTCTAATAACTAAGAATCCACCTTAAAACAACATAACTACCAGCATAAAGCTCGTTTAGACTTCCTAACTTGCTAAACTTGATAGTCTTGTTGCCATGTTTTTAACCATGTGACGCTTGAACTTCCAGATATTAACCTCTTATCTGTCTCTCTAAATTCTTTGAAGGGAACATTGATAATGAACGGCTTGCTATAGCCAGGCAAAGAATTCCATACAGACTTGGTCGGGTAGTTGACGAGTGGCTACTCGACAAAGGTAATAAAAATGGATTAATTAAACAATGACTTAATGACTTATTAAGACTCTGTAAGAGGTGCAGTTCCTTAAAAGCACAAAGCTACAAGCCATTTCCAATTAAACTTCCTAACACCAAAGACTTTGCATTGGCATACTGTGGGCCAAAACAAACTGTGACTTGTGGCTGCCCACTCACAATGAAAATCCATTCGGTCCTCTCCATGCGGCTTGAGCTTTACAGATCATGTCCTTCACGAAGTTAGAACTGCACCGCTTCAGAGAATAAGGTTTAATCTTAAACATAACCCTGACTAACCCTCTAACAACGCTCCATAACTGCAACAACTGTCTGTAAATAGTTTCTTCTTTTTTTGCTGTCTTATGTTTTCCTTCTGTGATCCCCTCTGACTTCGCTAACTTTGAAGCAAGGGTATTTAAAAACACTTTAACTATAAAATATAGATTTATATTTTCCAATCCCAAGCAGTTAAAGGGACTATTGCTTTTTTTCCTTCTTCTAACACTAAAATCAGAATAACCCCCTTTAACCCTTTGAGTGTAATGAATCCAAAACATATATAGATTTTATTATTCGCACCATTTGCATTATAGTCTAAAACTTAACCGTGTTGTAATCTCTGAACCCGTGATACATCTGTAAACAGATGAATCCTGCATGGTTTTCGTTTTTCCCTAAGAAACTTTCTCGGTTATTAAAGTGCACAAACAATCTCAGACGCCTGCGTCAGCACATTATCAAAGAAAATTGGGCATTAATGCTGTACTGTGTGTAAGTTATCAGACTTTTTGGTTGGTTGCGCCATTTTCATCTATATGCAAACTTCCTTTTCTGTTCATGTGCTGAGCTAACATCAAATCTAAATGTTAAGTGTAAAACAAATGCGCTTGCGCTGTTTTTTTCTTCAGTGAAAACTGACCTTTCTAAGTCTGCATATCTTCATGGATTGAACTCGGTAACATGCAGAGTATAACGTGATCCAAAAGTTCAGTTCAACATTCAGCATCCAACTAACATCCTTTATATATATTTTATATATACGCGACGAGTCTGATTTGACGATATAAATAGGGCATTAAACTAACGCTAATTCCGTTTTAAACCCCCCTAAATCGAACTAACTCAGAGGGTTAAACAGTCTAAATATTAATGAAAGACATTTTCGTAACCAGATGAGAGGAAAATTGCTGTCAGCCTTTGCACATTCAGATGTGATTAACAATGTCCCTTTAACATGTGTAATTATTTATCAGTTCTAATCTATAAGTAATGATAATGACACAAAGCCCTCATACATCAGGTCTGTGTCCTGTATGAGTAGTACTGAATGACTGGTCTTTGTGTGACAATGTCTGTGCCTCTTGCTCTATCTCAAAGGCTCTTTGGTCTCCTTATTCTCCTCCATTAAATGTTCTAACCTCTGTCACTCGGTCTCACATTTAGACGCGAAGAAAAGATCTGTCCAACCTTGAATTAATCACAGGAGAACCTTTTTTTGCCTTAATGCCTGACATGCGAGGAAATTAAATCTCATTGCACAGTTTTAAATTGTAGGAGTAATGCACCGAAATATGAATATTCTGCCGTTATTTATGCAAATGTCTCATGTTGTTCCAAACATCCGCAGGACACAAAAGGAGACATTTTAGATGCTGTCCTGGTCGCTTTATTCCAGTGACTAAATAAAAAATAAAAGGAATAAAATTTAAAAAATTCTTTCCACACTGCTAAATCAATTAAAAGAATCCAGACAATAAAAAGTCAGTGCAGTTCCAGTGTCATTTTGGTCCCCATTGACTTTCAATGTACAGGCAAAAACAGTTCTCAAATTATAATCTATGATCTATCTATTATCTATCTGTCTATCTATCTATCTATCTATCTATCATCTATCCTATCTATCTATCTATCTATCTATCTATCTATCATCTATCTCTATCTATCTATCTATCTATCTATCAATCATCTATCATCTATCTATCATCTATCTATCTATCTATCATCATCTATCTATCTCTATCTATCTATCTATCTATCTATCTATCTATCTATCTATCATCTATCCTCAGTCATCTATCCGTCTATCTATCTATCTATCATCTGTCTATTTATCTATCATCTATCTGTCTATCTATCTATCTATCTATCATCTATCTGTTTATCTATTCATCTTTCTATCAGTCATCTATCTGTCTGTCTATCTATCTATCTATCATCTATCTGTCTATCTATCTATCTATCAGTCATCTATCTGTCTGTCTATCTATCTATCTATCATCTATCTGTCTATCTATCTCCTATCATCACTATCTGTCTATCTGTCTGTCTATCTGATCTCATCTATCTATCTATCATCTGTCTGTCTGTCTATCTGTCTATCAATCTACTATCTATCTATCTATCTATCTATCTATCTATCTATCTATCATCTATCTGTCTGTCTATATTTATCTATCTATCTATCTATCTATCATCTATCTATCTATCTATCTGTCTCTATCTATTTATCAGTCATCTATCTGTCTGTCTATCTATCTATCTATCATCAATCTGTCTATCTATCATCTATCTATCATCTATCTGTCTATCTATCTATCTATCTATCTATCTGTCTGTCTGTCTGTCTGTCTGTCTGTCTATCTATCTATCTATCTATCTATCAGTCATCTATCTGTCTATCTATCTATCTATCTATCTATCTATCTCATCTATCTATCATCAATCTGTCTATCTATCATCTATCTATCATCTATCTGTCTATCTATCTATCATCTGTCTATCTATCTATCTATCTATCTGTCTGTCTGTCTGTCTGTCTGTCTGTATATCTATCTATCTATCTAAAATAATGGGGTTTTTTTTCATTCAACACTGCTAAATGAATTACAAAAAAAATTATTCATAAAAATGAAAGTCAGTGAAGTTCCAGTGGCATTTTGGTCCCCAGTGACTTTAAATGTACAGGCAAAAACAGTTCTCAAATTATGTATGTATTTTAGATGCTGTCCTGGTCACTTTATTGTAAGTGAATCAGAGAGAAAAAAAATTTAAAAAAAAAAGAAAAGAAAAGAATGTTTTTTCTCTTGCATCACTGCTAAATCAATTAAAATAAAAAAAAACAGTACTGTGTGGTAAAAACAGTTCTCAAATTATATATATATATATATATATATACACACACACACACACACGCACACACACGCACTGTAATATACATTAAAATCTAATTTATTCCTGTGATCAAAGCTGAATTTTCAGCATCATTGCTCCAGTCATCAGTGTCACATGATCCTTCAGAAATCATTCTGATATGCTGATTTACTATCAGCGTTGTAAACAGTTGCTGCTATATATTTTTTGCAACCTGCAATACTTTTTTCAGGATTCTTTGATTAATAAAATGTTAAAAGAACAGCGTTTATTTAAAACAGAAACATTTACTAACAATATACACTATATTATACACTATAATATATAATATAATATACACTAACCATTTTATTCTTTCTTTTTTTGAAAGAAATTAATACTTTTAATCAGCAAGGATGTGTTAAATTGATCAAAAAAATGATAGCAAAGACTTTTATTGTTAGAAAAGATTTCCATTTTGAATAAATGCTATTCTTTTTAACTTGTTATTCATCAAAGAATCCTGAAAAACGTATCAGTTTCCAAACAAAATATTAAGCAGCTCAACTGTTGCCAACATTGATAATTCTAATAATAAATCAGCATATTAGAATGATTTCTAAAGGATCATGTGACACTAAGGACTGGAGTAATGATGCTGAAAATTCAGCTTTGCATCTCATAAATAAATGACATTTTACAGTATATTAAAATAGAAAATATTTGTAATAATATTTCACAATATTACCATTTTTTCAGTATTTTTGATTAAATAAATGTAGCCTTTAAGAGAAAAAAAACAAACAAACAAAAAAAAAATCTTACTGATCCCAAACTTTTGAACAGCATTGTATGTATATAACAATATAAATAATAATTATAAACAACGTGAGCAAATGATGATAGAATCTTCATTTTTGGGTCATTTATACCATTTTCTCAGTGGTACTTGACATACTGTATTATGTCGGCGTATGTAACCGTCCTTAATGTCACACATTAATCAGAATAATCTTTCCACTGTACGATAAAAGAACATGTGCGAGTGGAAAGTGGCCATCTGGCTTCTTCGCGCTCTATTACGACATGCCTTTCCGAGATGATGGTCTTTTTATCTCCGCTCTCATGTCAAACTTGGTTATTTTCAACTGTTAAAATCGAGACCCTACTTGTGTTAAATGGCAACCCTTCATTAAGCATTAAGTGGCTCTCACAGAGGGGATAACAACTGCCCACTTCATAATCAACTGTGTCAGAGTACCTGTTCATCAGGATTAAATGGATGGCGGCAGTCCAGCTCTCAGGGGCCAAAAGAAATGGCACTTCGAGTTAACCATCCTTTTCCTCTCCAAGTAGTAATTCCGAAGGTTTTGTTGGCATTAAATTATATCTTAAGTTTAGCCAGATTGCTTAACGCTCACTATTATAATTCAAAACCACTTGAATCAAACCTGTAGCGCTGCTACTACTTGTTAGAGCTTTGTACATTTTATAATAGTGATTTAGATTTCTTGGATTTCAATGGTCGTCAACTCAATGGCCAATTAGTGGTATATTCTATGTAAAATGACTCAGTGGAGATTCAGGGGACGAAATCCTCAATCCTCAACGCAGAGGCACAGTGTGTGTGTGTGTTCGTGTGTGCGTGCGCCCCTATGTACGTCTCTCCGTGGGGCTTGAGGAGATGCCTCAGTGACACATTAGCATTTGAGCTGGCAGATGACACTTATTCATGCAGATTAGCATCAACCAGGCCTCTGTCTCTGAATAAAACATATCCAAAACTCTTTACATACTCATAAATATTATTTTCCAATTTGGTCCTCCTTATTCAGTTCATTATCCACAATTCGAGCCTTACTAGTTTAATGAGGCACAAATGATAATATACAGCTATTATTCTATAATGATAGGGGTTCTTCTGTTCCTCCTTGATTTGGCCCTCATATAGGAGCCGCCTCAGGCTTCGGGATTGATCTTTGGCATCATGTTTAATACAGCACTAACCGGGTCAGAAACGGGAGGCATTAAAATTGGAGATTTCCATCGCCAGGTTCAAATGTTAAAAGTGTTATCAGCTGATTTAGACACATCCTGTCACCAAAAACAGCCTGTCCTGATAGTCGCTTTTTGCTTCTCTGTCTCTCCTTGCTGTCGTACTGCTCTCTCTTTCTCTTTCTCTATATCTTGCTCTCTCTCCACCACCTCTCTGATTCATCACAGGTCGGCAGTTGACTATCTTCAACAGCCAGGCGGCCATAAAGGTCGGAGGTCAGGATAAGGGAAGGCCGTTCCAGGGCCAAATCTCTGGCTTGTACTACAACGGGCTTCAAGTGCTAAAACTGGCCGCTGAGGGCGATCCGAACGTGCAGGTGACAGGAAACTTGCGTTTGGTTGGAGATGCACCCTCCGTCTTGTCTACGGAGACCACTTCAGCCACCCCTCCGGCTGCGGCGGACATGTCCACCACCATAATGGAGACCACCACCACCATGGCCACTACCACCACCCGCAGACAGCGCTCTCCCAGCCTGAAGGACAGTATTACGCAGGTAGGGACGGTTGATGGTGAGTTCATCCAGAGAGATGGTACTATTGAGTGAGGGATTTTGTTGCGTTTATAAAGAGTTTTGTTTTACAAGATGTCCAGTTGGTATCAGCAATAAAAGAGCTGACAGGACAGATCACCCTGGGGTAAAAAAATCTGTCATTTATTGCTCGAAAAAGAGCCGTCACTCTGCATCTGGAAGGCCCTGAAGGACAAGAATCATAATGCTCAGAATCGCATGTGTCAGGATATATCTCCCCCACATATGCTTTTCCTTTCATTCCTCCCACACATAGTATTTTACTAGTCACATTTTCTTTGAACAGTCCTGCAATTTTCTCAAGTCATTATTTTCTAAGCCTCGAGAAATGTATTTAGAGCTGTAGCACTTTACTTGTGAAAGCAAACACTTTACACAAAACAGTTAAATTTCTCTCCATTTGTCAGATTTCCAGTTTGACGTCAGTTTTTTAATCTGATTAACGGACTTAGAGTAAATGTTTTTGGCAAAAGTTTGAAATAATAGTTTGAAATTTAGAAAGTAAATATAAAGCACCTCAATGAAAACAATAAATTTAGAAACACTTACTATTGTTTTTTTTTGTAGCATAATCAATCACAAATCATTCTCAGAATTTCAGTAGTGTACTGATAATATCTATCCTCAATCTATAAATGATACCATAAATGTCTCTGCAATTAAATCTAAAAAATTCTGAAAAATTATTTGATCTTTTTATATTAACAGTGTAATTAATAGTCTATTTATTAAAGCCAATACATTTATTAATTGTATTAATTTCCAAAATATTTATTCAATTCCAAAATCCCAAAACCCAAGGCAGTAACGGTTTAATCAATATATTTTAGCTTATGTTCAGTTATTCTTTTTAATAGTTAACTTTTAACTATTTTTGAATATTTTGGATCATCAGTCATCAAAGCTTGGTAAATACTAGTCACAGACACAGAGATTTACTTTAAATTTCTCCAAGCTGATTACTTACTAAAAACTCCCACAGATCATGTTTTCAGGCCATTTCTAGTCTTATTTTGATGCAGCAAAATGGTTATATTTGTAAGTTGTTTACTTACTTTTTAGGGGTTCAAGCACTGAAACCCTACTTCTAGATCTTTTGCCAGATCGGAACCAAACCAGTGCAGAACGATTCTATGGAGACTGAATATCAATAATTATCAAAAAATGTTGAACTTTCGACTCACTTTCGCAAAGGGGTGCTAAAACATTTGAAAGGGGCAGAGCCACTTTTAGTAAAATGCCTTTAACTCCTGAACAGAATGAGATATCTCCACCAAACTCAGGACATTTATGTAAGAGCTCAATCTGAGATCAAATGGGAAAAAAATGCAGAGCTTGGCCACTTGGTGGCGCTATGAGAGGGGAAAAACATAAAAAATGGCTATAACAGCGCAAACATTTGTCCTATCAACATGAAAATCGGTTTGCATGGTCTTGGTCCGAAGTGCCATAAGTGTCTACAAGGACATTTGCATTTCTCAAAAAACATGGTCACCATTGGCCGACGAATTTTGAGCACCTGTTAGACAAGTTTAATGGAGGCTGATCAAAATAAAACTCAGTGGGCCTGTTCAGCTCATGATCCCAAAGGGCTGAGAGAAATTTAAAAGGAATCAGCCACGGAGGGTCAGTTTTTAATGACGTAAACAGCGGTTTTTTTGTACATACACGCAATATTTGTATCATATGATAGAACTCCTCATTCCGGACAACTTCGCCTCTAGAAACACTGCTGTCAATCAAATCGTTTAAATTATTGAGAAGAAAAAAAAAAAATTTTGCAAACTAGTCCTACACTGTAAAAAACAATTTGTTGAGTCAACTTAAAATATTTTGTAACCTGGCTGCCTTAAAATTTTAAGTTCAGTCAACTCAAAAAAAGTTTATTCAACTTGAAATGTTAAATTATACTAAGTGACAACTTAAATATTTGAGTTGAATCAACTTAAAATTTTAAGGCAGCTGGATTACTTACCCATCGGTTAAGTTTAGCAAACACAAATATCTAAGTTGTTACTTAGTACAACTTAACATTTCAAGTTGACTAAACTTATTTTAGTTGACTGAACTTAAAATTTTAAGGCAGCAGGGTAACAAATTATTTAAAGCTGACTCAACAAATTGTGTTTTTTTTTTTTTACAGTGTAGGTTTTTCACTCAATTTGGAAAAAAACACTCCAGTACATTTCTCTGGACTCTGTAGGTCAATAATTATCAAAAAAATAATGAAATTTACTCTTTGGGAAGCTATAACGAGGTCATTTAGAAAAGGGGCCTGTCCAAATTTACCCAAAATTCTATAAAGCCTAAGGGAAAACTCAAAACCTCACAAAACCGGCTGAGCACATGCGGCAGGTTATTCTAAACAAGCATGCAAAGTTTAAAGGGAATCAGACCTCATCTGGTGCTATAACATTCATAACTGTTTAAAAAAACATAATATTTCTATAGTAAATTACACAAGGCGGTATTTATAGCATGAACCAATCACAGCTGAGCATAACCAGTCATATCAAGTCAAACTGTGATGGAGGCGTTGCCTCGTCTCATGTGACTTTCCACCATTCATTCTCAATTACCCCCCCACCAAACTCACTGCACGCTTTAGGGGGTCTGTTAAAACTCAATAGGCTCAGAGGAGGCGAGAGAAACATGAACTCCTGCTGTAACTTTACCTGCTGGCATTGCTTTTGGACAGTGTTTTTTTTTTACACTTGTACACATATATATATTCTCACAGTTTCGACAAAACCCCATGATATATGGCTAAATAACTTAAGGCCATCTACACTGCTAAGCACTGATTTATTTGTGAATAAAGACTTTCCTTAAAATGTTTGTTTCTCCCTTGTCAAGCATAGACTGACCACTGTTGTTCCTAGCCCAGCAATTTTTCATGTTTGTTGACAGCCAAAAAAAAAAAAATGTATTAACCTCAAGAAGCATCTGCGAAACACTAGAGCACAAGGCTATTAATATGGAGGATATTGAGTGTCATATCTGACATGTGTGTTGTCTCGGCCCCCCATTCATCACACAGTGGTAGCAAGTTAGGAGTGTTTGCCTCCCCCACTGTCAGCCTTTATTCATGTGCTGTTCAACTCCATTGATCAGGAGATGTAAGTTGATAAGAATAAAGGGCAAGCTCAATAACAATCAGTGTCAATCATAGTGAAACGGGCAAGATCCATAGCCACAAGCGGCACGTATTAGCGCAAATGAGGATGGGCGCGGATTCTCTCACGTGTGCGCTGTGAATCACTCCTAATCCACGCTGTCCTGGGTGTAAATAGTCATACAAAGCAATAGCAGGGAAATGGGGATTTGAGTGAGACAGCTTAGCGCCGTTGAAGTCCCAGTGCACCACTCCTCTCCTCTTCTCCCCAAGATGAGTAAGACATTTATATGGAAGAGCACCAAACACTGTGTCTAGACTACAAATTCATTCATTTATGAAATATCTCACCATTCACAGTGTAAAATAGAAATTTAACAGCATATTTCTGTAGATACATGTAGTTTCAATGGATTATTTGACCAAATATTTGTGTTCTGTGTATTTTTAAAGGAGAAGTTTACTTCCAGAATGAAAATTTCCTGATAATTTACTCACCCCCATGTCATCCAAGATGTTCATGACTTTCTTTCTTCAGTCAAAAAAAATTAAGGTTTTTGAGGAAAACATTCCAGGAAAACATTTCAAAGGGCTCTACTCCTACAGCCTACTTCTACTTCTCCAGGAGAAAATTAGATTTTTTCACCCAAACCTACCTTTTTTAACTGATGTACACGGACAAAGAACTAACCGCACGTGGCTTTTCCAACGTGATTAGGCAATATGTGAAAATGCGCATGTTCAAGACAAGCATTTGTGGTTAAAAGTATATACATTTTATTTTTAAAAGAAAATGACCAATTGTTTGCTAAATAAGACCCTTACTCCTCACCTGGGATCGTGTAGAGCCCTTTAAAGCTGCACTGAACCTGCAATTTGGACCTTCACCCCATTGGCCACCACTGTCCGCTATATGGAGAAAAGCCTGGAATGTTTTCCTCAAAAAACTTAATTTCTGTTTGTGTGTGAAGAAAGAAAGATGTGAACATCTTGGATGACATGGGGGTGAGTAAATTACCAGGAAATTTTCATTTTGGAAGTGAACTTCTCCTTTAAAGTTATTAGAGCAACATCAATTGTGAGCCCCATGCAGAGTACTCCATAATTAGCTTAGCAACATGCTAATGCCACTATTAAAATCAGTTGTGAGTCGATCTCACGTACAGTATTTCCTCATGAGCTTAGCAACATGTTAATGTTACACTATTGTAATGAATTATTTGTCAGTTATGTGCAGAATATGTAGTTGTTAGTTTAGCAACATGCTAATGTTACACTATAGAGAGTTTGCACTTACGTCACGATTTAATCAGTTACACGTAAGCGCAGCCATATTGGCGATACTCGGATGTAAACAACAGCGTGGATTACACAGTTAACGTTGTTAAACCACATGAAAAATGTTAGGAAAATCATATAGAGAAGTATTTGGTAAATAGGAAAGGGAGCAATATTTTGACAAACTAAAGTTAATAGGTGGTAAAGATACATACAGGCAGTAATAATTAAGATATTAGCCTAATATTTCACCTACCTGACTGGAAATAATAAGAACAAACACAAATGTTGTCAAGATTCTTGCCCTGGAAATCCAGGTTCAGTTTGGCCAACCACAAACGCCTTTTGTTCCTGTTTTTTGCACTCTTCTCCTTGATTTTGGCAGTCTATAGTACTCCAAATGTTTTTCCTGGTCCGACCAATTAGCACAGACCAAAACATGACAATAATTGACATTTTCAGCAGCAATAATCAGCAAAATATGCAACTTTTTTTCGGTTCAGTGACATTGTTTACATTCAGTGCCGCCAATATGGCTGACTAAAGACAAATGTGAAAACACTCTATAGCCAGATAGCACACATACATCTGCAAGATGTCTGTTAAAGATCTCTTGATCTGGAAAGCATCTGCTGTGTACAAACGTCTGGCAGACATCTGTAAGATGTCAGTTTTACATACATTCTAAATCATAAACATAATAGACGTCTATTTGACATCCGATAGGAAACGTCCAATAGACGTATTGCAGATGAGCAAACTACGTCCTGCAGATGTAAATGTAGACGTCAAATAGACATCTCCGAGATGTACATGTGCTATCAGGGTAGAAATGAATCAAGTCGATCATGTGCATAATATTTTGTTGTTGTTTCAGCTACATGTTAATATTACTCTATATATAAGCCATATATTGATATTAAAATACATTAAAATCAATTGTGAGTTGATCCTGTTAATATCGTTGTTAGTTTAGCAGCATGCTAAAGTTACACTATTGAAATCAATTGCCCCTTATGAAAATGAACCATGGTTTTTGGTGTATTGATTAGCATTTGTAAAACAATGGTTAAAGTATAGTTAATGCCGCAAAACCATGGTTAATGTGTAGTTACCATGGTTTAACTATGAGTCAATCTCATTTAGCTAAACTAACAACAAAATACCCTCCACATGCCCGAATCACAACTGATGAATGACATTAGCATGTTGTTTTTTTATGAAAAATTAAGAAATACTCTGCATGAGATTGACTCATCCCTTATGAAATTGAACCATGGTTTTAATACAAATAAAACCAAAAAAAACATGATCACTATAGTTAAACCATGGTAACTACAAATTAACCATGGTTTTGCTGCATTAACTAAGTTTAACCATAGTTTAACTATAGTTAAGCAGCATAGCAGCATGCTAATGCCACAATTTATTGCAATTAATTGTAATAATAACTTATTATTACAATTAATTGCAGTCCATGTGGATTGCTTATGTGATAAACAGACTTATATTGAAAGTTCTGGATCAAAACACTCATGTTCCCTGACAATGAAGATGTTCCCTATTAAGACAGCTCCCTTTGTAGACTATAGACAGCCAGGAACCTCACAACAGGCCTTGAATGTGAAGGAAAAACATCTGAATATTTGTAGAGCAAATCTACTCAGTGCATTTCAAACTCACATCAAGTGTTCTGAATATCAGTCAGAGCTGCAGGGTCAGACATATGTTATTATTTCAACCTCATTTTGAGCGGCTTGTGCTGTTTTATATCAAAGTGTCCATACCTCCATCAGCACAAATCTTTTGTTCTAAGATTGCTTTTCCACAACCTCAAATTGGACTTGAATTTGTGGTGCTTTTGAAGTGAACCTTCACGACACCACGTAAATCACAGCCCATGTCAGCGCTCTTGCAGCACGTTGGAAATTGTGCCATTGTGAATAGTGTCTGTTAAGTAAGCCCTTGATCAAGCTGACATCACACTTTACTTCCCTTTTAAGGATTAGGACATTTAAAGCGCCCTCGATTTTCTTTTTGCCACGTCAAAAAAAATTAGTCATGGCGTATTTGTCAAAAATGTATGCACATATCAAAACACAACCTGCAATTTCAGTACTCTTAATAAACTTGTCGTACTAAAACACATAGGCATTGTGCAGAAGTGCAGATAAGAAGCGCGCTAATTATCCTTTAATAAACGCAGTCAGGCAAAACTAATGCTGCAATGCGTCTTTTAATTAGAAGTTCGAAATGTCAGAGTCTTTAGTATTTGTAAATCAGACTCGAAACCCAAGCAAATTTGTCATCGCTTTTGTCTTTTGTCCCAGTAAACGCTGTGATTGTTTTAAAGGCAGGCTTTTTGTTTTGAATAACCCCGATGGTGCTTTCTGTACATTTAATGTTTGTCGTCTTAAGGAGTTTTGTTCCCAGAGTTCAGATAGATGTCGGGGACACAAAATGTTTTTGTTTATTTGGTGTAAATGAAGCATAATAACATTGCTGATGGAAAGACTTTAAAACAGAATGTTCCTCTCAATAAGCTTACCTTCGAAAGTAATTTAACTCTGGCCAGTTGAGGTTTTGAAATATTTGTAGCTGACAATGGTGAACAGTTGAACAAGAAAAACGCAAGCAAAATAGATAGATACAGCACTATTTCAGTCAGACCAACTGTCGATAAGCTGGTTTAGTTAGTATCTGCATGTCAATCATGGTCAAAATGACCAAATATTTAAATGGGAAGGTGATGCATATTTGCATATATTAAGCTAGAAGTCAGAAAGTACAAACCTTTCGGCTCATCAATTAACTTGTTAATGATGCTTACCATGATTATTTTCATAACATGCATATGTAAAAGGTATTCCTCTAGCTGTATTAAAATAGAGAGCGCGAATGCAAATACTGGTGTCACCATCAATAAATACCTTCATCTAGCCTTCGAAAGGGGAGTCTCATTCTGTGGCCGCTCCCACCCTCGCAAACAGATAAATATGCCCATATGAGTGAACAGCGAAATTGTTCTGACCTCTCGATAGGAAAGGACAAACTGATGCGCCCAAATCAGTCACGGCCCAGATCCAATTACATGTTTTATGAATGTGAGGTATGAGTCGGGAATGTTAATTCAAGCTCAGGTCAAACCAAGGGGCAGCAAAGCCATTCGGTCTGGCATCACTGCATCGTAGGAGATGAACAAATGCCTCCGCAGCCAATGGATGTTTCTTCAACCGTGGGTGCTTTTGAGCCTTTGGACTTTCAGAAAATAACATTCAAACAGTGGACATACATCAAAGAAGAATTTTGTCATTTTGTAGAAGTCATGAGGAATTTCACTACAGTGTTTTAGAATGACATTTCAAACACTGTCATTTCCGCCACAATTTAGGATGTGGTGGAAGTGACATTTTAAAGGTTTCATCGGATGCAGTGTTCACTTTTACATGTTGTTTGAACATTAATGTGTGTTGGCAGTGTATGTACAAATCTACCCTATAATGATAAAAATCCATGCAGTGGTTAATTAATCTGTGAAAAATAATATCCCCTTTTTCAAATCGAGCCAGTGTGGTGTCACACCAACACGATAGTTGATTGACATGAGCGTCTTACCTCAGACCTCAGGATGTAAGTTAGGGAAGAATATCTCCGATTGAACGATTGAGGTGTTGTGTTGCTGGATGTAATAATGAACATAGTGGTCGTCATTTACTCTCGACATCTGAGCCACTGAAGATGCAGTAGATTACTTTTGTTTGTTAAGGGAATGCGCCTCCCGATCTACATATATCCATCTATGTTTGCGCAAATCATTTGTGATCCAGCTTCACTTACAGCAGAAGCGAGTATAAGGGTTTTTTTATGAATCTTTGCGATCACCTTTCCTTATAATATGCTAGTTAGCAAGTTTAATGGCTAAATGCGGCTAAAGTAAACAAGCTCGTCACTCCACAGAGAGAAGAGAGGGGCGGGGCGAGCAGAGCTCATTAACATTTAAAGCAACCTTGACCAGAACAGGATGATTTTTGCAGAGTTGATTTTGACAAGGTAAAAAGGGTGTTGTTTTACACTACCATTGAGAATTTTTAACCAAAGTATATTATAGACTTTTCATTAAGACCCTAAAGAATCATATCAACTTGTGGAAAATGGGCATCCGATGACCCTTTTAAACATTTTTGGAATAAAATGACTTCTTTGTCCTGATGCTAATTTCATAGCATTTTATGTACGTAAATTCACACAATTAAATATTATTTCCACACTTTTTGGATCACTGTACAAAATTAAAAATTGCACACATTATAAAGAACAAAATGGTTTTCCATACACTACCAGTCAAAAGTTTTTGAACAGTACGATTTGTAATGTTTTTTAAATAAGTCTCTTCTGCTCACTGAGCCTGCATTTATTTGATCCAAAGTACAGCAAAACAGTAAAATTTTAAAATATTTTTACTATTTAAAATAACTGTTTTCTATTTGAATATATTATAAAATGTAATTTATTCCTGTAGTTCCTGAGTTTTTAGCATCATTATTCCAGTCACATGATCCTTCAGAAACCATTCTAATATTCTGATTTGCTGCTCAAAAGCATTTAGTATTACTATTATTATTATTATTATTATTATTATGTTGAAAACAGCTGAGTAGAATTTTTTTTTAGGTTTGTTGAACAGAAAGTTCAGAAAAACAGCATTTATATGAAATAAAAAACTTTTGTAACATTATAAATGTCATCACATTTGATATATTTAAAGCATCCTTGCTAAATAAAAGTATTAATTTCTATCATTTATACTGTAGATAGAAATGCAATTACAAAACAGCGTAACTTGTAATCTGTAATCAGTTATATTTAGTAACATTCCCAATGCTGTTTCTTCCACTGTTTAAATCATTGTTTTAACATTTTAATAATTCATATTTACTTTGAATTTTTATACTTTCAGAAAATCTGTGTTAAGAGTATAGCTATAATATCAAAAGGCATTTGAAAAGTAGAAAGATAACAGTGGAAAGTTTGAAACAGTGGAAAGTTTTAATGTGAAAAAAAGCTGAAAACTGTTAGCCTTAATAAAAACAACCCCTGGGGCGTAAGTGACTAAATACGACAAAAGCGGTGGGCTTAAAAGAAAACTGGCCAAATAAGATAACAGTCGCGATTGCAGACTGCTTGCAGAGAGAATCTCAGAATCCAAATAAATAGAATGTGGCTGCAAACTTGGAAAAATGAACCATCTGTACCTGTATTCTCTTTCAGAACTCAGATGACCTGCTGGTGGCGTCAGCCGAATGTCCAAGCGATGATGAGGATCTGGAGGAGTGTGAGCCCGGCACTGGTGAGCACAAACACACACAGCAGCACTGAGGCCGTAGGCAGCACAAACTTCAGATCAAACTTCTTTCTTAAAGAAATTAACATTTTTAATTAAGCAGCATTTTTTAATGACTAGCGGATATATTGTGGTTTGGATGCTGTGCAGCTCCATAGATAATTCCTCATTTTATTCTAGCTAGAGCTTCAATTTAAATCATTTTCAATTGTTCAGATATTCAGTATAAATAGCTTAGGTTGGATCTAAAATATAATTTTTAGAGTATCACTTTTTTCAGAATTACAAGCACAAGTTTAATGTGTTCCTAATATGAATTCTGTTTCTCGTAATGTTTTCTGCTAGCACTCTTCCCCCATATTAACCCTATAGATGCTATAAACAAAGAAGTATCCTTTAGATTTCATCAGGTCATTTAGGGACTAAATTATGAGCTGAGTTTAGACAAGGAGTTATATTGCTTGAAGGGTGGTCTCCTACCATCTGGGCTATTCATAACGCTAAGTGGCCATTCCACTCCATCGTTGGGTTCCGCTTTGAGCATTCATATATCAGTAAAATAGGTGTGACGTCAAACCGTGTTGCATAGTACATGGAATTATTACTCTGTGCTCAGCTATTGCTCTTGTGATTGTGCATTATGTTGCAAACATTCAGTGTTGTTGAGTGGTTGAGTTCCTTCTGATGGCCCATCTGGAAAATCAGCTGTTGCTGTTTGACATTCGTCCAAACCTTTGGTTTCATTTCAGATTATTTTAGCTGAATGAAATGTTGGAAAATTAAACACATTAACCCAGACATTTCTTATTAAATAATTGCCACTACAGCCCTATTTATTGGCTCTGTCTCAAAATCTAGTCAGCTGCGTGCCTAGCTTGTTTGTGCAATCAACCTCTCAAATTGTCAGTAGAAAAACTATGCGATCTTTAAAAATAACTAATTTTAGCTAAGTATAGCTTTTTTTGTTTCATAAGATAAGCCAATCCAATAATGTGATGTGACAAGCTCTATTCAAGGAGAAATATTTTTTTAATTAAGTTTTAATAATTTTTCTCACATATTAACGTCATAATGAAGTAGCTTTACGCTACCAGTCAGAAGTTTGTGGTTGGTAGAATCTTTTCATGTTTTTGAAAATAGTCTTTTATGCCCTTAAAGGGATAGTTCACCCTAAAATGAAAATTCTGTTTTTAATTACTCACCCTCATGTCGTTTCAAGCCCATAAGACCTTCGCTCAAAGATATTTTTGTTGAAATCCGAGAGCTTTCTGACCCTGCATAGACATCAACGGAACTGACACGTTCAAGTCCCAGAAAGGTAGTAAAGACATCATTAAAATAGTTCATGTGACTTCAGTGATTCAACCGTAATGTTATGAAGTTACGAGAATACTTTTTGTCTGCAAAGAAAACACAAATATCCACCTTAGCACAGTGTTAATTTCGTTGACAAATAATTTTCGCCATAATTTTCGTCAATGGCATTTTTGTCGACGAATAAAAACGAGATGAAAATGTTAGGAAGGGACAATTAGAGAAGAGATTCATTCAGCACCGAATCTGCGGCATGGTTCGGAGGTTAGATGCGTACATGTGAACTGTATCATAGCCTATTGATCTATCCGGCGGGACATAAGCTAGCATACATTTGCTGCAAGTCTCATAAAACGTTCAAAAATGTCAATATCTGGGAGTAAGAGAGGAGCAGACAAACATCCGTGTGTTCGGTTTTAAAGGGACCACGGCCTAATTTCGTTGCTTCTGTGGCATTGATATTAATCAAGCAACAAAAGAAAGACAGAAAATCGCTCACATCGCTTTAGTAGCTCTGATAAAGATTAATCTAAATTTATTTATATAAATAAATGTGTCTGCTTGAAAGAATGAAGAATGTTGAACACGTTGTTATAAAGAATACATAATTAGTCTATATATCGTTTGTATTTCATTGTAAAAAGAGGACTGTGTTCTTCTTTTATGAGAAGTGGTTTCATTTAATTTTAATGTACAGGCATGTTGCGTGTCACAGCAGTTAAATCTGTGTCTATCATGATAAAACCTTAATACAAACCTATACAATGAGTTTGGTCATTTTAGAGAAATGCTTAATAAATTCATTGCACTGTAACTGAACCCATTAGATTTTAGCTGACTAAATCTACTGTAGATTTTCAACTAAAATCTTAAGATATTTAGTCAACTAAAACTAGACTAATACTAAAACAATTCAGATGACTAAAATATGACTAAAACGAAATGGCATTTTAGTGAGAAGACTATGATTAAGACTAAATCAAAATTAACACTGCTTTAGCATTAGTATTCGACGTGCATTCACGAGTGTAGCGTGATGCAAGCGTGTGGTTATGCTGACGCAGGAGCCAGCGCTCTGGTGTAAAACTCATCTTTTTTGTGCACAGAAAGTATTCTCGGAGCTTCGTAACATAAGATTATGGAAAGGAAAGGAAAGGAAAGGAAAGGAAAGGAAAGGATGTGATGTGTGGCCAAGTATGGTGACCCATACTCAGAATTTGCGCTCTGCATTTAACCCATCCAAGTGCACACACACAGTAGTGAGTAGTGAACAAACACGCGCACACACACCGTGAACACACATCCGGAGCAGTGGGCAGCCATATTGCTATCGCTGCGGCGCCCGGGGACCAGTTGGGGGTTCGATGCCTTGCTCAAGGGACTCACCTCAGTCGTGGGATTGAGGGTGGAGAGAGCGCTGGTTATTCACTCCCCCCGTTTTGTGTTGCGAAAATTAACGAAAGTCTTAAAGGTTTGGAACGACATGACGGTGGGTAATTAATGACAGAATTTTTATTTTTGAGTGAACTATCCTTTTAAGCCATTTCTTCAATAAAAAATATAGTAAATATAGTAATACTGTGATCATTTTATTGCCATTAAAAAAAAAATATATATATATATATATATATATATGTAGTGTGAATGAAAATGAATTTTCAGCAGGATTACTCCTCTTTTGAATGAGCCGTTTACTCATTCAAAAGAATGTTTATTTGAAATAGACATCTTTTGTACATATATATGGCTTTACTCTCACTTTTAATCAATTAAATGTGTCCTTGCTGAATAAAATGTTTCACACTGACCACAAACATTTGAAAAGTAGTGTGCTTTATATTCAATTTATTAGCTTAATAACATTACAACATCACAATCAGAAGTTTCTGCCTTCAAAGAGCATCTCAGTGCTCAGATCACTCAAATCCACTCATGAGCTTCCATTTTGTTTGTAATAAGATTCAGACAATTCCCTATATAGCCATTAGACAGAAATGAGCTAACTAGGTTTTGAGACACAGCATATTACACAATATGCAGAGAATTTTATCATTGCATAGATGAATCTGTATTTGCACAAGTCAGATGAAAGAGCACAGATGAGTGTGTCAAAGAGTATAAAGGGGAGAAACTTTGTGCTTTTAAAGGGACCATCTTACACACCTTTGTTTTTTGTAATTTGCTTTTTTTCCATGCAAAAATCATGCGGCCTATTTGTTGATGTAAGTGACCCCAACTCCATGGTTTGCTATCTTGTTTAACCAAAGAAGAGCCAAGAGCTATTCAAGATATGAGTTGGTTCTGTTTTACATGTTACTGTAGTGATTTAGATATTTGTGTTTAGGTTTAGAAACTAACGTAGCATTTTACATGTGAATATAAAGTATTGTGTGTAGAATCTTTGTCTTAGAATACAGATTAGAATTCAAATTCTATCATTATTAGAGTGCGCGTAATCTACGCGCACGTAGACCTTCTCAAATCCTAACTAATTGTTCTTCCTCTCACCCTTTCTTCTCTCTCATCCCAGGAGGTGAACTTGTGTTGCCCATAATAACCGTGGACACCCAAGACCCCCTTCCCATAGCCACTCGTTACCCCGCTATCCCCGCCCCTCCCACATCCCTGACCCCTCTCCAAACCACCAAAGAGTCCCTAGTCCTGTCCGACCCCCGTCCACCGTGTCCTCCGGACCAGGAGGACTGCGGCGACCCCATGGAGGTGTCGGCCTTCGGCTCCGGAGAAATGACGGAGTCCGATGACGAGGACTTTTACAAAAACTCCCCCATGGTCACGGACAGGACGGTCCTCCCGCCGCCCCCCGGCGTGGGCAAGAGCGGAGGCCAGAGCCCCGGTGACCACCGTCCCCCAGTCCCCGGCCCCACCACACACCCCAACCAGCTCCACATCCCCGCAGGCAAAATGAATACCCGCGACCAGGTGCTCCTGCCCCCTGCCCCGTCCTCCCGTCACACTCCAGGGTTAACCTACCCGCCTGGTTTCCCCCATGTACCCACAGCTCACCCCACCGACCTGATGGACAAGGGCCGCCCGGGCGCCGTGGAGGTAATCAGGGAGTCCAGCAGCACCACAGGCATGGTGGTTGGCATCGTGGCGGCGGCTGCCCTCTGCATCCTCATCCTCCTTTACGCCATGTACAAGTACCGCAACCGAGACGAAGGCTCTTATCAGGTGGACCAGAGCCGCAATTCGGGATCCGAAAGCAATGGCGCCGTGGTCAAAGAGAAGACGCCGAGCACGACCGCCGCCGTGGCGAAGACGACCACCAAGGGCAAGAAGAATAAAGACAAGGAGTATTACGTCTGAGAGAGACCGAGGAGGAGGTTCACAGACAGGAAGTGTGCTGAGGATTTTAAAACTTCAAATCACCTCCTCTGCATCCTCAAACATTTAAGCCACACAATCTTCTGTTTACTTCTCCAAAACGTTTTTCTGCCACCGAAAGATACGAACGTAGGGAATGAGGAGGAGGGAACACTGACCGATTGACTCCTCCTTTCGTTGCTGTCTTGCGAAGCCATTGTTGTATGTAATTTTATCTCAATCATGTCTAAAGAAAATCTTCCATTACATTCCAAATGATGTAATGCCCTCTTTGCGATTAAAAACTTATGTTTCGCCTGGTCCGGGCCTCCACGGGAGAGTAACGAAACACCATGGACAGGGAGAGAAAACTCGCCGGTTTAACAGATGTCTCCGCGCACGAGCTTTTGGTGCTATTCCTGAACGTTTGGTTAATATTATCTTCACAGAGCTATGAAATTGAGATCGTTCTCTGGCCCACGTTGTAATAATTCATGAAGAACAGAAGCGATTGTGTTAGTTATTAGCACGAGACAAGCAGATGCTCCCATCAGCTCTTGCGGAGATGTTAAATCTGACACCTTTTTCGAAGGGAAAAAATGTGTTCGCTTGGAAAAGCGGCGGATAACATCGCATCTTCCGTTTCGTTCGGTGATTGAGCCGGAGAGTTTGAATTCATTTCCACTCTGGTATCCTTTGTCAGTGTAGAATTAAGATTCTGTCTCTGCCTTGAAACACATGAATCTAATTCTTTCTTTCTTGTTTATCCACCATGGTTTCATAAACACGTTCTCGCTTAGAATGGCAGATCAGACAGCGAAGCCTGCTTTGACAGCAACACCTCTACTGGCAGGTGTAGAAGGTTGTTAGAACTCTCTCTCACCCTCTCTTTCTCTCTCTCTCTCTCTCCATGGTGATCTGTTAGGCTACTAATTGTGTTCCATGCATGATGTATTCACATTCAGCTTTCCATGAGAGTTTTTTGATATGAAATACATAAAGTTGATAACTCTCATCTCACCCGGAGGGTTTCATAGCATCATGGGCGAGCACGACGCGGACAAGAGATCTCAGAAAGCGGGACTGTCCTGAACTGAACATCAGCTTGGACAAAAGATGTTGTATCTATGTAAATAGAGGACATTGCTGAAAACATCAGGAGACAGGTTCGTGTGTGTCGTGCATACGGTGCGTATGCGTATGTGCGTGTGCGCTTGTGTGTGTGTGAGTGTTTGTCCTCGTTCGTCCTCCGGCATGAGAAAGATATACGCAAGACTACGAGAACTCTTTCTCTTGCCTCCTATATTCTCTATGGTGTGAAACTACAGCCCAATACCCATCCAAATGAGACTACAGACAGTGAAACAAACAGGATAAAGAGAACGGAGGCGAAATCATATTTTGAGAACTGTGTGGCATCTCTTCTAGGAGGGAAAAAAGGAACTCGTTCTCATCGGGATGCCAGCTCACCACCTCCCAAACCTTAAAAGAAAGCGAAAAGGAGCGAACTGACGAGACTTTTATGGATAAAGCAGCACAACCTTGCGTCCAGACTTTTATATCTAAGGACACCTCCTGGAAAGGAGGAAAAGGGAAGAAAAAAAAAAACACAGTATACTGTCTAGATATTTCTCACATTTGAAAATATGTTTTTCCTGAATTGACATTCCTTGTTATTACAAAGAGGTTTTTTTGTTTAGTCCTTTCTCTGCAAATGAAAAAAATGTTACTCACAATAGATATTACTTCAGTTACACGAAGTGAATTTCAAATGTGAAATTTTTGGGGGGGAGGGGGGAAATGATGTTTTGGGATTTTATTGAATTTGGTAAAAAGAAAAAAAGAAAAAAATGAAGCATTACGCCTAGCCATACCTCCATTTTACATTTGGGTTTTTTTTTTGTTACGTCATTGACAGGGCTTTTTTTCTGTTTGTGTTTTTGTTTTGTTTGTTCTTTTAAGATATAATTGTCATTTACCTATGCTGGTCAAAGTATATTCCCGTTCTTAATGTAATTGTAAAGTGTTACTGTGAGATGAAATCTAAATATGTGTACATTGACAGAGGGAAAAATACACTTGGTTCTATACTTCGTACTGATTTGGTCGGTGTGGTCTCTTTTATTAAAAATAAAACAAAAATTAAAAAAGTACAGAGATTGACAGTATCGTTCAAAAGTTTAGGATCAGTAAGATTTTAAAAAATGAATAAAAATGCTTTTATTCAGAAATTATTCATTAAATTGATTAAGTGACAGTAAAGACTTTTGAATATTGTTGCAAAAAATTCTATTTCAAATAAATGCTGTTCTTTTGCTATTTCTATTCACAGTTTTTTATCAAATAAAAAATAACAAGAAGAGCATCTGTATTCAACATGGTTAATAAAAAGAGGAGGAAAGGTTTTTTGAGCACTAAATTAGCATATTAGAATGATTTCTGAAGGATCATGTGACACTGAAGATTGGAGTAACGGTTGCTAAAAATTCAGCTTTGCATCACATGAATAAATTATTTTAAAATGTATTAAAATAGAAAACTGTTATTTTACTGTTAATATTACAGTTGCTCTTCAAAAACATAAAATAAAAAAACAGTAAATAAATACTGACCCCAATATTTTGTTTGAAAGTGTAACTGACACAAAAGTGAAAATTATTAGCCCCTTTCTTACAGCAATCCACACAGCAGTAAATTGCCGTAATATGACCAGAATGACTTTACCGGTAAATACACAAATATGCTGTTCACATAGGCAATGGCGTTCTGGCTTTTTTAACAGTTAAAAAGCAGTGTTGTCAAGCCTGAAGTTTTCCCGCAGAATCTGGCCAAAGTCCCTTTAAGGCAAGTCATTTCACTCGGCGGCCATCTTTGAAAAGCCTCTCAGGCAGGCAAGTGCTGCTCCTATTTCTTTGAATGGGAAAACATCATTCTCCAAAACTGTTCACCAAGTTTTGAATTTCATATTTGAAATCACCAATGAATGCATGCGCAGTACTGAGCACACATCTTAGAACGCTGACTGTTTTCTATCCACCTTCCCATAAGAGTGGGTGCAGCTATTTGTAAATTTTTTGTGTCTGGCTTCTGGTCTCATCCACTCCCAGCTATTTTTAGCTGCACAAAAACCTCGTTTTGCTGCTTGATATTGCAAACTGGGACTTCTAACAGCAGCTGCAGTGACACGCTAATCTTTACTGATCAACGATTGGCTCCTTCATTAAGAAGGTGGGGCTTCACAGCCATAATGAGCGTTGCATCTTTCCCCATTCAAAACTATACGAGTGACAAGTCTTGAGTATTCTACTAGTATAGTCTTTATAATAATAATTAAATAAATAATAATAATAAATAATTAAACAATAGTCTTTGATTGGAACACTATTGCAAGTTGTTTTTCATGTCCACGGGTTGAAGTGACCCCAGTAGTGTGATATTTATCGCCTTGGAATCAAGTGGCAACCTCCCGGTCTCCCTCTTGAAGCCAACACGGAAGTAACTAAAACTGCAGTTCATCGACTGGCCGCTAGAGACTGGCTGCAAAAGTCAATCCCATAGACTCCCCATGTTAAAATGCCCAACTTTACAGCAGAAAAAAATATGTTTACAGCCTGGTGCAAAAAGCGGTTTTGGTCTATATAGCTAATTTTGCCCTTCATGTCAACTCTGAGGGGGGTGAATTTTTTTATAACTCATCCGTTTAAATTTTATTAAGCCTTAAAGTTCTGCATAATTTAGGGCGTGGCCAGGTGAGTGACAGGTGGATTGCCGCTGCTGTCACCACTGTCGCGCTAAGTGGGCGTGGTTTCAGCAACCAGCTCGACCCACGCCCCGCCTCTTTGCCCATTTTCGATTATCCGGGAGTGACGTCAGTGACGCGATTCCAAGATGGCGACGGCCGACTCCCGCCCACTAAGAGCTTCAAAAATGCTCTTCAGAAACCTACGGGTGACGTCACGGACACTATGTCCATATTTTTTACAGTCTATGCTTGGAATCTGAATTTTACAAGGGAACCCCGCCAAAAATGTGTATTTTACCCGACTGAATATGATTTTTAACGGGAGGCCCCCCTTGAAACGCGATTGGGCTAGTTTTGAGTAGCAATTGGGCGGGTTTCGTTGTGAAAACCTGGCAACCTGGTAAAAGTAACCATTCACACATCAGCATCAAAATGCCGGTCTTCATTCGTCCACATGAGCAGAAGCACTTTGTTTTCACTGTCAAATAGAACTCTAGAACTCTAGAGCATTTTTGCTCTAATAAACACGAGACACACAAAATAATATCCAACTGCAAAGCAGCTGCGCTGATGAATGGAAAAGAAGGCTTGGTCTCGAGCGCAACACTTTAAAAAACTTGCAAGATGAGACAAAATGGTCAAAGATGTCCATCTAGCATCATTTCCATAGCAAATCACGTCATCTCCATAAGAACGCTATGACTGGCCAATTTGGACCAAAACAATGGTAATCTTCATTCCGTGTTTAAACAAACCGTTCATTCCGGTGTTGTGCCCATTTTCGACCCCTGCCAAATTATCACCCCCTCTCGTTGAAATTGCTACCTGATTTGCCTAATCCTAACCCAACCCCTAATCCAAACTCCTCCCCACACCTAACCCTAAACCTACCAATACTAGGAGGGTAGTAATCTGGCGAGGGTCGGAATTCGGCATAACACCGGTAATTTACTGGTAATGTTACAGCTTCCCTTACTGGTAAATTGCCAGAACAAATTTACCTGTATGTTTGAAAAGGTTCTTTTCACACTTGATCTCTTAACGGTAATTTACTAGTAAAGACTATATGTGTGAAAGGGGGCTAATGACAGAATTGTTTTAAGACATCCATGTTGTGAAATCTCCACTGTATTTAGCAATTGTTGTCATAAGTTTGAGGCTTTCATATTTAATATTAAACATAAAAGGGTTCATCTTAGGCTATCTGTAGTTCAAGAACCATTATTTTGCATTGTCTTTCCTGCTTGAAAATCAAGGTTTATCCACTGTTAGAACTCTCACGCTGTGAAGTCAAGCCCTTGTCTTACATGGCAATTTCATCATCTGGTCTTATATATTGATGGGTTCCTACTCCAGAAGATTCCACATACTGCTAATACAAAGACGTCTTTAGATTCCTCTGCTGTCACACTCCTCAGATCTAGGTAGTCGGTAGCCTCTAAACAACACTATTTCTCTATGGTCTTGAAGGGAAGGCGGCCCCCGCATTTCTTCCTCCTCACTCTGCAGCTCTATATTATGTTCTTGAGGTACTCGTTCCTAACTAACTATACACACTGCAGTACAGATGGAGCTATTTAAAGGCTAGAGCTAAAAGCATGCTTATGGAGAGCAGTTTCCTGGAATAAGAGGCAACTTGAATTTGGAGAAAAATCAGACCGATATATGTGGAACGAGTCTTTCAAAAGCCGTGTAGTGTTGATTGCTTTCAAATGATGAAAGCTGGCCATGACACACTTCTGTTTTCGTCATTATTCTGGGTCTATTGTAAATCTAGTGGAGCAAATTGTATTTGGTCAATACGCACAGAATACACATAAGGACAGTGTTTAGTTAAATGGGTGTTTTTGTTTAGTCAGTGGCTGTGGTTTCAATTACATTCTAGCAGAGGTAAAACTAAAGTACCAGTTCAGCCTTCTGTAAAATGATAGATTATGTGCAAATCACAAGGATAAAGCAAAATGGGATGCAAAGTTTACTTATGTAGCATTTACTGTAGATCTTGTGACCTTACAGTGTTTTGTATTGCCGGAGAATAACTTCTGATTCATTAGCCACTGGTAAATAACAAGAAGAATAACAACATGCAGTAAACGGTAAAACTGTTTGCACTACAAACCAGTGTGTTCATAATTAAGATAATGCATTAAAATAACATGGTAAGACACCAGTTTGCAATATCAGCCAGCAAAACGAGCTGTTTTATACAGCTAAAAATAGCTGGATGGAAGAGGCCAGACACATACTATTTACAAATTCTTACAGTAAAAATAAGATGGAAAGTAATATCAAATACATGTTCTGAGTTTGTCACACCACAGAAAACTGTGTTATTAACCACCTAGCCAAATTTGAATTTGAACCGCCAAGAAAATAAAATAAATGATCAAAATCTTGAAAAAGTAGACCAGTTTGCAGTAGACATCACAGTTACGTCACTTGCAGCTGCGCACACATAGTGGTTGCAAAAAAACAGTGGTAACAAGTGGAGGTAAACGAGTAAAATCCGTGGAATAAGAGAAAAAAATTGTGCCTTTTGATGTCAAAATAATAGGTAATAATAGGTGTCAAAGACACCATTTGAAGCTAAGCACGTTTAAACGTAAATACTTTGAATAAAACCTACTATGATTACTCTACTTAAAGCATAAATTTGATTAAACAATAGGTCAACATACTATTCACATATGCTGTTCATAGGGGATGTATTGTATTAGCCCCAGTTACAGCATGAAATATTATTTAAACCTATTATTATTAACATTTTACATAACATTTGTTTATTTTATCTCACAATTCTGACTTTATTTCTCGCAAACGCAAGTTTATATCTCCTAATTCGGACTTTATAACTCGATTTAACTCAGAAATAGTGAGACTGTCAATTCAGAGGGGAAAAAGCCATAAGCCATAAGCCACTTGAAAACCGTCATTTTATGTTACCAGATAGGCTCCGCCCACAAAAACGTCATCCCTGTTTCAGATCTGTAAGACTATACCACTCAAAGGTCAAGTTAACCGAAAAATTTCCATTATTGACGGATTTTTTTTTTTTTATCAGCGACGGAAAAATATGAAGGCATTCAGTCACTTTGACGGATTACACTGAAGGTGATCTGTTGTAATTTGTAGCTGTAATTCCCACTCCTGTCCAGTTGGTGCGTTCCAGTGTGGCAGCAGAGCTTGGGATACAGTACAAACATGAAACCGTCACGAATTTGTTTTGTTATGTTTAATTTTGTACAGGCGAGTACCCAGTTTATCACGCCACATTAAAGAACGCCAAAACGGTATTTATTGGTTGAATTTTCTAATGAAATGGACAGAATTTGAAATCTGAGACTTTTTCATATCAAAAGTATCAAAGCACAAAGACTGCAATATTACATGTACTGTTCATTCATCAACTGAAAACAGCATAGACCAACAGACCGACTGATATTTAACAATCTAATATTGTTTAATAAAAATAAGAATCTATTAAAATCGAGAAATATTTTAGTGTCCTTCGTTGTCCCTGCTTGTGTGGTGTTGAACATGAAAAGTGACGAACAGTCTCTATTAATCTGTTCTCTTCAAAATAAATGTATAAGCCTATATCGTCCTGTAGGTTCATGATTAAAAGTGAAAATGTAAAGAAAAATAAAAGCAATTAAATGTGTTATTATAATTAAAATATGAATTAATTAATTAATTAGTTAGTTAGTTAATTAATTAGTTAATAATAGATTATGACGGAATTTTTACGACCCTGTCCCATAGGCGGAGTTTAGGAGTTTAGACAAGAGCCAATCATGATTTTGTCTGAGCTATGAAAAATCAAAGAATTCGTTTTTTTTTTTTTTTTTATTTATATTATCTTATTATTTTAGTGGATATAGTAAGTACGTTTTTAGGTCAATTAATTTCAGTTTAAGCCCCATATCCATAGTCGCGACTCATGATTCTCAACGTGTCTTGCTAGAGAGGACTCGCTTTTGCAAGTTGTTTGGCTACATCAGAAACAAGTTTCCCAGTTATGAGGAAAGTAGGAAACTGGCTCCGAATGTCAATGGCACATATCATCTGTTTCCTTCTTTTCACTTCACTTTTAAATAGCTGGACATTTTACTTTCACTTTTAAATTAGCAATTCGGCGTCAATTGCTTGAATCCCATTCAAGCAACAACAAATACAACGTTAAACTCACTTAGCCTATAAATTAATCATGGAACTTTTATTAGCAAAACGAATAATAAAGAAATTACACTAAGTAAAAATCAGCAAACAATGTAAAACCAAATAAATAAGAAACGAATGTTCAAAAAAAACTTCGAAAACCACCATAGATAAACGGCAAAAGTCAACAGGCTTTTCAAAATAAAATCGGTCAGCTCGTCACTCCGCTCGCTGATAAATAAAATGTGATCTGCGATGCGACAGACTGTAGTGTCTGTTCTCCAACTGAACTAAATAATATTTTATTACTATAAAAAAATCAAAATGACGGTGTGGCCGGTGCCGCGGTGGGCAAGTGAGGTAACGTGTTTTTTTTTTGTTTGTTTTTTTTTACTCTTTGTACAGCAGTCGTTGTTAATTCTAAATGTATTTTAATGTAGAATATGTTACATAAATTATGTTACATAAATATATGAAATATAGAACATACATATATCTAAAAAAATTCTGCTGGCTTGTCTGGCAGTGGGTGCCCCCCCACGCATAAAAGTGAAACTCCGCCTATGCCCTGTCCGTCAAAATGAAGGACAAAGTTAAAGACTAACGCAACCTCCGATCCCACTATCTAACGTCAGTTTCGTTAAATAACAGTGCTTATGGCTTGGTGACAAGCTCTTGTAATATGCGGAGAACATTTTGAAAACGACATCTAATCAATACAATCTATAATCTTTTTGAATGTAACTATTTTGTACCGTATCCGTGTAATTCTCTAGCCATAAAGGCTATCTCTGCGGTGTTTTCTGCAACCAAGATGCGCAAGCAGGGCGTGTCCGCTGTCGGCGTTGAAACCACGCCCACTCGTGGAAAAACCACTGATATTAGTGCGTTGTAGGGGAGGGGTCATGCTCATTACGACAAAGAGACACGCTTTCAGACCCGCCCAAAATAATCCTGAACACAAGAATTATAAAAAAAAAAAAACGGTTTAATTCAGTTCAGTACTACAGTCTTTTTAACGTGTTTTCTGCAATATATTTCTAACATTTATAATGTGTTTAGATAGAATTCTCTAAATTGCCTTTACACAGACTTTAAATTATGTGTGAATATATTCAAACGCATTGCATTTTATATACATTACCCCTACAGATAGAATATTGAAATTGTTATTAAATAATGATTATTTAATTAGCGAATATAAATGAACTAAGTGAACTGCAAAGCTGTATTATTAGGCTGTGTTAGCAAGAGCTTGTTAGATAGTGTAACATTCAGGTTCATGGTCTCCAAAGATAAGACCCTACTAGCATCAAGACAGCCTTAAGGCATGTATGGATCAATAAGTAGTAGAAAAGAATTAGTGCTTTTGCAAGCTGTGGCAAGGTTTATCACTTATTGCTGCAGTTACGTTTTAAACTATGATTCCCAACTTCTGATGTCTTCAGAAAACCCACATTAAGAAAAAGGCAAAGAACAAAAGACAAGGAAAACCTGTCAGCACATTCTGACGCCATTCTACTCCACATCTTTCCGAACTCTGAGCCCTGGATTTGTGATTTGATGAATAATTTAGTACTTGGTTCCCATTTTCCTTCCAAGTAGAATGAACTCAAATTTTCACTTCTGCCAGAGCACCTGTCCTGCCAGAGGAAATGCATTAAGAGTACAAAAAAGGCTTCCCAAATGTCACTGAAATGAGTGTTTGACAGGTAAGCAAGATTTGAAACGTTCTTTTGCTATATTGCTAAGAAGACTTTCATTTTATGCTCTTTGTTTTTAAAAAAATGGCAGTGAGATGAAGACCCAACAGACAGCAAGCAGTAATGGGCAGTTGTGATGCCACCGGAATGAGAATGAAGAGTCAACAGAAGGGCTTTGCATTTAAATAAAACTGCAGAAGCGTGAGACTGCCATCTGCTGTCTAAATCCACTCATTAATCAATCTACATTTTAATGAAATAATCATACATTTTATACCAGAGTAGTCTAAGTATATGAATCAAACAACGAAATTAAATTCACTGTGACGTATTTAAAAAATGAAATCCTGGCAGTGACTTCTTAGCATATTTCAAAACAATGATGAAAAGCCTTTAAAATGTCAGATGAGTAGAAACGCAATTGATCAGCTTTGACAGTCCAATGTTAAATGTAGGGTGAAATATGCAAAGTGGGATGGTTATTGGTAGATTTGTGATGAATAAAAGCTTTATACTCTCAGCAGTTTTGTTATGGTAATATTTTATGATAATCGAGGCGCTGCTTTTTAGCTGTTTAAGTGGGACAGATCTTCAGCAAAATTGCAGTTTAACTAGGCTCCAATACAGAAATCTTTAGAGCAGTTGTGATAAATTGATACCAGTTGTTCCTGCTGGAACACCGTTTTATATCAACTTGAGGCAGGTCATGCTTGTTTTTGGAACCTGCAATAGCTGATTTGATCTGGTAACCGGTCCAAGGTGGTCTATCAGCATTTACCAGTTTGACTGAGATCTACCAGGCCAGTATTAACTCCACAAGCAGGTAGTCAATCTAATCCATCCTGGATCAGCTAATGAACATAAACAACCAAAACGGTACAACAGTAAACCATGTAAAACTAAGGGGGCGTCAGAATGATTACACTAATTTTAATGTTTAATATATGCATATTATTATTAATGCATGTAATCTTATTAAAGTGCTAAAAAAAACATAAAAACAAGACTTTCATTACTACTAAAGTCATATTTCAACATACAGTTTTTGAAACGTCTGGAATCTCAAAATGAAGTGTTATTAAACTATCCATACAGACAGTTTCTGTTTATATTAAATACACTACCAGTCAAAAGTTTTTGAACAGTAAGATTTTTAATGTTTTTAAAGAAGTCTCTTCTGCTTACCAAACCTGCATTTATTTGATCCAAAATACAGCAAATATTGTGAAATATTTTTCTATTTAAAATAACTGCTTTCTATTTGAATATATTTTCAAATTTAAAATGTATTCCTGTGATCAAAGCTAAATTTTTAGCATAATTACTTCAGTCAGTGTTTTCAACATAATAATAATAGTAAATGTTTTTGAGCAGCAAAACAGAATATTAGAATGATTTCTGAAGGATCATGTGACTGGAATAATGATGCTAAAAATTCAGCATTGAAATCAGAGAAATAAATGACATTTTAAAATATATTCAAGTAGAAAACAGTTATTTTAAATAGTAAAAATATTTCAAAATTGGACCGTTTTTGCTGCACTTTGGATGAAATAAATGCAGGCTTGTTGAACAGAAGAGACTTCTTTAAAAAACATTAAAAACTTTTGACTGGTAGTGTATACCAACATAATACCAACATAAATAATTAATTTAAATGTACTGTAAGAAAATTACATTTTTAATGGAAATGTATCAGTGAAAGTAGGACAGAAAGATTGGCTTTCTGACCAATGTCAACGAGAAAGTTCAAAGTGAAGACGTTCTGCACTGTCATGTAGATTGATGAATCAAATCAGTGATCGTGCAGTGTATGACAGACACCTTCTGTAGCCAATCGCATTGAAGCATGCGTTCTGTTCCTGTATGTGGGCGTTAACCGCAGCAGCCAATCGCGTTGCGGCCTCAGTTCTCTTCCTGTAGGTGGGTGTTTGCTACCTGTGTGAATGAAGCGATTCGACACTGGAACTTAGCGAGCTCACATTCTGGGCTTTTTTTTCGCTGGAGTTTTTCCACAGCGGCCCTGGACTTAACGAGGAAATGGCTGCTGTGGTGACCACGTAGAGATATTTTGCGTTCTGTGTTTGTTTTTGTATTTTTATTTCCGTCACAAGGAGGAAGCACTTAATGCTGCCGTTAGCCTATGCTAACTCGCGTTCAGTTTCGCTGCCCTGCGGTTTTCCTGCTCTTGTTTCTGGAGGAATTAACGCAGACCCGGTCGAGTTAAACCATGGAGTGTTGACGGAGTTGAAGAGTGCACTAACATCGGAAACCTTCGCTACAAAACACTTATGCCAAAGTCAGAGGTGTCTCACTACTGCTTGTAGCATGTTAGCGGTTTGGCTAGTGAGTGTCAGGTGATATTGAACTCTGAGAGGAGAGATATCATTTGAATTAAGTTAAATTAACTGATAAAATAGATTGAATATAATATTTACATCCCTTCTGGTTGGTTTTATACCTTACAGGCTGATTCAGGCTAAAATTTAGTCGTTCAGCTGTCAGCGTTAGCGCGTTTGCTGTTGAAACACGGTTTGTTTACAGATCTAAAAATATTCGCATCCCACTAACGTTTTCATTGAAGTGCTATTGAACCATTAGCTGGACATTTATTTCTCTACTGTCGTTTTTTAGACTCAATATAATGTCAAAGCTGCTTCAGGCAAGCTAACATACCTATGCTAACATTAGCTGAAGTTGTATGGTTTAAAGCCAAATCCATTTGTCAGCGTTCTTTTATTTAAACGAGTATTGCTTACTGAGGATGCTTAGTGTTTTTCCTCCTCCAGCTGTAGAGGTTAGCTACTGCCATAAAGGAAAAGTTGTGAGAATATTGTGACTGTTTAGGCCTGGAGATGGCTGTAGGTTAAATACATCAGCAGTCAGTTAAGATATAAAAACTCTATAAACAGTGTAATATATACATATCTTTTGTTGGGGAACAGGAAAGGTTTACAGATTTGTTCAGAACAACTAGAAATCAAATTCTCAGGACTCTGAAGCTGTATACCATATTTACAATAGTTACAAAGCATAGAAAGCCAATGAAGATGTTAAAACTTACTGCCTGTCTTTTCTCTGCTTTGCCTATAATAGTATAAAGATTGCAGGTGTTTGTTGATCTTATACATATCCATTGTCATCTCAAATATAGTATAGCCCCCTAAACAAAAACAGATTTTTGTTTGTGTTTTTTTAGAATACTCATATTAGGCTACTTTATCTAAATCAGACAAGTGTCTCATGCCTTATTAACACGCCACAGATAGGTTAAAATGACCATATTCAAAATAGCCTGTTGATCTTAAGAATGTCATCAGAACAGCTCGTTTATTTATGGAATTGTGTTTGTTTAAAGTGCTGGAAAGTCGTACAGAAACCAAACCAAGCAGTTTTGATGATTCCTCAGGATGAATGTTTTCATGTAGCCCTTGGGTCACAGTTGTGCCAAAAACTCTTGATGAACTGCACTACAAACAGGGGTCTGCTGGAGGAGCATGCAAACAAACAGCTGATACTAAAAGAACGCAGGTCTCAAGTTGTTCTGGAACGTCTCGCTTTCTGCTAATTTTTTCATTCACCAGTCCGAGAAAGTCCATCCTGAGGTTCCCAATGGAAGTACCGCACTAGAAACTTTGACAAGGGAACTTCGAGAACTCTGGGTTGTCTCATCCAGAATCGATAAGATGGGCTCTCAGGCTCTTCAGATATTGCGGCAGGGAGTGTGGGCCTCTCTAACCGGAGGATGGTACGTGGACCCTCATCAGAGTACCTTCTCGAACTGCTTTCATCTCTACCTCTGGATATTCCTCTTGGCCTTCCCGTTTCTTCTCTACATGGTGAGTTCTTGCAGTAAAAAAAACCACCAGCTTATTTTTCTGGAAAAATGTGTGTAATACTAATGGAATCCAAGAACTTGTGCAGTTCTGATGCTTAGATGACCTAATGTTGAGACTGAAACTTTTTAAGGCACACGACAGCTGCAAATGTCAGCAGATTTAAAGCTACTTAAGTGTTTTCTATGAAATGTCTTTTTTAAGTAGTTGGAGTGAAGCAGAACCAAGGCAACAAATGAAAGTTACCCCATGGTTTACTCACCCTCAAGTTTTCCTAGGTGTATATGACTTTCTTTTTTTCAGACGAAAAATGTCCTGGCTCATCCAAGCTTTATAATGGTAGTGAATGGGCGTTGATATTTTGAAGTCCAATAAAGTGCATCCATCCATCATAAAAAGTGCTCCATACAGCTTCGGGGGTTTAAAAAAGGCATTCTGAAGTGTATTGATGCAAAAAAATCTTTAGTTTCCGCTAACTGTCATAAACGCATTTGTGAGAGAGTGGTGTTCAAGCGGATGATGTAGCGTAAGCCCTGGTGAGAAGCCAAGAGGACACTGGTTTTCCTTTGCTGTAAACAAAACTTGGTTCTCGTAAGACTAGCATATTCTCACCATAGCTTACACTTCGCCTACATTATCCGCCGGAACTCCTCTCTCATGTACGTGCATACAACATTTAGCGGAAGCTAGAAATTTGTTTATAAAGTTCTAAATATAACGCATCGATTCACTTCAGAAGACCTTTATTAACCCCCCACAGCTGTGTGGAGCACTTTTTATGATTATTGGATGCATTTTATTGGTCTTCAAAATATCAACGCCCATTCCCTACCATTATAAAGCTTAGAAGAGCCAGGACATTTTTAAGTATAACTCAGATTGTATTCGTCTGACAGAAGAAAGTCTTGTACACCTAGGATGGTTTGGGTTAGTAAATTATGGGGTAATTTTCATTTCTGGGTCAACTATGCCTTTAAGACTGGAGTAATGACTGTTGAAAATTTGGCTTTGACGTCACAAGAATAAATAACATTTTAAAATGAATTAAAACAGAAAAAGAACATTTTATTTTCTAACAATAAATGCAGAATTTGTGAGTATTAGATACGTCTTTCAAAAACAATTTACTGACCCCAAACTTTTTGCGGTAATATATGTGTGTGTGTGTGTGTGTGTTTGTATGTATAATAATTGTCACGATTAAAAGACAAAACAGTATTTTAATCTCCAGTAAAGTTCTTTTTCAAGGCAGTAGCTTGTTTTAAAGTTGTACAGGATCTAAGTACTAGCTCCTTACAAGCAAAATCAATGTTGTTGATCAGATATACAAGAAGGAATCATTGAATAGACGTCAGACTTCAGGAACACATTTCTTTTGCGTCCATTGTTTTCTGAATGTGGTAACCAGTTGATGATAATACAGCAAAGCATGTGGATAAACATGAAATGTTATGACATAACTCATGGTTCTTGTGCTTTCACTATCAGATTAAGCTCCTGTAACACTCCTTAGTTGACTGTTAAACAGTTGATTGAACACGACAGCTTTTAATGTTATTAGACAACAATTTTGCTCAGTTTATGATGATATTTAGTAAATTGTCAGTATGAAAACATAGGATTTTAATCAATTTCATCTTGTCTGTCTTACATACCTTTATATTCTGACACGACGTAAACAACCCTATAAAAAAATACATTTACTTTTAGATAAAGTTTGCATACGGTTAGAGACTTGCACAAGAACATTATGAAATCAGATTTATTGTACAAGTCCTTTGTGGTCTACATAAGAAGCAGTGTCTGAAATGAAATTAAGGTTGTAGCTTTTGCAACCACAGTGATGTGATTCTCCCACGTTCATTCTTTCAGGCCCTTCCTGCCAGTTTGGTGGTGGCTGGTGTGTACTGCGCTGTGATAGCGGCCTTCTTCACGGCCATAAAAGCAGTGAACTTCCGACTACATGCCATGTTTGACCTGGGTGAGATTGTGGAGAAGAGGCAGGCCTCGTTCACCACAGACCCCAATAGAGTAGAAGAAGGAGAGGAAGGCTCTGGCGCTCACGATGGAAGCCAACGCAGGTAGTGTGTAACTGCCTTACTATATTTTGTTGTCAAACTGACTTTTGTCTCTCAAGTAGGCAGCATCCGTAGAGCATTACAAGCATCATGCTACTGAGTCAGACATTCTTTAGGGATTTGTTGTTGGTGAACAGCTGTTGGTGGTGTCAAGCAGTCGCTCCGCTATAGTCAGTTTTAGCTCATGTTGGCATGCCTCATGCTTACAGGGATAGTGGTGTCGGTGTGGAAATGACGGTGTTCCGAAAGGTGAACTCCACCCCTCCTGTACGCTGCAGTTCCCAGCACTCACTATTTGGGTTGAACCAGGTGTCGGTGAGGATATTGTGAATGCCAAACATTACGTGTTCTTAAGCATTATTCTCCTTCACTTGTAGGAATTTCCTCTAACTCGTTTGCTTTTCTTTTGCCCAGGAATTTTTACCACAGCTCGAAGACCCTGGACGCTCAAAGGGTACATTGTGTTGTTGTTACTGTTGCTTTTTTTAAATAAACTAAACCAAATAGTTTCAGTTAACATGAACTGGTATGCTTACATTTCAGTTCCTATCTGATTTTTATCATTTCTGAAATTCCAGATATTAAAGAGCTCATGCAGGAGCAAGGCAGTAATAATGTGATCGTGACCTCTGCACATAGAGACGTCCTTCGACACAACTCTCAGGACAACACTAGTAAGAACAGCCCCTTTACAGATGCACTACATTAGGGCTGCACATGACTATTCCCTAGACTTCCAATTCAGAGTGCCCTTCAAAATAGGGCCCTATGAAATCCGTTTTATTTTTTCCCAAATTCTGTTTTTTTCCGTTTTAATTTTTCTGGACTCCTTTTTAATGGTTAAATTTGATCAAAAAGCATGTCTAATTAAATAAAATCATGTAACGTATACAATTTAACATCAATTTATTAAAAGTTTAACAAAAATTACGTTTAGAGCTCAATAAAATGTTTTTTTTTCTCACCATACGTTTTATTGTTACTATTTTAGCATGTCTAATTATTTAAATGCATAAAAACATTTATTCTTACAATAGCCTTATGAAATGTTTTTTTTCCCCGCTCAGAAATTCTCTGTTATTTAAATTTTTCTGGTTATCAAATGAAGGCATAAAACATTGATTTAATTTATCTTTTAATTAATGAAAATTAAGGAAATATTGTGTGATTATTTCACGTACATTCTACTAAATAATAGAGATAAGACAAGATATAAAGTATAACCATCCAACTCTTGAGATTAATCACAGTGTTATGAGCTTTAATTTGATGCAATGAATTTTTTAAAAATCGGAACACAAAGATTCAGGTTTTTGTACTTAAATTAACCTTTTTTTTTTTTAAATATTGTTTCTGGTGTAATCAAATAAAAATAAAACTACTGGCCCATAGGCATTGATAAGTATAAACTGTATTTTATGTTTATTGCAGAATAATGTAATAAAATATTATAAACTTGGTTAACTGAATGAATCAATGGCTTAAAGCAACATTCCGTTACTTTTTTTGGTTAAAAGTTATCCAAAATCAATTATTGAGCAAGTACATATGCAGTCAGTGTTCAAAACAATCTAATTTTCCCCGATTCACAATGGTAAGCTCGTAATATTTATTTATTTTTTTTCTAATTTGATTGGTTCGGGTTGGTTTCCGTGTTTGCCGCCATTTGTCTTTGCATCATTACATCATGTCTATATACATAGAGGAGTCCCGGCTCATAGGCTATATCGGGGGTGTTGATGCTGCTCATTTGTAGGCTCTTTTTACAGCAGCAGGAATAATTAAACGTGTCATTTTAGAACACTTCTAAGAAACATTAAATTGCTTTTTCAGATTAAAAGAACAGTTTCTTTCAATGACATTCAAATTGTATGGCAATTAGAGATTAGACTGAACAGAAATTGAAATTACAGATAACGCTAATACACACTAAATACATATAGTCACGCAATGTTGATGTTGTTAACATATTAACATTTTGAGAACAAAGTATAATATTAATTTGCATTTATTGTACATTTTTTGCAAAGCTTATTGTAAAACTTTTTTTTTTTTTTTTGGTCAGAACAAAACTGGCAGATATGTTTCTAGTTCAGATGACATTCTCCGGTGAAACTTTTTTTTTGGGCATCCTTTTAAGATGCAGTATCTGTAATTCCTACGTGAAGTAATTATCCACACCGTTGCAGTGACTGACAGACCATACATACACCACAAAACATTCAAGATTCATCAGCCTTGCCAATTCACATCCCATTTAAAGCAGATACTTCCACAAAAAAACTGCATTTTTTAAACAGAGATGGCAACTAAAGGCAACATTTACAAACTGCAGCTTTAAAACCAAGGAATTAGTTAAATATTATAATTAGTAAATTGTGCTGCATGTACCTCTAAACATCTCTACTGTACTCGGTAGTAACCGCACATTTGTTGTTCCAGGTGTGGCGCCTTCCTGCTTGACTGGGGATTACAGAGGGCTAATTGGTGTGGGCGATGTATTATCAGGAGGGTTTAGTAGCCTGCATCCAACAAATTGTCCTTCCATCCCACCATCTCCATCCAGCCAAGAAGATGGAGATGAGAAGGACCAGATGGATAATGGGGGTGTGGAGCAGCTATCTCAGCAGAGCCCTGATGGGGACGGTCTAGGAGGATACTCCCCCCTTGGGCCTTCGGCTGAGTCTGAGAGTCTGGGAGATGCTCCTCTCAGCCCTCTCATCAAGAGTAGCTTGAGCGAGGAGCTAAGTGAGAACTTGTTGGGCTTGGGCCTTGACCCCGTCACTTTTGCCCCCGGTGCTGAGCACCCAGGCAGCCGCACCGGGGTGGCCCTGGCCGCAGGCTCCACCGACAGCTGCTTCAGTGGAGGTGGAGCGGCTACAGACAGAGAGACTCTTAGTACGGTCAGTAGCTACCGCAGTGAGAAAACGGACTCAACCCAGCTTGAGAGCCCTTCGCTGGGCCAGACGCATAAACTCGTGTCTAACGCTCCTTCCACAGCTTTGCCTCAGGGTAAAGGCCTCTATCAGCAGCCTGGAGATGTGCTCCAGGGCGGTAGTGACACGGATGACCTGTCAGACAGCGTGCTGCTACGCTCACCCTCCAAAGAGCTCTCCTCTGGGCAGGGCCTGGACAGAACTCTAGTGGAGGGGGAGGACCTTCCCCCTTTGCTTACGGACATTGCACAGTCCTCCTTGCAGGACTCATCGCCGTCTAGCAGCGGGCCTTCTGAGACCTGCGATCTTGATGGTGGCATTCCCATACCCCCTCTTCCTCCTCCACGCCAGGCCAGCTCTGTACCGTCAGGGTTGGGACTGGGCTTGGTCTGCTCAGAGCCTGCTTTGCCGGTTTCTGCCCCGTCCTACCTCCTAGCAGAGCCGCCTTCTCTGCAAGCGCAGCAGCAGGTGGTGCGGCCTAAAGATCTCAAACTGCTACGTGCCGGCGGCAGTGTAGGTCACCGACCCGGTCGCAGGAAAGCTCCCCGCAAACGAGGTGCTGCTGGCAGTAGCAGTTTCGACTGTGGCTCCTACCGCCGGCACCACAACCGTGGCCAGCACAGAGACTACATCCCTGTACGCAATCGGCTGGGTGCCAAAGCCTACAGCGAGAGCTTGTTCGAGGACTCCAGCGATGAAGATGACGGCAGTGACATGAGTGCAGGCTCTAGTCTCGGATCCCAACGTCGCTTTAGCTCTGACGACGAAGACGATGATGAAGATGACGATTCTAGCTCCTCTACCTCCTGCTACTCACCCGATCTGGCGAATACCGGCATTGCTTCCCAACCTGTGCCCCCTCAACTACCTAGCCCTGGAGAGGGGGAGGAGCCTGACACAGTAGGACCCTCCCATTCTCGCAGTGCTCAGCGCTCAGCCAGCACAGCCAGTGCCAAGACTCATGCCAGAGTGCTCAGCATGGATGGTGCCGGTGGAGGCTCCAACAACACAGGGACACTTGCGTCTACTATGCTACCTTTACCCCTTTCTTCTACTCCCGCCCCACGTCCACTCACCATCTCTAAATCAGATCTGGAGGCTCGGACAGTGCACTCAGAGGGCTTCTCCAGGGCCCACCATAGGCTAGACTCACTTGGGGGCTCCTGGGCTGGAAACCAGACGGGCTGGAGAGCGGGAGAACTGCTGGAAGAGGGGGCAGTAGGAGGAGGTAAAGAGTGAACCGATTAATTATTAAAATTTTAAATGAAAATTTCCTGATAATTTACTCACCCCCATGTCATCCAAGATGTTTGTGTTTTTCTTTCATTTTTCTCCATAAAGTGGACTTCAGTGGGTTCAACAGGTTGAAGGTCCAATTTAAGTTTCATTGCAGTTTCAAAGACCTCTACGCAATCCCAGATGAGGAATAAGAGTCTTATCTAGCGAAATGGTCAATCATTTTCCAAAAAAAACCACAAATGCTCTTTTTGCACTAGCTCACGTTGGAAAGGTCACGTGTGACAAAGGCGGAAGTACCAATCCAGTGTTTACAAAGCGAACGTGCAAAGACTAACAAACAGGTTTAACACAAAAAAGGGATAAACAACGTTTTTTGCCCTATCCTACCTTTTTAGGGCCCTATGAAATTAAATTTGTTTTTTTCCAAATTCCGTTTTTTCCATTTAAATAAATCAACCAAAAGCATAAAACCTCAAAATTCATCCTGTGAAAGCCATTTTAAAATAGGACATTACATTACCATGGAAATGGGACTTCAAAATCATATTACAAAATGTATTTGTTCATGAATTATAACAATTTGGATAGTGCACTTTAACATCTATGTTCAAAAATGGGGGTGACAGTTAATGGATTCTTCAAAAAGCATGTCTAATTAATTAACATCATGAAAATTATACAATTTCACATCAGTGTATTAAAAGTTTAACAAAAATTGCACGGTTATGACCCTCTGAAATGTTTTATTTTTTTTTTCTCACTAAATGTTTTATTGTTATCAAGTGTTTTAGCATGTCTAATTATTTGAATGCATACTTGATTTATTCAAATTTATTCTTAGAAATTCTGTATGTATTTAAAATGTTCTGGTTATCAAATGAAGGCATAAAACATTAATTTCATTTATCTTTTTATTATTGAAAATTAAGCAACTTTAAAATTTAAAAACCTAAAACAAGGCATGAAACATTAATTCAGTTTATCTTTTTAATTATTGAAAATTAAGCATTAAAAAAAAATTACTTTATTTCTTGGCAAACAAAGGGGATTTACTATTAAACTTAGAACATGAAAGAAATGTGTGATTATACCCTAAAAAAGTATAATGGCCTACTTTTGGTTAATTAATCCAAACTTTGACAAATTCCATGACATTCTGTATTATTCAGTAAATTCCGTTTCTATGACTGAAGTCGTAGAAGCACGTCGCAGAGCTAGCGCAAGACAGGCATTTGTGGTTAAGAAGTAAATACATTTTTTTTTTTTTTTTAGAAAATGACCAATCTTTTTGCCAGATAAGTCCATTATTCTTTAACTGGGGTCATGTAGAGCCTTTTGAAGCTGCACTGAAACTGAAAATGAGACTTAAAAAAAAAAATTGGTTCCCATGGTCCACTATTTGGAGAAAAATAAATAAATAAATAAATAGTCCACTATCTGGAGAAAAATCCTGGAATGTTTTCCTCAAAAAAAACAAAAGAAATTTTAATTCGGAAATGAGCTAAACTTTTTTTAGTATTTCATATTTAGAGCCTGGAATAGCTTCTTGATTTGTGGTGTTGCACTTATTTGTATGAAAAATGCTTTTTTAAAATTATTTTGTTATATACTTATTTATTTGTCAATTTATTTTTTTGTTTAGCACTATTTTCCTTTTTTATTGTTTAATTACTTAAATTAACTAATATCAACTGTAGTGAATATTTAATGTTTTTTTTTCTTCGCTCTGTTTTTTGCCGATGCAGCCCCAGAGGAGGGAAGTAAACGTGACTCTGTGAGCAGTGTAAAAAGGACACAGGCCATTCGCAGGCGTCATAATGCTGGTAGCAATCCCACCCCGCCCCCTTCTGCCATGGGCTCTCCTCCGAGTCTTCAAGACCTTCAGAGAGTCCGCACTTCCTCTCACTCCCGCACACGAACGCTCCCCTCTGCTCTGCACTTCGCCGCCTCATCACTGCTGCTGCTGCCCCGCAGCGGCGTTCACGAGGCATCCACCTTTGATGACACTTCAGAGGGAGCTGTGCACTACTTTTATGATGAAAGCGGTAAAAAAAAAACATTTGTGATTCAGTGACACTAATTTAATTCTGGCTTAGTTGTGGTTGTTTCTTCAATTAAGGTGATCTGATTTCAGGAGTAAAGAGGTCTTATACTTTTGGACCTGCTGGTGGAGGATATGAGGACCCTGTCCAGTAAGTCTTTTTCAGTTTTTTACTGTTGGGGTGGTTTTCAGTATTTTCCCAGTGTTTGACCTCTCTTTCTTGGCTCAGGGAGCGAGAGCGACAGTCACAGTCTTCTAGCTTTACCTCTACTGATGTCCAAGAGGTGGCTCCAGTGCTGTCCATGCTGCAGCCCAGACCGGTGGTCCTCCAGGGTATGCAGGTCCGCAGGGTGCCTCTGGATATGGCAGAGGTGATGCTTAACTCTTCAAAATCATCCGTACTCATGTTCCACTTCAATCCTTCCGAATGTGTTGACATTTTTCCTTTTTGTAGTTTGACCTAGATCATGAGTCCCCTCACGAATCCCAGGAGAACACACTGATGATTGAGGAAAAGGCCAAGCCTAAACAGTATTACCGTTTCTGGGTGCTGCCAGGGAAATGGCTAAGAGTTCGTTACGACAGACTTGCTTTGCTAGCCTTACTGGACAGGAACCGACGCGTAGGAGAGAATGTGTTTGCAGTGGTTTTGGCTAGCTTAGTGGCGTTCCTTGGCTTCCTGTTGCTTCTCCAGGGCTTCTTTAGGGACATCTGGGTCTTCCAGTTCTGCCTAGTCATTGCCAGCTGTCAGTACTCCTTGCTAAAGGTCAGTGTGAGCATTTTTATAATGGTCTGTATGTTTGTTTCAGCATTGTGTTATCTTTGTTTTCAGGTGTTGGCTTTTCTTGAATATTTTCTCATTTTCCTGTCTTTTTTTTTTACTTGTCCATTTCAGAGTGTGCAGCCTGATGCGGCATCTCCGATGCATGTGAGTATATGACTCTTTGTCTGTCTTTCCTTGGAGTGGCCTAGCTGAAATCAAACAGAAATTAATTTAATGTGGTCTTCACTGCAGGGCCATAACTGGATCATCGTGTACAGCCGACCAGTGTATTTCTGCTTGTGTTGTGTGCTGATCTGGGTGTTTGACCTGGTTGGCCATTCAGACAGTATGCAGCCTTTCACCCTCTATGGGGTCACCTTTTTCTCAGCCCATTTTCTGCTCTGCGCAAGAGACATGCTCATAGGTCTGCTCATTTACCTACTCAAAGCCGATGCTGTTAAACCTTTATCTTAATTGAGTTTCGCACAATATAATAATGTAATAATGCATATGTTTTCCTCTGCAGTTTTCACCCTCTGTTTTCCCATCATCTTCCTGTTTGGGCTTCTACCTCAGGTCAACACGTTCCTCATGTGTTTGTTGGAACAGGTGGACATGCACATTTTTGGTGGAACTGGTGAGACATGTGTTATACATTACTAGCAGTAACACTTTTCAAAAAGGTCCTTTAGTTTAACATTAATATATAAACTAACAGTGAACACTTTTTTTTTTATATATATATATAATGTTAAAGGGATAGTTCACCCAAAAATAAAATCTTTGCCATTAATTACTCATCTGTTCCAAACCTACAAGACCTTTGTTCATCTTCAGAACACATTTAAGGCCCGGAAAGGTAGTAAAGACATTGATAAAATAGTCCATGTGACATTAGTGGTTCAATCATAATGTTATAAAGCTACGAGAATACTTTTTGTGCCCAAAGAAAACAAAAATAATGACTTTCAACAATTTCCAACTTTCTTAGTTTATCGCATGACTCTATGCTTACTTTTCTTTTTTAGGAGCACAGTCAAAATTTCAGGAGCACCTTGTAATCATTAATCAAAAAAATCTGAAAATTTGCCGTCCCATTACAAGATGATATTTGACTTTTTAAAGTGATTTACAGGGGAATTTTGTTTTGACCTTTGTAATGGCATTTTTTTAACTTTATTAAAAGTATGTCATCTTTTATGTCAGATTTTTAAAAAAATATATTTTATAAGCTTTTCTAATTAAAACACCAGAATAAGAACAAGTAGAATAAGTTACCAATCAAACGAAATCAGTATTAGCAAGATTAATTTGTACTACAGAAGTGGTACAGAAGAACACAAAAGTGGCTTGTAGGTGTATTATCAGATGTTTAATGAGGCTCGAAGATGGCATGAATGCAATCAAAATTCATAAATTCATGTTAAGTTTTAAATGTACAATTTTGAATATAGAAATATTAAATTATTTAAATAACTGAAAAGATACTTTAAAAAATTAAACTAAAACTGCCAGTAGGTGGCGGCAAGTCACAGATTTAATTACTGAATCATTCATTCATTTGATTCAATAAAACAGCTGATTCATTCAGGAATAAAGCAAGTGACTGTCTTTATGAATGGGAAATTGAATTATTGACTCGCTAGATTTGTTTAAAAACACATACATTCATAAACGAAACACCGCTGTGTTTGAATAGAGATGCAGAGACTCACTTGACTTACCATGAAATAGACGAAATAGAGCAAAATCAGGCAATAGTGTTATAATCAGACAATGTAAGTAACGTAATATTAAGTTCTTGTTTATTTAACTGTTGTATTAAATCAATATCTCATTTACAAGCTCACTTAAAAATAATTAAAATCTGTCACTCATCCTAGTTCATCACAATCTCACAAAGTTCCATTATAATCAACAAAGCTCTCTACACTGCACAATGAATCTCTTATTTACACCCTCTCTACACTGTTTATAAAAGGATTCGTGATATGTCTGTGATACATTACTCAACGTTGCAAAAACACATTGAGCTTCAAAAACCATTGAAGCTCCCCTCAGCGTAAACACAAATATGCTAATCGGGTCAGTTGCACTGGTGCTCCTAAATATTTTTTCATAGTCGCACGCAGTAGTTTTCAGTTGTAAATGCGACTGAAATGGTCGCACTGTAGAGCCCTGCATTGTCTGTATGTTGTGATTCTCTCTCTGTCGAAATCTTCAGACATGTTTACGAAGACTGTTTTATGTACAGCATGCATCTTCCTCTGCTTGTAAACAAGGCACAGTGCATTGCATTTTGCGACAATTTTTTCCTCTGGTATGACTACATTTTGTAAGCAGGTGCACTTGCGCAACCACCATGTTGGTTCGATACGAAACCGCAAACAAACTTGTCCAAGCTCAGCTGTACTGGGGAACCAAAGTTGATTTCATGACACTGTTACTGCATAGTGCTGCGAGATCTAGTGAGAATCATTCAAATTCTGCCCACAATTCTGTTATGAACAGATTAAACAGCGCTGACTTGTGTCCGAAAAGCAGTGCCTTACAAATTATTGAATAAAATCTTTTTTTTTTTTTATTTTCTTTGCGTGTATTAGAGGGTGACACGGGAGTGGATTTTCAAATCTCTCCCGTCCCACTCCCACAAAAAAAAATCCCATCCCATCCCAATCCCACGAAAAAACTGGGAAAAAATCCTGTCCCGTCCCAATCCCGGAAGAATGACTCCCATTCCCTCCCACTCCCGTATTATGTTTTTTTTTTTTTTTTTGGCTAGAATCTGACAGTTACAGTAAAGAATACAATACAGATCACAGTATGCCCGTAACGTTTTTTTTACATTAGTTGAATAAAAATGCAAAATTTTGTTTATTATTATTATTATTATTATTATTGAACTGAAAGCCATCTTAAACAAATGCACAGTGTGCATTGCACACACATTAAATTTCACGTAAATCATTCATGCAGACACACGTTTCCTATTTTAATTGGTCCATTTGAAAGTAGACATTTCACTCTATAGATATATTTTTCTTGTCTCTAAAGCAAGTATACACGGAGTTTCGAAGTGACGCGCTCAAGTTCACAGAGACAGGCGGCAGAAAGCTCGTCCTTTTTGCTTTAATCTGTTTACAAAAGCGCAACGTTTCCTTGTTTTTCTGAGTGCACACAAATAAACGTTGAGTCTTTACAAATTTGTCCTATTCATTTTCTGAGCAGTCACTTGCTTAACCAGCCACACCAAAGCATACAGAAGGAGAGAATAAAGAGACGGGTCAACTAGAATTAAGTTCAAAATTACAATATATATATAAAAGGTATATTTGTCTGTAAATCATAGCGTTACGATTCCCGGTCCCGCCCACTCCCGCTGACATTTTTTCCTGTCCCGTCCCAATCCCGTGATTATTAGTGATTTTGTTTCCCATCCCGCGGGATTCCCGTGGGAATCCCGTGACCCGCGGGATTCCCGAAAAAATGTCAGCCTCTAGCGTGTATGTCCTTACTACCTTCTGGGCCTTGAACGTGTCAGTTACGTTGCTGTCTATGGCAGGTTAAAAAGCTCTTAGATTTCACCAAAAATATCTTAATTTGTGTTCTAAAGATGAATGAAGGTTTTATGGGCTTGAAACAACATGAGTGTGTTAAATAATAACGTAATTTTCATTTCCTTTAAAAAACTGCTCAACTGGTACAGCATGGCGCTTGCAACTCCAAGATCATGGATTTAATTCCCAGGGAGTCAGCATGTTGTACATCCTTGCGCCACAAGTGTGATGTCTTGTCATTTTGTGTGTTTCAGCAACCACAAGCCCCCTGTCTTCAGTCTATAGTCTGTTGCGCAGTATATTGGTGGCGGCTCTGGTTTATGGATTTTGCCTCGGTGCCATCAATGTAAGTTGCAATCTGTTTGTTTCTTTCACAGAAGACCTATGTTTATTGGTGTTTCCTTTACTCATTTTATGTGTTCGTGTATGTGTAGGCTCCGTGGGGAGAGGCACATGTCCCGGTGCTCTTCTCTGTGTTCTGTGGCCTCCTCCTGGCCTTGTCCTATCATCTGAGCAGGCAGAGCAGTGACCCAACCATCCTCTGGTCAGCGTCACCACACATTCATGATTTTCCAGTCATCTTTCTACACTAGCAGCTCTGTGATTGACATTTTGTGTTTTTCACACTATTCTCTGAGCAGGTCTCTGGTCCGCTCCAAGTTCTTCCCAGAGCTGGAGAGCAGAACGCCAGAAGAGCCGCCATTAGAGATTAAAGATCCTCTCCCAGAGAAGCTACGCAACTCTGTGGTAAAAGCAATTTCCGTCTGCATTTATCTTTTGCTTAATAGGTACCAGTGGTTTTTATATGGCTCCCTTCTCTCTGACTCTGCAGAAAGAGACTCTTCACTCAGATCTGGTCATGTGCCCTCTTATGGCCATTATCACCTTCGCCATTAGTGCCAGCACCGTCTTTATTGCTCTGCAGGTCAGTATGTGATTTTTGAATCTGTTAATAGTCTCATTGTAAGAACTAAGCCTCGTTCAAGGACTAAACATAATTTCTAGTCTTGTGAAGGTGGAAAGTCTACTTTGTTGTAGCAAATCTGTTTATTCTGTTCAAAGTTTGTTTTAATATGTGTTTTCTGCACTGCTTTTTAGCCTGCTCTCAGTTTTGTCTTGTACATCTTGGCTGGAGTGGTGGGGTTCTTCACGCACTACCTCCTGCCTCAGCTCCGCAAACAGCTGCCCTGGTTCTGCTTGGCCCACCCTGTGCTGCGCTCCAGAGAATACAGCCAGTTTGAGGTCCGAGGTGAGTAGTCGAAACTACACGCGCAAACTAATGTCTGAAAGTTTGAACAAGTGTAACGGGCTGATCCCTCTCCATCTCAGATGCTGCTCAGCTCATGTGGTTTGAGAAGCTGTATGCTTGGCTGCAGTGTGTGGAGAAGTATTTCATCTACCCGGCTGTCGTGCTCAACTCCCTCACCACTGAAGCTCACACTGTCAGCCAAAACCCTGACAAACCTGGAGCCTAGTAAGAACAAGAACATTTAGAATCCTTAAAGTCCCACTGTAGAGTAAAGCACAACACCAGCTGATGTTTCTTTGTTTTTGGAAGATTTTGAATTTTGGGTTTTCAGTGTTGACTTGGATACTGATGATATCTTTTGTTTCTGCAGTGGCCGTGCTCTGTTCATCTCAGTGGCTGGAATGAAGCTGCTTCGTTCGTCTTTCTGTGTCCCGTCTCAGCAGTATGTCACTCTGTGCTTCACCGCCCTCTTCTTCCAATTCGACTACCCACGCTTTTCACAGACGTTCCTCCTCGACTACTATTGCATGTCCATCCTCTTCAGCAAGGTCTGAGCATACATCCACATCTGTTAGATGTCTTTAGAAGACACAAATTCAATATGTGACCCTGGACCACAAAACCAGACTTAAGTAGCATGGGTGTATTCGTAGCAATTGTCAAAAATACATTGTATGGGTCAAAATTGTGGATTTTTCTTTTATGCAAAAAATCTAAAATCTATAAATATATCAAAAAGTAGTTTTTGATTAGTAATATGCATTGCTAAGAACTTAATTTGGACAACTTTAAAGGCAATTTACTCAATATTTAGATTTTTTTTTTTTGCACCCTCAGATTCCAGATTTTCAAACTGTTGTATATCGACCAAATATTGTCCTATCCTAACAAACCATACATCGATTTATTCAGCTTTCAAATGATGTTTGAACCTTGTAATGAACCTTTTGACTGGTTTTGTGTCCAGGGTCACGTGTAACATTTTACTTCAGTCCCTAATATGCACTTATAATGTTGTGCAAGGATTCTTAGCATATTCTAGTTTGATCATTTCCACCTTTTCTTATGTACACTACTATTCAAAAGTTTTTGTTATAAATGTTAAAAAACAGTTGTGCTGCTTATTGTTTTTGTAGAAACCATCATACTTTTTCAGGATTCTTTTTTACGAAATGGAAATCCTTTATACAAAACATTATAAATGTTTTACTGCCGCTTTGAATCAAATGAATGCTTCATGGCTGAATAAAAAAGTATTCATTTCTTAATATTAAAAACAAACAAAAAAAAAAAAACATACTGGCCCCAAACTTTTGAACTGTTTAAATAAGTAGTTGACACAATGTGTCTGCAGACGTGTTGTTTTGAATCAGCAAAAAGGTTTTAGATTTAAAATTTGCATGAATATCTATGGAAAGCATTTACTATATACAAGTCATATAACTGGCCACCATTTATTCTGAGTTTTAAGTTTTCATCCTTATGCAATTATGTTAAGTTGTTAAATCTAAATGGTTCTGGTGTAATTGTTAAACAGAGGAAAATATTCATTTTAGTATATGGTTAGGTAATGTATACATTCTATTTATGTGACATATTTAAAGGATTGAATGTACTGTGTAACTTACACTCTTACTGGAGTGTGGGTTTGTAAAGCAAAAGATGATGACTGATGTTTCTGTCATCTCTCCTGTGTGTGAACAGCTGTGGGATCTGCTGTATAAGCTGCGTTTTGTGCTGACCTACATTGCACCTTGGCAGATCACATGGGGTTCTGCTTTCCATATTCATTTTCAGTATATGGTTAGGTAATGTATACATTCTATTTATGTGACATATTTAAACCTGAATGTACTGTGTAACTTACACTCTTACTGGAGTGTGGGTTTGTAAAGCAAAAGATGATGACTGATGTTTCTGTCATCTCTCCTGTGTGTGAACAGCTGTGGGATCTGCTGTATAAGCTGCGTTTTGTGCTGACCTACATTGCACCTTGGCAGATCACATGGGGTTCTGCTTTCCACGCTTTCGCTCAGCCATTCGCCGTTCCCCGTATCCTTTTCAGGTGTTACTCTAACACAGGCCTGAATGCTGATCTCATAACTTTACCTGTTCTTAATTTGTACCACGTGGGAGTGCTGTCATCTCCTATAGCGCAGCAGTACAGTTGGTTTTGCTCTGGGCAGCATGTTCCGCCTATAGGTGGTTTTCACTCTTAGTTCAATTGCTTGGTCCATAACTGAGTTAGTTTTGTCTGACCCTATTTATTATATATATATATATATATATATATATATATATGTGTATATGCATGTGTGTGTGTGTGTGTGTGTGTGTATATATATAATATATATTTCATTTATTTATTTATTTTTTTTTTTCAGGGTTCGTACCAGGTGCTCAAAGGAGAAGTCCACTTCCAGAACAACAGTTTACAGATAATGTACTCACCCCCTTGTTCATGTCTTTCTTTCTTCAGCCGTAAGAATAGTTTTTTGAGGGAAACATTTCATCATTTTTCTCCATATAATGGACTGGTATGGTGCCCCGATTTTGAACTTCCAAAATGCAGTTTAAATGCGGCTTCAAATGATCCCAAATGTGGTTGTAAACGATCCCAGCCGAGGAAGAAGGGTCTTATCTAGCGAAACGATCGGTTGTTCTCATTTAAAAAATACAATTTAAATACTTTTTAATCTCAAACGCTCGTCCTGTCTTGCTCTCCTTGAATTGTGTATTATGGTTTAAGACAGGGTATGTCAAAAAACAATTGTATTTTCTCCCTCAACTTCAAAAATCATTTTAAAATCATCCTACATCGTTTGAAGCTGCATTTAAACTGCATTTTGAAAGTTCAAAATCGGGGCACTATATCAGTCCATTATATGGAGAAAAAAGTGCTTCCCTCAAAAAACAAAATTTCTTTAAGGCTGAAGGAAGAAAGACATGAACGTCTTGGATGACAAGGGGTGAGTACATTGTGTCAATTTTTGTTCTGGAAGTGGACTTCTCCTTTAAAGTACTTCAGTTTGACTTTTTGAAATTTAAGGCCTGGAAACCTCTGAAAATAGCAATATTTCTGAAGAGGTACTTGAAAAGTGCTTGAATTATTGAAAGACCATGTATCTATAAAAATAAGTGTTTTTGTCAATGTTGTCAATAAGTACATATCTTTTCCAAGTAAAGACACTTTGTGTTTGTTGTCCTGAAGACGGATTGTGGCTGCGGTTAAATGCACTTCCATTTTCAAATACTTTACGAAATTGATGTTTACACAGTCAGTTATGTTTTCAGTGCAGAAAAAAAACATCTGATATATCGAAATAGATCTGTGCATTAGTGTGAATGCAGTCTGTTAAAGCAATAATGCTGAAGAAAAAATAAAAACCCATAACTATTGTCTGTAAACTTTCAGATACTTGTTTTAAATAAGTGATTGTTTTAAAAAGTAGCCTGCTTATATATTAAATAAAGTAAATTTTGCATAAAATAAAGTCGATATACAGTTTATATGAAAATATAGCCATGTGCAGTAATATTGAAAACTGAGAATGTGACACATAGTGATACTGAGTTGATGAAAATTGTAATTGAATTGAATCATGAAACCAGTGAAGATTCACACCCCTACTTTTAAGATGGCAGTACTGACATACTATAAACAAAAAGCAAAGAAACTGCAATTTTGGTTAAAATGTAAGGTTGCAAAGATGTATTTGCAGCAGAAGAGTTAATTGGGGTAAAATGTAGATCAAGAATCGTTTTGGAATCAGATCGTGACTCCCAGAATTTATTTTTGCCTTTTTTAGAAGAGTAGAATTTAGAAGATACGTCATTATTTCATGCGATCTCTGGAGTCCTTTACAGTATTAATACAAACTCTGTTTGATACATGTCCCTTAACTTCAGTTTTGCTCCCAGACTCAGCCATGCTGTTTGTACAGGCTGTGTTTTCAGCTCTCTTTTCCACTCCTCTCAACCCTGTTCTGGGCAGCGCTGTTTTCGTTACTTCATACACCCGTCCTGTGAAGTTCTGGGAGCGAGACTACAAGTAAGCCTTTAGAAATCTCAAGCAGATGTCAGCCACATTGTTTGTTTTGCTAATTCAGTCTTAGCTGAAAATGTTTGAAGACGTGATTTGAATGCCATGTTTAAATAAATACCAATTAAATACCACTTTGTCTTTCAGCACCAAACGGGTGGATCACTCCAACACTCGTCTGGCCACACAGCTGGACCGCAACCCTGGTACATGATTGTATCTGAGTTACACAGACCTTTCTATTTATCTCCTGTCCTCTTAATCTATCCTCTCATCTGCGCTTGGATAGGTGCTGATGATAACAACTTGAACTCTATCTTCTACGAGCATCTGACGCGCTCTCTGCAGCACTCGCTGTGTGGGGACCTTCTGCTGGGCCGCTGGGGAAACTATAGCACTGGAGACTGCTTCATCCTGGCCTCCGACTACCTCAATGCTCTCGTACACATCATTGAGATCGGCAACGGCCTCGTCACTTTCCAGCTCAGAGGCTTGGAGTTCAGAGGTGAGCCAACAGGAGAGGGACTGGATCAAAATGCAGCACTACTTATCCTAAACAATGGAGTATGCTATTTTTAGATTTTAAAACACTAGCCCTCAGTTTCACAGACAAGGCTTAAAGGAGTTGTTAACTTCCAGAACAAAAATGTACAGATAATTTACTCACCCTATTGTCATCTAAGATGTTCATGTCTGTCTTTAGTTGTAAAGAAATTGTTTTTTGAGGAAAAAATTTCAGGAATGTTTTCCATATAGCGGACTTCTGTGGTTCCCGTGAGTTTGAACTTCCAAAATGCAGTTTAAATGCAGCTTCAAAGGGCTCTAAACGATCCCAGTCAAGGAAGAAGGGTCTTATCTAGCGAAACAATTGGGTACTTTCTATAAAAAAAAAAAAAAGACAATTTCTATGCTTTTTAACCTCAAATGCTTGTCTTGTCTAGCTCTGTGTAAACTCTGTGCATTCCGGTTCAATGCAGTATGTCGAAAAACTCCCAAATCGCTGTTTTACCTCGCTTACATTGCTGTTTTACCTTTTTTGTAAAGGGTGTAAGTCCATATATGGAGAAAAATCCTGAAATGTTTGCCTCAAAAAACATAATTTCTTTACGACTGAAGAAAGACATACATGAACATCTTGGATGAGTAAATTATCTATAAATTTCTGTTCTGGAAGTGAGCTTCTCCTCTAAGGCTATTCCCAAATTAAAATGCACGTTTGAGCTGTCTTAACCAAAAATATCTTGCTCTGACATATCTTAAAATATGTCAGTGCCACTGTTCCGTCTCAAGACGCGCACCTGTAACATTTTCTTACAAGGCATTTTTATAAAAGCTGCTTAAATGTCTTAATTTACCTGAGGCCTAGTCCTAGCTTAAGCTAAGCCCCGTCTGTGAAACATCGCATAGGTGTCATAAACTTGCCAACTTTGTAAATGGTTACAGAGAAAAACGCTAAACGACTGAGGATCACACAATATCTGACCTTTAAGTTGTTCTGAACACAACAAACTTGCACAGAAATGTGCTTTGTTGCTAGGAGGCACATGACAAATGAAAATGTGTTCTAAAATCGGATTAAAATGTCAGACGTGTTTGATATTCTCCGACTAGACAGTATCAAAGTCTGAATCTAAAAAAAAAAGACTCGGTGCCCATTAAATGCTGTTTTTTGTGTGTGTGTGTGTGTGTGTGTGTGTGTGTGTGTGGAGTCTTGTTTAAATCTTGGTGGGGACCTAAACCTGAATACTCACAGACTCATGGGGACTAACTGTGGGGAACTAAATTGAGGTCCCCATGGGGAAACAAGCTTATAAATCATACAGAATGAGTTTTTTTGAGAAAGTAAAAATGCAGAAAGTTTTCTGTAAGGGTTAGGTTTAGGGTAAGGGGATAGAAAATACAGTGTGGACAGTATAAAAACCATTGGGCCTATGGAGAGTCCCCTCAAGGATAATAAACTAGACGTGCGTGTGGAATCTGTCATCTCCAACTGGCCGAAATCTACAGACTGGCTCTGACTACTGAAGCCAACTAATGTTGCTTCTTTCAGATGGCAATTGGGAAGATTCTGGGCAAAAATTATGTAGTGTATTCCAACTTTAAGACATTTCAAAGCATGATTTGCTCGGAATCTAATATATTATGTTGCAGTGACCAATCATTTTTTTTAATTCAGAGGCTTGCTCAGTTTTAATCATACAACAAGAAAAAACATGGTTAAAGGTATAGTTCAGCCAAAAATTAAAATTACCCCATTTACTCACCCTCAAGCAATCGTAGGTGTGTATGACTTTTTTTTTTTTCTTCAGACGAATACAGTTGGAGTTATATAAAAAAATGCCCTGGCTTTTCCAAATTTTATAATGAAGTCCAATAAAGTGTCAATCCATCATAAAAAGTGCTTCACACGGCTCAGGCGGTTAATAAAGGATTTGCTTTAGAAGACAATGCTTTTGTGTAAGAAAACTATACATATTTAAAACTTAAACCACAATTTCTAGCTTGAATGATGTAGGCGTAGCGTAAGATCTGGTCTTACACTATATATGATAGAATATGCTAGTCTCTTGAGAACCAAGTTTTGTTTACAGCAAAGGAAAACCAGTCTCCTCTTGTCTTATATCAAAATCCTCCATTTTTCTTTACACATCCTTGTTTTGTACTTCTTATTCGTGACCAATATGTTGTTTTGCTCTCTCCACTGCACTTCCATGCTCGTCACTTCTGCGTTCGTCTACATCCTACATCCTACGTCTTCCAATGGAACGATACTCTCTTGTAAACGCACATACGACAGTTAGCGAAAGCTAGAGATTAGTTTATTTTACAGATTTACGGTTTTAAATGCAGATATTTTTCTTACATTAATGCATCGATTAGCTTCCGAATGGATGGATGGATGCACTTTATTGGACTTCAAAATCTCAACACCCATTCACTGCCATTGTAAAGCTTGGAAGAGCCAGGACTTTTTTTTTTAAATACTGATTGTATTTGTCTGAAAGAAGAAAGTCATATAAAGCTAGGATTGATGGTGAGTAAATCATTTTTGGGTGCACTATCGCTTTAATAATTCGGCAGTAGAGTTGAATCGTGAATAAAATGCTTTCAGATACTTAAGTTTCATGTTTAGCTGCAAGTGTTTTAGCTTGAATAGGTTTGTTCCTCTCTTCATTGTTTTTTTTTTTTTTTCTTCTTCAATTACTGTGTTTTCAGGAACGTATTGCCAGCAGAGGGAGGTGGAGGCAATCACTGAAGAGGTGGAGGAAGATGAAGGCTGTTGCTGCTGTGAGCCAGGTCATCTCCCCACATGCTGTCCTTCAATGCAGCCTTTGGTCAGCGCTGGTTGGCTTGGGAGGTAGCCACCAACACGCAAGGGCTGTACAGCATTAGCTGCACAACAACGCAGCTTCCATTCAATGTTCGACCCGGAAAATTCTCATCACATATTATGTCAAGGTCAGTTCCTCTCAGATGAATGACTCAAATGAAACCTCCACTGTTTGAGATGCAGAGCAATGATCACAGTTTCTCCTCCACAGAGTATCATCTATTATGTGACCCGGCCACCAAACTGGAGGAGTGGTTGGCCAATGAGACAGTACAGGAGCCTGCACCCTGCCTCGCCCTTCCTATATGTGGATAGCTTAATTCTACCTTCAATCTGAATATAGATGAAGACTATGACCACCGTGCTTCCGCATCACTCCCTCTTCCTTCTGTCTAGTGTACCTGGAGTGGATCAAATACTGCAACAGCCGCAGACAAACGGTATTTTAAAGATGGCTTGCATTGTTGATTGGAATGGTTTTACAAGGTAATCAAAAATGTAACTCATTGTGTGTTTTGTTTTGTCTTCTGTTACAGCCAGTTGAGAGTGAGAAGGATTCCCCGGTCACACTGTGTTTTGGGTTGTGTATTCTGGGTCAGCTCTGGGTAAATCCCCATAGCATGTCAGCCAGGTAAGGTTTAAACGGATTACAGCATTTTGCATAAACCAGGGTTCATACAAGGTGCTTAAAGTATTTGAATTTTGACTTTTGATAGCAATATACCCGAAAGCCTTGAGAAAAGTGCTTGAATTATTAAAAGACAATGCATCTATAAAAATGTTTAATTTTTGTCAATAAGCATATATCTTTTCACAGAATTAAAAAATCAGTTAATGTCAGAAAACAGTCAAGCTAAGCAAGTATTAGTACAGACAGTGTTGTGTAAACATGGCTAAGAATGTGAACCAAATCAATTGAGTCATTTACGCTGGAACTGCTTTCAGTTGATTCAAACTCATGACTTCATTTCAAGCAAAAGCAGATCAAATTAAAAGAGACTTTTTTCAAATTTCAGCATCGCTTGTAATGATTTTAAAAAGCACATATTGATGCTGGAAACTGGCTTTCAAAACTCAGAATCAGTTAAACCATTGCGTCGCAAAATGATTCACTGTTTTGAAACGCTCTGATCGGATCATGTATCGCAGATCACTTGTTTCAGATCAAGACTTCAAATCTCGTATTGCGAATCATTTGATTTAGATTGTAACTGCGTGTCGCGAATCACTTGATTCAGGTCAGGACTTCGGAGAGTGCATATCGCATATCATTTGATTTAGATGGGAACGGGTTTGTGAATCATTATTCAGATCAAATGATTTGCGATAAGCAATTTGAAGTCCCGATGCAAATCAAATGATTCCCGGTATGCAAAGCTCAGATCTAAGTCAACTGATTCGCGATCCCAGTTTTCATTTTTCAGATGAATCCGAGTTTTCATTTTTCGTGAATCGTGTAATTCAGTTCGGGACTTTGGTGCGGGTTTGTGAATCATTTGTTTCATATCAGGATTTCGAGCAGTTTCGGGATTTTTTTTTTTTTTTCTGTTTTTCTATTTTATTTTTTTCCTTAAACAGTAGAATACATCAAATCATTAAAGCTGTACAGTTTTAAAAACAAAACAAAGAAAAAAGTATACACAAATACAAAACCTTTTAAGAAAATTAACCGTGGTGTAGCTATAGTAAAAGTGTAGTATACTTCGAAGCACGTACGAAGTATTACTACTTATTACACTGTATTTTTTCATTTTTTATTAGTATATTTTTATTTATTTATTTCTCTTTTTTCAGAATATAAAAGATAAGACATTGTTTGATAAGATGTCTGATTGAAGTTCTTGATAATCCAAAAAGTTGAAAGGATTTAATTTTAAAGTATTTGTTCGATCCCTGTTAAACTGACAGCTTGTATTATTTAAATGGATTTTTCACAGTTTTATTATTTAAGGGAAAATTCACCCATAAATTAAAATTCTGTCATTACTCACCCTGATGTCGTTCCAAACCCGTAAGACTTTCTTTCACATTCAAGGCCCACAAAGGTAGTAAGGACATTGTTAAACTAGTCCATGTCACATCAGCGATTCAAGCATAATGTTATGAAGATACGAGAATACTTTTTGTGAGCAAAGAAAACAAAAGGTTAATGAAGGTCTTAGGGGTTTGGAATGACATGAAGATGAGTTATTAATTACAGAATGTTCATTTTAAGTGAACTATACCTTTAAATACATCATACAACAGTTTTAGAGAATAGTGTTTCTATGGCTGCATGCTGTAACTTGACTGGTGGGCTGCACAGCTGGCCATAGCTTTTTAAAATCTGATCACATGATGTATTAATGTTAAAATAAGATGTGATTTCTTGTTTGACAGGGAAAAAAAATCTGTAATTAGGGCCTAAGCCAAGCACTGAAAGTGTTTTTTACACATGTCAGAGTTGGGAAGAGGAAAAGTCTTAAGTCTTCAATTTGATCTAAATCAGTGCACCTGGGTGTTGTATGTTTGGTCATGAGGGCTGATCACATGGATGTGGCTGTTGTGGTTTACAGTCATAGCGCCACCAGCTGGCAGCAAGAAGTGTGATGTACAATGGATGTTTAGAGAGTTACTACTTGTTTGCATGAAATTAAGCTTTTCTCAGCCTTTTGCATTGGTGAACATGGCCACTTTATATCACTGCTGATCATGAATCGATCACTTACATGCTGCAAATTATTTTTATCGCAATACGTCACAAACATTTAAACATGATTTTCTTGCATTGTTGTGTTTTGTACTTTTTTTTTAACAAGTGCGATTTTGTTGTAAATGTAAATGCACTGATTCTCTTTCTTATACGTTTAGCTTGGAGCCTTTTCTCTACGGCCTTCATGCCCTGTTCAAGGGCGACTTTCGTATCACCTCTCCTAGAGACGAGTGGGTTTTTGCAGACATGGACCTACTGAACAGGGTGGTGGCTCCAGGTGTACGAATGTCCCTCAAACTGCACCAGGTACAGCTTAGGCATTCATCTGTTCCTACTGACATCACTCTTTAATTAGGTTTCTAGGCTAACACAGTGATATTTTCATAGCTTGCTCTAAAATAGACATGTAGACATGCTGTATAAAGTAAAAGTAGTGTAATTATGCAATCGTGGTCTCTTGTTTACTCCACAGGATCACTTCACCTCTCCTGATGAGTATGAGGACCCAGTGGTGCTGTACGACGCCATCACTGCTAACGAAGAGAAAATGCTGATCTCTCACGAGGGCGATCCTGTTTGGCGCAGCGCTATTCTGGCTAACATGCCTTCTCTGCTTGCTCTCCGCCATGTTATGGATGACGGCAGTGACGAGTACAAGATCATCATGCTGAACAAACGCTTCCTCAGCTTCAGAGTCATCAAGGTGCTTTGCTGCAGAATTCCTGTTTATTGGCAAAAGAGTGTATCTTACCGTGGCATTACTGTAACTAATGTCTCTGTTGCTTCCTTCAGGTGAACCGGGAGTGTGTGCGTGGGCTGTGGGCCGGACAGCAGCAGGAGCTGGTTTTCCTGCGTAACCGGAACCCTGAACGCGGCAGCATCCAGAATGCCAAACAAGCTCTGAGGAATATGATTAACTCGTCCTGTGACCAGCCCATCGGATACCCCATCTACGTCTCCCCACTCACCACTTCCTACGCAGGGGCCCATGTTCAGCTACGTTCGGTCTGGGGAGGCCCCATCAGCCCCCATAATATTTACACCTGGTTCATCAGCAGCTGGGACAGGTTGGGCATCACAAACGTCCATTACAGCACATTTTAGATGTCCAGAGTTTATTTATTCATACGCTCTGTTCTCTTCAGGCTTCAGAAGGGTTGTGGTGCCGGATGTAACAGTGGAGGGAACATTGAGGATTCAGACTGTGGTGGCGGCTCTACCTCCATCAGTAACAACCCTGCAGCTCATCCTCCCCAGAACACAGCGTCCAGCATCCCTCAGCCTCATCCCACTACTGTACAGCCCTCGATGGGTAAGACACTGGTTTCTCTTGTACTGTTAATGTATCATCATCCACCTGCAATCAATAAAGCAGTGATGTGTGCAGCCTGTAAGTTTCACTTCTCCCTACTTTTCTCCAGGGACTGACAACCCTGTTGGACCTTCCTGGCCGCTGCATCCCCAGCCCCTCCCACTTGCCCTGCTCAGCCAATCAGAGGGCAGGATGGATGCAGGGTTGGTTAGCTCTTTGCACCGCACCTCTTCCATCCATGGGCTTTTGGGACAACACCTGTCTAGCTCGCAGCTGTCTTTCAGTAGTTCGGTGGCCCTGCCGCCTGCAGACCGCTTTTGCCCCAGTAGCCTGCAGGACAACCCCAGTCACAGGGCGTCTCAGAGGGGCCTAAGCCTGGGCCAGGGCAGCGGGCTGCCCTATGAGGCCCTGTACAGCAAATGGAGTCTGCCAGGGAGGAAAGGATTCAACGGACCTGCTGTAATGGAAGGGGACGGCACAGCATCACAGAGCATACGCACACTGGTTAGGACGCAAGTTTACACTACTGTTTATTTCCCAAACAGTTATATTAATACATAAGATATCCTAAATACACCTGGTGATGGCCATGTTTTAGTTTCTGAATTATGGCCATGTTTTAGTTTCTGAATTAAACTTATTTTTGGAGTGGCATAAAGTCGCGGTGGTACAACTGTCTGGATATCATAAAGAAAATCGATCAATACTTTGATATTTTTATTCAGCAAAGACACAATAAATTGAAATTGAAGTGATATAATGTTACAAAAAAATCTGTTTTAAAAAAATGCTGTTCTTTGAACTTTCTATTTGTCAAAGAATCCTTAAATGCATCATGGTTTTCACTAAAATAATAAGCAGCACAACTGTTTTCAATGTTGATTGCAAATCAGCATATCAGAATAGGGGACGACCAGTACTGATTAGTACAGGTCAAGTAGACCAATAACCAATATTTCGAACCAATATATATATGTCTTGTGTAAAAATGAAAATTAATGTCAAAATTAAGAATAACAAGGGCTCAGACAAAACTTTCTTAAATACTCTTAAATTATTTTATCTGCAAATCGGATTTGAAAGCGATCGATATAAAAATGCCTAAGGTCGATAATCGGTCGACCCCTATACAGGGCTCTATAGTGTGACCATTTCAGTCACATTTGCGACTGAAAACTACTGCATGTGACTATGAAAAAATATTTAGGAGCACCAGTGCAACTGACCCGAACAGCATATTTGTGCTTCAAGGGTTTCTACGTGTTTTTGCAACATTGAGTAATGTATCAAAGACATATCTCACGAATCCTTTCATAAACAAAGCGCAGAGAGAGTGTAAATAAGAGATTGATTGTGCAGTATAGAGAGCTTCATTGATTATAATGAAGTTTGAGAGATCGTGATGAACTAAGATGAGTGACAGCTTTTAATGATTTTTAAGGGAGTTTGTAAACGAGATATTGATTTAATACAACAGTTAATTAAATAAACAAGTTAATATTAAGTGACTTACATTGTCTGATTATAACAGTATTGCCTGATTTTGCTCTATTTCGTTGTCAAAAATAGTTTGAAACAAAGTCACAACTGAGCCGCTGCGCATCTCCATTCAAACACAGCGGTGTATTGTTTATAATTGAATGTGTGTTTGTAAATGAATCTAGTGAGTCAATGATTCAATTTCCCATTTATAAAGACAGTCACATGCTTTATTCCTGAAGGAATCAGCCATTGAACAAATCAAATGAATGAATGATTCAGTAATTAAATCAGTGACTTGCTGCCATCTACTGGCAGTTTTAGTTTCATTTTTAAAGTATCTTTTCAGTTATTTAAATCATTTAATATTTCTATATTCAACATTTTATATTTAAAACATTAATCTCAACATGAATTTATGAATTTGATTGCGCTCATGCCACCTCTGAGCCTCACTGAACATGAAAATACACCTACAAGCCACTTTTGTGTTTTTCTGTGCCACCTCTGTAGTACAAATTAATTTAGTTAATACTGATTTCTTTTGATTGGTAAGTTATTCTTATTCTACTTGCTAGTATTCTGTTTTTTTAATTAGAAATTTGAAAAAGCTTATAAAATATAATTTTTTACAAAAATCTGACATAAAAAGAATCACCTAGTCAAATATCACCTGGCTAATGCGAAGGCTAATTTTTGATCAGATTTTTTGATTATTGATTAGATGGTGCTCCTGAAATTTTGACTGTGCAATCACCTACATTTTTTTTACACAAGTGCTCCTAAAAAGAAAGTAAGCGTAGAGCCCTGTTATAGCATAGTGATTTCTAAAGGATCATGTGACACTGGTGACTGGAGCAATGGCTGCAGTTATTTTAAGTTATAATATTTTTTTTTAACAGATTATACTGTATTTTTGATTAATAAAAGCAGCTTTGGTGAGCACGAGAAACTTAAGGAACATTTAAAAATCTTAAAAAAAAAAACAAAAAAAACGTTTTGACTAGTAGTGTATATATAAATATTAACAATGCATTTATGTAATATTTTCCTGTTTTCCCAGCCTTCGCAGCCTCCCCTCCCTGTCCTGCCCTCTGACGTCAGCCCAACACTGGATCCAACGGGAGCAGTCATACCCTCGGAGACCATGCCCCTTACATCATCAGACCCGCCCAGTGCACGGGAGGAGTCTACAGAACTGCCTTTACTTGAGCACCTCCGCTGAGCCTGCACAGCACGACCAGTACAGCTGGGATCAGACGAACCCATGGCCATCCTGAGAGAGCGAGCCGGGAGGAATTCAAGCTGACCTTATCAACCCTTTTTATAATTAAAGCATCCTCAGCAAGTATCCTTAATAAACACATCACCAGATACAGAAGCACACTAAAAGAGTGCTGCGTTAAGTAATGAACTCCAGACTGAGCTTCTCCTAAGCTTCTTGGCTACTCTTCTTTGGCTAGCCAAACAAAAGTGGCCAGTCAGTGCAATCTTAAGGGATTTCTTCTTTTTTTTTTTTTTTTTTTTTCTTCTTCTTCTCGCATAGGGTCAGGTCATCAAAGCGAATCTGTGACCTGTACCACCAGCAGTAACAAAAAGGGAACTCTCCTCTCCTCTGTAGCAGCCTTAAACCTACTCAAGCTTTTGTTTTTACCTTCCCTCTGTTCAAAAGCAACATAAACCACTGTCCTTTTAAGACCAAAGGACTCGAATTTGATTCCCCCTCACTGAGCCGTCATTTCGTAGCTCACACATTCCAGCAAAGACACGCGATCGTCTCGGCAGCCCATCACACGTGCTCACGCTCTTAAACGACAACCACGACCGTTCTTCAGCGAGCTTCAGGGAATAAAAGACTTGAAAATACTCGCTCACATGCAACACTTCCCTTAGCACCTGGTGCTCCCTACATAGTTTACAGCCGGCTCGGGTGAGGACGGAGAGGCCTGAGATTTCTAAGACGGAGTAGACGTCATCATTTTCTACCGTTCCCAAACTGCTCCCTAACGACGGGCTCTGATGGTGACGTAGAGGGCTGGAGCACGTGAGGGCTTCCTGGCCTCCCATCAGGCTTTTTCCTGCTGCTGCAAGTGCCTGCAGTTTGTCTCCCTCTACTGCAATACTACTGCTACTGCACCATCCCTTCTACTACTAATAGAACTAACCAAACTACTGCTTCGACTTCTAAACTCCAGCGTTTTAGTTGGAAGAACTTGATGGGAAATAAAACAATAAAGATGTACCTATACAAGATTTCTCAAAAGGAGATGGATGGAGTGGCTGTTTTTGTGCTGATAGTAGCTGGACATGAGTGAACTGTAACCTTTGCCCCCATTCTTGAATCCACCTGATCATGACTAGCTAATTCCCTACCTGTGTGTAATACAACTGGAAAGTTAGATGTCATAAATATCTGCTGTTGGGCGAACAAGCTCAGACCGCCTGCTGTGGAAAGCAGGGCACTTACTGCCTCTACAACAACAACAAACATATCAAATGCTCACAGTCAAACAATACACCACTGACATCAGCCTGGAATAGCTGCGGCGTGTCGACGTTAAGAAGCTTGAAATTTTTCCACGAGCTGTTTAAAGTGGTTTTCTGATTCAGAAAGCCGTTCAGCGCTTCTTCACCATACAGTTTCCTAGCTTAAAATGATTGACGTGGCTGTGCTTTGTGTCGAACGATACGGTTTGAGAGTCAGCATGCAGGGGCCGCCGTTGGAAAATGGTGCCTTACGATTTGTTGTTCGGGTGGAAGAGAAGGATTTTTGCTGGAAATTTTACACTGGTTCCACAAATGCCGTTTTTATACAAAATAATGCGTTTTTCTTTCTGCTGAGAGGCCCCGTTTGTATGTAATTTGCTTCGTTTAGTGCCAGTAGAGGCAGTTCACACCGAATTGATCATGCTCAACGTATACCACCGATTGTTAGTAGGCTTATAACCCTGAAAGTATAGAGTCTCTCTGCCCGTCACAGACCATATCACAAGTTGTTTGAACACTAATCACCACCACACATTTTCTAGGCCATCTCAAATCTCTCGTGTAGTTTTTGGCTTCTTGCGATGGACTTCAGTAGCTATCGAGCGTTTGTTTCGAGGCCGTTCCATCAGGACCATTTCTCTCATCTTTAAGGTGATTTTTTTTCCAAAGCAACAGGGAGTACTTCTCTTACTGGGAGAAAGCACAAGTTACTGGATAGTCTTGGGTGTCAGTGATTTAAAAGGGATCTAACCAATCTCTGCCATATATGTACAGCATGTTTTGTATATAAATATATTTAAAAATATATATATATAAATCTATTTTATTATTATTGGATTTCTGGTTATTTTTCAATGGAGGACACTACTTTGAGTCTTAGGGGAGTCACGCTTTGGTGTATATCTGTGCTTGCGGAGGGGTCCGACTCTCTCTCTCTTTCTCTCTCTTGACATAGAATCATGAAGTCTGGGGAATGAATCAGTTAATACTGCTTTTGCACAACTATTGTAAAATAGTACACAACATCCTGTATTTTTTCTTTTTTAATTTTAGTTATATGGGGGATTGTTTTATTTAAAAACTGTTATTCAATATTCAAAGTTATGTACAGTTTTTTTATGTGATTTTTCTTTTTCCCCTCCTATTTAAATTAAAGCTTTTTTGTGTCATTGTTTGCAAAACAGTCATTTTGTGAATCCATTGGTCTTTTTCCCCTTAGTATCGCTAATCGCTATGGCAAGATGTATTTAGAGGGTGGTAAATTCAATTCACAAACTATATAAGAAGAAGAAACGAATCAGTTTGGATTTTGATCAGTAGCATTACAAGTGACTAATTTTACTAGTTATCTATTTCATTTATAAATGATTATAAATTCCTATATGTGACTTTGGACCACAAAACCAGTCATAAGTGTCAGTTTTTCAAAATTGAGGTTGATACATCATCTGAACGTTGAATAAGCTTTCCATTTAATGTAGTTTGTTAGGATAGTCCAATATTTGGCAGAGATACAACTATTTGAAAATCTGGAATCTGAGGGTGCAAAGTTGTTTTAAAATTGTCTAAATTAATATTATTAATCAAAGTTTTAAGTTTTGATACATTTACAGTAGGAAATTTACTAAATATCTTCATGGAACATGATCTCTACTTAACATCCTAATGATTTTTGGCAGAAAAGAAAAATTGATCATTTTGACTCATACAATGTATTTTTGCCTACTGCTACAAATACACCAGTGCTACTTAAGACTGGTTTTGTGGTCCAGAGTCACACATATATATATATATATATATATATATATATATATATATATTATATAGACTATATTTCAGGTATCTGGGGTCGTTTGGAACTGGCATTCAAAAGTTTGGGATCAGTAAGATACAAATTTTTCTTTCTCTTTATGCTCATCAAGACAGTAAAAAAAGAAAAAACAGTAATGTTGTGAAATATTTTTACAGTTTAAAATAATGGTTTTCTATATTAATATATTTTAAAATATAATTTATTCCTGTGATGCAAAACTGAATTTTCATCTGCCATTACTCCAGTTTATGTGTCACATGATTGTTCAAAATCATTTTAATGTGCTGGTTTATTGTTAACATTATCTATGTTGCCAGATATGTTTTTTTTTTGGAACATGTGATTCTTTTTATTTTATTTATTTATTTATTTTTTTGATCTTTCAGCATAGCGCTGAAACCCTGTTGTAAAAGCCAAGGATCAGCAATCTCCATGTAAAACTGATCAGGCAGACCAAACCATAAGTCATAGAGACTTGAAACTTGGAGGGATTGTAGTACTTACTCAATCTACAATGTCACCAAGGCTAACCCCAGTTGTCTTGACGGGGGTGCTACATCGATCAAAAGTATGAAATTTTACTAAATTCTTTTGTGTTCACACGGGGCGTCAGCGTCAACGCTTCCCATTGACTTTGAATGGGTGACGTCAAGCGTTGCCGAAAAGAATTGTGGATCCGTCGGCGGCGCTTCACTGGCGTTGCTCGCGGCAGAGGTTCAACTTCTGCCGCGAGCAACTACAGTGAAGCGCCGCCGACGGAAGCGTCAGCCAATCAGGATCGCTCTATGCAAATACAGTAGCCAGGCGGGAGCCAATCACGTTCATCCTGTTTAAGAGCAGCAAACTGAGGATACATTTTAAAATGGAGGAGAAACTAATTATTGCGGTGGGCAATCACCCGGTCCTTTATGATATATTTATGTTGAATGACAATGAAGCTGTGTCCGAGTCTTTGTTGTTGAGTTCCTATCTAATTTCATTGGCTGACGCTGCTATGACCATGGCGTCAGTGCCAAACTTCAGCCACGCCTTCCGTCAAGCGTTGACGCTGACGCCCCGTGTGAACACACCGTTAGTATTAAGTATTTTGCTTTTCTTGAAAAACCTACTTTTGCAAACTAGTCCTAGGTTTTTCGCCCGATCGGAACCAAACCAGTGCTGGAAGATTTTCTGGTGAGTGAATATCAATAATTGTCAAATTAAAAAGTTTAACTTTAAGCTCTTTCGCAAAGGGACGCCCAAACGTTCAAAAGCGGTAGGACCGCTTTTAGTAAAACGGCTAACTTTCGAACGGAATGAGATCTCTTCAACAAACTCTCGGCGCGCATGTACGAGCTGAATCTGAGGACGCGGGGAAAAAAAGTGGCAGAGGCCACTTGGTGGCGCTATAAGACGGGGAAAAACAACCTATTGACGCGAAAATCGGTATGCACGGTCTTGGTCCATTAAGCGTCTATAAGGGCATTTGTGTATCTCAAAAAACGTCATGAAGTTTGAGCACCAATTAGACAAGGTTAATGAAGGTCGATTGGAACGAAACCACATGGCCCTTTTTGCCTCACAGCCCTAAAGGTCTGTGAGAAATTTGAAAGAAAGCGGCCACTGAGGATGGCGATATCGCAGTTTTCAAGGGTGCAAATGATTACGTTTTGCACGGTTTTTCACACATAGGCACGATATTCGTATCATATGATAGACCACCTCTTTCCAAACAACTTTGGCTCTAGAACCACTGCTGTCAATCATACCGTTTGTTAAATGATTGAGAAAATGTTTTACATTTGTTTTACAACCTACTTTTGCAAACTAGTCCTAAGTTTTTCACTCAGTCTGGAAAACACTGCAGTGAAATTTTCTGGACTCTCTAGGTCAATAATTATCAAAAAATGTTTAAACGTTCCCTCTGGCAAGCTATAATGGGGTCGTTTAGAAAAGGGGCCTGTCCAAATATAGTCAAATGTCTAAATGCAAACTCAAAACTTTATTAAACTTGGTGAGCATATGCGACAGGTGATTCTAAACATGCATGCAAAGTTTTAAGGAGATCAGATGCAGCTGCCGCTGTAACAGTCATAAATGACCTGGATTTGCCAAAAATACTTTTATTATTATTATTATTATTATTATTATTGATTTAGCTCGTTACAGTCTTGCTAAGTATGTTGTCTTTTTGCATGTGCTTAACTGCCTTAAAGCACTTGAACCGCGGTAATCGCTGTTTGCAGCTAATGTTTTATTAAAGAATCCTGAAAAAAGTATCACAGGTGCAACAAAATATTACGCAGTTTCCAGCGTTGATGATAAATCAGCATATTAGAATGATTTCTAAAGGATCATGTGACACTGAAGACTGGAGTAATGATGCTGAAAATCCAGCTTTGCATCACAGGAATAAATTACATTTTAAAATATATTCTCACAGAAAACAGTTATTTTACACAGAAATAATAATTCAAAATATTACTGTTTTTTTTTTCTGGATTTTTGATCAAATAAATGCAGCCTTGATGAGCATAAGAAACTTTAAAAATACATTAAAAATCTTACTGATCCCAAATGGAAATATATACAAAAGGTTTAAATGATTATTCTCAAACAAACTAAAATTGCTTAAATTGGAGGTTTATTTCCAAAAGCAAATGCAATAGCTACAATCAGCTTCAAGCAATGTATGTTACTATATGAAATGAATGTTCTCTACAAAGCATATACATTTCTACCAAAAGACCAAACTCAACTTGAATTAATTTATAGTGACATCTGATTGTCTGTTGAGATTACAGCTTGTAGAAAGTGAAAAACCAGGTTCTAAATGAATATTCTGGTTTAAATATAATTCAAATGTATTTCACAGCATCTGTGGCATGCTATTGATTACCTTAGGACAGAAAATATATATACATGTGTTTACAATAGTGACTGTACCACTTTGGGGCAACTGTAATGCACTTAAAAAGTGACATCCCACGAGATATCCCTTCCTATCCTTGTCTCAGACAAAGGAGCGTTTAATGAGAGAGGGTGTGTATTTGATCTCATTATAGCACACATCTTCCTCATGGCTGTTCCTCCATTTGCTCTCCTGTGCCGAACGATGGAGCCACAGCACCAGCACCATCAGAGCGAGCAGGAGGAGGGCCATCGTGAGACTCAACAGCACCCCTTGTAGGATGCCAGGAGAGTTATCCGGAGCTATAGGTTCAAAGAAACAAAAAAAAAAATCTATCCTCATTTTACTCACTCACATGTCATTCCAAAGCTGTAGTACTGAGAGACTCACGTGCGTAGACAGACAGGTTAATATAGCAGTGCTGGGTTCCCAGTGGGTTGGTCACGGAGCAGCGGTAGAGGCCAGAGGTCTGCGTAGACACATTAGTGATGTGCACAGAGCCCGCCATGTCACCTGCGACAGATAAAGGTATGAAAAATAGTTTCTACATGCCTGATGATTTTTTTTGTACATATGTCTAAAGGTTTTTTACCATCCATGTTCACTGGCAGTGTTGTCTTATCTGGTTCTAGCTTCTCCCAGATCACCTGGGGAGTAGGAAAGCCCTCCGCCACCACACAGGACAGTCGCACATTGCCTCCAGTGTCGGTGTCCCCTTCCCATAGACACACAGGAAGAGAGGGAGGTGCTGCAAACACAGAGTAGGTTACGAAATCTAAATGCATAAAGCTAAAAAAAAAAACCAAACAAACAGAGCTTCACATTACAAGTAGTCTGAAAAGACTCAAACATATTGTGTACAAACATTGTGTTAAGTATAGCAGCAGGATCTAAACTGACTATCTCTAGATTTTATTAACATTTTTAGTTAATATTCATATTTTAGCTTTTATTTTTTATATTTTTATTTTTATATTTTTATTTTAATTCTAATTTAAGTTTTAGTACATTTGTTAACCTATGTGCTTTTTTTAAAAGTTTTTAGTTGTTGTAAATATTTATATTTAGCTTTCTTTTTTATTTATTATTTAAGTAATTGTCGAACTTAAGCTTAAACGTACTTTGTAAATTTTATGAGTTTGGCTTCAGGTCTCATCTGTGTCCAGCTATTTTTAGCTGTACAAAACAGCTCCTTTTGCTGCTCAATATTGAAAATGGGTGTGTCTTACCATATTATTTTAATGTATTATCTTAATTATGTACACACTGGTTTGCAGTGCAAACAGTTTTACTGTTTACTGCACGTTTATTTTTTAGCCGTTGTTTCCTTATAGCGGCTAATGAACTGGAAGCCCCGCCCATAGGCTTACTTACACCTTGAAGAATAGGGTGGATGTTTATATTTCAACTGTCTGTATCATTTATCTTTATATAGTGAAGGTAATATGCTAGTATGCTATTTCGAACTGAGCCGTTGTCAGTAATTTTCTACGGGTCGCTGACGGCGCGAAAACAGACGGTTTTAACTTGCAGTACTGGGTCTTAAATGTAAGTTACTCAAATTGCTAAACTTATAGTTTAATGAACTGTTATATAAAAGCCATATCACACTTGGAGGCGTGCTGTTGGTTTGATTGGTTTGACCTCGTGCGGTGTGTGTAGAATCGCAGCTCGTGTGATATTGCTTAGTTGGCTGTGAAGATATGATACCCAAAACAGTGAGGCTGAGCTCTCCTATGCCAGGGTCTCCTGTCTCAGGTGGGTTGCTGACCACACAGCGATAGACTCCAGCATCAGACACGCGTGTGTAGTTCAAAGTGATGTCCGCGCTCCAGGGCATTCCCACAAATCCAACCCTGCCCATGAATGAAGGGCTTTCAATCACCTGCCCCTGATCATACACGATCACCTGCACAATGACATATATATCAGTCTTTACAGATCTTACTCAGAGCAGCTAGCGCCAGATTTATTGTTGTCATAAATTAAAATGAAGATTGTAGCTATTTAACAACATTCCAGTGGTTCTTTTGACAAAATATATTTTCAAAAACGTTGGGAATGTGATATAGGACCTTTATATACACTGCATATGACATTATAAAGATTAAAATCTAAGGGGGAGTTTACTCCGCACATGTTAGCAAAAACATTTTGGATTCTAGCCTCCTTAAAATAGTGACTTGTGAAAGTACAATAGCACGGATTAACAAGGCTAAACCTAGTACCATTGATGCATGGCAGTGTTTTTCGTCCAGCATTTTAGACTAAAGGAATGACCATATAAAGTTTTTTTCTTCTTCTTCTTCTTTTTCTTTTTCTTTCAGATTGTAAAATTATTGATGTCTTTTGCTCCCCTTTCCCTGTTTGTTTGAATGGATGTTCTTCTGTTAATCTAAAGACAATAAAATGTTAATCACAAAAAAAAAAAAAAATCTAAGGGGGCGTCTGAATCAGATCTCTATGAAAGCCCGTTTCTGCCACTGAATAAGAAAAATAGAAAAAAAGGTTATTGCAATTTTTTTCCTCACAATTCTGACTTTTTTTTTTCTCACAAATGCGAGTTTGTATCTCACAATTCTGAATTTTTTTAATGCAATTTCTAAAAAAAAAAAGTTTTGCAATTCTGAATTTTTTTCTGACAAATGCGTTTATATCACATAATTCTGACTTTTTCATGCAATTCTGACTTTCGCAAATGTGTGTATCTCACAATTCTGACTTTTCTCAAATTTCTTACTTTTCTCGCAAATGCGAGTTTGTTTCTCACAATTTGGACTTTTTTTTTCCTCACAAATGCAAGTTTATATCTTCGCAGTTCTGACTTTTTCATTCAACTCTGACTTTTTCACAAATGCGAGTTTGTATCTCGCAATTTGGACTTTTTTTTCTCACAAATGCAAGTTTATATCCTCGCAGTTCTGACTTTTTCATGCAATTCTGACTTTTTCACAAATGTGAGTTTGTATCTCGCAATTCTGACCTTTTTACGCAATTGTGACTTTATGTGAGATATAAACTTGCAATTGCAAGTTATAAAGTCTAGTTTTGAGGGGAAAAAGACCCTGAGTTTATATTTCACAATTCTTAACTTAAGTTGACTTAACTTGAAATTGTGTCATAAAGTCAGAATTGTGAGATACAAACTCACAATTCTGAGAACATATCAGTCTTTTTTCCACTTAAAACTACAATTACCTTTTTTTATTCTTCATTCAGTAGCTAAAATGGGCTTCCATAGATCTCAGTCATGTGAAGCAGTATGTAGTGTACATGAATTTGTTTACTGGTCAAGTTCTCTGACCAATAATTATGATTAATGATTATAATTATGATTATGATATCATGATATTTTAGGGAGCGAAAGATTCAGTAGCCCTAAAATGGCTGAAACCTTTGGTCAGTGCCCTGACTAGTGAAACTAGGGAACTGACTACTGACTGAGGTGCATCCTAACCATCTACGATTCAATATGGCGTCTACCCTAGCTAAAGTCTGTTCACGCCAAGAACAATATAATAACTTTATTAGCATCCAGACCAACTGGTTTTAGGGTATGTTCAAGTGATAGTCCACCAAAAAAATTCTTTTACTCACCCCCATGTAATCCTAAACATATATGACTTTATTTTTCTGCAGGAAGCAGAGATATTTTAAAGAATGTTGGTAACAAAACAGTTTTGGTTCCTTTTGACTTGTATAATATGGACAGTGGGAAGTGAAACTGTTGGGTTTCCAACATTCTTCAAAATATTTTTGTCAGGGTTTCTGTAGGTCTTAAAAAGCCATCACCCATGCACAGTTTAAGGTAGAGCAGAAAGTCTTAAATTCATAAAGTCATGACATTAAAGGAGAAGTCCACATCCAGAGCAAAAATTTACAGATAATGTGCTTACCCCCTTGTCATCCAAGATGCTCATGTCTTTTTTCTTCAGTCATAAAGAAATTGTTTTTTGAGGAAAACGTTTTAGCATTTTTCTCCATATAATGGACTGCTATGGTGCCCCGAGTTTGAACTTCCAAAATGCAGTTTAAATGCAGCTTCAAACAATCCCAAATGCAGTTGTAAATGATCCCAGCTGAGGAAGAAGGGTCTTACCTAGCAAAACGATCGGTTATTTTCATTAAAACAATACAATTTAAATACGTTTTAATCTCAAACGCTCGTCTTGTTCCCCCATGAAATCTATGTATTCTGACTCAAGACAGTTACGGTATGTCAAAAAACTTGAATCGTATTTTCTCCCTCAACTTCAAAAATCATTTCAAAATCATCCTAAACCGCTGCAGAAGTACCGACACAGTCTTTGCAAAGTGAACATGCAAAGAAGATCAAACACCCTTAACAAAAAAGGTAAAACAGCGATAGAGGACGATTTTGAAGTTGAGGGAGAACATGAGATGGGAGTTTTTCAACATACTCTAAATGTCATGTACCGGGAAAAAAACAGTTCAGGCAGAGTAAGATAAGACGAGCATTTGACATATTATTTTTATGAAAATAACCAATCATTTTGCTAGATAAGACCCTTCTTCCTCGGCTGGGATCGTTTACAACTGCATTTGGGATCTTTTGAAGCCAGATTTAAACTGCATTTTGGAAGTTCAAACTCGGGGCACCATAGAAGTCCCATTATATGGAGAAAAAGTCTGAATGTTTTTTCTTAAAAAAAAAAACATAATTTCTTTAAGTCTGAAGAAAGAAAGACATGAACATCTTAGATGATAAGGGGTGACTACATTATCTGTCAGTTTTTGTTCTGGACTTCTTTAAATTCAGTAAATTACTAAAATGGTGGAATTAAATGTTGCATACATTACAAAAAAGTAATATCTACCTTAGTGTTCTCACAGCTTCATAAAATTAAGGTTGAACCAGTGATGTCACATACTGTTTTAATGATGTTCTTACTACCTTTCTAGGCCTTAAACATGTCTGTTGCATTGCTGTCTATGCATGGTCAGAAAGTTCTCGGATTTCATCAGAAATATCTTCATTTGTGTGAATGAAGGTCTTACGGGTTTGGAACGACACGAGAGTGAGTAATGACTGAATTGCAGAAGATAGATAGATAGATAGACAGACAGACCTGTATGGGAGAGTCGGGGTCAGAGAGTGGGGTCAGAGTCCAAATGATGCTGAGTCTAAACAAGGGCATCATGGTGAAAAACGAACAGGGCAGCATGACAGAATCTCCCTGAACAACCTCCAGACCAGACTCCCTCACCGTCACCCGGACTGCACCTGGTGGGGGGAAACACTCAAGCGAGATCACGTTTGCGCTTGATTTATGGCCGTTTTTCGTATTTTAAACAGTTGGCAATGACACATCACTTACAGGCCAATTTATTCCACAATTTTCAGGGTTTCCGCGGAGTCATAAAAAGTCATAAAATGTCATAATAAGGATTTTAGGTCATAAAAAGTCATAAAAATGTCTGGATTTTCCATATAAGGTCCTAAATTACATTTAGCCAGGTCATAAATTACATTTAGCCACGTCTTAAATTGATATGATTTTTCATTCATTGGTTCAACCGTCGCCTTCCCACTGCTGGCGGCGGCATTCATTCGTTTCGCCGCTTGTAGTTCTTTCTGAGGAATCTGTGTGGTAACACAGCGTTCCAGAACTACAAGGTCCATGTCACGTGGCAGTACAGCAAACAGACTTGTGGGAATGAAAAAAAAAAAAAAAACTCGCGCGAATTTCCAACTCTCAAACGTCGCCTACTGTTCGTCTCCTCAGCTCGTCACTGTAAGTCGTTGCTTAGTTTAACGTTAACTGTTTAGTTTAATTATATAAAAAAATGGGAAAGTGTACATTTAACGAGCTATGGCTCCAAGACGGTGCTTTTAGTTTTTGGCTTAAGCCCGTCGTAAACAATCGGCATCAAGCCTATTGCACACTGTGTAAGAAGGCGTTGGAGCTGGCTAGTTTAGGCATACAATCCTTAAAGTCGCATGCCAAGTCAGAAAAGCATAAAACTGCTGTAAAAGGTCTGCAGCAGGTGCAGGCGATCAGTCAGTTTTGTTATATGTTCCAGTTTACAATTGCAAGTTTTGTTCCTGTGTTCTTGACACTTAAAAAAATGTAACCTTTAAATAATAAAACTTTTTATTTTCATAATTCGTGGAGGTCATAAATTTAAATCATAATGGTCATAAAAAGTCATAAATTTGACTGGCTAAGCCCTGCAGAAACCTTGATTCTGTTGTGTAGCTCTCAAGCTCTCTCCTTCCATCTCAATGGCTGTCTCATTACTGTAATGATGAGTCCCACCCCCACTACCCTGCCACCCCCAGGCCTTTGTGTGTGTGTGTGTGTGTGTATGTGTGGGAAAGCACAGTGACTCTAAAGCCTTAATTACAGCTGACAGCCTTGGCAAGGACAAATACACCAACAGAAAGAACAATGGGCTTCATTTCTTCTTCTAAAAAAAATAAAAACTGACCCAGATTACAAATGTTTCAATTATTGTAACAAACACCTATTACAAAAAGATGATCACTGTGATCTTCGTTGCACACTGGTTGTATCGTACCTCATTTAAACATTTTACCCAGCTTTTTTGTTATCAAGAAGACATCCTCTTCAGTTGTGTAAATGTTTTTTCTCATCATATTTAACAGCCTAACATTAACAGTGAAATCAACACCCACCATATTGAAGAAAAGTGGACACCAGGCAGGCCAGCCAGAGGAGTCTCCATCTTGTACAGCCCATCACTGAGAGGATCCGTGTTTGCTTTTCTCCATACAGGTCAGTGTGTTTCCCCCTTCAGACCTCACTGGCACTGACTGGACAGGCATAACTGGGTTATTGGGTATTAAAAGGGGGGCAGTTCTCGTTCTCTCTCCCTTTATCTCCCACCCTCCATCTCTCTCTCGCTGTCCCTCCATAACCACCACACAGTGAATAGTTCACCTGTCCCCATAGTGTTCAATAAGTAAGCATCTGCTGAATCAGGAGTTGCAAACTTTATGGCAGACCCATAAATGTGATGATCCCTTTCATAGTGAATAGATTTAAAGAGATAGTTCACCCAAAAATGAAAATTACCCCATGATTTACTCGCCCTCAAGGCATCCTAGATATAAATGACTTTCTTTCAGACGAATACAATCAGAGTTGTATTAAAAAATGTCATGGCTCTTCCCAGCTTTATAATGGCAGTTATGTTTCAGTAGTCCATTAGAATTATAATAAAGCACATCCATCCGTCATAAAAGTCTCCCACATGGCTTTGGGGGTTGAATAAAGGCCTCCTGTCATAAGTAAAGTGTAAGTGATGAACGCTACAGCGCAAAGGTGAGCGCAAAACAAAACGCCGGTCACGAATGGAAGTACAAAACAAGGATTTGTAAAGAAAATTGTTGGGTTTCGATTTAAGCCAAGAGGACACAGGTTTTCCTTTGCTCTTGTAAACAAACCTTGGTTCTTGTGAGAGTAGCATATTCTCACCGGAGCTTACGTTACGCTGGACACCACTCTCGTGGATGTGTGTACGACAGTTAGCAAAAGCTAGAGAACGGTTTCTAAAGTTGTAATTATGGGTATTTTTCTTAGAAAACATACTGATTTTCTTTAGAAGGCCTTTATTAACCCCTCGGAGCTGTGGGGGACACTTTATGATGGATGGATGTGCTTTATTATACCACTTTTGGACTGCTGAAAAATAACACCCATTCACTGTCATTATAAAGCTTGGAAAAGCCAGGACATTTTTTTATATAATTCAGATTGTATTTATCTGAAAGAAGAAAGACATGTACACCTATGATGCCTTGAGGGTGAGTAAATCATGAGGTAATTTTAATTTTTGGGTGACATTAAGGCCCCATATATCTATAATATGAGGATAGATATGTACAATACCATTCAAAATGTAATTCCAAATAAGATGATTTGGTGCTCAAGAAGTATTATGTTGCTTAATACATCACTTTGTATTATTATGTTGGTGTTTTAGTGCCATGTTAAAAAAAAAACTAAGATTACGAGATTAAAGTCGAAATATTTTGAGAATAAAGTTGAAATACTACGAGAATAAAGTTGAAATATTATGAGAATAAAGTCAAAAGTTTTTGAGATTAAAGTCAAATTATTTTGAGAATAAAGTCAAAATTTGTACCAGTTGCAAGATTAAAATTATAATAATTTGAGTATATTCTAGTATAAGTGAGTTTAAAGTCATAGACAGTAAAGTCAAAATTATGAGAATAAAGTTGAAATATTACGAGAATAAAGTCAAAATTAAGGGTAAAGTCGAAATTATGAGAATAAAGTTGAAATATTATGAATAAGTCAAACGTTTTCAAAAATAAAGATGAAAGATTTCAAGAATAAAGTCGAAATTACGAGAATAAAGTTGAAATATTACGAGAATAAAGTCAAAATGTTTCAAGAATAAAGTCGAAATTATGAGAAGTTGAAATATTATGAGAATAAGTCAAGTTTTCGAGTCAAATTATTTTGAGAATAAAGTCAAAATTCTGAGAATTAATTCATAGCAATTCCAAGATTAAAGTTATATTTTGAGAGTTTATTCTAGCCTAAGTGATATTAAAGTCGTAATATTTAGAATAAAGTAGAAATTACGAGGAAAAAAGTCAAAATACTATGAGAATAAAGTTTAAATATTTCAAAAATAACGTCACAATTACAAGAGTAAAGTCGAAATTATCAGAATAAAGTCGAAATATTACATGAATAAAGTTGAAATATTATGATAATAAAGTCAAAATACTATGAAAATAAAGTTGAAATATTTTGAGAGTAAAGTCGAAATTACGAAAAGTTGAAATATTACGAGAATAAAGTCGAAAGTTTTCGAGAACAGTCAAATTATTTTGAGAATAATGTCAAAATTATGAGAATTAATTTGCAGCAATTATAAGATTAAAGTTATAATATTGAGAGTTATCATATATTTTAGCATATTGCATGTGCAAATGGCTCAGATTGGGAGCACCGTGGGAAATTTCAAAGTCTCTGCTTTCAAATTCTGTCCGTTTTATAGTGAAATACAAACAATATATCTTACAATAGTATGTTTTTAATGTGGCATGACAGATCGCTGTATTCACTTCATTTTAAGCGGCATGTGAATCAGTCATCTTTCCAATTACAATAAGAATTTCGTTTAATTAAATTAGGCTATTTTGATTTTTTTTTTCCCCCCCCATGCCTTCTGATGTTACTTCACTGTAATATCTTGCTATAAACTTGAAATAAAGAGGAAAAACACATTTATAATTTATATTCCATGATGACATTGACAGAATTTGAAAGCTGAGCTGTTATATTAAAAACAACAAAACACAAAGTTATTGCAATTACTGGGTGGCTGGTGCGCTACAAATAATAAATGAAGATGTTAAATATTATGTCCAAGCATTTACTGTATTATACCATGAATAAAACAGCTTGTGAATATTCACTTAACATTATATACCTCAGAAAAGACAATAATGTAACCCACAGTAATGAGCCCACTTCAACCTTGTTGTTTCTTAATTAAATGCATGTGAGGAATGAAAGATTGGATGCCACAGATGTTTTTGCAGTATAGTTTAATGAACTGATTCACATGAATACAGCGATCTGTCACACCACATTAAAGAGCTTGAAAAACACATTATTGTAAGACACATTGTTTGTATTTAATTATAAAACTGATTTTGAAAGCTTTTTATTTTAAAAGTACCAAAAGCACAAAGCTTATTGCTATTGGGGGGCTATTGCACTACAAATAACAAATGCGGTCAAAGACATGATATTATTTCCAAGCATTATTTTAAGCAACTTTATTTTCTCAACATTTTGAGACTATTCTCAAAATATTATGACTTTAATCTCATAGACGTAGATTTTTTTTTTTTTTTTTTTTTTATTGTGGAACTAAAACGCCATCATACATAACATTAAAAATGTCTTTACTGTCACAAATTCTAGCTATATAAAAGTAGACAAATAAAAAAAAAAACACCTTTCAAATTTTTTAAATTCATTCTCACATTTTTTTATTTTTTTTTTTTTACTTTATTCTCGTAATATTTCAAGTTTATTGTTGTAATATTGCAAATATATTCTTGTAATTTTTAAAATTTATTCAACAAAAAAAAAAAGATTACAAGATTAAGCTCGTAATATTTCGAGAATAAAGTTGATATAGAATAAAATCTTCATTTTGTTTTTAATGTGGCACTAAAATACCATTGTAATATTATACATAACATTAGAAATGTATTTACTGTCACACATTCTCGCTAAATAAAAGTAACAAAAAAAAAACACACACACCTTACGGACTGCAATCTTTGAAAAGTAGTGTATATAAAAAGTGTGTGTTGTGAAAAATAAAAAGTTATATTTGTGTACTACATTAACTGGAAAAATATTTACACTTTTTAACCAAAACAGTCTTTATGAATTTTCTATAGACAGTGTAACACGTGTACATTTTCAGCATTCAGACATTTTCATTAATATAAAGTAAACTGAAACAGAGAGACTGCAATTACAATATATTTATTACCTAATTTACATTTCATGTAAATGTCAAAATATCACAGAGCTTTATAGAACAAAATATACAATACTGACTTTTCACATATAGAGTGTGTTATCAAAATAACCACTTTTACTGCAATCATACTGATCAATATACTGCATCATGCAAACTAACTAGGTTTAGCACAACAGATTTAGAAAGGCAGTAATGGTACCACAATTTCCAGACGTCATCCTAGGTCACTTGGAAGGTACAAAGTAAACCATAGTATTACGTTTACCCTTAAATTTAGTCATCTCAGATAATCATTTGTTATGGAAGGCATTGGGGAGGTAGAGACCAGTGATTACTTTTAGTCATGGCAGATTAATAAATTTATAGCAAATATCTCAGAACTACAGTGGAATGGATTAGGTGTCCACAGCAGCTTAGACAAACCCTGATGTAAGCACATATACATACAGTACATGCATGGAGATAAAATCACTTAAAGCAAATATAGTTATTGAATATATCATATATAGACAAAAATATTTTTCAAAGTATCTTAAAGGCTTTTTTAATACAAACAACGTGTCTTTGAGAAGCTTTGGATGTCAGATTCAGTCAGGTGAAGTAACACTAACACAAAGTTGTACAACAAAAGGTACACGTAATGAATCTTTACGTGCGAACGACTTTACTCACTAATATTAAGTACCATTTAAATATAAACTCAATACAATATTGGGATGTTATTGCATCAGGAATTGCACAGCAGACAAACACTAGTAGAAAAGATTCATAAATATTCTCAACCCACTCTTGATCTATCCTCAAGTTTTTGTCTGCTCTGGCCTTCTAAAGGCCAAAACAAGATGAGAGAATCCCACCAATCCCAGATGAGAAATTCAACATCTCCCACTTTGGCTCAAGTATCTGCCGTGTACAATAAGCACGACCACCTCTAGAATAACAACTGGCCCTCTTTTTCGTCTGAAGGCGCAACAAGCAGGGGAAACTTTACTGTTTTTTTTTTTTTGTTTTGTTTTTTCCCCAGAGGTCACTAGGAGGATGTTTTGTTGTAGCCGAACAGTCCCACGGGGAAGTACTTCACATGAGTGGGCCACTGAGAAGCCAACTGGAAGAACTTCACATCATTCCACTCCATTCCATCTACAGACACTGAAACATGTCATGAGTCAAATGTCTTTAGATACAGAGGATGCAAATAGCTGAGATAATTAAAATATAACAGGATTAGTTCACTCCAGAATTAAAATTTCCTGATATTTACTAACCCCCATGCAGAGATGGGAAGTAATGCAGTACAAATACTTCGTTACTGTACTTAAGTAGATTTTTCTGGTATCAGTACTTTATTTGACTATTTATTTTTCTGACTACTTTTTACTTTTACTCCTTAGATTTTTACACAAATATCTGTACTTTGTACTTCTTACATTTTCAAACCAGGCTCGTTACTTTAGTTTAATCAGCATTTGGTGGATCAACATTCGATAACTAATCAGTTAGTCTGTACTGGCAATGCAATGCAGCACGAGTGGAAGCGCCTGGGTGGATCACTAGGCGTTTCCATTACAGATTTGCGCAAAACTTAGGCGATATTTTATAAATGTCGATAAAAAAGTATTGCGAAATGACAACGTTTCCATTAACCGATGTTATGCGACTAAGGCGTAATTTGTTCCTCTCGCGATAAGTCATGGCAACAGATTTTGGTGGGATTTGGACGGATTTTGGCTTTTTTTTTTAATCGAAAGCATATCTTTACAGAAGCAGCGCAGAGAGCCGCTTCAGAAACGTGTGCGATGCTGCCGGTATAAACATAACATCAGTTCCGGTGACCGTGTCGGAGCCGTTATGCACCGCAGATGCATGCAGCATGCATAATCTAAGTATTAATATCAGGGAAACCTCTTATACTTGAGAGTGGCTACATATGAAGTTTTTCTTGGAGTTTATAGTGCATTGAAGAACGATCATATGACTTTTTACATATGCCATGTGACCTATAAATGCGGAAAAGGCATTTCCATTGCAGTATTGCGAAATTTTCCTTTTACAAATTGCCTGAAAAACCACCTCATGCGAGCGTAAATACTTAAAGGAGAAGTCCACTTCCAAAACAAAGATTCATATATAATGTACTCATCCCCTTGTCATCCAAGATGTTGATGTCTTTCTTTCTTCAGGTGTAAAGAAATTGTTTTTTGAGGAAAACATTTCAGCATTGTTCTCCATATAATGGACTGATATGGTGCCCCGATTTTGAACTTCCAAAATGCAGTTTAAATGCGGCTTCAAACGATCCCAACCGAGGAAGTCTTATCTAACGTAACCCATCCCATGTTCTCTTACTGTTTTACCTTTTTTTTTTAAGGGTGTTTGATGATCTTTGCATATTCACTTTGCAAAGACTGGGTTGATATTTCTGCAGCGATGTAGGATGATTTTGAAATGACTTTTGAAGTTGAGGGAGAAAATGCGATTGCAGTTTTTCGAAATACCCTAACTGTCTTGAGCCACAATACACAGAGTTCAGGGAGAGAAAGGCAAGACGAGCATTTGAGATTAAAAAGTATTTAAATTGTTTTTTTGTTTTTTTTTTAATGAAAATAACCATCGTTTTGCTGGATAAGACCCTTCTTTCTCAAGTGGGGATCGTTAACAACGCATTTAGGATCGTTTGAAGCCGCATTTAAACTGCATTTAGGAAGTTCAAAATCGGGGCACCATATCAGTCCATTATATGAAGAAAAATGCTGAAATGTTTTCCTTAAAAAACAATTTCTTTGCGACTGAAGAAAAAAAAAAACATGAACATCTTGGATGGCAAGGTGGTGAGTACATTATATGTGAATCTTTGTTTTGGAAGTGACTTCTTTAAGTAAACAAAGACAAAACTACAGCAGTAGTACTATAAATGAAACTAAATTACTGTCATCATTCAAAATACTTTGTGCTAAAGGACATCATTATTATCTACTGTAAAGTTACAGCAGTAATTAAGCAAACAAATGTTATTAAAAGGGCAGATAACAACACAGCCCTTACGAAAATTAAAACCAAAATCCATGGTTACTATAGTTAAACCATGGTAACCACAAATGACCCATGGTCAACAACACCTGGTCATAATGTGACACTTTAAATTGAACGAAAAAAAATTGTTACTGCAAATAGAATATAACGAGGTGGTTGTTTTGCAACAAGGTGGAGACAGTTCTGTTCGTAACAGTAAATGGTTGATGGGAAAAGTGACGGGTACAAGAAAATTAGTGAAAAAAGCAAACACACACAAAGCGAGATGCAGAGAGATATTTAAAAAAAAAAAAAAAAATGAAATGGAAGTGAAGGTGCAGTTCAAGAGAGAGCCTTTTTCTTATTTTGCATGGCTTAAGATTTTAAACATTTATTTAAATGTAATGGCCATACCAAAAAAAAAAAAAAAAAAATGGTTTCAGGACAACTCTAATTTGTTGTGGGATGGCCTGGATGAGTTTGAGATTCCCCAGCCTGAAATTTTGTCCCAGTCCGCCCCTGTTCTACATGGTGGTTGTTTAGCCTTGATACATTCATTAACTAACAAATTTTAATTGTAGGTTATTTTGTATTAATGTGTCAATATGATGTGAGGTCCAGTTACCAGCGTGACACTAAAACAGGTAGTAGTAATGGCTACTTTTTTTTTTACTTAAGTACATGTTTGAGCCCATACTTCTTTTCTTTAATTTAAATTAAAAAAAAGTGTAGTCAGTACTCCTACTTTTACCAAAATATTTTTAAACATGAGTATTTGTACTTCTACTTGAGTGTAGGATGTGTGTACTTTTGCCATCTCTGCCCCCACGTCATCCAAGATGTTCGAAATCAAGGTTTTTAAGGAAAACATTTCAGGATTTTTCTCCATATAGTGATATAGTGTTGGCCAACAATTTGAAAGTCCAAATAGGTTGTTTGCACATGACATTGCTGTGGCGCGAAATGCAGCTGGAGGGCAGGAAGTGATTTTTCTCCATAGGACGCACTAGCAGAAATTCAAAATGTCTATGTTTTGCATTGTTTATGAATGGTCAAACCAAGAAACCACAAGGAGCTTTTATCATGTATGAAAATTTGCTGTTCATAAGGGGGGAAAGGCAAGAAACTGACTGAAAAGCACACAAAAAAGTGGCTTGTAAACTAGGGATGCAACAATACAATTAGTCCACGGTTCAATCCATACCTCAGTTTTTAACCACGGTTTTCAGTTTGGTTCTAATATCTTGCCACTTCAGTGTGGGGTTTTTTTTTGCAACAAATTAACAAAATACTCCCGTAAACCTCTGCACACTGGAAAAAGCGTGGTTTAGTATATGTCTGCTTAATTTTTCTTTTGAGAAAGGTATTATTTTTTCAATTTTTACGCAAAATAGAATTTCAGTAGAGTTTCATTCATACTTGATGTTTATATGCAAACTATGATACCAGTATTTCTGTGATAAGAGTGACTATAAGACAGAAATAATTCTGGGTAGTTGAAAAGACTCTCTGTGTCAGCGGCAGTGCGAACACAGATTTGAATGTTCCAGTAAAACTTTTCAAAGGTTTAATAGACATGGGCAAATCATTGTCATTTAGAAATAAGATTGCATGGGTGTTTGAATCGAGATTGCAATCTTTTAACGATTAATCGTGCAGCTCTAGTGGACCCCCATCGCAGAGCAAGTGCAAGATGAGCATCTGTGGTTAAGTATACATTTATATATATATCATGTAGAGCCCTTTAAAGCTGCGTTGAAACTGCAATTTGGACCTTCAACCTGTTGATCCTCATTGTAGTCCACTATATGGAGAAAAATCCTGGAATGTTTTCCTCAAAAACCTTAATTTCGTTTCGACTAAAGAATGTCATGAACATCTGGGGTGAGTAAATTATCAGAAAATTTTAATTCTGAAGTGAACTAATCCCTTAAACATGAATTCTGACTAATTTCAAACATTAATTGCCAAAATTAATATAAAATATAATGCATTTTACTTTATTTCTAAGTCATTAGTCAAATAAACAAATGTGTGACATGGCTCATGTGGACAAAACAAATTCTAAAATTCCTGTTCATTTTAATTTGTACCTCGCAATCAACAAATACGCTGTTATACGCTGTCAAATATTCAGTTTGGAAAATGGAAACTTAACGCCAGGGGTCTTAAGACCTTTCAGAGCCATAAACACCAAAGATGCCAATGTTCAGGTTAGTCGTCATATATCTTGGTCTTAACTGACCGCTCAAATTCATTTTTGGATACTAGAAATCCCATTGTTTGTAATGTATAAACCTCTTAAACAAAAAAACAGAGAAACAAACAGAAAATCTCTACCTCTTAGACTGGTTTGTTGATTCTTGGCAGAGCAAATGAGTCTGGTGATGCCTTCAATGACCTGACTCTTTGACTCTGTGTCTCTCTCTTTTGGCTTCTTCCCCAGGAAGATGGTCGGGACTGAAGACAGACAACATGAGTAAATATAGTTGATTAAGTATATACAGTAGTAGCACTAGAGCTACAAAAAAAAAAAAAAAAAGGGCAGAGAGCAAGAGAGAAAATGTCAAATGAAATTGCAGTGCTAGAAAACACTGTATGGGTCACGAAAACACCAAGTGATCTTTAGCAAATGGATAATTGTGTAAATCTAATGGACCGTCTCACCTTTCTTGTTCTTCTCCTTGGTCACCACAGTCATGGACATTGTGTTAGAGCCAGTCAGTAGCTCAAAGGAGCCGGGCAGTCGGCAAACCTGCAAGGATCTGAACGCACACCTCAAAGTGATCTTGCCCGTGTCTCTCCGCTCTCCATCTTTGCGCTTCTCAGCCCCTGAGGACACCCAGTAATCCACCTGCAGCCCAATGGCATCCATACCATGAGACATGCTGGGGCTCCTAGATAACACAATCAGTTTGACCAGGTTTTTACCAGGCAAGCATTTTTAAAGCGATAACAGCTGTAAGCTCAAGCAATGTGAGAAACAGCAGAGCGGTGCAGATTTCTGTACAATATTGTACACAAACCCAAGAGCAGCCAGTCCGCTTAGTGATGGTGATGGAGGAGGCGTTGCAGAATCTTTCATCATCCCAGTGGGAGATCCATGAGCCGGTGGAGACGTAGATGGAACTGCCAAACTCAAAGCCAAACCCTCCTCGCAATCTCCACCTACATCGAGTCAAATATTTGGGGAAAAAGCAAAAATAACGTTAAAATGCATAGCGAAGTGATGAAAATTTCAATTTAAAAAAAAAATTGTAAGACTTGTATGGCTTACTATAACGTAAATGATGTCTCTTACTGAAAGATGTAGTAGAAAACCCATGAAAGATTTGTTATTTTTAAAAAATCCAAATCGTTTCATACATATTTTGGACTATGTTGGGGTGGCATTATTTCAATGACATGAAATAGTTGCACTCTGTGATGTACTGTTGCTATTTTTACTGCAAAACAACTTGGAATAGGCCTACACAACTCAGAAAATAAAAAAATTGATACGATGACCACAGCTACTGAAAGAGCTTAAAGGTGGCGATGGATATAAGCGTATGCTTAAACCAAATGCCGTACCAGCGATATTTCCCTACAAGAAGTCAAAATGCACCCAGATATCGAGTGAAATCTGCACTGAGAAACTCCTTCAGTGGCTGCGGCGTCATGACAAGCTTTGGCATGTTTATATCCTGCCAGGATGGCATCTAGCGTTTCTTGTCTCTGCCTTTTGTACGCTCTTTCAGTAGCTGTGGTCTACTAAAAGCCTCAAAAGCTTGAGGGCTAAAGTGAAGAGAACAAAGATGCAAAGATCTAGTAAGTTTTATTCATCCATAAGCATCTTCCCATTCGTTTCTCCTCTTCTTATCTCTAGGAAAGCAGTGAAGACTTACATCACTTCTCTTGTCGCCCTTCGACTGAAAATTACAGCCAAAAGCCACACAACAAGTAGCTCACAGAGTTCAACCATTGAACATCATCAAAATAATGGCACCCCCCCATAGTCCAAAATATGTATAAAACAATGAGGATTTTTTTAAAATAATGCAAAACATGGGTTTTCTACTACATATTTCAGTAAGAGACATTATTTATGTTATATTAACTCATACAAGTCTTATTACCCGGGGTTCCCTTCAAGTGGACTTTTCAGAGTCTTTTAGAGGTGGCATGAATGTGATGTAATTACCCTTGCTGCTACATAATGATCTAATAATTAACTATACATTTTTTAAAAACGTGGTAAAATTCATTATATAAATACAAATCTAAATGTGCATTTTATGTGTTTAGATTGGCTAAAAAGAACCAAGTTAGAGCTCTTGGAGAATCAGACTACACTTGTTGAGCTGTCTGGTTCTTTGTTCTCAACCCTGATTTTACTGGTGGATTTTTGTGGATAGATGCAAAAAAAAAAAAACAAAAAAAAGATTTACAAACCTAAAGATCCTGGGCTGGGCTCTACCAATCCCACCTTAACAACCTGTTGTGAGAAATAATGAAATATGAATCTATCCATCAATGAAATGTGGAATGTGTTGCAGTACAACTTTACTGTATAAAGTTTGGGGTCAGTAAGTTTTTTTTGCGTTAAACTCATTTATAAAGTTACAAAAGATTTCTATTCCAAATAAATGACTTTTAAAGGGACAGTTCACCCCAAAATGAAAATTCTGTCATTAATTACTCACCCTCTTGTTGTTCCAAACACCTAAGACCTTAAACCAAAGACCTTCGGAACACAAAATAAACTATTTTATATAAAGAGCTTTCTAACCTTGCATAGACAGCAACACAACTACCATGTTCAAGGCCCAGAAAGGTAGTAGGGACATCAATAAAATAGTCTGAGACATCAGTGGTTCAACCTTAATTTTATGAAGCTACAAGAATACTTTTTGTGCGCAAAAAAAAAACCTTTATTCAACAATTTCATCATTCACAAGAGCACCATGAAGCACTGCGAACGTGCATCGATTGACATGGAAGAGAAGAAATTGTGGAATAAAATCAGTATTTTTGTTTTCCTTGCACACAAAAAGTATACTAAATAAATAATTAAATAATAATAAAGATACTAAATAACTTAATTTGTGTTATGAAGATGAACAAAGGTCTTACAAGTTTGGAACAACATGAGGTTGAGTAATTAATGACACAATTTTCATTTTTTGGTGGACTATGCCTTTAAAAGCTTTTGAGCAGTAGTGTAACAGTGTAACAAATGTACTTACACCCACGAATGGAACAAAATTTTGGTAGGAATCATCATCTTGCCTAGAAGAGTAAAAACAAATAAAAATACAAATCAAAACTATATGAAATGATGGGGTGATTGAAATCATCTCACGTCTTGTTTTTGCAGGTCAGCATGGCCTCAGCAATGGGAAGCTGATGCGTAACCATAGCTCCATTGATGTATTGTAGAATTCGTTCGGCCACATCCACAAAGTCAGCAGAAGAAGCTGAAGAGATATAAGAACAAATGGTCAATACAAAGAGCTGGAAAGAGCTGCATATCTGCTTTGAGATGACACATGTAAAAGAACCTTTAGAGGAGTTAAACAAATTCAGTTATGTACCAGGCTGAGGAGGCTCTGCGCGGCTGAAAAACTCTCGCCATGAGCTGTCCAGGAAGGAAGAACTGTAGCGATTGTCCAGAGAACCCAGGTGTTTGGCCACAGGGTGAGAGCCTGTGGAGACGCTCACATGATACAGCCTGCATTTTTTGATGCACTTGATTGATTTCTGTTTAGAAATCTATACGCACCTATAGGCACCACAAGGAACTTCATGTGGCTGAGCCAGTCGGACATCTTATTGGCGAGCTGAGAGACATAGAATCTCAAGACGGCTCCTAAGTAGCTCTGACCTCCAACCGCTACCACCTTAACCGGTTTGGGCATGATGGAGTTACAGTTGCAGCTGTGAGAATAAAGAAGGAACAATGAAGAGATGTACGTCACTACAGTGCAAACACTGTTTACATGCTACAGTCTCTGATCAACAATGTGATGCATATTGACAAACAGATCTGCGATCTGACCGCTAGTCACCACTGTCGTTTCACATTTGTGTTTATTATCACTGACTCCACCATAGTTACACTTACAATTTCTGTATGCGTGTGAGCAGGGCGGAAAGAACGGCCTGGATTTCTGATCCGGAGCAGGTGCAGACCACCGGCAGCTTCTGGGCCTGCAGCAGCTCAGCCACATACTGCAAAAAACACACACAGAGTCAGATTTCTCTACAGAGTGGATAAAAACATCAGTATTTACTAAGATACTGACATAGCACAGATGTTCAAATTCAAGCAGTTATTAAACACAAGAATGGCTATGTTCTTATACAGGATGGTCAGGCACACAGGAAGTGAAATAAACTGGTATTTACGTGTCCTTGCCAATCGCTGCCGTTGATGAGGATAAGGCTTTCAGGAAGAGTGCTGTCAGACAGCAGGATCTGGTTGAGCTGGTCGTACACGATCTTCCTCGGCATCTACAGATAAACAAAAAAAAAAACATGACTGAAAACATCTTGTTCACCTTCATCTCAGACTAGCATTTTAAGCATTTTGGTGCAGTGTATAATTTCTGGTGTTAGGTAATATTTACGTCTTTTACCTACCTTCACAGAAGTAGGTAAAACATAATGTAGCTTTTAAAAAACTTGAACAGTTCTTGAATCACTGATTCATTAATTAATTTGGTTCATTCTTGCAAGGTGTATGTTATGATGATTGTTTTTAGCAAAATCAATTAAATGCTGATATTTATTATTAGGTGTTTGCCTCAGCTATATGGGACATTCTACAGAATTGGTGCAAACTGCTGTCCCACGGCCAAAACTAAACCACTCCCAAAAACCTGTCTTCCACTGTTTTGACAAACAGACAAGCCCATTCTAACAGTTGCCAAGTCCACAGTTTTCCAAGGGACCCCCCTCAATACGCGATTTGGATAGTTCGGGGTCGCAATTGGGTGGGTTTTGTTGCAAAAACCTGGCAACCCTGCACCCTAAGCTAATGACATGAGTTGAATCAGAAGTTAATATGTTGAACCTCCAACTCTTCAGGAAATCAAACAGTCAAACAGTCATCTCTGCACATTAAACTGGGATAAGAGAAAGTACTTTAACAGTGAAAAAATAAACACTTCACCTTTAAGGGCTCTCGTATTCTGGATGACTCAAGCGGCTATTTCGGTCTCAGGAACCGAACGGTTTCTCACAAACATTTGACAAAGAGCAGCAGCAGAGATAGTGAGCAACAAAAATATGTTTGTAAACTGTATCAGAATTTTAATAAACCGCAGGGAGGATTAAAAACGGCACTTCATCACGATGGCCCTTGAGTATGTTTTGACACCTCTGCACAAAAGGGAACCGCCATATGAGCCAGGTGTTGAATCATGGCAGACCTAGTACAGAGTTACATAAGGAGAATTATCGCCCACTCTCTCTCTCTCTCTCCCTCTCCTTCCTCTAGCATCACACCCACTCCTCCCGCTCGCTAATCCTCACGCACGGCCCAAATGAATCACCATATTCTCCGCTTTGCCCTCTCACACGCACACAAACACACAATTTCCTGAGAAAATAGCCCTTGGGGGTTTATCGATTCTGCTGAGCTTCAGTCAGATCAACTTGAGAAGGGTGAGGCAGCTGTTCTTGGCTAAGTGCTAGCTCTATGTGTGTGTGTGCGTGTGGAGGTTGTTACCTGAGGGGTGAGGCTGAGCTCGGGTGATCTCTCGCTGTCCGAGCTGTTGGTGCGTTCGCTGAGCGGTTTGGACAGCTGTCTCTCTTTCATAGGGGTCCCTCGTCTCTGTTTGGGGGTGTGACTGCCATCCAGTCTAGGGAGAATTGCACAGCTGCTTTTATTTATTTGCTACACACTCCATTTCATATCATCTAAAAAAAGCAACAATCCTATTTAAGAGTATAATTACATGCACTGTAGCTGACTACGTACATAGTTTGCGGATAGAACAGATTAGGAGTGGGCGACCAAAATATCACAGTATGAATAATTTTATATCATGCTGTAACTGTGCATAAAACAATATTGTTCATTTTACAGGAAATTGAAATCCTGACAATACCATGTTTTTTTTATCTTTAAATACACATTCTATGTGAAAAACCAACCTGGGGGATGGCATGTTAGTGCTATTGCTTCTCTGTGGGGTCCGGGGCCTCTCTGCCACTGATAAAGTGATGCTAGGGGTCCCGTCAGCGATCACCTCCACTTCATTGAGTTCCTATAGCATTAACCTCTCAATAAATACTAGCTCATGAGCTCACAGAGGATAAGGTTTTACAGGTTTTACTACAGACCCAAAAAAGGGGCAGATAAAGAGGCGCGACCAGGCTTACCAATGTGTCCATCTCTGAGAAAGCATCGTCCATGTGTGCACTGGGGGAACGCTGGAATTTACTAGACAAAGTCTGCTCAGCCCTCTTCAGAAGAAAGAATGGATGGGGAAAGAGAAAGGAATTTCAATAAATGAGACATATAGTGGCCTTAAAGGGACAGTTCACTGAAAAAATTAAAATTAACTCATGATTTACTCACCCTCAAGCCATCCTAGATGTATATGACTTTGTCCTTTCAGACGACTGGAGTTATATTAATAAATGTCTGGCTCTTTGAAGTTTTATAATGGCAGTGAATGGGTGTTGAGATTTTTTATTAAAATACATTTAGAATTTGCCCAAAATTCAAGATAAGGGGGGAAAAAAAAAATCCCCCGTATGACTCTTATATGTTTTTTATATTTATATAATCTAACATAGTTGATATCACACAAAGAGTGGCGTTTTCCTAAAATATCAGCATGAGTGCAAATGTGATGTTGATTTGATAAACAGATCAATAAAGTTAATACTACGTGACATACATTTTAGACACAACAGTTCTTGTTTTTGCTGTATTTCGTCAAAAAAAAAATAGCTCCAAACGGCAGAACTGTTTTGCTTACTGAAGCAATGTGCTGTTTGAACGAATCAGTTGAATCAATGACTCACTCATGCAGTGATTCGCCGCCACCTACTGGCAATTGTTTGTATTTAAAGGACATTTTCCCTTTTTCCCCCAAAATCATTTCAAATATCAGTATTCAGTGTCTTTTTTAAACATCAAAGCATTTTGCATTAGTTACTGCAGGTTAAATGCATTCATGCCCTGCATTAAACAGTCTTTGTAAATGCATTTAAATGGTACTTCAGATGCAGATTCTCTGCCACCTCTGCACTGCAAACAGAGATTTTGCTAATACTGATTTCATGTGATAGATAAAAGCCCTATAGCGCTTACTATTTGAATTTATTGATTAAATTTAAGAATTTCACACAAAAGATAATGTATTTAATTAGGTTAGGAGAAAACTGTTCTACTAAAGGTAAAAATGCTCATAAAAGATAAAAATCAATTTAAACTTTTTGGAAAAGTTCATTTCTGTTACTTCTGCAAACAAACCACCACACAGAATATGAAAAATATCAACAACTCAGCTGTCCGCAGCAGTCCTAAACTTGTCAAAATACCAGCACAATAACATGCTCAGCAAAATATTGTCTAATTATTGTTATCGACAAAATTTCAGAAAATGTCATTAATCGCACACCCCTAGCTTTTGCGTACTTCATCGTGAGCGTGAGTATGGCAGTTAGCGGAAGCTAGAGATTACGGTTTATAAAGTTTTAAATATGCATATTTGTCTTACACAAATGCATCGATTCACTTCAGAAGGCCTTTATTAACACTCCAAAGCTGTGTGGAGTACTTTTTATGATGGATGGATGCACTTTAATGGACTTCAAAATCTCAACACCCATTCACTTCCATTATAAAGCCTGGAAGAGCCAGGACTTCTTTTAATATAACTCCGAAAGTATTCATCTGAAAGGAAAAAGTCATATACACCTAAGATGTCTTGAGGATGAGTAAATGATAAGGTGGTTTTCATTTTTAAGTGAACTATCCCTTTAAGAGCAGCAGCAATAAGGCAAAGCAAAGCTAAATTGCAGTGCTGAAATAAGGTCTCTCTCTAAATGACACTCACAGTACTCAGCTTGTCTTTGCGGTGGCTGCACCTGCTATTCAAGCTACCAAACTCCGTCTGAGAGCTGGACTGTGATATGCCTTCAAAAAACGGCCTGAAACACGCACACAAAGCCAGGGTCAGAAGTAGAAAATTGAGGTGTAGGCAGTTTGCCCACTCAGTGTGTGACTGAAAAAGCTTTTTATGTCCCTGCATTTTAGAGTGAAATATGCTGCTGGTACATATTTCCTATTATATGCAATATATTCCGGAATCTTTTGCAACAACACCACCACATTTGCTGGCTGCCTCCTCCATTATATAATCACATCTGTGTAATGCAGAGCAATATTACTAAATCGATATCTGAAAGTTGGTGCCATAAGTATAAACATTAGCTAGTGAATGCAGTACCGGAGTTTGGGTTTGGGGGTGCTGATAATACTATCCGTTTCCTCCATGTCTGGGCCGCTGTCACTGGGGTTGTACATCTCAAGACTGTCATAGAGCTCATCCAGATCCTCTTCCACATCCCGGATCTGCTCTTGTGACACATGATCCAAACCAAACCCCACCTGTATGCAAAATATTACCCACTGATTAGAGGGAAACAATATACTCCTGTCATTTATTGGCAAATATTAGAGTTTAGAGAATTTAATCATTGATGCTTTGACACAGGTAGTTTATTGTGTACCCTCATTTACCCTATTTTTACATTGGTATTGAGAATGGTTGGGAAAAGACCTCTGGCGGTGAACGGGTGAATTTATAGACAGGCTGTAATTACCTCATCGGACACTTTGAACCATTTCACCAAAGCCATAAGCTTCTGTTTGATGTTTGGTTGCTGGATTTAAAACACAAACACCTTGTTAGACAGAAACCGGGGGAGTCATAAGCAACAATAGCAAACAGACACAAATTAACAGCGTATCTGGCTAAGCAACAGCAGGGAACAAAAATAGCAGCAAGCAGAGAGCGAAAAAAAAGCTGTCACAACAAGCACAGAGCGCTGGCGAAGGGACTGGAGGCTTGTCAGCTAGAAGACAGACTGCACAGGAAAACAAAACAGACTTGTGAAGGCATCTGAGAGGAGGAAGCAGATAATACGTTAATGTGCTCAGAAGCCCCATTCCTAGAGTTTCCATATGACTGCAAAAATTGGAGCAGCTCCAATTGCTGCTACATGTAAAGAACATTAGTGGCCTCAGGGAGAAATATGCAGTTGGTTAGCTTCTTGACAAAGCCTGAGTCAACATGGAGGCACAGAGAGATCTTTTTTTAATACTGGAGAGATCACTTACGTCACTTACGTTAGCTCTGGTGATGGAGGCTGTGGAGGGGAGTTTACGGCGAGGTTTCTTTTTCCTCAGCTCATCCTCGTCGTCATAGAGGTACTGCACAAAAATGACAAACCATGACTTAAGACCTTAAAAACCTTACTTGAATAAAATAACAGCTCACAGTGACTATGTCTCTCAAGTGCAAGAAAAAATATAGCTGCAAGCAGCGATTACCGGGATTCAAGCATTTTAAGGAATTTAAACACATATGAATAAAGATACTGCATATTATTTAGCCTGTAATCACCTAAATCAATGATTAAAAACAGCATTTTTGTCAAATCCAGGTAAAGTACCATGAAAATATGATGTTCAGGATTTTTGAGGCCGATCACCGATTGCAGATCACAGGAAGCTGTATCTGCCGATCCGATCACCGATACCGATCTTTTTAAAGCCTCCTATTAATCATGTAAAATTATTTATAGAGATACTCCAATAAGGATTTTTAGACACTTATTCAGGGCCTGGTGTTTTTGTTTTTGTTGTTTTGTTTTGAGAGAGAGGGGAGATTTTTTTAATTTGAGGGGCGGAGAGGAGACTTAAAATATATATATATAGAGAAGATATATATATATATTTAGAATTGTGCATTTATTGCACAATAGCTTGCACACGTCACAAATCTATTTCCACAAACATATTTATCCATTATTTTGATTTCAGATCCAAACATTGTTATTAAAAATACCATTTCAGCATGTTTACCGCAAACAATGCCGTGTCACTTTAATTCTGCGCGCGTGGCACAGACTCCGTGCAGAAACGATCTGTACACTGCTGCAGATACACCGCTCCTGGAACGCACTACTAGACTACAACCGTGTGCAGCTTGAACGCTTTAATCCGTTAGCATGAGAACGGGAAAAAATACGCACTGCAAACGGAGGTATGTGAACGTGGCGTTATGTGTTTACGCTTCAAGTGTGCATGAGCGCCCAGTCTCCAGGAGAGCGCGCGAGCGCTGAATGGTTAAACACTGGAAAGAATTAAAAAGAAAAGCAGTTTACAAACTTTAGCAATGATGCGACACTGATTCTATTGTGCAAGTAACAATTCCTTTGCCAACTGTGCAGCCATGTGGTGATTGGAAGCCATTTGCGCACTTTTGTGTGAAAGAGAGCGCGCGGCCATTCACTCGCCCTGTTTGTGAAATTACAGCTCACATAATTTTTCAAATTACTTTATAAGTTATTTAATGAAGAAATATGAATTGTACCTCACCTTCAGCATTACTAATTGTTTTACCCGCGCCGAAAAGCGCCTGAGACGGTGCCGTTGCATGTCGTACCAAACCTTTCACGGCCGGCGCGTAATCAGTTTTAGATCGGTTTATGAGATCGGCCTTTTTAGAGACCGCCGATCAAACATCCCCAAGCGATTATCGGCCGATAGTGATCGGTAGCCGATCAATCGGAGCACCCCTAGTTATCGTGACCAGCTGTGGTCTGATCTCCCAAAAACTTAGCATGCTTGATTAAAATCACCCATCGCATGTGCTCACCAGGCTTTGTGATGTTTAGAGTTTTCATTTAGGATTTAGGGTATATTTGGACAGGCCACTTTTTTAAACGACCCCGTTATAGCTTCCCAAAGGGTAAATTTCAACATTTTTCTGTTCATTATTGACCTAGACTGTACAGAGAATTGTTCTGCAGTGTTTTTTCCAGATTGAGCGAAAAACCTAGCACTAGTTTGCAAAAGTACATTTTCTCAATCATTTAACAAATGCTTTGATTGACAGCAGTGGTTCTAGAAGCAAAGATGTTCGGAATAAGGAGGTCTATCCTATGATATGACGAATATTGTGTGTATGTGTGAAAAAGAAAAAAAAAATTCACGCAATATGCAATCGTTTACACCTTTGGAAAATGAGATATCGCCCCCCAGTGGCCGATTTTGTTCAAATTTTTCACAGACCTTTAGAGCTGTGACTCAAACAGGCCCACCGAGTTTAGCTCCAATGCTAACGCAAATATCCATATAGACACTTGTGGCACTTTGGGCCAAGGCCATGCGTACTGTTTTTCATGTTAACAGGACAAATGGTTGCGTAGGTATAGCCGTTTTTTTCCCCTCTTAAAACGCCACCAAGGCGAAGCTCCAGGTTTTAATAAAAGCTGCCCTGCCCTTTTCGTCCGTTTGCGATGGCGAGTCGAAAGTTAAACCTTTTTGATAAATTACTGATATTCACTCTCCAGAAAATCTTCCTGCACTGGAGTTTGCCACCCATTATAGCAGTTTTTATGTTTTTCCCCTCTTATAGCGCCACCTGGTGGCCAAGCTCCATGAATGTTTTCACGTGACCTCGGATTTAGTTCTTACATACGTGTTCTAAGTTTGGTGAAGATATCTCACTCGGTTCAAAAGTTATAGCCATTTTAGTAAAAGATGCCCTGTCCCTTTCGACATGTACCTTTCAATTTTTTTTTTTTATTATTATTGATATTACTCTCCGGAGAATCTTTCTGCACTGGTTTAGTTCCAAGATGCAGAGGAGTTCTTTCTCAGAACAGATTTGAAAAAAATGTAATTATGTCACTTGCTCACCAATGGATCCTCTGCACCGAATGGGTGCCGTCAGAATGAGAGTCCAAATAGCTGGTAAAAACATCACAATAATTCACAAGTAACCCACACAAATCCAGTATTAATGTCTTGCGAAGCGAAAAGTTTTTTATTTTCAAACCATTTCTTTCAGCTAAAATACAAGTTCTCTATTCATAACATTGGTTTCTCCAGTGAAAAGTTGTCTGATTCAGTAGAGAAATATGTACAAATCAGGCACTTTTTACAAGTGAAAACGATCCAAAACAGTTCTAAACAAATATGTGGATCTTGATGTGAGAGGCCAACAGGGGATGCAATTCTTCATTGGAGAAAGTGTTATTATGGTTTATGGAACCAGAAGTGATAGTTTAAAGTTAAAATGCTTTAATGAGGGATTTGTTTATTACAAATACACAGCATTTGACTTCACAGGATGACGGACTGGATTCTTGTCGATTATGTGTGGGTTATGCTTTTTTAATTGCTTTTTATTGACAGCAGCCATTCATTGCAGAGGATCCACTGGCAAGTGATACAATGCAAAATTTCATTAAATCCGTTCCTGTGAAAACAACTAAATCGACATCTTTGATGTTACATGAAAGAGTCTTCAAAACTCTTCTTTTTGTGTTCCAAAAAAGAAAAAAGGCAAAAAGGTTTGTAAATGTTGACAAATTTTGCTTTTGGGTGAACTATTAAATCACCCAGTTTTGCTGCCTGTTTTTCCACACCACAGATTTCTGATTATATTTTTACTTTACAAAACCATGCGGTGCTTTTCTTCAGTGATCTGACTCCACTCTTCAGTCCCTGTGCACTAATTCACTAAAAAGGAAATAGGCAAGATGGCTGAATATCAAAATCAATCACTTCAATCTCACAGGCCTTACCTGCCCCTGTAGAGGGTCATCACTGCCGTCCTGCTCTGAAGAATAGCTTTCCTCTTCCTCCTCAGAGTAATTATCGATGTCTGGAGAACGATCTGAAAGGATGAAAACAGGAACCACATGCAAGCGATTAAACCAGAGCAGGCCTTGCTAAAGAATTACTATAAGTGTTCTCAAAAATGTAAAAAAGCAGCCTTGACCTCTTTTTGTAATTTCTCATTAGCCGGTTTAAATTGAAATATCAAAGTGTGCAAGTCTCACCGGATAGCTTGGCCTTTGGTCCCTCAGGGTCGATGGGTTGACTGGAGAGAGAATAGACCCTGATCTCAGCAACGGGCACTGGGGTGTCCTTCACTGTCGTGTGCAAGCCCAACACCTGAGCACCTTCTGTAGGGTGCTGCATCACCTACAGACAGGGAGAACAGAAGCCATGAAGTAAACAAGGATTAGAACTGACTAAAACAATCACATGCTGAATTGCTGCAAAGCAAATAAAACAACCTACAACATCTTCGCTTCGTTTAAGGTGCTTAAAGGGATGAAAAGGTTTGACTACCCACATTTTTCAAAATATCTTCATTTGTGTTGACAGATTTTTCATTTTTGGGTAGACTACCCCTTTATATTTAGATATTTTTGCAAAAAATATATATATATTCAATGTATTGTCTAGGACCCTATGATTTCCGCAATGCGGTAAACGCAGACGGAAACGCGTTAATCCATTCATAAAAACGGAATTTGCCGAATGAATAAATCAAAATTAGGTCAGTACACAAATCAAAACGCAATATGAACTCGTGTCTGTAAATATTATGCCGCAAAAAGACTATTTAAACATGAATTCTGCATGTTCTGTGTAAACTAATGAATGGCGCAGATGCGAGGTTTCATTTACTATTAACTTAACACATACTGAAGCGTGACTGACGCTTGTTTTTTTAGCCTCTGCCGCCTACGAGTACATGAACACAAACGCATAAATATAATCTCTAGAAATGCTCTGAGAGTCACATTTTACAGTTTCTTTTGAGAAAAACTACGGTCATATCATATACAAACAGAAGCAGGTCTTCAAAGCAACCCGTCAAAATAAAAGTTCGGTAATGTTAACTTGTAAAAACTGTGACAGAAATGTTACCCTAAACCACAAAACTGGTCATAACAAAAAAAAAAATCAGATTATTCAAATTTAATGAAAATATTAAAATGGAAAATTAATGGAAAACACAAAATTCATTAAATAATAATAATAATAATAATAATTTGGGGGGGAAAAACACATTTTATAAGACCTTAAAATGCCATTTTTGTTAACGTCTTAATTATTTGCTATTACGTTCATGATTTAAATTAATTAGACATGCTTTTTGATTATTTTCTGTAATCATAAAACATTAAAAGAAATTAAACGTAAAACAACAGAATGCAGAAAAATGTAAATACGAAAAATAAATAAATAAAACAGAATTTGAGAAATATTTAATGTTTTTTATATAGGGCCTTAATTGTTTAACCTGCTTAAAGAGTCTAAACACTTTTTGTGCTAAGAGATACTGTATGTGCTTTAAAGTTTCATTCTTGTAGATTTTAAATTGTTCTTCTTGGTTTGAAATCGATAATAATGTGACATGATGTGGATGTGCTGTCAACAGTTAGTCATGTACTGAATCATAGCACAAACACAAATGTCTTGGCATTTATTTGGGCATTAAATCACACATACAATATGACCTGCATGGATTTTTGTGCATCTGTGAGAAGTTTCAGTACTGTTAACTCCATTAAAGTGATATAAAACTTAAGCACAAAAAGACGTTCTCACCTCCTCGTACAGCAGCATTTTTTTGCAATATTTGTAACATTTTCAAACCTGTGTCGAAATGTGTGGTTTTAAACAAGATTCACACAAGCAGTCTAGAATTACACAAAAATGCAGCTGAACTGGATTCGTAGGGTTTTCGCGGTTCCTCACCTCAGCCATATTTATCATCCCCAGCGCGAGGGTCTTATAGCCCAGTATAGTGCGGTTCTTGTACCTCTTGCGCCTCTGAAGCATAATCTGAAGTTTGTTGGCATCTCTCTTCAAAAAGTGTGGGTACTGAAGACAAAATGGAAAGGAAGAAAGTACTGCAAAATGTAACATTAACTGGATTTAATCCATTATGGGAAGAATCACTTAGGGACTTTAACATAATATTAAATCTACAAATGACAATTTAGTTCTAATCTCATCCAAAATGCACTCAAACAGCAAACCTGAAGAGAGAAGGTCAGCTGAAGATCAGTCTCAGTAAGGCCTGCAGAAGACAGCATGATTTCATTTGAGCGCAAAATGCGTTTTGAACCCTAAAGAGACATATACACTCATTAGTCACCAAAACATAGATTTATATTCAAGTGATGCAAACCAGTAAAACAAACTTTACCTGAAGTTTAACTGCAATGACCACCGAAGTGAGATCTCGGTCCAGCTCCTTCAAAATCACTAATTTTTTCAGAGTCAGACTGAGAAGTCTGCAAGAGAAAACAAGAGAGAGATGCTCAAGTTGCTCTGAGGACAAGTTGCTATGGCAGCTGAATGAATAATCTGTCCCCAAGCCGGCTTATCAAGTTTACCTCACACAGTTGACATTTTGGCCTTAAATCCCAGATGCAATTTTGGCTGACATTTCTCTTAAAATTCCACACAACAACTGTGACCTTTTCATACTGCGATTGAGAAGTGCCATGATGGTTTTTAATATATGTCATTGTCAGACAAAGTTACAAATTTAAATGTGCCTCATATATTCAAGGGATTGATATTTATGGCCCTCATGTTGTTCCAAACCAATATGCTGTTGTTGTTTTTTTCTTCTGTGGAGCACAAAAGGAAATTTACAATTAACACACACTTCTTTTTCCATAGTGCCCTTTTGTGCTTTTTTGTCCTTTTTGGAGCTTAACATCATTATGAAAGGTCATGATATGGAAAAGCCGCTTCCTTAAATCAGCACAGGTGATTGGATCGACATGAGGGTGAGTCAGATTATTCGTTTTTGCACTGAGCTATCCATCTATAAAATACATGACCGGAGATTCAATATCCAGCTGGCAATCTAAGGACAGCTACCAGTTGATCCTGAAGTGAAAACCATTTTAAATTAATCTCTATACCTCAAATAGACAGGACATTTGAAGTAAACTGGTAACAGACAAAGAATGCGATGTCCCAAAAACGGGGTTGTCCTCTGATACGTCTCCACAAGGTGTTCTGAGATGTTTTTGGCTTGAAGTCAAGAACACTGCATTGGTGATATTAGATTTAGGGGATAAATCTCAGAGTGACACAGCACTCAAGCACTGGGCTTATTCAGTTTCTGTGACAGGTTGTAGATTTACACAATGACAGGAGAACACGGTCATGAATGTTTAATAAATTAAATACACATGCATATCTTATCTCATAGCCACTATGAAGACTATGATAAAAGAAACATTAAATATACTTTTTTTTTTTTTTTTTTATTCCATAAAATTTAGTTTTTGTGTTTACAACTGTTCAGAAATGTGCTGATTAGCATCTTTGAGCTGGGCCCAAAAGTATCTAAAATTGTCACTACTGTAACAGTTACAATCATTGGAACACATAATCCTTTATTTAGGGGAAATAAACAATTTTAGTACAGTTATGCAAATTTTTAGTATTTTGGTGTGTTTTTGTAGTGGTTTAGTTTGCAAATTCAAATTCTATAATGTGATGTGTGCTATCAAAGCATTTCTGTCAATACCGAAATTGAGCTGTCACGACCAAAACATTGGATGTTTTGTCAAAAATAAAGTATATTGAATTATCAGCTAAAATGTATGATAGTGTTTGGTTCAATGTATACTCAGACTGATGAATCCTTAACTTTAAAATCAGTAAAAATCAACTTTTTGCTTTTTACATAGAAAAATTGGATTCAAAATTAAACAAATTTCATAAATCACACTTGGAATTAGGGCTAAAACGATTCCTCGAGTAACTCGATTAACTCGAATACAAAAAAAATCATCGAGGCAATTTTTTTGCCTCCAGGCTTCGTTTAGTCCATTTACTGTACCTACACACGAAACACCATGTTTCCTCGCGGACTATCATTACTGACGCACAAACCGATAAACGCTGGGCATATTTAAGACCGTAAATTAATGGTGGTTAATTAATAAGTCCCTAAGTTAGCTATGTTTTGTGAAAGACTAAGTGCTATTTATGTTGTCTCATTCTCTCTCTGTGACACAGAAAGTTAGAAAGAATATCAAACGAAGAGTGCCTCAGCATGATTACAGATGTGATACTGATTTTACGCAACAGTTCATCAATAAACAAGAAGTTAATATTAAGACACTTACGTTTTAGACAACATATTGCCTTGCTCTATTCGCCAACAAATGACCATTTCAAACACCGCCACAGCACTGTTTTGAGTCTTCCAGCAACATGACCGTTCTTGAATGAATCACCCGTTAAATGATTCAGTTCAATCGCAATGACTCACTTACTTAACAGCGACTTACTGCCACCTACTGGCGGTTTTGATTTCACATTTAAAGTATCTTCTTTTTAAAAATACATGTAAATATCAGTATTCAATGTTTTGTTTAAAATAACAAAATATAATTTATGCATTTGTAACTGCAAGTTAAATGCATCCATCCCCCTCTGAGCTAAATTATACATCTCAATGCCTCAATTTCTTGACTTATGCCTTCGTTTTAGGTTGTAATGTTTACCTTTTTCTAAAGTAATGTGAAGTTGATTTTGTATTATATATTAAATGGGCTTAGTTTTCATGGTTATTAATGTATGCAATTTCAGCAATAAAAATGTTAATTTTTCTAAAAAGGAAACAAATTAATTGTTTATTTTAAGAGACCTATCTTATTTTCTCTTGTATATTTAGTATTGCTCTTTAATAAAGAAAATTACTTCTTATCCGATTACTCGATTAATCGATGGAATAATCGGTAGAATACTCGATTACTAAAATAATCGATAGCTACAGCCCTACTTGGGATATTCTTAAAATTGTACCTCTGAAAACTTTTTAATAAAAATAGCAAAAAATAGATTAAGGAATATGTAAGCAAAGTCTTAATAGGTCAATGTAATCCTTCTTATTAAATTATACATTACTGTGTTTCGGTAGTGACAAATTTTGGGAGAGGACTAATATTCCAAAACTTTCTTAAAATACAATATGAGAATTACTAGAAATGTGTACCTTGGATATTAAACAATTTGCATACATACAAAATTTGTGGGAAAAGACACATTTTCAAGATGTTGACTTTGACGTTGCACTAATTCTGTACCGTTTAAGTCAAAAGTTTACATCCCTCTTTCAGAATCTGCAAAATGTTAATTATTTTACCAAAATGTAGATTTGGAGTGATTATACAAAACGCATGTTATTGTTTATTTAGTACTGACCTGAATTTAAAAAAATGGCCCTGTTCAAAAGTTTACATCCCCTTGATTCTTCATACTGTGTTCTTACCTGAATGATCCACAGCTGTTATAATGTTGTTGTTTTTTTGTACTATAATGTTAGTTGTTCATGAGTCCCCTTTTTGTCCTGAACGGTTAAACTGCCCACTGTTCTTCAGAAAAATCCTTCAGGTCCCACAAATTCTGTGGTTTTCCAGGGACTCATATGCAACTATTACAAAAGGTTCAAATGCTCACTGATGAGCACTGATGGCACTAAGAGCCGGGGGTGAAAACTTTTGAACCGAATGGATATGTGCACATTTTTCTTATTTTGCCTAAATTTCACATTTTTTTCATTTAGTACTGCCCTTTAGAGGCTACACAAGATACTTGTTTCCCAGAAGACAAAATAAGTGAAATTTACCCTGATCTTCAAATTCAAAAAGTTTTTACCCCCTGGCTCTTAAAGCATGTTTTTTCCTTCTGGTGCATCAGTGAGCATTTGAACCTTCTGTAATAGTTGCATACGAGTCCCTTATTTGTCCTTAGTGTGAAAAGATGGATCTCTACAGTCATTGTTGAAAAGAATTAAAATACACAAAAATGCTGGAAAACAAAAAATTTGTGGAACCTAGAAGAACAGCAGGCAGTTCAAGGACAAACAAGGGACTCATGAACATCAGGTAACAACACAATATTAAGAATGAAGGGGATGTAAACTTTTGAATAGGGTCATTTTTAGATGTAGGTAGATGTAAACATTTTATATGAAATGTTTTATTCAGGTCAGTACTAAATAAACAATAACATGCATTTGTATAATCCCTCTTATTTTGGTAAAATAATGAACATTTTGCAGATTCTGAAAGGAAGATGTAAACTTTTGACTTCAGCTGTATGTAATGCACAAGTATTTGCCAGTAAACAGTATCGGCCAAAACACTGGTGCATTCATAACATACATAAACTTGGGGGAAGAAAAATATATTCCCACTTTTAACTGCTTTTTTCATCTTCTTATGAAAACGATTCAACACCTAACACCAACGGAACAAATTCGCCAAACGTTACACAAGGAGCAATGAAATAGGGTAGGAACAGTGTAGGAGTCAATATCAAAAGTAGCAGTCAGAATGTGGTGTGTCCACCAGCTGCTATAAGTGCAGTGCTACAGTGCATCTCATCTTAATGGACTGAGAAAGATTTGCCAGTCATTGTGGTGAGATGTTACTTCACTCTTCCACCCAAAGCACTTGAAACTTATGGAACATATCTGGGGGTACATATGGTCACACGTAGTCTGGCATTACAAGGACGAGCAACTGTCCTTCCTGTCTCTCTGCAGCACTGTCCTAGGCCTCTAACTGTACATTGTACATTGTTTAAACACTATAAACTGTTAAATATCTTGACTTAAAATCAGCTTTTATTTCTAAGCTACAGGTGGCGTTCAGTGCCCTTGCATTACCTAAAAGCAACATCTTATGTAAGCTAACCAAGAAAACACATTAATACATAATAGCAGTCCTCTCTTCAAAGTGAGCTATATTGAACTGGATCTAATTCACTTACAAGTCAGTCCCTGTGCATTAGAGTGTAACTCTAGAGCACATAGGTAATGAAATTGGGAGAGGAGGGGCGATGCAGATGCACATCTCACCTTACAGTAATCTTATGCAAGATTCTAATGGGACAATATGCTGCGATGTCAATTTAGGCTTTACGCTCTGTAATAATCTTACTGATGTAGTTGAATGGAAAGTACAAAGTAAGAAATTAAACCCCTAAGACAGTCTCAAAAAGCCTTTGAAAGCATTGTGGAGCCAGTGACGAAGAAAGACACAAGATTAATAATGTCTTCATAGCTCTTTTTTCCTAGCGTCTGTCACTACTGATGCTTTTCTTCTTTGCTGGCTGCTCTTATTACACTCAGCCTCTTGGCTTCATAGCCATTTTCTCTTCCACTTCTTGCATGAAGCATCCAAAGCCCCTCCTATAACATTTCCATATCACAAACGCTTCATGGATGTAATGAGGCTAAATATGCACAAATAGTAAACAGCATATGCCTCCATTATACAGAGGAGATGCATTGTTAAAAAAAAAAAATCTGCTCTAGTTTTTACTGCAGCAACAAGTTAGGATGACATTTTCACTCTTCAAATTTAATGATGCCCTATATAGAATGTGTTGTTTTTAGTGAACTGCTCCAGTCAGTACTTATTTATCAGCTTGGTGTCAACTGTCTAAAACAGTGTTTTTGTTTTAACCAGTAACCCCCTAAGAGTGTATATATATAGTAATATATAAATTATATAATAGTAAGTGTGCGTATAAAATTGGATTAATATTTAAAGGGGTCATGACATGAGAAACCAAAGTTTTATTGATCTTTTGACATAGAAGAGGTTATTTTATGCTTAATACTTCCTGCCAGTTTTATAACTTAAAATGTCCTCATCATCAGTAAAAAAGCATTTATATAATAACCCTCAGAAAATGGTTTGTATTTGAGGTGCGAGGTGATGTCACCCGGGTGCAGTCATCGCTTAACAGCTGACACGCTGACTGCGAGTGTCATGTCACTTTAAAAACAAACAGAAATTACAATCATTGCCGCTATCTTGTAGGGCTTTCACTAACGATTATTTTGGTAATCGAGTATTTATTTTTTTGTAATAAAAATAGACCCAAGTGAACAATAGCGTTTAAAATGACTTAATATACATAGAGGTCTTTGTATGCTTAATAGCAATTAATAGCAATGAGTCAATAATTATTAGTTCAAATAAAGTAGCAAAAGCAAGAAATCATATGGTTTTATTGAACAAAACTGTTAAAATACATAATGTATTATAAACATTGGCGCTAATGCACATTAAGCATTATAACAAATACCTGCAGAGGGTGCCAGTGGCCTGACAATTGTTTTTACACTTTACTGCACAATCTAATCTTTGTTTAATATTGGCTCAGCAACATTTCATTCAAATGTCCACTTAATCTTTAATATTTGGCCATTTCTTTATCATAGAAAAGCTACAGCCACTGTAATTTATTAAATACGTGGACATCAAAACATGTAAACTTAGAGTGAGGGTTTAAACTTTTATTTTAAAATTGCGATGAACAGTTAGCATATTGAGAAAGATAATGGATTCTCCTGTATTTGTGTAGGTTTATACATGAATTACCTAAGAAATCTGATGTAAAATTTATGTGCATTGCCAGATGAACGTTATAAAACCCAAACTCACAGAAATATGCAGAGATGGAGTTAGAAATGCTCCACAAATGTAAATGATAACAGTTTGTGTAGCAGCATTTACACATGTACGTAACCTACACGCATGTAAATAATTAAAGGAGAACAACACTTCCAGAACAACAATTTACAATTAACAATTACAATTTACTCACCCTCCTGTCATCCAAGATGTTCATGTTTTTCTTTCTTCAGTCGTAAAGAAATTATGTTTTTTGAGGAAAACATTTCAGCATTTTTCTCCATATAATGGACTGATATGGTGCCCCGGGTTTGAACGTCCAAAATGCAGTTTAAATGCGGCTTCAAACGATCCCAAATGTGGCTATAAACAATCCCAGCCAAGGAAGAAGGGTCTTATCTAGCGAAACGATCGGTTATTTCCATAAAAATAATACAATTTATATACTTTTTAAATGTCAAATGCTCATCTGGTCTTACTCTCCCTGCACTGTGTATTCTAGCTCAAGACAGTTAGGGTATGTCAAAAAACTCTGTTTTACCTTTTTTGTCAAGGGTGTTTGATCTTCTTTGCATGTTCACTTTGCAAAGACTGGGTCGAAACTTCCGCAGCGATGCCAAAATACACAGAGTGCACCAGCGTTTGAGATTAAGAAGTATTTAAATTGTATTTTTTTTAATGAAAATAACCAATCGTTTCGCTAGATAAGACCCTTCTTCCTCGGCTGGAATCATTTGAAGCCGCATTTAAACTGCTTTTTGGAAGTTCAAACTCGGGGCACCATATCAGTCCATTATATGGAGAAAAATCCTGAAATGTTTTCCTCAAAAAACACAGTTTCTTTACGACTGAAGAAAGAAAGACATGAACATCTTGGATGACAAGGGGGTGAGTACATTATCTGTAAATTGTTGTTCTGAAAGTCGACTTCTTTAATATCTGCATATGATGAATGAGTATTTGTGACTAGCCTATACAGTAGTACTACTGAACTAAACACTAGTATCTAATTAACTTGACAAAGATAGTATGCACTATTGAATTACTTAATCGTAATTTCGTAAAATAAGCCAACTACAAGTAAAATAAAGCATGTATAAATGTTCAAACGGCTTGGCAGAGTCTCTGGGTGTGTTAAAGGTTGAAAACCTCGGGTCTAAAGTAAGAAACCACTGTTTCATGTGATCTCCAGTGCAGCGTGATCTGGATTAACTATTTACTCTGGTACAAAGTTGCTCATTTGGCGGCTGTACAAAAAAGTGCATGTCTACTAGTAAGTAAAGAAGCGGCATACCTGGGCACACAGCTGGGAGAGGAGCTGTCAATCTCCCATGTCGCGAACAGGTTCATCTGAACCGGGCGACTCTGAGAAATCGTGACCGTCCTGAGAGGCTGCAAGTGGGGAGACGGAGCTCCCGCTCGCTGCTGAAGCCCTCCTCGCTCCGACATGCTGAAGTGTTCGGGATCTGTGCTGTCGGACCGGTCTCGGTCAGTTTAGACACTCACTCGTGCATGTAGTCTGTTCAGATGATGACACTTTCCTGACACGAGCCTCTTAACGTTCCCGCCTCCGCTCGGCGGTGGACTCATTGGAGATTTCACTCAGCTGCTGCTGCTGCTGCTGCTGCTATCAGTCCAGCTCACAGCTTGTGATGAGCTTGTGATCAACTGATCGTTTAAAACAACAGAAGGAAGCGGAAATCTTTTCTTTAAAAACATATAGTAAAAGCAACGCCTCTCCTTAAAGACCCACGTACGAGAGACGCGACGCAACAGAACTGAACGCGTCGCTTGTGGTTGTAGAGCACTACGGTCCCCTAATAATAAACTCAGCAAATAACGAACAAAGAAGAAATAACAGATTTTTGGTGTTTTTTCTTTTAAAACATATTTTATATGATATTATATTATGAGATTAATTAAAACATTTGATTTGCCAAGTAGCTGCAGCTAAGGAATTATGAGCACATTATGTTGCATTTGTGTGTTTAATTGATTTTTTCATAAACGTGATTACTCAAATTTTTTTGTCATTTTTGTTGGAGTAGCAGCTGTCGCATTTGTCAGCTACATTATGTAGATATTAACATTTGTGGAATCATATTTATTTTCATTTACACTACCAGTCAAAAGTTTTTGAACAGTAACATTTTTTTTAATGTTTTTAAAGAATTCTCTTCTGCTCACCAATCCTGCATTTATTTGACCCAAAATACAGCAAAAACTGTAAAATATGTTAATATTTTTACTATTTAAAATAACTGTTTTCTATTTGAATATATTTTAAAATGTAATTTATTCCTGTGATCAAAGCTAAATTTTCAGCATCATTCCTTCAGTCAGTGTCACATGATCCTTCAGAAATCATTCTAATTAGCTAATTTCCTGTTCAAGAAACATTTATTTTATTATTACCATTATAATAATAATAATAATTATTATTATTATTATCAATATTTAGGTGAGTACATTTTTTTCAGGATTCTTTGATGAATAGAAAGATCCAAATATCAGCATTTATCTGAAATAAAAGGCTTTTTTCAACATTTTACACTATACCATTCAAAAGCTTGGCCTCAGTATAATTTTTAATTTAATTAATTTTAATTTTATTTAATACTTTAATTTAGCAAGTATGCTTTAAAATTGATCAAAAGTGGTGATAAAGACATTTGTAATGTTACAAAAAAATTCTATTTCAAATAAATGCTGTTCTTTTTGACTTTCGAGTCATCAAAAAACCTGAAAAAATTCTACTTAGATAATAACAGCAATATCAACATAATAATAATAAAAAATGTTTTTTTAACAGCAAATCATAATATTAGAATGGTTTCTGAAGGATCATGTGACTGGAGTAATGATGCTAAAAATTCAGCTTTGAAATCACAGGAATAAATTACAATTTAAATATATTATGAATAGAAAACAGTTATTTTAAACAGTAATAATATTTCAGAATTGTACTGTTTTTGCTGTATTTTTAATTAAATAAATGCAGGTTTGGTGAGCAGAAGAGACTTCTTTAAAAACATTAAAAATCTTACTGTTCAAAAACTTTTAACTGGTAGTGTATTTGATTAACAAAGGTCACCTGCAGTTGTCATTTTAGCACAGTATTAATCAGCTTTCACCTTTTCCATGTGCATTGTACAATAAAATAGCTTAATTTCAGATTAGGACTGAGACTAACATGCAAACCGATTTAAGTGGGCTTGCTGGTCTAAGATGATACCCTGCCCTGGTTTTGGCCACTTGCTAAATCAGCAAACCATCTTAAATGTTTTAGACTGTCACTTCAGCTGAAACTGTTTGAAATGACAGAACATATTAAGTCATAAGTTTATCTTTATCTCCCTCGGTTGCTCTCTTTCTATGTATTTTTTTTAAACACAACCCACTTGAATCTATTGTGGTAGTGGCAGCTCCTAAAACACTGCAGCCACCCACGCTGGCACCGTTTGTAGTTTATCTCTCCCTGACAGATTGAAGCCAGAGAGAAGTGAAGTTTCATGACATCAAGTCCTGAAACATGAAGACTGCCAAGGATTAATCAAAAAGAGCCCCGAGTTCTTTACACTTTCTGCATTTTAATCCTTTTGGATAAAGCTGAAACTGAAAACACGTATTCCCCAAAGGTAATAACGTCTGCTCTATTTTTTAAGACCGTCCTGGAGATTTTAAGGGCTGTGCTTTTACTATACAGTACACTGGTGCAACACACTTCCTACACATTTCTACTTCCCAAATATAGCCTACCTTAATTTTGGATGCATGATGAACAAAATCAAGGACGAAACAGGACTGAGTTAAATGCATGTTTGTTTTAGTCTAAAGTGATTTCTCATATACACAGTAATCAGACACCAGAATCAAACACATAGCATGTTGTTGTCTTCTATGCATAAAATTTAACATAGCTCTGAAGACAGCAGATAATCAAGCTTTCCATCAAAGGACAAGATGCTTTTAAATCTCTCTCTCCCTTTCTCTCTCTGTGTGTGTCCCTATAGATTTTAAATATGGGTCATTTTGAAACCACAATCAGGTGACAGTCACATTATTACAGCTCTTTGCTGCCCCCTTTTGGGCATTAAGAAATGCTTTGATTTTATCATATTACAAACTGGAAGGCATTTATAATGCTCGATTCGTAGTCGGTAGGTATGACATTTAAGTTTATACAGCTTGTTTTTTAAATTATGAAGCAAAATAAAAATGTAGAATCATAAATCTACCCATTTGCTGCCTGGTCCTTTAAGAAAATGTGCCTGTTTTTGCCTGTAGATGGTAGTAAATCCACATTTAAGTCTAATTTATTTTAAAAATCATTATGTATACGCATGTTATGTGGCTGGCTAACTGAGAAGAAACTTCGCCGCAGTCATTAAATATGCAATGAAATTGGGCGTGGCTCAAACGTTGTCTCCGGCTAGTCAGGTACGGGGAAATTTAAATAATGATTGTTGTGTTAATTTAACTGTTATGTTAATTTAATTGAACTATTTAATTTCTTCACAATGTATTTTCCAAATTTATGTATATTAAAATACCGTATAGACCGCTGCACAGTAACGACGTTGTCACCTGTAATCTGTTACTTTTCTCTGCGCTTGTCAAGATGGTCCAATCATAGTCGTTTGGTTATTCAGTAATTCATTGAGGGGAGAAAAAACATTTAATAGCGATTATTTCGGGCTATTTGACTCTGTATGTCATGTATTAGTACTTGGAATTTGTAGACTAAAATATAATGTAAACATATTAATGTACAAATGTCTCCGGTATGCAGTATTCTGATCTTTTTTAGGCTCTTTGCGCCCTCTGGAGGAATATAACTGCTCGTCACATAGTAAATAGTAACGTTTGGGAGTGTTACACACACGCGCACTGCAGTCCCTTACAGCAACATTTACATGCTGGGACAAAGCCCAACATAATATGTTAGTTAACTGAACAGGACTAAAATGCAAGAATAATCATATCTGGACTTGGAGAGTGCCATTTTAAGGTAATGTGCAATACTTTTACAAATGTTAAAAGCTATGTTGTCAAATGTTTTCACTCTCTTTATGGGTGGTTGGCAACAACACTAGCTGTATGTGTGTTATATTTAACCACTAACCATATAAACATAATGGGTGGAAGGATATTATATTACGTCTGCTTGTAAATAGTTAATTTGGGGGGTAGAAATTAAAATATAAATGAATAAATAAATAAAATAAATTCATGAATGAATGAATGAATGAATGAATGAATGAAGCAGTGATCCATGTTTTTGGGGTGTCTCTGACAGTTGTGTCCAGGATGGAGCCAATTTGTGCCATGGGGGTTGCTGCCCGTTTGAGGAGCGAATGGGATCGAAATGCAGGATTGGGTCAGAACAACATGGCCCTTAAGTTCTTAGGCCAGGATTTTGAAACCTTGTGTGCCCGCTGCCTTCAAAGCAGACGTCTGTTTGAGGATGAAACATTCCCAGCCCAGCAGTCTTCTTTAGGATTCAAGGAATTGGGCCCCGGCTCTGCCAAAACCAAAGGTGTTCGCTGGATGAGGCCCACGGTGAGAACAAACTATTAGAATAAGAATAAACTGAGAGTGTGTGGGCCAAGATTTCTACCCTAGTAAGAGCAATTAGTATACGTGATTTATGCAAAGTCTTTGCTGGCATATTTACATTTGCATGTATATTTGCATAATCAAGAATATTTCCCCCCAAAATATAAAAAAAAAAAAAAATCTGTGTTCATTTACGCACCCCTGTGTTTTACTTGCAAAATAACATCTATGTGTCAGTCTATCAAGCAGAGATGTTCCAGTCATTTCTGTGCCCTGTCTGACCCATAGGTGTTCTCTGTGTACCCCAGGAGTTCTGCACTGACCCGCACTTTATCGTAGATGGGGCCACACGCACAGACATCTGCCAGGGAGCTCTAGGTAAAGCAAGCATTTACTAAAATGGAATAAAAAACAATAAAGAACTCAAAAAAATGGCATTTAGTTCAATAGTGCAAATTATTGTGTTTAATATTAATTATGCAATAATGTACTAATAATATACTGATTGTAGGGGATTGTTGGCTGCTGGCCGCCATTGCGTGTCTTACCCTCAATGAACCCTTGCTGCATCGGGTTGTGCCTCATGGCCAGAGCTTCCATCAGCAATATGCTGGAATCTTTCACTTCCAGGTACTGAACACTATACACAACGAAATAAATTGTATAGGTAATATACACATGTATATGAATACCTTTATGTATTATGTGGAAATCTATAAAATTGGAATTAAAATTCTAATGTTATAAATTACGATTGTCATTAATTACTCACGCTCATATCGTTCCAAACCGTAAGAGCTTCATTCATCTTTGGAACATAAATTGCAATTTGATTTTTTTTTTTTTTTGATGAAATCCGAGAGCTTTCTGACCCTGTCAACGCAATGACACATTCAAGGCCCAGAAAGGTAGAAAGAACATTGTTAAACAGGGTTCATACAAGGTGCTTAAAGTGCTTGAAGTACTGGAATTTGACTGTTTGAAATTTAAGGTCTGGAAAACCCATGAAATTAGCAATATTCCTGAAGAGGCATTTGGAAAGTGCTTGAATTATTGAAAGACATTGGAGCGTGGAGCCTGAATCATTTGATTCAGTTCGGTACTTTGAGCACGTAGGGCGTAGTCTTTTCACAGATCTTTTTCTGATGTTTTTGGTAACACTTTATTTTGATAGTCCACTTTAGACATTCTACTAACAGTAAGTAACTTGCAACTGCATGTCAACTATTCATTAGAGTATTAGTAGAATGTCTGCTTAATATCTTCTAACACTCTTCTAAACTTTGCAAGTATGTCAACTTATTCTACTAACCCTAAACCTAACCTAACAGTCTGCTCTGAGAGTTAGTAAACATGTAGTTGCAAATGAATGACAATTGGTTGACATGTAGTTGCAAAGTTAGTAGAATGTCTAAAGTGGACTATCAAAATAAAGTGTAACTGATTTATTTTTTTGTCTTAAACAGTAGAAAACTTCAAACAATTAAGGCAGGACAGTTATAAAAACAAAACAAAGAAATGAGAAAGAAAGTATACACAAATACAATACCTTAGGAAAATTGACTATAGTACAATAGTTGGTTTTACTATAGTAAAAGTGCAGTATGTATTACCTCAGTAGTAATACTTTGCATGTGTTTTGTTTTGTTTTACCATTTGTTGTATTAGTATATTTTTATTTATCTATTTCTCTTTTTTTTAAATTTGAAATAGAAGACATTATTTGATAAGTCAGATCTCTGATTGAAGTTCTTGAAAATCAAAAAAGTAGTGCTTGAAATTTTTTTGACAGTGTCTGTACGAACCCTGGTTAAAATAGTCCATCAGTGGTTCAGTCTTAATTTTATAAAGCTATGGGAACACATTTGTGCACAAAGAAAACAAAAATAACAACTTTATTCAACAATTTCTTCAGTTCAGTGTCAGTCTTCGATGCTGGTGCTGCTGACGTTATTTTTGTTTTCTTTACATTTAAAAAGTATTCTCGTAGCTTCATAACATTACGGTTGAATCACTGATGTGACATGGACTATTTTAGCAATGTCCTTACTACCTTTCTGGGCCTTGAACTATCAGTTGCGTTGTTGTCTGTGCAGGGTCAGAAAGCTTTCGGATTTCATCAAAAATATCTTAATTTGCGTTCTGAGGATGAACGAAGGTCTTACATGTTTGGAACGAGTAATTAACGACATAATTTTCATTTTTGGGTGAACTATCCCTAGCCAAAAATACTGAGGGCACCTTTCATTATATAGACAGTTATTTATAAAATAAAGACATTGTGGAGATAAAGGTAATCTAAGCCCTCGGTCACACAAGAAAACACATATTTAAGTATTTAAATAAATAAATTTAGAACCCATTAGCTAATTTTCTGCCACATTGCCTAAACCCTGGTTTTGTGAAAAATCCCAGACATGTCCTTCCCTTCAATGCAGCGTGTAAACCGATCCGTTCCACTTCCATTTGATTCTCCATAGCTCAGCAGATCTACATTAAGCAACAGTCCCTAAACGTCAGCCCACCCTGTCTGCTGCAGTGACTATATATACAAGCCTCACCCAGAAAATGAAATGGCCACATTTAATTCGCCTCTGCCAAATTCCCCTTCTGTTTTCCAGCCAGGAGCCATTTAGGCTCAGTCACTCAGTGAATGCTTATAATGTTCAGAGCATTAGAGCCGCAGAGAGACTTGGAGTACAGCCAGAAGCACCTAGTGTACTGATGTTTACACAGGAAGAGAAATGCACAAATTGTTATTGCATTTTTAAAATATATCAAATATATGTTATAAAATATATCTCTTTATTATGTTTAATAATATAGATCTTCAGAGTTGTCGTTTTTTAATTACAATAATTGTGATGTGACGTGAGAAGATATGTTTCCTATTGGATTCTAGTTTTGGCAGTTTGGGGACTGGGTGGATGTGGTGATTGATGACCGTCTGCCTGTCAGAGACGGGAAGCTGCTTTTCGTTCACTCAGCTGAGGGAGCAGAGTTCTGGAGCGCCCTGGTGGAGAAGGCGTATGCCAAGTAAGAAGGCTTTCATGGGTAATCTTGAGACCAGGATCTTGTTTGCTTGTGTAATGTGTTCGCTGTTGTGTATGTGACAGGTTGAATGGCTGCTATGAGGCTCTGTCAGGAGGCTGCACGTCTGAGGGGTTTGAGGACTTCACCGGCGGAGTGACAGAGATGTATGAGCTGAAAAAAGCTCCACCAAACCTCTTCAGCATCATCAGAAGAGCTGTGGAGAGAGGCTCTCTCATGGGCTGCTCCATAGACGTTAGTGCTCAGGAACAACATAAGCAATCAGGACAAAAAATTGTAATCTCTGGAGTCCATGTATTTAGTCAGTTAAACCCCTTTAATAAATATAATCCACAATATAATATAATATAATCCAAATTCCAAACCACTGTTTTTTTAATATATAAATGTATAGTTACATGTTTTTGATATATGATTATTAATATGATTATTTAATGGATCATTAACATATATTCAAAAATGTTATAAAAATGTATTTAATATTTTTATTGGAGAATTAATGAATATTCAAAGTGGTTAGAAATAGTGAATTATTATTGAATTTGTTCAATAATATTATATTTTTAATGGAATGTATGCACGTTTTAAAATATTTACGCTACTAACTGTTTTTAATGTGTATGTAGAAATAAAAATTGAATTAAAATTATTTACAATGTATTTAAATTAATTCAGATTTAATTGATTTTGTTTTATGTTTTTAATGGAATATATAAATTATATATACTGTATACTGTAAATTTGGGTATTCAAGTAGTTTAAATGTAAGTAAATTAAAATTATATTTTTTAAATATTTTAATTCAAATCTGTTGTAGGGCCACAGAATAATATAACATAATATAATATAATATAATATAATATAATATAATATAATATCAATCTTCCAGACCGCACAGAAAATGATTGTTTTTTTTTTTAATATAAACATATATTACCAAATGATTTTTATAATATAAACATATGTATTAATATGTTTATTTAATATGTATTTTTATAAAGGAGCATTGATATAGAACAAAAAACATTTGATTTAACTGATTTTATAGAATTAATAAATATTAAAAATGGTTAGAAATGTTGACTTTGAATTTATTATTAAATTTGGAATAATGGAATGTATGCACACATTTTTAAATATTCATGCTTCTAACTATTTTTAATGTGTATGTAGAAATAAAAATTCAAATTAAATTTTAAATTCAAATTCAAATTTAAATTATTTAAAATTAATTGAATTTAAATAAATGTAATTTTTATTCATTTTGTTTAATATTTTAATGAAATATTATACTGTATATTTAGGTATTCAAGTAGTTAAAATGTTAAAATTAATTAGTTAAAATTAATATTAGATTAGAGTTTTTTTATATAATATAATCATATGTATTAATATGTTTATTTAATATGTGTTTTTTTAATGGAGCATTAATATATATATATTAATATATATATATGTATGTATGTATATATATATATATATATATACACACACACACACACTGTATATTTAGGTATTCAAGTACTTTAAAAAGTAAATTAAAACGTGATTTATTTTTAATATCCAATGTAGGGCCACGGGATAATGATATAATATAATATAATAATTTTTGAATGACCATCAAGAGAAGCGATTTATGGTTTAAATGGTGTAATTTCAGTATCTACCAGCAGGGGCCATGCTAACCAAACTTTATATTCTCATACTTTAATTGTTTTAAATATATTCAAAAGCACTAAAGTTTATTTTATATTTACTTTTAGATTACAAGTTTCTTTGACATGGAGGCAATCACATTTAAAAAACTAGTGAAAGGCCACGCATACTCCGTCACTGGAGTGGAGGAGGTGAGTGCTGCATTTTCATTAACAAAAACAACTCAACCAGTTACAGACAGCTCATTATTGTTATTATAGCTGTAAATCTGTTGGCCAGGTGGAGTATAGAGGAAAGCTTACAAAGCTGTTGCGCATCAGAAACCCTTGGGGAGAGGTGGAGTGGACGGGACCCTGGAGTGATGAGTGAGAATGATGTGAAGAGAAAGAGTGGATGGGCAAAATTATTCCTTAAATAATGAATTTCGAATAGTTTTGTTGAACACTATTACCATCTGTCAAATCAGGTCAAGGGAATGGCGTGAAATTGACCCGTCTGTAAGGTCCCGTCTGCACAACTGCCAAGAGGACGGAGAATTCTGGTCTGTTTTTTTGAATTATTCTATGTAATTTGTTCCTCACTTGCATAATACTTTTATATTAGTTAAACAGGTGAAGAATTAAGTAGGCGTCTGTTGACTTTCATTGTATGAACAAAAAAACACATTTAACAGAATATTTTTTGAACTGTTCCTTGAAGCTTTAAATATAAGTATCGTTCACCCACAGGATGTCATTCAGCGACTTCATGCGAGAGTTCAGCAGACTGGAGATCTGTAACCTGACGCCGGATGCGCTACAAAGCAGCGAGGTGAAGAAGTGGAACACAGCCCTGTATCCTGGTGAATGGAGAAGAGGAAGCACTGCTGGCGGCTGCAGGAATTATCCAGGCACGTTTCCATCAAAAGTCTTTAGGATGCTTGTGAGACTCTCACATTAAAGTTTGTTTCTCTCTACACAGCAACATTTTGGATCAATCCCCAGTTTAAAGTAGTTTTGAAGGAGCCAGATACTGAGAGTCAAGAAGACTGCACTTTTCTAGTGGCACTGATGCAGAAGAATCGCAGGAAGTTACGTAGAGAGGGCAAAGACATGGAAACGATTGGATTTGCCATATATGAGGTACAAAACTCTTTGAGAAGTAATTGGGTTGAGAAATGTGTGTTTATCACAATCAATCCATTTCTAGATGCTTTGTACATACATTTAACAAATTCTTTTTTTATTAAATATTTGTACATATTATAGATAAGACTGGGGCAAGTTGTCACACCAGGGTTCGTACAAGGTGCTTGAAGTACTTGAATTTGACTTTTTGTAATTTAAGGCCTGGAAAACCCTTGAGAATTGCAATGTTCCTGAAGAGATACTTGAAAAGTGCTTGAATTATGAAAGACAATGTGTATATGAAATAAGTGTTTACTTTTGTCAATCTTTTCACGCAAAATTCACACAATTCAAAAAAACATCATACATTTGTTGCTTATTTCAGTTAATGTCATAAAAGCAGCGAGCTTAGCCAGTAATAGTACTGAAAATGTCGTGTAAACATTGCTGAAGACGTAAAAAGAGGAACAGATGAACCAAATCAATTGAGTTATCTACGCTGAAACCGCTCCGATTGATTCAAACTCGTGACTTCGATCATTCATTTCAAGCGATTCACTAGCAAAAACCAGGTGAAATTAAAAGAGACATTTAATTTCGAATTGACATCAATTGTAATAATTTTAAAAAGAACATAGAACAAAGAACACTACATGTACACAGAAAACATTGTGCACACTCTTTTCTCTCTATGCACCAGACACTTTCTTATTAACACTTATTCAAATCAAATCACCTTTATTTATATACCGCCTTTAACAATACAGAATTGTGACAAGGCGGCTGTATTAAATAGGAAATAGTACATCAACAATGCAAAAGGCAACAGTAAACACTCAATTTTCAGGTAAAGGTAGTTAATCAAATACAACAAAATAAAATACAATATTGTGTGAAGATGAAGTGAAGATAAAGTGTCCCCAACTAAGCAAGCCAGAGGCGACAGCAGCAAGGAACCAAAACTCCATCTGTGACAAATGGAGAAAAAAAACCTTGGGAGAAACCAGGCTCAGTCGGGGGGCCAGTTCTCCTCTGGCCAGACGCAGAGGACTCATCTGGTTCCCGTGGTCTTGTGCCGACAGCCGTCTAGGTGATGAGGTTTTCACTGGGGATCCGTCTCTGGGGCTCATCTAGTCGATGTGGTCTCCGATGACATTCAGTGCTGTAGAGGTCATCTCTAGGTGCTGATCCACCATCTGGGCTGGGTACGGACTGGATCCAGAGGACTGCAATGACCATCTGATCTGGATACGGACTGGATCTGGTGGTTAAGGTGACCTCGGCATAAGAAAGAAACAGACTAATATTAGCGTAGATGCCATTCTTCTGACGATGCACTGAGTACATCGGGTGTTATGGGAAGTGTTCCCGGTTCCGGTTGACCTAATTAGTGCAGCTTAACAATCCTTTAACGGATTTGAATTATAGAAATGTGTTAATGTGTTATGTGTAAGCAAGGTTAAAGAGATGGGTCTTTAATCTAGATTTAAACTGACACAGTGTGTCTGCGTCCCGAACAGTGTTGGGTAGATTGTTCCAAAGTTTGGGTGCTAAATAAGAAAATGATCTGCCGCCCGCGGTTGATTTGGATATTCTAGGTATTATCAAATTGCCAGAGTTTTGAGAACGCAGCGGACGTGAGGGACTATAATGCGATAAGAGCTCGCTCAGGTACTGAGGAGCTAAACCATTCAGGGCTTTATAAGTAATTAGCAAGATTTTAAAATCTATACGATGTTTAATAGGGAGCCAGTGCAGTGTTGACAGAACCGGGCTAATATGATCATACTTTTTGGTTCTAGTAAGAACTCTAGCTGCTGCATTTTGGACCAGCTGGAGTTTGTTTATTAAGCGAGCAGAACAACCACCCAATAAAGCATTACAATAATCTAAACTGAGGTCATAAACGCATGAATTAATGTTTCAGCATTTGACGTTGAGAGCATAGGTCGTAATTTAGATATATTTTTGAGATGGAAAAATGCAGTTTTGCAAATACTAGAGATGTGGTTTTCAAAGGAAAGATTGCCATCAAATAGCACACCTAGGTTCCTAACTGATGACGAAGAATTGACAGAGCAGCCATCAAGTATTAGACAGTGTTTTAGGTTATTACACGCTGAGGTTTTAGGTCCAATAATTAACACCTCTGTTTTTTCAGAATTTAGCAGTAAGAAATTACTTGTCATTCAATTTTTTAACTCAACTACACAATCAGTTAGTTTATCAAATTGGTATGTTTGGCCGGGCCGCGAAGAAATATAGAGCTGAGTATCATCAGCATAACAGTGAAAGCTAACACCATATTTCCTGATGATATCACCCAAGGGTAACATGTAAAGCGTAAAAAGTAATGGCCCTAGCACTGAGCCTTGCGGTACTCCATACTGCACTTGTGATCGATATGATACCTCTTCATTTACTGCCACGAACTGATACCGGTCAGATAAGTACGATTTGAACCATGCCAATGCACTACCACTAATGCCAACATAATTTTCAAGTCTGTTTAAGACAATGTTGTGGTCAACCGTATCGAACGCAGCACTAAGATCCAGCAGCACTAACAGAGAGATGCAACCACGATCGGATGATAAGAGCAGATCATTTGTAACTCTAATAAGAGCAGTCTCAGTACTATGGTACGGTCTAAAAACCTGACTGGAAATCCTCACATTATCCTCACTTATTAACGTTACAAGGACCTAATAAGGACTTACAAATGTCGACTTGTCAGCGCACCACAAATCTTTTTGCACTATTTGCATCTTAACCTTTAAATACCTCTTCTGCACATTATCATGCACAGTTATTATGTAAACTACTTGTATAGTCTGTCTTACATTATGTGTATGTATAGTCAATTATTTATAGTATATGTATAGTTACATGTATAGGTTTAAAAAATTGTTTCTACGTCTAGTGTATTTATGTTCATATTTATGTTTATTTATGTAGCGCCGTGGTCCTGCGAGACACGACATTTCATTCCACTGTATGTCCACACATGTAGCGGAATGACAATAAAGCTTGACTTGACTTGACTTGACTTATGGGGGAAACCCGAGCTTTTCGAAACTCCGAATCAGTTAAACCATTGTGTCTCAAAATGATTCACTATTTCGAAGTGCTCCAATCGGATCGCGTATCACGAATCATTTGTTTCAGATAGGGACTTCAAATCGCATATAGTGAATCATTTCATTTAGATCGGGACTTTATAGCGCGTATTGTTGATCATTTGATTTAGATCATGACAGGTATGTGAATCATTTCGCAAATTTAATGATTCAAAACAGATGATTCGCAATTTGCAATTTAAAGTCCCGATCTACTGATTCAGATTCAAGTCAAATGATTCGCGATCCATGAATCCAAATGGTTCGCGAATCATTATTCAGATCGGGACTTTTTTTTTTTTTAAAATAATTTTGTTTATTATTATTTTATTTAACCATTATTCAGATCGGGACTTAAGAGATTTTTTTTCCGAATCATTTCATTCAGTTTGGCACATCGGAGCGTGTGTGGCGAATCATTTGTCAAACTTATATGGCTTAAAGATATGTTTCATACAGACTTTCTTTCAAAAAATAAACCCACTTTGAGAAATATTCACTAAAAAGTGTGACTACTAGCTCCAGTGTTCCCTATAAATAACAAATAGGAAATGTGAGTTGCTAAAAAAAAAAGTGATTGATTACAAAAAACAACTAAATTATGCATACTTATTATTACTTAACAATGTTTAAAACTAAACTAAACTTTATTTCTGAATCTTACAGGTCCCTGACGAGGTATGAGATGTGTGCCAGATAAATGAAATTCATCAGCATTGTTTAATATTGGTAAACCATTTGTTATTAGCTGAGAACACACATAGTGTAGTGTGCGTTGTGATCTGAATCTCCTCTCCTGTCAGTATCTGGGCCGGGTGGGTGTGCATCTGAAGCGGGATTTTTTCCTCTCCCACACGTCCAGCGCTCGTTCCGAGCTCTTCATCAACCTTCGAGAGGTGAGCTCTCGTTTCTGTCTGCCAGCGGGGGAATATATCATCGTCCCCTCCACCTTCGAGCCCCAGAAAGAAGGAGACTTTGTGCTGAGGGTCTTCTCAGAAAAGGCTGCCGACTCTCAGTGAGTGACTATTTGAGAATAAATGTTTGTTTTTTCAAATGGAGCATTAATATATATATATATATATATATATTCAAAATGGTTACAAAATAAGTGGCACTTTTGAAGTTGTTTAATATAATATTTAAAATAATTAGTGCTATGAATAAATGGAAAAAGTGATCAAATGTAATATAAAATTTTTAATGAAGCATTAATTAAATATTCAAAATGGTTATAAAATAAATAAATGCCACTTTGAAGCAGTTTAATATAATATTGGTAATGGAGCATTAATAAATATTCAAAATGTTTAGCAAAATAAATAATTACAAATTCAATTGAATTTTGTAAATATAATGCTTTTAATGGAGCATTAATATTCAAAATGGTGAGAAATATGAATAAATGAAAATTTGATCAAATTTGGTTAATATAATATTTTTACAGACCATTAATAAATATTTGAAATGGTTAGAGATATGAACAATGGAACATTTGGTTGAATTTGTTTAATATAATATTTTTATGGAGCATCATAAAAAATATTCACAATGGTTAGAAGTATGAATAAAAGGAAATTTGATTGTTTCAAAATGAATTTGTTTAATATAATATTTTAATAAAGCTATATACATATATAAGCTTATGTAAATAATTATATAGTCATTATTATCCATTGTGAATATTTATTAATGCTCTGTAATGCTAATAATTTTTTATAATTTATGTTAAAATATTTAGAAATATAAATAAGTTCAAATCTGATATATAGTTAGAAAAAAAGGTTTATAAGTTATATAAGTTAAAAAAATAAAAGTTTACATAAAATGTTTGTACTGCATATGTTTATATGGATATATAAATATACATGCATACATGTACAGAAATATTTACATGTGTATATATATTTTTATATTTATATAAGATTTATATTATATAAATATAAATATATATTAAATATGTGTGTGTGTGTGTGTGTATTTACATATAAATATAGATAATACCCAGTAGGGATGTCACAATACTCAATATAATATTGAACCGTTCTGTACGACATCCACGGTTCAATACGCGCTTGTGAATTGCGGTTTTTCGGTTCTGCATTTAAATAACTTCCTTGTTTTATTTCTCTCGGAATTTACTGTATGTGCGCATGAGATTTCACGTGCTGAAATGAGGAAACGCTTCCCCACTTATATTTGAAAAGCAACACATGCAGAGAATCTTCCATTCTAATGAAATGCAATGATAAGCCTTTCTAAACCTGTTGTCCAACAAAAGTTATAAAAACAAAAGTTATAAAAAACATTATAAATTGTTTTTAATTCACTCGAGTCGAGTGTTTGAAATAAATTCCTTGTGTGATCTGATGTGGATTCTTATCACAGAATGAGGCAGACAATAAATTCTATACTCATATTTAATGTACTGTATGTCGATTAGTAATGACTTATGAAAATACCCGAGATGGCTTGAAGAACACAGATAAACCGCATATTACTGCACACGAGTGTTTATTGTCCTTACATTTCGTCATTCAAAACGTTTAACGTTATATCTTGTTTTTAATCAGTTACAGCAATAGAGATGCTTTTATCCATATTAGAGAAGCTGGAACAGAACGTAATCAGTGCTACTTCTTTGACGCATATGTGTTTTTTTTTTTTTTTGCATATGTGTTTTTTTGGCGTCCAGTATGAATGAAACCCATTCTATTTTGCGTAAAAATCGAAAAAATAATACCTCTCTCAAAAGAAAAATTAAGCAGACATATACTAAACCACGCTTTTCTAGTGTACAGAGGTTTACGGGAGTATTTTGTTAATTTGTTCCAAAAAAGCTCACACTGAAGTGGCAAGATATCAGAACCAAACCGAACCGAAAACCGTGGTTAAAATCCGAGGTACGTATTGAACCGTGGACTAACTGTATTGTTGCATCCCTAATACCCACACATATATTACGTAACAAACTTTTTGATGTGCAACTATTCTGGATGTGATTGATTGCAATTTGAACGCACTAATATATAAAGTATTCAGTATATACATATTAAACAAAGCATTATTATATATTAAATGACTTATCACTGAAAGCTATTAAAATAGCACACATTAAAACAGAGCTGAGAGAAAATAAAATGAATTTGTTTTTATCTATAGTGAACTAGATGATGAAATTTCAGCAGATGTACCAGAGGAGGTGAGTTTTCCTGTAAAATGTTTTAACATTACTGCACGCAGATGCATCCTGGGAACTTTTGCTGCTGAATAATGTGTTGTTTCTATGCCAGCCTGCGATCCAGGAGAGTGATATTGATGAGGGCTTCAAGGCGCTTTTTGCAAAGCTGGCAGGGCCGGTAAGACATCAGGAAGTGGGAGGAGTTCATAGGTTGCTGTAGTGCCCAAAACATTAAAGGAGAACTCCACTTCCAGAACAACAATTTACTCTCCCCCTTGTCATCCAAGATGTTCATGTCTTTCTGTCTTCAGTCGTAAAGAAATTATGGTTTTTGAGGAAAACATTTCAGCATTTTTCTCCATATAATGGACTTCATTGGTGGCTTGATTTTGAACTTCCAAAATACAGTTTAAATGCAGCTTCAAAGGGCTCTAAATGATCCCAGCCGAGGAAGAAGGGTCTTATCTAGCAAAACGATAGGTCATTTTTTTCGAAAAATAAAAATTTGTATACTTTTTAAGCACAGGCTCTGGGATGCGCATCCACGATGCTACAAATTAGTAATGGGTCATTCTTAAATGATTCGTTCATTCTGAACAAATCATTAATGTGACTCGTGAAAAACGAGTCGTCTCGGGGAATGATTCGTTCAGTTGCACATGCAACATTAGGTTCTGTACTGTAATTAGTTCACCTGTTTCGAGTCTTCGGGTTCGAGCAGTTCATTCATCTTATGGGGCTGTCACGTGATGAACAAACGACTCAAACCAGAAAACTTGTCAGATAAGAGGTGAGGTGAGCTAATCAAGACTAAAGACCCAGATAACAATTAATTAATATTTTCTGTTTCTTATAGCATTATAGTTTTGTCTTGTTTGTAGTGTCATCAACGTTTATGTAAGCAGTAGATGTGTTTGGGAAGTAACACGTCACATTTTAATTATATTTTGCTAAAATGAACAAAATGACTCGAAAAAAGATTCGTTCATTTTGCTGAACGAGACTCAAAGGTCCGAGTCAGTAAAATAATCCGAACTTCCCATCACTACTACGAATCACGTCTAAGTTCATCGTCTGTGTACTCCAGCTAGAAAAGGTAGAGTATGGTGAAAAACTCCATCTTATTTTCTCCTACAACTTCAGAATTGTCCGACATCGTTGTACCTTTTTGTTTGTAAACAGCGTTTGACTTACTTGCACTTTCTTAGTCTTTGTGCATTCGCTTTGTAAAAACTGGGTCTGTAGATCCGCCTACATTCGCCGTGACCTTTTGACGTGATTCAATAGTACGTAGTACGTCGTGGACGCGCATCCCAGAACCTGTGCTACACAAGCTTTTGTGTTTAAAAAGTATACAAATTTTTATTTTCCGGAAAAAAAATGCCCAATCGTTTCACTAGATAAGACTCTTTTTCCTCGGCTGGGATCGTTTAGAGCCATTTGAAGCTGCATTTAAACTACATTTTTGAAGTTCAAAATCGTGGCACCGACAAAGTCAATTATATGGAGAAAAATCCTGAAATGTTTTCCTTAAAAAACATAATTTCTTCACGACTGAAGAAAGAAAGATATGAACATCTTGGATGACAAGGGGGTGAGAACATTATTTGTGAATTGTTGTTCTGGAAGTGGACTTCTCCTTTAATTCGCTCACTCTGGTCTACAGGAAATGGAGATCAATGTGTCGAAACTCCAGATGATTCTGAACCGGGTTGTTGGCAAACGTGAGTGCATTTACAGACAAATAAAGCAAATTTTACAATTATGTTTCTGCATATGCTGCAAATGAAGTTATATTTAACAACAAATATTCCCTGAAAGGAGCAACTGATGTTCAAAATGTGCTTATAATGGTTCTTCTTACAGATAAAGATATAAAGACAGACGGATTTGACAAAGAAGCCTGCCGAGGGATGATAAATCTTATGGATGTATCCTTTTGAAGACTTCACAATCAAGAATGTTAGCATTTGTGGTCCATTTTTATAGGTCATACTGTGAATAGTATGCTTTAAAGTCTCAGTCTAACCTTGACCTGCCATGAAGTCAACTGGCACTGCAAAGCTGGGATTGACAGACTTCCATGTGCTCTGGGAGAAGATCAAACGATATCTTGTCAGTGGCAACATTTTATACTTACTTTATGGTGTATATATAAATGTTAGACAAACATTACTGTTCAAAAGTTTGGAGTTGACAAGATTTTTTTGGTAATTAATACTTTTATTCTTGAGCACCAAATCAACATATTAGAATGATTTCTAAAGGATCATGTGACACTGAAGACTGCAGTAATGATGCTGCAAATACATAACAATGCTTTGCATTACAGGAATAAATTACATTTTAAAATATATTCACATAGAAAATGGAACAATATTTCACAGTATTACTGTCAGCATAAACTCAAAAACATTACAAATCTTACTGACCCCAAACTTTTAACTGATAGAGAGTAGAGATACTGACAGTCTCTCTCTCTTTTCCCCCCCCAATAAACCACTAGGAAGTGTTTAGGAAGTTTGACTTGGACAAGTCCGGCACAATGAGCTCATATGAAATGCGTCTGGCACTAGAATCAGCAGGTATCTGCCACATGCAACACTCTTTAAAGAAATAGTTCACTCAAAAATGACAATTCTGTCATTAATTGCTCACCCTCATGTCATTTTAAATCTGTAAGACCTTCGTTCATCTTCAGAACACAAATGAAGATATTTTTAAATCTGAGAGCTTTCACAAAAATGTGCACAAAAAAATATTCTCGGGTTGAACCACTGATGTCAAATGGACTATTTTAACGATGTCCTCACTACCTTCCTTCACCTTGAACGTGGTAATACCATTGCCGTTTACACAGGGTCAGAAAGCTCTCAAATTTCATCAAAAATACCTTAATTTGTGTTCCGAAGGTGAACGAAGGTCTTACGGGTTTGGAACAACATGATGGTGAGTAATTAATGACAGAATTTTCATTTTTGGGTGAACTGTCCCTTTAAATAGCACAACATCAATAATTACTGTGGTGTACTGTGTTTATGCAGACTTTTTGAATTTATACCTTCTGTAAGGTTTCAAGTTGACCAACAACTTGTTCCAGCTGATAATCCTGCGCTACGCAAAAGCAGACCTCAACGTGGATTTTGACAGCTTTGTGTCTTGTCTGATCCGCCTGGAGACTATGTTCAGTAAGTGTGAGAAATAGAAAATCTTTTTTTATTACAGTATAATTACTGAAGCCTGCTGAAATTCAATGCAGGATTAAGACATATTTTGTAAAATGGGACTTGATGTGTTAAGAGATCATTTTTTGTTTCAACAGAAACATTTAAATCAATGGACACTGATGAAGATGGATTGGTAACCTTCAGCTTCACCCAGGTTGGTCTTAACTAGTCTTTAAAGCAGACGTCCACGTTCAAAACAAAGATTCACATATAATGTACTCACTCTCTTTTCATCCAAGATGTTCATGTCTTTCTTTATTCAGTCGTAAAGAAATTGTTTTTTGAGGAAAACATTTCAGCATTTTTCTTCATATAAGGATGGAAGGAAGGAAGGAAAGGACGTGACGTGTGGCCAAGTATGGTGACCCATACTCAGAATTTGTGCTCTGTATTTAACCCATCCAAGTGCACACACACAGTAGTGAGAAGTGATCAAACACGCACACACACACCCGGAGCAGTGGGCAGCCATATTGCTATCGCTGCGGCGCCCGGGGAGCAGTTGGGGGATCGGTGCCTTGCTCAAGGGACTCACCTCAGTCGTGGTATTGAGGGTGGAGAGAGCGCTGGACTCGAACCCGCAACCTTTCGGTTACAAGCCCGACTCCCTAACCACTAGGCCACGGCTGAGATTTTGAACTTCCAAAATGCAGTTTAAATGCGACTTGAAACGATCCCAAATGCGGTTGCAAACGATCCCAGCCGAGGAAGAAGGGTCTTATCTAGTGAAATGATTGGTTATTTTCATAAAAAAAAACAATTTAAATACTTTTTAATCTTAAACGCTCGTCTTGCCTTTCTCTCCTTGAACTCTGTGTATTCTGGTTCAAGACAGTTAGGGTATGTCGAAAAACTCCAATCGTGTTTTCTCCCTCAACTTCAAAAATAATTTTTAAAATCATCCTACATCACTGCAGAAGTACCGACCCAGTCTTTGCAAAGTGAACATGCAAAGAAGATCAAACTCCCTTAACAAAAAAGGTAAAACAGCAATAGAGGACGATTTTGAAGTTGAAGGAGAACATGAACCGGAACAAAAACAGTTGAGGCAGAGTAAGACAAGATGAACGTTCGGCATTAAAAAGTATATAAATTGTGTTATTTTTTATTAAAATAACCGTTCGTTTCAGTAGAGAAGACCCTTCTTCCTCAGCTGGTATCGTTTACAACCGCATTTGGGATCGTTTGAAGCCGCATTTAAACTGCATTTTTTAGAAGTTCAAAATCGGGGCACCATATCAGTCCATTATATAGAGAAATCCTGAAATGTTTTCCTCAAAAAACATAATTTCTTTACGACTGCAGAAAGAAAGACATGAACATCTTGGATGACAAGGGGGTGAGAACATTATATGTGAATCTTTGTTTTGGAAGTGGACTTCTCCTTTAAAGGATAAGTATATTTCCAGAATGAAAATTTACTCACCCCCATGTTATTCAAGATGTTCCATGTCTTTATTCAGTTGAAAGGAAATTAAGGTTTTTTGAGGAAAACATTCCAGGATTTTTCACCATATAGTGGACTTCACTGGGACTCAAAGTCTAAATTGCAGTTTCAATACAGCTTCAAAGAGCTCTACATAATCCCAGCCAAGGAATAAAGGTCTTATCTAGCCAAACGATCGGTCATTTTGTTAAAACATAAAATTTTAAATACTTTTTAACCACAAATGCTCATCTTGCACTAGCTCGACCTACATAATCACGCACACGTGACGTATGCGGACATACCGACCCAGTGTTTACAAAGCAAATGTGCAAAATAAAAAATCAAACACGCTTAACAAAGAGTTCTTAGCCAGAGCCTACCTTTTTTAACCGAAGTACACAGACGAACTAACCTTGTGAGACTTTTCCAACGTTTATTTTTTTAAGAAAATGACAGATCGTTTTGCTATATAAGACCCTTATTCCTCACCTGGGATCATGTAGAGCCCTTTGAAGCTGCACTGAAACTGCAGTTTGGACCTTCAACCCGTTGGCCACCATTGAAGTCCACTACATAGAAAAATCCTGGAATGTTTTTTCTCAAAAAATGTAATTTCTTTGCAACTGAAGAAAGAAAGACATGAACATCCTGGATGACATGGGGGTGAGTAAATTCTGAGGAAATGTTAATTATGGAAGTAAACCAATACTTAAAAAATTTATTTTAATAGCAATTGCTTCTTCATTTCTCTGCAACATTTTCCCTCCCTTGTTTTCTTCCCTTCTTCTTATAGTGGATCACCCTTACCATGTTTACTTAGATGGATGTTCCTCTTCCTCAGTGCTTCCTCTGTCTTTAATCTTCTTTACTACATGCCTCCTCTAACCTCAGCTGTATTCATGAAGTGGGTAGCTGACTGACAATAAGGAACTCATACTTTCAGTAATACAGCACAATCCAAAGTTTTCATTCAGCATGAAAGAAAAGCAAACATCGAGACAACAGCCAATAGAATATATTTATTTACACTACATTTCAAAAGTTTGGGGTCAGAATGTTTTTTTTTTTTTAAGAATTTAATACTTTATATTCAGTAAGAATGCATATATTGATCAAAAGTGAAAGTTAAAACATGTATAATGTTACATATGATTTCTATTTCATATAAATGCTGTTTTTTAAAACTTTGTTCAAAGAATCCAAAAACTGTTTTCAACATTGATAATAATAGAAATATTTTTTGAGCATGATATATATATATATTTTTTAAGTATTGTGTGACACTGAAGACTGGCGTAATGATGCTGAAAATTACATTTTGAAATACTTTAAAATAGAAAACTGTTATTTAAATTTAAATAATATTTCATAATATTACTGTTCTCTGTATTTTTGACCAAATAAATGCAGTCTTGATGAGCATGAGAGATTTCTTTCAAAAACATTAAAAAAATCCTACTGGCCCCAAACTTTTGAATGTTAGTGTATGTAAAGTTTACATGCATGTAAGACAAAAAAAAGTATCTGAGCCAAAGAACATTTGAACTTGCGTCACTGTAGCTTAAAAGTAAAACTGTGAAATAGAAAGAATGAACTGACCTTTCTCTAAGCCACGCCCCCTTTGATTCACCCAAAAATGAAAATTCTGTCATTAATTCTTCACTCTCATGTCGTTCCAAACCAGTAAAACCTTTATTTTCGGAACACAAATTAAGATATTTTTGATGAAATCCATGAGCTTTCTGACCCTGCACAGACAGCAGCGCAACTACCATGTTCAAGGCCCAGAAAGGTGGTAAGAATATCAGTGGTTCAACCTTAACGTTATGAAGGGCTTAGTGAAGTCAGTCAGTCATCCACAGCACTGTGCTGCTCTAATATGAGATCATCTCCTGTGACCTTTCACCCTTATGCCTTGTGTCCTTTCATTTGTGTGTACTTTTAAAGTAGTAAATAAGCTTACCACATTGCCTTGAAACAGACTTTGCCTTGTTTATGCAATGATTCTTAATATATATTAAAACAAAGGTGAGTCAATAAAACCTCAAAATTGCGTTATAAAGTATCTGTGATCATTACATCAAGAATAAATATGCATTTAAATACAAACATACATGACTACCACAAATAAACATCAGAACGTCTCTTACATCCAAACTATATGACCTATGGAGCGCTAGGCCTCGCAGCTGTCAGTCAAACACTCCAGTCACTAGCCATTAAAAGGTACAGAGGTATTACCTGTAAAGAAACGCCTCCCTTAATCCTGATCTAAGCTACAGGAAGCACCGGCTCTACGGCCAGCGCAAGCTTCTCTGAACTCCTGTGATGAAAAGCTCTCCGTCCAAGCGAAGAAGCCTAACTGCTGCTAGGAGCACAGCAAGAGTTGAAGACGCCTGTTCTCAGCTCAGCTAGACGTGTGCCACTCGCTTTCAGTTCAATGCAAGTCCTTCACTCACAGGCATGTTGATGTGGGCGGTGAGGAGAGGAGCGCTCTTTCCTTCCCTCAGCACAAACACCTGAAATCAGAAACAGTACAGTGTTTTGTTTTTTTTTTTAGACTAATCCCAGAGCCAATTAGGGTGGGATAACAGGGTGAGGGTCTCACTTTGATGATGTCAGAGATGCCTTTGTCACTCAAGCACTCCACAAAAGTGTCAATGGGGTAATTCAGCCCTGGAACCAGCAGGGGGATCTAAAGACAAACAGCAATTCATTGTTATCAGTAAAGCGGATCCTTGACTTTACAAAATCAGCTTATATCAAGAGGATAGTGCTTATCAAACTGTTCACGCTGAGATTACCTTGAAAAAGGCCGTCCTCATGCTGTACAAATTTTCATCGTACAGAAAACTGATGGCTAGGTTCATGACCGGACGACTCGCTGCAGTGTTCTGGATGTTTAGCGTGAGCTTGAAGGATGGGCCCAACCCTTGTACCTTTGCAGAAACAGGAAGCAGAAGTTGAGATTGATATCGGCTATCCGGTGTCATGTTGTTAGGACATTTAGAATTGCTCAACTCACCACGGCGTTCATCTTGAGCGGCTCGGTCAGGCTCGCCGACATGGGCGTGAGGCTGGACTCCAGGGCTTTGACGTAGGCCCGTGCTGCAGCGAGACGCAGCCTGCTCAGGTCCATCTGAAAAGCTCGGTGCATAGCTGTATAGAAATATACAACAACAGTCTTATAACGTTCAGGTTTTGGCTGCATTTATTTGGTGGAAAATACAGTGAAATACACTGACCAAAATTATAAACGCTTTATAAACTCTTTTGTTCTGGCCCCCATTATGTGACATTAAAGACAAAATATGGATTTAATAACAAGGTGATATAAAAATTGCCCTCACAAATATAAAGAAACAAACAAAAAAAAAAAATGTCCTTTAAAGGAGAAGTGCACTTCCAAAACAAAGATCCACATATAATGTACTCACCCCCTTGTCATCCAAGATGTTCATGTCTTTCTTTCTTCAGCTGTAAAGAAATTATGTTTATTGAGGAAAACATTTCTGCATTTTTCTCCATATAATGGACTGATATGGTGCCCCGATTTTGAACTTCCAAAACCAGTTTAAACGTGGCTTTAAGCGATCCCAAATGCAGTTGTAAACGATCCCAGCTGAGGAAGATTATTTTCTTTTAAAAAATACAATTCAAATACTTTTTAACCTCAAATGCTCGTCTTGTCTTGCTCTCCTTGAACTCTGTGTATTCTGGCTCAAGACAAGGGTATGTCAAAAACTCCAATTGTATTTTCTCCCTCATCTTTCAAAATCATTTCAAAATCATCCTACATTGCTGCAGAAGTACCGACCCAGTCTTTACAAAGTGAACATGCAAAGAAGATCAAACTCCCTTAACAAAAAAGGTAAAATAGCGATATAAGATGATTTTGAAGTTGAGGGAGAACATGAGATGGGAGCTTTTCGACATACCCTAACTATCATGAACCGGAAAAAACAGTCCAGGCAGTATAAGACAAGATGAGTGTTTGACATGAAAAAGTATATAAATTCTATTATTTTTACGAAAATAAGCAATCGTTATGCTAGATAAGACCCTTCTTCCTCGGCTGGGATCGTTTGAAGCCGCATTTTGGAAGTTCAAACTCGGGGCACCATATCAGTCCATTATATGGTGAAAAATGCTGAAATGTTTTCCTCAAAAAAACGTTCTTTACGACTGAAAAAAGAAAGACATGAACATCTTGGATGACAAGAGGGTGAGTACATTATATGTGAATCTTTGTTTTGGAAGTGGACTTCTCCTTTAATGGAAAAACTAATTAATTAACTGATTTAGTGTTACAGAATATTTTTATTTCAAATAAATTCTGTTTTTTTTACCTTTTTATTTATCAAAGAAAGAAGAACCCTGAAAATCTAACATGGTTTCCACAAAAATATTAAGCAAAAAATGTTTTAAACGTTGATATTAAGAACTCTTATTAATAACCGAGTACCAATAATAGCTAATAGTAACTGAGCACTAAATAAGCATATTAGATATGGTATGATTTTTAAAGGATCAAGTCACACTGAGGACTGAAGTAATGGCTGTTCAAAATTCATAGGAATAATTTGCATTTCAGTGATTTTAAACTGTAACTGTAACTGTTTTACTTCATTTTTTATTAAATAAATGCAACCTTGGTGAGCATAAGAGACTTGTGTTAAAAACATTAAAAAATCTTATTCCTAACTTTTGTCTAGTAGTATATATATATAATAAGCATTGTTAAAATTTGTAAAATTTGTTCAGATGAAATATCGAGAGGTGGCTTTAAGAACCTTTCTATAACTGGTTTAATTACAAAAAATTTTTTTTTGGTTTCAGTTTTCAGCTAAACAAAACAACTTCAACGTAGGTGTTTAATGAACAAAATTTACTTTGGTGCCTCACTAACCGACTGCATTTTCGCGCTCTCTCAAAGTCTGGTCCACGTAGAGCTTGGTCTTCTTGGGCACATTCAAACGAATGCTCTGGGCTATCGGAGGTCCAGGGGCTGAGTCCCTGTCATCAAACACAGCTGTCCTCTTGAGGATCTTCACAATCAAACCTCCTCCTGGATCGCATACAGTTTAAGACATTTTAAATGCCTTATCTTCAATGTTATAGTTGCCCTGAACTGCTTTATCTACATGCTTTACTACCTTTGGTGGTCATTATCAGAGTGCCGTCTTCCCGTCCATAACGTCCAAAGCAAATGCTTGTTACTACATCCTGTCAGACAGAAATCAAAATCTCTGATGATGATTACAAGAACCTATAATTCTGAATGGTATTTGAATTCAAAATGGTCCTTACTGGTGTCTTGATGGTGCCGATTAGATTTTTGTCTCGGTACATGTGTACTTCACAGTTGGCCAGACCCACCAGCACGGCCTGGAATCCTCGTGTGGGAAGGTCCATGAGCGCCATGGTGGTAACGGGGGCTGGCAAATAAGCGGTCCACAGCTTTTTCCCCTACAGGAGATTTTGTATGATAATTAGCATTAGCATTTCTGGAGGCATTATTGTTGTGTTACAGATATGGATTCATTTATCATACCTTTTGTGTGTAACCATGCAGCGTCTCATGAGTACATCCTACAACTACATTCTTTCCCATCCTCACCAGCCCAACTGGGTGAGAAGACAGCTCAATGCAGTACTTGGGCTTCGGGGAATCCCTTTAACACAAAAAGAATGGAAAAATTGGCCTTTTTAACATATTATCATATTTAAAAATTGTGTTTGCTCCATTGACAATTTATATGCATGCAAATGCTGGAAATTTGGAATGCAATCTCATGCAAAAAAGCATTGCAGGAAAGTGGAGTATATTGAATATTTTTACAGATCATGATGTCATGTCATGTGTTGCAATGTCTGATGAAATATCGCGTTGAAAGTGTGCCGGCCCATAAAAACCTGGGGCCAGTTGCATAACCACAGCCACTATTTCAAGACTGTGTCTTAAGAACTAGACCAACGAGCAATTAGGCAAGAGATAATCAGTCTCACTTTTCTGATTCAAACTGAGCCTGTCTACATTTTTGTAACTGGCTTTAAACAGTTATGCCCAGTCTAGAAGAAAACTAATTAGATGATGTTTATACAGTTTATTATTAGACCTATATATACAGATAATCCCTGAACTCCATGTATTCTGACTCAAGACAGTTAGGGTATGTCGAAAAATACGGTCAAAACTCTGACCGTATTTTCTCCCTCAACTTCTTTTCAAAATCATCCTACATCGCTGCAGAAGTTCCAACCCAGTCTTTGCAAGTGAACATGCAAAGAAGATCAAAAACTCTTAACAAAAAAGGTAAAACAGCGATATAGGAGGGAGAAGTTAAGGGAGAAAAAAACAAGTTTTACTTTTTTTGTAAGTTTTTCAACATACACTAGAATAAACTGTCTTAAGTCAGAATACATGGAGTTCAGGGAGAATAAGACAAGATGAGCATTTGACATTAAAAAATATATAAATTGTATTATTTTTATGAAAATAGCCAATCGTTTCGCCAGATAAGACCCTTCTTCCTCGGCTGGGATCGTTTACAGTCACATTTGGGATCGTTTGAAGCCGCGTTTAAACTGCATTTTGGAAGTTCAAACTCAAAGTTCAAAAATCTTGAAATGTTTTCCTGAAAAAAACAATTTCTTTACAACTGAAGAAAGAAAGACATGAACATTTTGGATGACAAGGGGGTGAGTACATTATATGTAAATTGTTGTTCTGGAAGTGGAGTTCTCCTTTAATGAACTATATTTTAAATTACATTTTGTATGCTTTAATAAAAAACTTTTACAACACTTTTACATGGCTTCAATCAGCAGATGTTCTCAGCTTAGCATGTTGAGTTTTGAGTGCTTTGAAATTCATTTTATGAAGCAATTGCTTCAACTAATTCCGCATTCTGAAAAGCCTTGTTTCTAGTATTAAAAAAAAAATTCAAATAAGTAGCAACAGGGTTCATAAAGATACTGTAAAATAAAATTCCAGCACTACTTTTTTATTTTCAAAAACAATCTCACTTATGGTTTGATGTTTTTTAAGGAAAAAAAAAAAAACGCTCCGAAGTTCCGATCTAAATTAAATGATTTGCAAGTCATCATTTCAGATCAGGACTCGGAGTGCAGATCACGAATCATTCAATTTACGAAATGATCCAAGAACCCGCTCAAGGTCCTGATCTGAATCGAATGATTTGCGATACGCAAAGTTCTGATCAAAATCAAACGATTCGCGATACGGGGCTTGAGGTTCCAATCTAAATTAATTTATTTGCTATATGCAAAGTTTCGATCTAAGTCAAATGGTTCATGAACCCGCTCCAATGTCTTAAGCTAAATCAAATGATTTGTGACCCATCATTTCAGATCAGGACTCGGAGTGCAGATCACGAATCTTTCAGTTTGCAGAATGATTCAAGAACCCGCTCCGAAGTCCTGATCTGAATCAAATGATTCGCAATATGCGAAGTCTTGATCTGAATCAACTGGTTTGGGATCCACTCTCCTAGGTTCCAATCTAAAGCAAAAGATTCACCAACCATCATTTCAGATCAGGACTTGAAGCGCAGATTACAAATCATTCAATTCGTAGAATAATTCAAGAACCCACTCCGAAGTCCTGATCTGAATTGAACGTGAAGTTCCAATCGAAATCAAATGATTTGCGATATTTGATTTGAAGTTGCAATCTAAATCAATTTATTTGCGATACGCAAATTTCCAATCTAAGTCAATAATTTGTGAACCTGCTCTGACGTCCTGATCTGAATTGAATGCAAAGTTCTGATCAAAATCAAATGATTTGCGATATTTCATTTGAGGTTCCAGTCTAAATCAATTTCTTTGTGATACGCAAAGTTTTGATCTAAATCAAATGATTTGTGAATCATCATTTCAGATCAGGACTCGGAGTGCAGATCACGAATCATTGAATTTGCGGAATTATTCAAGAACCCGCTCCGAAGTCCCATTCTGAATCAAATGAATCACAATACGCTAAGTTACGATTAAAATCGAATGATTCCCGATATATGACTTGAGGTTCCGATCTAAAATCAATTTATTTGTAATATGCAAAGATCCGATCTAAGTCAAATGATTCGCAAACCCACTCCAAAGTCCTGATCTAAATTAAATGAATTGCGATACACGATTTGAAGGCCCGATGTGAATCAAAAGATTTGCGATACGCAATCCAGCTGGACCACTTTGAAACAGTGAATCATGCTACGACGTAATGTTTTTTAAAATCATTACAAGCAATGTCGAAATTAGAAAATGAATGGCTCTTTTAATTTGATCTGGTTTTTGCCAGTGAATCGCTTGAAATCAAAAAGAAGACACAAGTTTGAATCAACTGGAGTGGCTTAAATGATTCACATAATTGATTTGGTTCATCTGTTCCTCTTTTTGCGTCTTCAGTAATGTTTACATGACACACACATGTGAGAACTACTGGTTAAGCTAGATAGTTTTATAACATTAACTGAAATAGGCAAAAAATGATGATGTTTTTTTTTTATTGACTCAAAAGACATGTACTTATTGAAAAAATTAAACACTTATTCATAGATACATTGTCTTTTAATAATTCAGGCACCTCTGAAGTACCTTTTCAAGGTTTGAAGTATATTTTCAAGGTTTTCCAGGCCTTAAAGGGGTCATCGGATGCCCATTTTCCACAAGTTGATATGATTCTTTAGGGTCTTAATGAAAAGTCTATAATATACTTTGATTAAAAATTCTCAATGGTAGTGTAAAACAACACCCTTTTTACCTTGTCAAAATGAACTCTGCAAAAATCATCTCATTCTAAGAGGTTGTTCCTTTAATGCAAATGAGCTCTGCTCACCCCACCCCTCTATTCTCTCTGTGGAATGACAAGCTTGCTTACTTTAGCCGCATTGAGCCACTAAACTTCCTAACTACCACGTTATAAGGAAAGGCGATCGCAAAGAAAAAAACGCTTATACACACTTCTACTGAAAGTGAAGCTGGATCATGAATGATTCGCGCGAACATAGACGGATATATGTGGATCGGGAGGCGCATTCCCTTCACAAACAAACGTAATCTACTGCATCTTCAGCGGCTCAGATGTCGGGAGTAAGTGACGACCACTATGTTCATTATTACATCCAGCAACACAACACCTCAATCGCTCAATCTGAGATATTGTTGTCTAACTTACATCCCTGCTTCGGCATCGAAACAAGGAAAGTTACTGGACTGTGACAGCTGGTCTGAGGTAAAATGCTCATGTCAATCAACTATCGTGGGAGTGGCCTCTGTCGGTGTGACACCACAACAACAGGCATCTGAGAACGGCTCGGTTTGAAAAAGGGGATATTATTTTTACAGATTAATTAAAAACCACAGCATGGATTTTTATCATTATAGGGTAGATTTGTACATACACTGCCAACACACATTAATGTTCAAACAACATGAAAAAGTGAAGATGGCATCCAATGACCCCTTTAAATTTCAAAAAGTCAAATTTAAGTACTTCAAGCACTTTCAGCACATTGTATGAACCCTGTAGCAATTCACTCAGTTACCTGCGTAGTATGTAGATGTTTCCATTGCGACAAGCCACAGTGATACGGAACTCCACATCAAACTGACCCGTCACGTCCATCAGGGTAGGTGTACTAGGCAGTGACATCTGAAAACACACAGTTCATTCTTTTGGAGTAATCAGCTTACTTCAGTACTGCATGTAAAGCAAGTCACTTATTTTTCTGATGATACTTCTGAGGAATGACGCCAAAAGCTAACAGCAGAATATAGTATGAAACAAGAACATTTGAAGCAGGTTTGAATGTCCTGACCTTGTAGAGGATGGTGAAGGCCTCTGGATCTAATATGTAAACATCACCGTTCTCTGTGCCAATAACCAGGCAGCTAACTGCATCTTCATCTGCCATGTTCTTCTTCAGCGTCCCTATACAGGTAATGACCGTCTAAAACAAACAAAGAGACAAAAGCCCTGTTAGTGCAGTTGTTTTTTTTTTGTTTGTTTTTTTTGTGTATGTGTAAGTGATTGCGTATATGTAGATATTGGTACCTGTCTACGTATGGGCTGTTCTTTGTGAAGAAGAACGAAATTCTCCATTTCATGTGGCTCAAGCATGAGGAACCTGAATAATTTACACAAGAAATACAATGAATCATCAGGTCCTCTCAGTGATATCATTTCCAGTTGAATGTTGGCTGCACCTATACAACTTTGATTATATATATATATATATTATACATTATATTTTTATATTTTTATATTTTTGTTGTTGTTCATTATTTTACCAAAATAAGAGGGATAATACAAAATGCACTCTATTTTTTTAGTACTGACTTGAATTAGATATTTCACATAAAAGATGTTTACACATCGTCCACAAGACAAAAGACTTATTTTTAGATATTTAGATTTTTAGACTTATTAGACATATTTTTACAAAAAAGTTTACATACACTTGATTTTTAATACTGTGTTTTTGGAAGAGATCCATCTTTTCACACTGAGGACAACTGAGGGACTCATATGAGGCAACTATTACAGAAGGTTAAAATGCTCACTGATGCTTCAGAAGGAAACACAATGCATTAAGAGCTGGGGGGTGAAAACTTCTGAACAGAATGAAGATGTGTACATTTTTCTTATTTTGCCTAAACATCATATTTTTTTCATTTAGTGCTGCCCTTCAGAAGCTACAGAAGACACTTACATGTTTCCCAGAAGACAAATTAAGTTAAATTTACACTAATATTCAAATTCAAAATGTTTTCACCCCCGTTTGAGTTTAAACCTTTTGTAATAGTTGCATATGAGTCCCTCAGTTGCCCTCAGTGTGAGAAGATGGGTCTCAAAATCATACAGTCATTGTTGGAAAGGGTTGAAAATACACAAAAATGCTGAAAAACCAAAGAATTTGTGGGATCAGAAGGTTTTTTCTGAAGAGCAACAGGCAGTTTAACTGTTCGGGACAAACATGGAACTACTATCACTAAACAAAAAAAAAAAAAACAGCTGTGGATCATTCAGGTAACAACACAGTATTATAAATCAAGTGTATGTAAACTTTTGAACAGGGTTATTTTTATAAATTCAACTATTATTTTCTCTTGTGGACTATATGTAAACATCTTTTATGTGAAATATCTTTTCAAGGTCAGTACTAAATAAAAAATAACATGCATTTGCATGATCCCTCTTATTTTGGCAAAATAATGAACATTTTGCAGATTCTGCAAGGTGTATGTAAACGTTTGACTTCAACTGTATATTAATTTACTTTAAAAATGTGTGTGTTTGTAACATATTAATATCTGAGAAAAACAGAAAAAGACGAGGCAACGGATAGTTACTGTTCCTACTACTACAAGTTCCATAAAACTATATGAATCCTACAGTTAAAATAATAATACGCTAATAACGTTAAGAGAGGAAGAGGTTTTACCGTAGTGATCTGACAGAGAGTGGAATTTCAGCTTTGTCCCTGTTCAAGAGGAATTGATAAAGCTGTAACTGTAAAATCCACATGTACTGTATCATGCTGTACTTTTCAAGCGATTCAGTGCATTGGGTCTAGAGCACTAAATAGAGCACATACAGTAACTCACCTTAAACCTTCTAACATCTCTTTAAGCGTCATTGGATCAATCATGTCCTAAGTGTCAAAAAACAATCGGTAGATTGAAACCACAGGAATGACAGGCCCACATTAGACTGGATGTGATATAGGGTATAGGATGAAGAACAGCTTACCTCCTTGGCTTGACTCCAGACGTCCTGCTCCAGAGGGTTCACCTCTAGACTAGGCAGCGTGAACTTGAAGTAGGGCCTCAGGTTCTTGTAGACGTAGATGAAAGGACCAGAGGCCACAGCGATGGCTGGTGTTCGTGGCTCGTGCAGGTCCATGAGGAAGGAGACCAGGCCAGTGGGCAGGTCAAGCAGGGTGCTTTCACTCAAAAGACCAGTGCCACGATACACCTTCAGCTTCATGTTACACACTCCTGTGCCCAGATCACCCACCACCAGCTGGTACACACACAGACATGACTCACAATGGCTATTTATTGCCAGTCGACAATTCATTTAATGATGAATTACTGACAAAGCATAAAAAGATCACGCAGGTCAGAGTTCACCGAGCTTGAACTTTGGAATGCAGCAAAGATTTGTTTGTTTGTTTAAGTGCCTTGAGAAGCTGCTTTAAAGGCGTTATATTACTAGTTAACTTTTCAAAAGTGCATAGGAAATAGTCATGAAACGTCTCTTTAAATGGGCTTTTATTAACATTATGTGTTATCAGCAAAATATTTTTTTTTTTGTTAAATATGCTTTCAAGATATAAAGTACACTACATGTGCATATTCAATTAAGCGCACTTCTTTCTTAACATGGGACACTAGAGCATTAACACACCATCTCACCTTATTCTCACCATCTCCGTGCAAATCTGAAAGAGCTGTAGAAAATAACAGGAAGTATGAGCTGATAACATTGTTAAGTGCATGTTAACCGCAGACATGTAAGTGAATGTGCAAATTCACCCAAAATTGACTCACCAATGCAAGAAGAAAAAGTGTATAGGTTGGCGACTGGGTCATAGTGAGCATCAAGCCATTTGGAGCTGGCAACCGAACTACAAGAGCACATGGAAGACTTATTACATCAAACCATCTAAAAATTAATCGCTGCATAGGAATTAATTTCTATGCACTGGGTTTGAAACTCTGTTGTAATGCTGTGCCGCCATATTTCGGCAAATAAAAGTAGCTGCGTCAAGTCATAAGCTCTGCTGCTATTATAATATAACTGACTTACATTTAAAGGAAATTTTATGCTATATGCTATATCAACATGCTAACGCCAATCGTTATTTAACGCGATATTTTCGAGAGAAGCCTCATAAATAACTACTCACGTGTCTTTCAGCTCCTGTGAAACAGAGGACATGACTTTGATATTTTCAAACGCTCTTTATTGATGATTTTAGGCTGTGGTAATCAAACTGCTAGGACTGTCTGCTGTAATCCTCAAATCGGCTTTCTTCGTTCCTATGGCAACCACTCCAGTGAGAGATCTTAAGTGTGCTACATCAAACCGCTTCCGCCAGGAATAGGTCATCTCAACCAATAGTTCCGTGTTTTCAGACCATTTTAAAGGGATAGTTCACTCAAAAACTGAATCTGAGAGCTTTCTGACCCTGCATAGACAGCAACACAACTACCACATTCATAGCCCAGAAACTATAATAAGAAATAATAAGAACATCGATAAAATAATCAATGTGACATGAGTGGTTCAACCGTAATGGTAATGGTTTTTGTGAGCAAAGAAAACAAAAATAACCACTTAATTCAAAGATTTCTTCTATTCTGGGTCCATCTCCGCCACCATTCACAAGAAGAAATCATTGAATGAAGGTTTTTTTTATTATTCTCGTAGCTTTATAACATTTCAGTTGAACCACTGATATCACATGGACTATTTTTAGTGTTTTTGTTTTAAAACGCATAACTTTTGCTACGGTTACCCCTATAATTTACACTACTCCGGGGTTTTCTACCTTCGAAAACTGAGACTTTGGAAAACGGTGCAGACCTTGTTTTAGTTTGAAAACTCTGGGGTTGCATTTCAGTGTAAACGGACCAAACCATAGATATGTATAGATACAGATTCCCCATTCGACTGCTCCAAGCACAGATGCGTCCGCCATCTAAATAATAGAGAATCTACCTATACATATGTATGGTTGTACCTGCATGAATGGTCATGTGACATGCGGTTTTCGGTTGTGAAGTGCAGTGAAAACGCTAGTGTAGCTGAGGACCGTTTTTGTTTTAAAATGCTGTTTTAAAATGAAAACGCACTCGTGTTAACAGGGCCTTATTGATGTCTTTACTACCTTTCTGGGCCTGAACGTGTCAGTTGCGTTGCTTTCTATGCAGGGTCAGAAAACTCAAAAATATCTTAATTTGTGTTCTGAAGATGAATGAAGGTCTTACAGGTTTAGAAAGACATGAGGGTTAGTAATTAATCACAGAATTTTCATTTTTGGGGAACTATCCCTTATGGTTGTTTGCCAACAGTAGCCTATAAAACATTTTAAAAATATATTTGCTTTGGGAATCATTACAATATGCTGATTTAGTACTCAAGAAACAATTCTTATTATTATCAATGTTGAAAACAGTTGTGCTGCTCAGGGTAAAATTACAAGTAAAAACAAAATAATACTTTTATTCAGCATTTAGTGTTACAGATGATTTTGCTTTGTTAATGCTGTGTTACTTGAACTTTCTAATGTTTTTTTTTTTCGAAAAAAAAAAAAAACGTATACTTATTAAGCACAAAGGTTTGTGTAGCACAGGCTCTGGAATGCGCATTCACGATGCTATGAATCATGTCTAAGTTCATCGTCTGTGTGTTCTGGCTCAAAAAGGTAGAGTATGGTGAAAAACTCCATTTTTTTTTCTCCTACAACTTCAGAATTGTCCGACTTCGGTGTTCCTTTTTGTTTGTAAACAGCGTTTGACTTACTTGCACTTCCTTAGTCATTGCGTGTTCGCTTTGTAAATACTGGCTCTGTGCTTCTGCCTACGTTCCGCGTGACCGTTCGACATGATTCTGTAGTATGTAGCGTCGTGGACGCGCATCCCAGAGCTAGTGCTACACAAGCTTTTGTGCTTAAAAATATACTCATTTTTATTTTCCAAAAAAAATGACAGATCGTTTCGCTAGATAAGACCCTTTTTCCTTGGCTGGGATCGTTTAGAGCTGTTTGAAGCTGCATTTAAACGGAAGTTCAAAATCGGGGTATCAATGAAGTCCATTATATGGAGAAAAATCCTGAAATGTTTTCCTCCAAAACCATAATTTCTTCACGACTGAAGACAGAAAGACATGAAGATCTTGGATGACAAGGGGGTGAGTAAATTATTTGTAAATTGTTGTTCTGGAGGTGGAGTTCTCCTTTAAGCAGCCAATAAATAAATGAATAAATAAACACTGACAATAATAAGAACTATTATTAACAACTGAACACCAAATAATTAAGCACAAAATGAGCATATTAGGGTACTTGCTAAAAGGATCATGTGACACTGAAGACTGGAGTAAAAAATTGGAGTTTAAACTGGAGTTTTAAAAAAAAGTAAATTTTATATTGTAATAATATTTCACTGTTAGTTTTTTTTTGTAAACAAATAAAAGGACTGGACTTCTTTCAAAAGTTATTATATATTTGCACATTTGCATTATAACTAGTATTATTGTATAATACATACAAAACAATGAAATCAAATAAAATTACATTTCAAGCTTTATTTTGTACCCCACTCATGAAAAGTGCTGTGTATTTATTACATTGAATATGCAGTGTTGGGAAGCTTACTTTGGACATGTAATAGGTTACAGATTAAGTTACCCTATTTAAAATGTAATAAGCAGTGTAACTACTTCTCTTACTTTATTAAAGTAATGTAACTGATTACATTTGATTACTTTTCTAAAGCAGGCAGGTTTAAACTTACAGTACTTAACACTGATTACTGTCAGACATTCAGAAACACTTGAATTAAGATTCTAAAAGGTTTTATTTTAAAGCACAGCCACCACAAAATCAGACTTAAACACTTCTTTTTACTTCGAGCTCGTTCTGAGGTTAAATACTGATTTAAAATCATAAGATATAGTTTAATAGCAATGATACTGTTTTTGAAATCAAATCTTTGCATAGCTATGACAGGAAACACTGGCATCTAATAATGCCCTGGAGAAAAAAAAAAAAGTTCATCTTAAAAAATATAGCATATACACAAACCCAAATAGAAAATAAAAGAGTTATCGAATAAATGTGTCCTACTCTGTGTCCTAAACTCCTGAACCATTGGTGTCTCATATTTAAGAGCAGTCAATGCAATTTGGTAAAGAGATAAATTAAATCTGTGTGTGTTTGTGTGTGTGTGTGTGTGTGTACTTGGTATTTATCACATTATGGGGACCAAATGTACCCACAAGTATAGTAATACCAGTAAATTTTGACCGTGTGGGGACATTTTTAGGTCCCCATGAAAACAACATAAATGGAATGTCCCCATAAAACATGGAAACACAACGTGTGTGTGTGTGTGTGTGTGTGAAAATATTTAGATGTAACCCCTTTGTAACTGTCAACATTTTCATAAGTAACTGTAATTTAATTACATTTTTTCTCAGTATTACTTGTAATTTAACTGTAACTGTAATACTTAAAATGATTAAACAAAACATACAGACTACATTAATATAAAATTCCCTTTTTATTATTTCATAATGCTTTTATTGTATCACATTTCTTATAAATTCCAAAGCAGGAAAAGATGTTTGGAGTTAAAAGAGAAATGTGCACAATGTTTCTCAGCAGGCAAACAGAATACTGTTAAACACAATGTTCACAGGAACGTAAGAGGGGTTCCCAATTTCCCATCTCCTAGGTATTTTTTAAGAAATTCGCGTACTTCTGCACTGAACAGATTTGTATGGTAATCTCTGGTGTGTGAATCAGCCTTAGGCTTCCGGGTGTTCTGGCACAGGTCCTTCACTCCCCAGCTGACGATGCCAACCTGTCCAAGATCATTCACATTATTAAAACAAGCATCTCTCAAATTAGACACGAACAACAACAATTTTGTTTTCTGAAAAGTGATTCATGTTATTTGAAATGGCTCAGTGTGCTGAGAAATGATTAAAAAAACTGACCTGGACTAGTCGATTACCAGGAACCACAAAAGTGGCCCCTCCAGAGTCACCTGGTGGGAACATGCACAATATTAAGAGTTTAAATCTTGTAGAAAATTCAATTTATTAAGGATAAGGATACTAAAGATATGACATTTTATGATTCTAATATCATTATATATGGTAGTTTACTGCCAAATATAAAAATCCAAGTTACCTTTGCAGGCAATATCATCTACAGTAGGTTCAATACCACCGCTGCAGAGAAAATTATCTGTAACGATAGCTTTAGCATTTGTCGCGGTAATTCCTTCAGCTTTTTTGGCATCTTCAACACAAGCATCCCGCTGTAAAAAAGGGACATATCTGTTTTTTACAAAAGAAATTCATAACTGTTGAGCAAAGCATGCTTTTAATTAGGCTATTTGTTAGTTTTAGGTTTTATTTTAAAAAAATCAAACCCTGTAAAAACATTGTGACACCAAAAATGAACAAAAATATAAAGAGAACAAGATCGTGTCCACTACACAGCATATCATTACCCATTTTCCCTGCTTGATTGTGATTAGCTTCTGCTCAATGTCTTTTCCAGTGACAGACATGAAAGAAGCTTTCACTGTTTCTGAACTCATTAGCTCTTCCTCTGTAAAAACACAGTTAAATGTAAATAAAATAGATGTAGTATTTTAACAATGTTTAGCAAGATGTAAATAATATACATATTTTGTACTGCCACTCATTAAGGTAAGAAATTGCGTGATATAAACTTGCAGTTATGACTTTGACCCTTTAGAACTGGACGTCTCGCAATTGCAAGTTTACATCTCACAACTGTAAGATTAAAAAGTTAGAATTGCGACAAAAAAGTCAGAACTGTAAGAAAAAAGTCAGACTTGCGAGACATAAAAAAGTTTTCATCTCACATTTCTGACTTTATAACTCGCAATTACAAATTTATATCTCACAGTTTTGAGATAAAGTCAGGATTGTGAGAAAAAAGTCAGACTTGCGAAATAAAAAATGTTTTTATGTCACAATTCTGACTTTATAACTTACAATTACTAATTTATATCTCACAATTCTGTGATGAAATCAGAATTGCAAGAAAAAGTCAGAATTGCAAGGGAAAAAAGTCAGAATTGCGAGACATAATTTTTTTTTTAATCTCACAATCCTGACATTATAACTTGTAATTACAAATTTATATTTAATAAATTCTGAGAGAAAGTCAGGATTGTGAGAAAAAAGTCAGACTTGCGAGACAAAAAATGTTTTTATCTCACAATTCTGACTCTGTATCTTGCAATTACAAATTTATATCTCACAATTCTGTGATAAAATCAGAAAATCAGAAATGTGAGAAAAAATCAGAATTGTGAGGAAAAAGTCAGAATTGCGAGACATAAAAAATGTTTTTATCTCATAATTCTGATTTTATAACTTGCAGTTACAAATTTATCTCATAATTCTGAGATAGTCAGGATTATGAGAAAAAAGTCAGACTTGCGAGACAAAAAAAAGTTTTCATCTCACAATTCTGACTTTATAACTCGCAATTACAAATTTATATCTCACAATTCTGAGATGAAATCAGATTTGCGAGAAAAAGTCAGAATTGTGAGGAAAAAAGTCAGAATTGCGAGACATAAAAAATGTTTTTATCTCATTATTCTGATTTTATAACTTGCAGTTACAAATTTATCTCATAATTCTGAGATAAAGTCAGGATTGTGAGAAAAAAGTCAGACTTGCGAGACATAAAAAAAAGTTTTCATCTCACAATTCTGACTTTATAACTCGCAATTACAAATTTATATCTCACAATTCTGAGATGAAATCAGATTTGCGAGAAAAAGTCAGAATTGTGAGGAAAAAGTCAGAATTGCGAGACATAAAAAATGTTTTTATCTCATAATTCTGATTTTATAACTTGCAGTTACAAATTTATCTCATAATTCTGAGATAAAATCAGGATTATGAGAATAAAGTCAGACTTGCGAGACAAAAAAAAGTTTTCATCTCACAATTCTGACTTTATAACTCGCAATTACAAATTTATATCTCACAATTCTGAGATGAAATCAGATTTGCGAGAAAAAGTCAGAATTGTGAGGAAAAAAGTCAGAATTGCGAGACATAAAAAATGTTTTTATCTCATTATTCTGATTTTATAACTTGCAGTTACAAATTTATCTCATAATTCTGAGATAAAGTCAGGATTGTGAGAAAAAAGTCAGACTTGCGAGACATAAAGTTTTCATCTCACAATTCTGACTTTATAACTCTCAGTTACAAATTTATATCTCACAATTTTGTGCTGAAATCAGAATTGTGAGAAAACAGTCAGACTTGCAAGACATAAAAAAAGTTTTCATCTCACAATTCTGACTTTATAACTCGCAGTTACAAATTTATATCTCCCAATTCTGTGATGAAATCAGAATTGTGAGGGAAAAAAGTCAGAACTGCGAGACATAAAACGTTTTTATCTCGCAATTCTGACTTTAGAACTTGCAATTCTGAGTTTATATCTTGCAATTCAGAGAAAAAAGTCAGCATTGCGAGAAATAGTAAGAATTGCGAGGTATAAAGAGTTTTTATCTCATAATTCTGACTTAATTTTTTCAGAATTGCAAGTTTATATCTCACAATTCTAAGGAAAAAAGTCAGCACTGCAAGTTTGTACTACGCAAATCCAAGAATAAAAATCACTTTTAACATAATGTAATGTCACAATAAGATCACTATTTTCCAGAGACCTGTGCCTTTTAACCTCCAAACTGTTTGAACTGACTAAATCTCACAAATGTTGTCAGATGAAATAACAATATTAAGAGAATAGATATTCATCAAGTTCTGAGATCAGATTTTGTGCTGGTCCATGGTCAAAAGAAGAAATAATGGGTGGGTCATCTTACCCCATCTTACTTTATATGTATACTTGTAACTAATACACATGCAATATTTCTGACAGACACATCTGTTTGTAACTCACCATGTTTTCTGCATGTTCCTTCTCTATCTGAAAGTTTCAGAGCTCCACTTGTTTCCTTGGTGCAGGGGATGCAGATTGGCCTGTAGAGATATAATGATATGCATTAATTCATTACTCTACTTTTTAGTAGCGTAAAATGATGCTCGTCACGTTGACGAGCTGCGTTCATCACCGAAGATCAGGTCCCATAATTACAGGATCCACCAACTCAATAAGAGCCACATCAAATTCATAATATTCAGGTATTCCCAAATCCTTTTTCAATTTAACATCATATCGAGGATGAGGTATGTAGTCTTTCACTTTTATTCCTAAGAAGAGAAAAGGAAACACCACTGATGAGATTTAAACATTATACATCTGTAAAAAGAACTATATTCTAAATCACACAAAATGACCTTTACCTTTTGCTTCCAAATCGACAGTTATCCTATCAGGCGTGTCATCAGGCCTGAAGCAGTGAGCCGCTGTCAAGATAAAGTTTGAGGTGACTAATGACCCCACGCAATTTGAAATTTTTCCATTGCTTCGCTGCAAAATCAACAGAGAAAGAACTAATTTAACAAGTTGAAATATTTAACACTAAACAATGTTCAAAGAACTAGTGTGGTGATGCTAAGCCATTTATTTGTCAACTTTTTACCAAGAAATAAGATATAGAGATACCCACAGTCACACTGATCTTTGCCAACCAGGGGTATTGGCGGCGTTTGGGGGATTCATTACCTTCGTAATCTTGGTAAAGCCCACATAATGCTACACTGGAGCCCTCATCTGCTCAAGTGCAAGAGGCACAGGAGAAACTTATATTAAGGATATTGACTTTGAAAAGATGAGGAGGACAATCATTATCTTTCTGTATTTTATTTATTATATATATATTTTTTATTATTTATAATGTTTCTATCTAGCCTGAACCAAGTAAATGTCTCTAAATGGAAAATAAACATACCAATCATTTTGTCAAATGTCTCCTGCAATTTATCCAAGTCCTGAAGCTTGAAGAAAAACTTTTCATTTTGTCTGTCAGTCTTGAAATCATTCATGTCCTCGGCATTTACATCATTCCCCATCCCAAACACATACATGTCTGCACAAAAAGGTATCACCAATAATTAAAAAAAAAAAAAAAAAAAGTTATTAAAAATCAAAGATCATTCATGTTCTTCCTCACCAAGGTTTTCCTGCTCCTCTGAAGGACTATTTTGTTGAACAAGATATTTGATCTGGTCCACCCATGGTCTTGGATTGCCACCCATGTTGGCCTGACCTAAAAAGTGAATAATAAAAGTGATCATTTTAATATTTTTTAACATAAAGAACAAAAAGCATTTGAACAGATTCAATGCTAACTGCCAATTCTAAATCAATATCGAAATAAACACTGGTATCAACAATACCATCAGTGAACATGATGACGACATGTTGGGTCTGCTTGAATTCCTCTTTATTCCTATCATTCTCTATTTGCATACTTTCTAAAATGCTTCTATAGGCCAAGGCGATATTAGTTCCTGTTCGATCACCTTTACCTGTTAGTCACAAAAACATTGGGATATGAAAATATGTCCTTAACCACATTGACCACAATGAACAAACACATTTCCATTTTTGCAGATCTAGGCAACATACTTACTGTTATAATCATAATCCTTCAGTCTTTTAAGAATATCTGACAGATCGCTTTTTTGCCCACTCTTGAAGTCCCTCATGGAGACTATCCGTACAACGTCTGTGGCAAAAATCAGGATCTCATAGTTTGGGGAGACCTCATAATAACTGATCTGTTTGTAATGAACATAGGGTCAAAATTCATTAGGTACACATAGTTTCATTAGGAATATAAAACATTACATTAAGAGAAGTATAAAAAACTAAATGGAATCAGTCAGTTTTAAAGGTGTGTCTGTGTTATCAATGTACTATTTATGTCATATACCTTATCTATGAGTGTTGTGATGACATCTTTTGCTTTTTTAAAGTCTGCTTCTTCTATACTGTCAGATACATCCAGAGCAACGTATATATCGATTTTCCCCCCTTTACCTACTCGTATTTTCTTTCCGTGCTGATCTTAAGAAACAGGAAACAGGTTTTATACAAAAAGGTAGCAAAAACTAGATGCTGTCTTACAGAGACAGTTGCACAAAACTACCTGTTCCTTCGTATTGTTGAGAAACCCCTAGATTTGTCATTAGGGAACTGCTGAAACCCTCTGATGCTTCCTCTGGGGTGTCGTAAGTGAAATCAGCTGTATTTACACAACAACAATATTAGCAAAGCTAAATATGTACTTTAAGTGCATTGTAGCCTTCTTCGAACAAAGACGATGTAATGTTTACCGTAACATTCTGGCTCTGTTCCTGTCCACTGGCCGTTTTCCCGACAGATTCGCTCTTTGGAACCAATCAGAGTCAATTTACTGTCACAGCGGTATGTGACTTTGTCGTCTATATTGAAGATGTTGCCATCTCTCGTAGAGCCAGGGGGAATCCCGGGATCAGGACAGCGATCAGCTGTTTGAAAAAGAGGAGCAGAAATTAAGCGCTAATAGTTTGTTTAATCAGGAAATTTACATTTAATTGCACTAGAGAGACTTCCCACTCACAGTTTCTTCCACAGACTGGTGTGCCTCCACTCCATTTCCCATTCGCCTGGCAAACACGAGTCTCTGAGCCACGGAAATCGTAGCCAGAATAACATGCGTAGTTGGTTGTGTCGTTCACAAAATATTGCCTCTGATATGGAGAAACATCTCCATTTCCGAAACCACGAGGGCTAGGACAGGTGATTTCTGAGATAAAAGATTTTTAGCGTGAGTGTGTTTGTGAGAATAGCCTTGACATCTCAGATGGAAAATGTGGTGTTTTCAGTCATGAATAAGTGTAAAATCGTGTTTGTCTGATAATGTTTTGCTTACTCTTGCACTCTGGGAGTTTTTTTTTAGGCAACGGGCTCCATTTTCCCTTGACACATTGACGAATTTTAAGGGTTGGGTAATAGCCTTCTGAACAGCTGTATCTTACAATGCTCCCATCTTTTGAGAACGAGTAACTCCCTTCGCTAATACCGAGATTCTCATCAGGACACAACATAGAGGATGGAGCACCTACAAGAAATGTAAGAGAAAAAAAATGGTTTTGCAAGAGTATAAAGAACACAAAACGTTAGGCGTGCTGTGGAAGAACCATTTTTGGTTTCCAAAAGAACCTTTCAGTATACAGTTCTTAAAAGAACCAGTATTTGTTAGTGTGAAGAACATTTTTATCCACTATAAAGAGCTCTATGTATGTTTCGTAGACATTAAAGGTTCTTTATGCAACCATCAATGACATTAAATGTATAGGTAGGAATTCTGGGCTGCAAAGTAAAATACAAATTAATGTTATTTCATAAAGTTATATCATTTGCGCTTCTTAAGCTCAAATCACACACAATGCTCCAGCTAATGTACAAATTAATAATGTACAACAAACAAGCTGAATAAATAACCTTTCCATTGATATATGATTTGTTAGGACAGGATCTATCTGAAAATCTGGAATCTGAGGATGCAAAAAAAATAAAGAAAATCACCAAATTAAGTTTTTGCAATGCATATTACTAATCAAAAATTAAGTTTTAAAATATTTATGATAGGAAATTGACAAAATATCTTAATGGAACATGATCTTTACTTAATATCCTAATATAATCCTTAATATAATGATTTTTGGTATAAAAAAGAAAAATTTATAATTTTGACCCATACAATGTATTTTTGGCTATTGCTACAAATATACCCCTTAAGACTTAAGAGGTTTTGTGGTCTAAAGTGTGTAAACATCACAATAAATTGTTCACAAACTAATATTAAACTATTGCTCTGGTCTACAGGTTACAGATGTGAAATACTGCTATTGTAAAATGAAATTAATTAACAATTTAATGCATATAATGTATTTAAAGTTCCCTCAAATCAGCAAAACACAACTTTCTATTTATATTTCTGATTAAAGCTAAGTCCAGAAGACATACCGGTTATGAGAGGACACAGTATTGCGAGCAGGAATAGATTCAGCCATGGTTCACGCTCCATGATGCTCTTGTCAGGTTCTCACAGCAAATGAAGCATCAACCGGGGAAGGCCACATATTTATAGAGCAAGGTAAACAAGAGGAAGTGAGTATAGATGTGTGCTAATCTGTCAAATACTTTGTCAAGGTAAAACTCACTTGATTTTCTTCATGCATGGACTTTTAAAATGATTCATCTTTGAAAATGATTTTAAAACTCGTTCTGAGATATTCTTTATTTTTCCTTAAACACCAGAAGCAGAATGGGCCACTCGGTGTTGGCTGAAATTTAGTAGCGTGCTGTAGGGAAATTGCATTTATAGGCCAATAGGTCAACTAATACAAGTGTTGGAATATTCTTTAGCCCAAATGTCCATACATCTCCTTTTAATGTTTCTATTAAAGAAGAAGAATCATTATTTCATTGGAAAAGATAAAATAAGACTTAAAAGAGGATTTGAAAGGAGAATGCAGATGATGTTCAACATATATTGAATGACAATGAATGAAATGAGGTAAAGGAAAGGAGAAAAAATTAGAAAAATGAAAGAATAAAAGAAATGGGCTTTGAGGTGTTTGACAAAAGGATCATGCATCAGGATCTACACTGTTACTATCACTTTTATCAGACAAAAGGTCAACATTTAATAAAAGAAAACTGTCATAATCTGACCCAATATTAATACGCATGTTGCAGTGTTAAAATTGTTAAATTGTTATGCAGTTCTTTTCTGTTGCTGCCAGAAATATACTGCAGTGTTTGATTCCAGTTTTTTGTATTTGTTGCATTGAGAAATAAATGGTGCCACCCCCACTATGCAACCACTATGATGAAACTTTGTTGCAATCATAAACAATTTGCGGAAAATTGAAGCATCCGCCAAAAAAGCAGTTTCTGTTTCTAAATTTGTGACATATTTGTGATATTTATGAGAATAAAATTGAATGGAAACAGTTTTGTTCTTATTCTTCTCATATAATCCCACTACATTTTATGGTTTAACCCTTTAACTGCACCATCCCCTCTGTGGGACGCCTCAGTTTACTTCACCATATTACAAATACACCCTAATCTAATCATGACAAATTACATATCGTTGGTATATCAAGAGTCGAAGACTCTTTGGATAGTGCATTTTCATATCTATGTTCAAGATAGGGAGTGACAGTTAACCCTTTAATTGTCACTGTCTGCTCTGTGGGACGCCTAAATTTACTTCACCATATTACAAATAAATTCTAATCTAATCATGACAAACTATATATTGTTGGGAAGCTCTAAGACTCCTAAATAGATATTTTACCACTCTTTTGTGTTGCAAATTATGTAGGAAGAGTAATAGATTAATTTATGACAAGAGTGCACCTCAAAAATCTACATCATAACAGGAGTTCTGACCTTTGTAACAAAAAGACTTTCTTTGTTGACTTTTCCCTATCACGCAATAGAAATCTTAAGAAATTATATAACTGAAAACTTAAAATCTCAAAATTCATCCTTTGAAAACCATTTTAAAATCAGACATTGCATTACCATAGAAACTGCACATCAAAATCATATTACAAAATGTTTTCATTCATGAATTATAAAAATATAACTTTGGATAGTGCATTTTTATGTCTATGTTCAATATAGGGAGTGACAGTTAAAGGGTTAAAGGGTTAAGAAATGATTTAATTCATCTTGCATATACTTTTTGTCAGTTTTTGTGTGCATGGTTTTAATATTTTCGTCGTTTTCACTTAGATGCACAACTTTCACAGAATCATATGTTGGCTGGCTAGCTAAACGTGTCTATGAGACAAGACTGTAAAATTAATATTTTTTACAACCAAAAATGGGTCCCATTAAATCTATTATAGGGATATTTCAACCAAAAATGAAAATTCTGTTATCAATTCCTTACCCTCATGTCGTTCCAAATCCGTAAGACCTTCGTTCATTTTTGGAACACAAATTAAGATATTTTTGATGAAATCCGAGAGCTTTCTGACCCTCCATAGACTTGCAGAAACGTAGTAAGGACATTGTTAAAATAATCTATGTGACATCAGTGGTTCAACTGTAATGTTATGAAGTTACGAGAATAATTTTTGTGCGCAAAGAAAACAATAATAATAACTTTACTGTATTATGATACTTTTGGTAATGGTGGAGAAGAGAAGAAATTGCTGAATAAAGTTGTTTTTTTGTGTTCCTTCGACCATGGAAGAACCTTTGCTGTCTATGCAGGGTCAGAAAACTTTCAGATTTCCTTAAAAAATATCTTAATTTGTGTTTCAGAACGAAATATGTTACGGGTTCGGAACGACATGAGGGTGAGTAATTAATGACAGAATTTAAATTTCTGGGTGAACTATCCCTTTAAACTTAACTAGTTATTTTAAATATGTGGAGAAAGGGCTTCCCTTGCTGAGTTGTGGTTTCTCACAAGGTTTTCTTCCTTATCTTCTATAATTATATTTCACAATGACATTCGGCTTACTTACTGGATAGAAACTTATACATTACGGGAACTCCAGACAAAGCAACATAATCAAGTTTCATCAAGACTATTTGCATTCAGTACAGTTTCACATGTTTGCTCAGTAGAAAATTGCACAGAATGACTTACGTATTTTGGAACCTCCAGCCTAACAAGTGTGTTTGGAGTAAATGTTAACATGACAATGGATCTTGTCTGATCAATGCCACAGGTGTCATTTTTCATGATGTAATCTTTATATTCTTTCCATTACAATTCAGCCCTAAAACAGCAGGTTTATTTACATACTGTATGACTTGCTAGTATCATTCTCAAGACAGATGGAAATAAAATGTAAAAATAAAACTGAAATAATGAAACTCCTCTGCAGTGGTTGGATATATAGTACAGATAGTCCTGCACGAACATAGACATAACATTGTAAAACATGCAGTAAAACATGAAGGACTGTTTATAATAAACTGGATAACAAAGACCAGCTATTTGGCATAAAACTGAAAATTTTATCAGAAAACAAAGCAGTGTTTTATCAAGCAGCACTCGCACAGCTTCAGTCCGCTAAAACATTCACAAGAATGTAAGAGGGTTTCCTTTAGTGTCCTTTTCTAGATGTTCTAGACCAACCTATCAAAAATTTTAGATATCAGAAAATTTCCTACTTCTCAGATTATCTCTTTAATTTTGTTTTTTTGTAATATGTAACCCATCACACATGAGACTTTAGAGCCACATTATTAATACTGTTTTCAAAGGGAAATGAAACTCTCACCTGAATCACTCAACCTTTTTTATTCACATAAGTGGCCTGTTACAAAATGGCATACAGACACTGTATAAAGAGCTTTATCAATTATTTCAGATCTCTAGTGATTAAAATGTTATCAACACAAAATCTAAAAGATCGATTAGAACCAAATACAAGCTGCAGTCTTGATGGTGTAAATCAAACATACCTTTGCAGGCAACATCATCTGTTTCTGGTTCAGTACCACCACTGCACAGAAAATTGTCTGTAACTACTTCCCTGGCATTTGTCACTTTTTTTGCATCTTCAACACAAGCATCCCACTTAAGAAACAGTACAACAAGGAGTGGTCTTAGCTTGTTTATGACTGAAATATGTTTTTTTTATGCCATAAGAGATTTAAATAATGTTAATGTTAATACTGAATGCCAAAAAGTCATTGAAGCACTAGTATTGGTTGTGCAGAAATTCACAACACTTTAAAGACCCCTTAAATCAAATGTAAAGTTCTGTTGCATTTAGCTGATTTATATTTTCGTGTAATTCTAAATGTTGGCAAACTAACATTTAACTTTATATCACTATAAAAGAGGTATGGCATTTCAAACAGATAGTTTGCGTAATCAACATAAATTAAGCTTTTCAAACTACAGTAAGATAAGAATAGATAAGAATAAGATAAGAAAAATCATTACATATTTTCCAAGCTTGATTGTGATGTTTCATTGTATTTGGACTATTATCAGTCTCCATGTTAGATGTGAAAGCAGCATCCACAAGCTCGTTGCTCATTAGTATTTCCTCTGTAACAAATGCATAGAGGATAAAGCAATATCACGTTTAGTTATTGTATAAAAGCAATATCACGTTTAAAATTATTTGATTCCTACCTTATATGAGCAAGTTGGTTTTAAGACTACAAGATTACACCATTCATTTGGATCGGACTTGGTCCTGTATGAGCTGGCCAGAGGCCGCTCTCTGCTGTAGAGGATGCAAAAAGCCCACGCTCTGACTGTAACTCAGCAGCTGGGTTGTTTCGTCGGAGACAGGCTCAACACAGTGGTTGGGTAGAAAAAAATAACCCAATATTTAATAACCCATTTATATGACCCAGCAGCTACAGAAAAACTACCCAGCACCTGGGTAAAAATATTAATAACCCAATAAAATGACCCAACAGACTGAACCCAGCATTTGGGTTAAAAAAATACCCCAGCATTTTTTATAGTGTATAATCCATTTTATAGTTTAAGAAATGATTTCATTCTTCATGCATATACTTTTTGTCATTTTTTTGTGTGCATGATTTTAATATGTTCATTATTTTCAATTAGATGCACAACTTTCACAGAATCATACCAGTCTGTTGGCTGACTAGGTAATCTGGTGTCTATGAGACAAGACTGTCAAAGACTGACAAAACTGTTTTTTTTAACTTCCAAAAATTTGTCACATTAAATCTATTATAGGAAACTAAAAGGAATAATTCACCCAAAAACGAAAATTCTGTCATTAATTACTCACCCCTATATGTCGTTCCAAACTCGTAAGACCTTCGTTCATCTTCAGAACACAAGTTAAGGTATTTTTGATAAATTCCGAGAGCTCTCTGACCCTCCATAGACAGCAAGGGTACCACCACAGTCAAGGCACAGAATTATGCAAATTACATTTGTGAGTGTGCACGAGAGAGTTTGATAGTGTGCGAGAGAGTGTTTGATAGTTTGCGTGAAAAAGTTTGATAGTGTGCGCGAGAGAGTTTGTGAGTGTGCGCGCGAGAGTTTGATAGCGCGTGTGAAAGCTTTGATAGAGTCTGAGAGATGTTATAGTAGTGTATTACAGAGAGTTTGATAGTGTGCGCGAATAGTTTGAATAATGTCTTAAAGGGCCTCTTATATATATAAGCAAAAGGTTACATTTGTATCTATACATATTTATGGTTGTACCTGCATGAATGGTCATGTGACATCAGAGTATGTGAGCGGAGTGGAGCGACAACAATTTCCCCTCCACGCTCCGTGCATTTTATAACCGCTCCGCTCCAGCTCCGCTCCGGGTTCACCGTTTCCCGCTCCCGCTCCACTCCTCGCTCACTGATACAAGAAACACCGCTCCGCCTTCGCTCCGCGTCTAAACTGTATCAGTACGTTTGAAATACCACAGTTCTGTTCATAACGTATATTAAAAGAAGAAAGCACGCAAACTTTTTTCCTCATGCCAAGCTAACACGGTTGTCAGGCAGCATTAAAAGGTATAATTGCTGCTTTTTGCAGTGAAAATGTTTGTGATTTAAAAAAATAATAATAATAACAATACGTTTCGTCAGTTATTTTACATACAGATCGCTGCATTTCTTATAGATTTCTTCTCATTTGAAATCGGATATACAGATGAAGTACCACAGTAAGTTTACATTTGTTCGAATGCATTATTACATCACGCTTTCACTTGAAAATATTCAGTATCTTGAAAGAACAAACTAATTCATTGACAACTATAGTTTTCTGCTCATGTCCATTGCCGTCATCCTAGTTTTCACATTCTTTCTAATTTGAGTGATCCATCTCCATCAAGCTAGCTAAACAGGCTATGTTTAACACGTGAAGTCTTGCTATATATGCAGTTATATTATGGGTCGTTGTCATGAATTGTACTCGTGATGGAGTGGTAGCGGAGGGTTCTTGGAGCGAGTAAAAACCACAACGCTCTGACTTTTAAAATTTCCGCGCCTCACTCCATTAAAAAGCACACCGCTCCACTCCGCGCTCCGCTCCCACTCCACTCCGCTCACATACTCTGTGTGACATGCGTTTTCGGTTGTGAAGTGCAGTGAAAACGCTAGATGTAGAATGTAGATGTAGATGAGAATCGTTTTTAACGCTGTTTTAAAATGAAAACGCACTCGTGTTAACAGGGCCTTAATGATGTCTTTGCTACCTTTCTGGGCCCAAACGTGTCAGTTGCGTTGCTTTCTATGCAGGGTCAGAAAACTCTTTGATTCATCAAAAACATCTTAACTTGTGTTCTGAAGATGAATGAAGGTCATACAGGTTTAGAAAGACATGAGGGTTAGTAATTAATCACAGAATGTTCATTTTTGGGGAACTATCCCTTATGGTTGCTTGTCAACAGTAGCCTAGTAAAACATTTTAAAAATATATTTGCTTTGGGAATCATTATAATATGCTGATTTAATGCTCAAGAAACATTTCTTATTATTATCAATGTAGAAAACAGTTGTGCTGCTTCAAATGTTTAGGGTAAAATTACAAGTAAGAACAAAATAATACATGTGTTACAGATGATTTTGCTTTCAAATGCTGTGTTACTTGAACTTTCTACTCATCAAAGAATCCTGAAAAAATCGTTTTCAACATTAAAGGAGAAGTCCACTTCCAGAACAACAATTTACTAATAATTGACTCTACCCCTTGTCATCTAAGATGTTCATGTCTTTCTGTTTTCATTTGTAAAGAAATTATGGTTTTTGAGGAAAGCATTTCAGGATTTTTCTCCATATAATGGATTTCATTGATGCCCCGGATTTGAACTTCCAAAACATAGTTTAAATGCAGCTTCAAAGGGCTCTAAACGATCCCAGCCAAGAAAGAAGGGTCTAATCTAGTGAAATGAACAGTCTTTTTTTTTTCCAGAAAAAAAGTATACTTTTTAAGCACAAAGCTCGTGTAGCACAGGCTCTGGGATGCCCGTCCATGACGCTATGAATCACATCTAAGTTCATCGTCTGTGTGCTTCCGCCTACGTTCCGTGTGACCTTTCGACGTGATTCTGTAGTATGTAGCGTTGTGGACGCGCATTCCAGAGCAAGTGCTAGAGCTAGAGCTTTTGTGCTTAAAAAGTATACACATTTTTATTTTCCAAAAAAAATGACAGATCGTTTCGCTAGATAAGACCCTTCTTCCCTGGCTGGGATCATTTAGAGCTCTTTGAAGCTGCATTTAAACTACATTTTGGAAGTTCAAAATCGGGGTATCAATGAAGTCCATTATATGGAGAAAAATCCTGAAATGTTTTCCTCAAAAACCATAATTTCTTCACAACTGAAGACAGAAAGACATGAAGATCTTGGATGACAAGGGGGTGAGTAAATTATTTGTAAATTGTTGCTCTGGAAGTGGACTTCTCCTTCAAGCAGCCAAAAAATAAATAAATAAATAAACACTGACAATAATAATAACTATTATTAACAACTGAACACCAAATAATTAAGCCCGAAATGAGCATATTAGGGTACTTGCTAAAAGGATCATGTGACACTGAAGACTGGAGTAAAAAATTAGAGTTTAAACTGGAGTTTAAAAAAAAGTCAATTTTATATTGTAATAATATTTCACTGTTAGTTTTTTTTGTAAACAAATGAAAGGACTAGACTTCTTTCAGAAGTTATTATATATTTGCACATTTGCATTATAACCATAGTATTATTGTATAATACATACAAAACAATGAAATCAAAAATTACATTTCAAGCTTTATTTTGTACCCCACTCATGAAAAGTGCTGTGTATTTATTACATTGAATATGCAGTGTTGGGAAGCTTACTTTGGACATGTAATAGGTTACAGATTACAAGTTACCCTATTTAAAATGTAATAAGCAGTGTAATTATTTCAATTATTTTATTAAAGTAATGTAACTGATTACATTTGATTACTTTTCTAAAGCAGGCAGGGTTAACATTACAGTACTCAACACTCAGTTACTGTCAGATATTCAGAAACACTTGAATTAAGATTCTAAAAGGTTTTATTTTAAAGCACAGCCACTACAAAATCAGACTTTAACACCTCTTTTTACCTCAAGCTCGTTCTGAGGTTAAATACTGATTTAAAATCATAAGATATAGTTTAATAGCAATGATACTGTTTTTGAAATCAAATCTTTGCATAGCTATGACAGGAAACACTGGCATCTAATAATGCCCTGGAGAAAAAAAAAAAAGTTCATCTTAAAAAATATAGCATATACACAAACCCAAATAGAAAATAAAAGAGTTATCGAATAAATGTGTCCTACTCTGTGTCCTAAACTCCTGAACCATTGGTGTCTCATATTTAAGAGCAGTCAATGCAATTTGGTAAAGAGATAAATTAAATCTGTGTGTGTTTGTGTGTGTGTGTGTGTGTGTACTTGGTATTTATCACATTATGGGGACCAAATGTACCCACAAGTATAGTAATACCAGTAAATTTTGACCGTGTGGGGACATTTTTAGGTCCCCATGAGGAAACTGGCTTATAAATCATGCAGAATGAGTTTTTTGGAGAAAGAAAATGTGTGCACAGTCTCCTGTGAGGGTTTAGGTATAGCGTAGGTGTACGGCAATAGAAAATACGGTTTGTACAGTATAAAAACCATTACGCCTATGGAATGTCCCCATAAAACATGGAAACACAACGTGTGTGTGTGTGTGTGTGTGTGAAAATATTTAGATGTAACCCCTTTGTAACTGTCAACATTTTCATAAGTAACTGTAATTTAATTACATTTTTTCTCAGTATTACTTGTAATTTAACTGTAACTGTAATACTTAAAATGATTAAACAAAACATACAGACTACATTAATATAAAATTCCCTTTTTATTATTTCATAATGCTTTTATTGTATCACATTTCTTATAAATTCCAAAGCAGGAAAAGATGTTTGGAGTTAAAAGAGAAATGTGCACAATGTTTCTCAGCAGGCAAACAGAATACTGTTAAACACAATGTTCACAGGAACGTAAGAGGGGTTCCCAATTTCCCATCTCCTAGGTAGGTTTTAAGAAATTCGCGTACTTCTGCACTGAACAGATTTGTATGGTAATCTCTGGTGTGTGAATCAGCCTTAGGCTTCCGGGTGTTCTGGCACAGGTCCTTCACTCCCCAGCTGACGATGCCAACCTGTCCAAGATCATTCACATTATTAAAACAAGCATCTCTCAAATTAGACACGAACAACAACAATTTTGTTTTCTGAAAAGTGATTCATGTTATTTGAAATGGCTCAGTGTGCTGAGAAATGATTAAAAAACTGACCTGGACTAGTCGATTACCAGGAACCACAAAAGTGGCCCCTCCAGAGTCACCTGGTGGCAACATGCACAACATTAAGAATTTAAATCTTGTAGAAAATTCAATTTATTAAGGATAAGGATACTAAAGATATGACATTTTATGATTCTAATATCATTATATATGGTAGTTTACTGCCAAATATAAAAATCCAAGTTACCTTTGCAGGCAATATCATCTACAGTAGGTTCAATACCACCGCTGCAGAGAAAATTATCTGTAACGATAGCTTTAGCATTTGTCGTGGTAATTCCTTCAGCTTTTTTGGCATCTTCAACACAAGCATCCCGCTGTAGAAAAGGGACATATCAGTTTTAGACAAAAGAAATTCAGAACTGTTGAGCAAAGCATGCTTTTAATTAAGCTATTTGTTAGTTAATTACTCTTTTAGGTTTTATTATTCAAAAAAATCAAACCCTGTAAAAACGTTGTGACACCAAAAATATAAAGAAAACAAGATCGTGTCCACTACACAGGATATCATTACCCATTTTCCCTGCTTGATTGTGATTAGTTTCTGCTCAATGTTGTTTCCAACGACAGACATGAAAGAAGCTTTCACTGTTTCTGAACTCATTAGCTCTTCCTCTGTAAAAACACAGTTAAATGTAAATAGATGTTGTATTTTAACAATGTTTATCAAGATGTAAATAATATACATATTTTGTACTGCCACTCATTAAGGTAATGGCAACTTTTTGTCTTGCAAGTCTGACTTTTTTCTAGCAATTGCTAGTTTACACCTTGCAATTCTTACTTTTTTCTCAGAAATTGCGTGATATAAACTTGCAGTTATGACTTTGACACCTTAGAACTGGATGTCTCGCAATGGCACGTTTATATCTCACAATTGTAAGATTAAAAAGTTAGATTTGCGACAAAAAAAAGTCAGAACTTTAAGAAAAATGTCAGAGTTGCGAGACATAAAAAAATCTCAAAATTCTGACTTTATAACTTACAATTACAAATTTATATCTCATAATTCTGAGATAAAGTCATGATTGTGAGAAAAACGTCACTTTCGAGACATGAAAAATGTTATGTCACAATTCTGACTTTATAACTTGCAATTACAAATTTATATCTCACAATTCTGTGATGAAATCAGAATTGTAAGGGGAAAAGTCAGAATTGCGAGATATAAAATGTTTTTATCTCGCAATTCTGACTTTAGAACTTGCAATTCTAAGTTTATATCTTGCAATTCAGAGAAAAAAGTCAGCATGCATTTCTTTCTGACTTTTTTAAATTGCAAATGCTTGTTTACATCCCACTATTCAGACTTTATAACTCACATTTGCTAGTTTATATCTCACAATTCTGAGGGGGAAAAGTCAGCATTGCGAGAAAAAGTAAAAACTGCGAGGTATAAAGAGTTTTTATCTCACAATTCTGACTTAATTTTTTCAGAATTGCAAGTTTATATCTCACAATTCTAAGGAAAAAAGTCAGCACTGCAAGTTTGTATTACGCAAATCCAAGAATAAAAATCACTTTTAACATAAAGTCAAAATAAGATCCCTAAATTTCCAGAGACCTGTGCCTTTTAACCTCCAAACTGTTCAACTGACTAAATCTCACAAATGTTGTCAGATGAAATAACAATATTAAGAGAATAGATATTCATCAAAAATTCTGAGATCAGATTTTGTGCTGGTCCATGGTCAAAAGAAGAAATAATGGGTGGGTCATCTTACCCCATCTTACTTTATATGTATACTTGTAACTAATACACATGCAATATTTCTGACAGACACATCTGTTTGTAACTCACCATGTTTTCTGCATGTTCCTTCTCTATCTGAAAGTTTCAGAGCTCCACTTGTTTCCTTGGTGCAGGGGATGCAGATTGGCCTGTAGAGATATAATGATATGCATTAATTCATTACTCTACTTTTTAGTAGCGTAAAATGATGCTCGTCACGTTGACGAGCTGCGTTCATCACCGAAGATCAGGTCCCATAATTACAGGATCCACCAACTCAATAAGAGCCACATCAAATTCATAATATTCAGGTATTCCCAAATCCTTTTTCAATTTAACATCATATCGAGGATGAGGTATGTAGTCTTTCACTTTTATTCCTAAGAAGAGAAAAGGAAACACCACTGATAAGATTTAAACCATTATACATCTGTAAAAAGAACTATATTCTAAATCACACAAAATGACCTTTACCTTTTACTTCCAAATCGACAGTTATCCTTTCAGGTGTGTCATCAGGCCTGAAGCAGTGAGCCGCTGTCAAGATAAAGTTTGAGGTGACTAATGACCCCACGCAATTTGAAATTTTTCCATTGCTTCGCTGCAAAATCAACAGAGAAAAAACTAATTCAACAAGTTGAAATATTTAACACTAAACAATGTTCAAAGAACTAGTGTGGTGATGCTAAGCCATTTACTTGTCAACTTTTTACCAAGAAATAAGATATAGAGATACCCACAGTCACACTGATCTTTGCCAACCAGGGGTATTGACGGCGTTTGGGGGATTCATTACCTTCGTAATCTTGGTAAAGCCCACATAATGCTACACTGGAGCCCTCATCTGCTCAAGGGCAAGAGGCACAGGAGAAACTTATATTAAAGATATTGACTTTGAAAAGATGAGGAGGACAATCATTATCTTTCTGTATTTTATTTATAATATATATATATATATATTGTTATTTATAATGTTTCTATCTAGCCTGAACCAAGTAAATGTCTCTAAATGTAAAATAAACATACCAATCATTTCGTCAAATGTCTCCTGCAATTCATCCATGGTCTTAAGCTTGAAGAAAAACTTTTCATTTGGCCTGTCAGTCTTGAAATCATTCATGTCCTCAGCATTTACATCATCCCCCATCCCAAACACATACAGGTCTGCACAAAAAGGTATCACCAATAATTAAAAAAAACATTGAGTTATTAAAAAATTTGCTTGATGTTCTTCCTCACCCAGGTTTTCCTGCTCCTCTGAAGGATTATTTTGTTGAACAAGATATTTGATCTGGTCCACCCATGGTCTTGGATTGCCACCCATGTTGGCCTGACCTAAAAAGTGAATAATAAAAGTGATCACTTTAATATTTTTTAACATAAAGAACAAAAAGCACTTGAACAGATTCAATGCTAACTGCCAATTCTAAATCAATATCGAAATAAACACTGGTATCAACAATACCATCAGTGAACATGATGACGACATGTTGGGTCTGCTTGAATTCCTCTTTATTCCTCTCATTCTCTATTTGCATACTTTCTAAAATGCTTCTATAGGCCAAGGCAATATTAGTTCCTGTTCGATCACCTTTACCTGTTAGTCGCAAAAACATTGGGATATTAAAATATGTCCTTAACCACATTGACCACAATGAACAAACACATTTCCATTTTTGCAGATCTAAGCAAAATACTTACTATTATATTCAAATTCTTTCAGTCTTTTAAGAATATCTGACAGATTGCTTTTTTGCCCACTCTTGAAGTCCCTCATGGAGACTATCCGCGAAACGTCTGTGGCAAAAACCAGGATCTCATAGTTTGGGGAGACCTCATAATAACTGATCTGTTGGTAATAAACATAGGGTCAAATTTTCATTAGACTCACAAAGTTTAATTTGGAATATAAAACATTACATTAAGAAAAGTGTAGAAAACAAAAAATGGGATCAGTCAATTTTAAGGGTGTGATTAGCTGTGTTTCCATCCACCTATTTTTGTGCACAAGTGAGTAGGATACACTTTTTATCTGATAAGAAAAAAATGCGCATAAACTACGATGGAAACCCTAGGCGCGTTTCCATTACATATTTGCGCAAAACTTTGCGATATTACATAAATGTCGATAAAAAAAAGTATTGCGAAATGACAACGTTTCCATTAACCGATGTTACGTGACTAAAACTTAATCTGTTGCCAAGTCATGGCAACGGATTTTGGTGGGATTTGGACATATTTTAGCTTTATTTAATCGAAAGAGGCGTATGCGTGTATCTTTACACAAGCAGCGCGGAGAGCCGCTTCAGAAGCGTGAGCGACGCTGCTGGTACAAACATAACATAAGCTCCGGTGACCGCGTCGGAGTCCTTACGCGCCGCAGATGCGTGCAGCGTACATAATCTAAGCATTAATATCAGGGAAAGCCCCTTATACCTGAGAGCAGCTGCGTATGAAGTGTTTCTTGGAGTTTATTGTACACTAAGGAATGATCATATGATTTTTACATATGCCATGTGACCTGTAAATGCGAAAAAGCCGTTTCCATTGCAGTTTTGCGAAATATTTCTTTTTCGAATTGCCTGAAAAACCACCTCAAGCGAGCGTAAAAACTTTTTAGCGATATATGTAAGTTTTGCGAAATTGACCCGTTTCCATGATGCGTATTTTCAATTCGCAATTTCAATTTGCGCAATTTGAAAGGTAATGGAAACGCTCCTAGTTTTACCGAATAAATTCCTCCATGCGTATTACAAATGTCATGTCATGACTTTTCCAAAAAGGTGATTTTGGAAGCTCATTGGAAGAACATATAGTTTCTTATTTATTTGGTTTTTATTCGTTTTGTTTATAAATTAATCATTTTATGTTTAATATAAGTGAGTTTGTCCTGTTCTATTGTCTATTCAATCAGTTGACGCCGAATTGCTGCTAATTCGAAACTGAAAGTAAAATGTGCACGGGCATTTAAAAGCGAAGAAAAGCGTGCAAAAGAGAGAAAACTCGAACGAACTACACCACAACCTATACCGGTATATACCAGTTACCGGTATTATCAGTGTTGTCACACGTCGATTAACCGGTGGGAAAATTTCCTCGCACCGTTACATATTCATATTCATATGAAAATGATTATTTTCAGTGGCTTCTCCTAGTTTTCTTAGTGATATGCAAGTTTATCAGGAAGTGACGATTTTGTTTTCTTTGTCTCGTTAGATGGAAACGGTGCTTTATGCGCAGATGTTTTATGCCATATTCCAGTTTGGCGCAGAAGTTAAATTCGCGTCTTTGGATGGAAACATAGCTATTGTGTTATCAACATACTCTTTATGTCATATACCTTTTCTATAAGTGTTTTGATGACATCTTTTGCTTTTTCAAAATCCTCTTCGTCAATACTGTCAGATACATCCAGAGCAATGTAGATATCAAGTTTCCCCCCTTTGCCCACTCGTATTTTCTTTCCGTGCTGATCTGAAGAAACAGGGAACGGACAGGTTTTATACAAAAAATGGTAGTGGTTACCAAAAACTATATGCTGTCTTACAGAGGAAGAAGGGTGTACGAGTTGCACAAAACTACCTGTTCCTTCGTATTGTTGAGAAACCGCTAGATTTGCCTTTAGGGAACTACTGAAACCCTCTGATGCTTCCTCTGGGGTGTCGTAAGTGAAATCAGCTGTATTTACACAACAACAACAATATTAGCAAAGCTAAATATGTACTTTAAGTGCATTGTAGCCTTCTTCGAACAAAGACGATATTATGTTTACCGTAACATTCTGGCTCTGTTCCTGTCCATTGGCCGTTTTCCCGACAGATTCGCTCTTTGGAACCAATCAGAGTCAATTTACTGTCACAGCGGTATGTGACTTTGTCGTCTATATTGAAGATGTTGCCATCTCTCGTAGCGCCAGCGGGAATACCGGGATCAGGACAGCGATCAGCTGTTTGAAAAAAGAGGAACAGAAAATAATATGGAGATAAAATAATGTCATAAAGATTTGCATGTGAAGAGTACGCGTTGTGCAAGTGTACATAAGACTGCAAGCGTAAATGAAATTTGCATGCGCAGGAGAAGCTTTGTAAAGGGTAAATCGCGTTTCAAGCGTAAGAAAAAAAGATTTGCAGCATTTTACTGTTACTCGTAAGTGTAATTCATGTATTGTGAAACTGCAGCTTCATGCTTTCGCAAAATAAATACGATCTGCATTCTTCCGACTTCCATTTCTCCACGCTTACACTTTTGGCACGTTCTTTTCGCTAAAATACGGTCAAAAGCACTGCAAGCCTGTGAACAGTGATTTGCACACGAAAACAACAGTTTAAAGAACTGCAAAACAGATTGACTGCGTAGGACCAATCTGTATGTGTAAAAAACAAACTGTTGCAAATGTCTAAATGACTTGTTGTGTATGTAGGGCACAACGTTGCTGAAATAATCCGATATGTACAGCTCCGTCTTTCTTTTATCTGCGCTTACACTTTTGGCACGATTCTCTCACTCACTGAGTTTTGCAAGCGTGAGGGGGAGGGCGGGGCCACCACCTTTTTGTAGCCAATCAAATGAGACTCTCTCTCTCTCTCTATATATATAGCCTAATATATAGCTGATGTTAAACATTACAAAATGATATGTGACAATGCTCAACAATGGTATCAGAGTGCTATAATTTTTATAAAACCTTTTTACTATAACAATACAGCTACATAAATCTGAATTTGACGATTTTCCAGACCAATCACAGTTTATTGTATTTAACACTCAACTGTATACTTTGAAATTTTTGAAGATTTTGAAAAAAAAATTGTAAAATCCCCTTAAATTATAACATGTTAAAGTGAAAAAATATATATATATATATTATATCCACTATATTGAACCAAATTTTAGTTAAAAAATTTGAGTCGTCCCTGATCAGTAGACAGGTGAAATTATGCATGTTATTATAAATTACAAATTATGCTGCTAGTGCAGATACTAGGCCATGTTTAACACTGGCACCGCCAGGGGTCGCTGTACACCTAAAAACCTCCAGTGGGAAATTTTACCCAAGCACGACTACCGCCTAAAGAACATTTTATTTCACTGTATTATGCCACTGTTTTCATAAAGAAACATCTAAATATGAGATCACAGTCAAATGAGCCGTCAGATGCTGACTCAGACTAATGGCATTTAGTGCTTCTATGCTCTTCAGCATCCATAAATCGCCTTCTTTTACTAATTTTGACCTAGCAATGTAGTTACAATTAAAACACAAGTAGCAAGATAATGACAGCACGAAAATATAGGCATAATAAAAATGCCACGTTTTTTTTAATCTTTTTTATCTAAACCATTTTTAGAGGATTGTAAATTACACCATTTTAGTAAAAGTCAATGACTGGGAGACTTGAATGTTTTATTCAAAGTCTGTTATGTAAAATATACCCCGTGACAGTTTTAGTATTAAGTACCATCAAAATTACAATATTACAGTAAACTATCATATATTGCCTGTTGAGGAGGAAAAGGACACAGTTCGAAATTCAGTATGAACACATAGCTTGGTACACAACTTATATCGTGTTTTTATTTTATTTTATTTTATTTTTAATGTATGTCTACATTAAAAGTACCACTCCACCGGCAGCGAGAACTAAATGAAGATAAATGTTTTGTCGTGTGATGTGTTTACTGAACCAGTCAGATAAGAGTAAATGGAGTCGGCGAGAGTCTCATTTGATTGGCTACAAAAAGGTGGTGGACCCGCCCTCCCCCTCACGCTTGCAAAACTCAGTGAGTGAGAGAATCGTGCCAAAAGTGTAAGCGCAGATAAAAGAAAGATGGAGCTGTACATATCGGATTATTTCAGCAACGTTGTGCCCTACATACACAACAAGTCATTTAGACATTTGCAACAGTTTGTTTTTTACACATACAGATTATACGCAGTCAATCTGTTTTGCAGATCTTTAAACTGTTGTTTTCGTGTGCAAATCACTGTTCACAGGCTTGCAGTGCTTTTGACCGATATTTAGCGAAAATAACGTACCAAAAGTGTAAGCGTGGAGAAATGGAAATCGGAAGAATGCAGATCGTATTTATTTTGCGAAAGCATAAAGCTGCAGTTTCACAATACATGAATTACACTTACGAGTAACAGTAAAATGCTGCAAATCTTTTTTTCTTACGCTTGAAACGCGATTTACGCTTTTACAAAGCTTATCTTGCGCATGCAAATTTAATTAAAGCTTACAGTCTTATGTACACTTGCACAACGCGTACTATTCACATGCAAATCAGGAAATTTAAGTTTCATTGCACTAGAGAGACTACCCACTCACAGTTTCTTCCACAGACTGGTGTGCCTCCACTCCATTTCCCATTCGCCTGGCAAACACGAGTCCCCGAGCCACGGAAATCGTAGCCAGAATAACATGCGTAGTGGGTTGTGTCGTTCACAAAATATTGCCTCTGATGAGGAGAAACCTCTCCATTTCCAAAACTACGAGGGTTAGGACAGGTGATTTCTGAGATGAAAGATTTTTAGTGTGAGTGTGTTTGTGAGAATAGCCTTGACATCTCAGATGGAAAATGTGGTGTTTTCAGTCATGAATAAGTGTAAAATCGTGTTTGTCTGATAATGTTTTGCTTACTCTTGCACTGTGGGAGTTTTTTTTTTGGCGAAGGGCTCCATTTTCCCCTGACACATTGACGAATTCTAACGGTTGGGTAATAGCCTTCTGAACAGCTGTATCTTACAATGCTCCCATCTTTTGAGAACGAGTAACTCCCTTCGCTAATACCGAGATTCTCATCAGGGCACAACATAGAGGATGGAGCACCTACAAGAAATGTAAGAGAAAAAATGGTTTTGCAAGAGTATAAAGAACACAAAACGTTAGGCGTGCTGTGGAAGAACCATTTTGGGTTTCCAAAAGAACCTTTCAGTATACACTTAAAAGAACGAATATTTCTTAGTGTGAAGAACATTTTTATCCACTATAAAGAGCCATATGTATTTTCCTTAGGTTCTTTATGCAACCATCAATGACATTAAATGTATAGGTAGGAATTCTGGGCTGCAAACTTTTTTGTAAGTACAATACAAATAATGTTATTTCATAAAGTTATATCATTTGCGCTTCTTAAGCTCAAATCACACACAATGCTCCAGCTAATGAACAAATTAATAATGTACAACAAACAAGCTGAATAAATAACCTTTCCACTGATATATGATTTGTTAGCACAGGATCTATTTGAAAATCTGGAATCCGAGGATGCAAAAAAAATAAAGAAAATCACCAAATTAAGTTTTTGCAATGCATATTACTAATCAAAAATTAAGTTTTAAAATATTTACGGTAGGAAATTTACAAAATGTCTTAATGGAACATGATCTTTACTTATTAATATCCTAATGATATTTGGCATAAAAAAGAAAAATCAATCATTTTGACCCATACAACTTAAGATTAAGATCTTAAGGCTTAAGAGGTTTTGTGGTCCAGGGTTACATCTAAAGTGTGTAAACATCACAATAAATTGTTCACAAACTAATATTAAACTATTGCTCTGGTCTACAGGTTACAAATGTAAAATACTGCTATATAAAATGAAATTAATTAACAATTTAATGCATATAATGTATTTAAAGTTCCCTTAAATCACCAAAACACAATTTTCTATTTATATTTCTGATTAAAGCCAAGTCCTGAAGACATACCAGTTATGAGAGGACACAGTATTGCGAGCAGGAATAGATTCAGCCATGGTTCACGCTCCATGATGCTCTTGTCAGGTTCTCACAGCAAATGAAACATCAACCGGGGAAGGCCACATATTTATAGAGCAAGGTAAACAAGAGGAAGTGAGTATAGATGTGTGCTAATCTGTCAAATACTTTGTCAAGGTAAAACTCACTTGATTTTCTTCATGCATGGACTTTTAAAATGATTCATCTTTGAAAATGATTTTAAAACTCGTTCTGAGATATTCTTTATTTTTCCTTAAACACTAGAAGCAGAATGGGCCACTGGGTGTTGGCTGAAATTTAGTAGCGTGCTGTAGGGAAATTGCATTTATAGGCCAATAGGTCAACTAATACAAGTGTTGCAATATTCTTTAGACCAAATGTCCATACTTCTCTTTTTAATGTTTCTATTAAAGGAGAAGAAACATTATTTCATTGAAAAAGATAAAATAAGACTTAAAAGAGGATTTGAAAGGAGAATGCAGATGGTGTTCAACATACCTTTAATGACAATGAATGAAATGAGGTAAAGGAAAGGGGGAAAAAAAATTAGAAAAATGAAAGAATAAAAGAAATGGGCTTTGAGGTGTTTGACAAAATGATCATGCATCAGGATCTACACTGTTACACTGTTACACTGTTATCACTTTTATCAGACAAAACGTCAACATTTAATAAAAGAAAACTGTCATAATCTGACCTAATATTAATACGCATGTTGCAGTGTTAAAATTGTTATGTTTTTATGCAGTTCTTTTCTGTTGCTGCCAGAAATATACTGCAGTGTTTGATTCAGTTTTTTGTATTTGTTGCATTGAGAAATAAATGGTGCCACCCCCACTATGCAACCACTATGATGAAACTTTGTTGCAAGCATAAACAATTTGCGGAAAATTGAAGCATCCGCCAAAAAAGCAGTTTCTGTTTCTAAATTTGTGACATATTTGTGATATTTATGAGAATAAAATTGAATGGGAACAGTTTTGTTCTTATTCTTCTCATATAATCCCACTACATTTTATGGTTTAACCCTTTAACTGCACCATCCCCTCTGTGGGACGCCTCAGTTTACTTCACCATATTACAAATAAATCCTAATCTAATCATGACAAACTATATATCGTTGGTATATCAAGAGTCGAAGACTCCTAAATAGATATTTTAACTTTTTTGTGTTACAAATTAATTTATGACAAGAGTGCACCTCAAAAATATAGATCATAACAGTTCTGATCTTTGTCACAAAAGACTTTCTTCGTTGCCATTTTCCCTATCATGCAATAGAAATCTTAAGAAATTATATATCAACTGAAAACTTAAAATCTCAAAATTCATCCTTTGAAAACTGTAACGTATCCATTGATGGAGTCGGAGGCGTAGGATCCATGTGCAAACCACTTTATTAACAACGTAGTCAGACAGGCGAGGGTAATCCACCAGCAAACGGGAATAAATAGACAATCCAGAATCGTAAACAATAATCCAGGCAGTAGGTCGATAGGCAGGCGGCAGAACAACAAAAGAGTACAAACAGTCCGGTCGGCAACGAGAAAAACAGATATACAAAGGAACGCTCAGGATTGATAGGTTAACTAGTCAAAACTTCGCGAGGGAAAGCCCGCGAGAGCGTTCTATAAATGGCCGCCGGGAGGAAGCGCTCCCGCGACCCGGAACCGGAAGCGTGCGTCCCAGGTACAGGGCTGATGGGTAGTGTAGTGTTAGAATTCGGGAGATGGTTCCCGCTGGCGGCAGATGGAGGGAGCCACAGAGACCGCGTTGGTTACAGAGCCCCCCCCCGCGAGCGACTCCTGGCGCGAGGAGGTGCCCGACGCCGGGGTCTGCCCCTTCCGCGGGGCGCTGGTCGATCTGGGTGATTGGAGTGAAAGTCTGTGGTGAGGGAGGGGTCTAGGATGTCTCTGGAGACGACCCAAGATCTTTCTTCAGGGCCGAAGCCCTCCCAGTCGACCAAGTATTCGATCTGACCTCTCCGGCGTCGGGAGTCCAGGATGGCGTTTACTCGGTACACCTCCTCGCCGTCGATGAGGATGGGGGGAGGTCCCTGCGGAGCGGTCTCGTCTAGGTCCTCCTCTCCATCTGGTGGGCCAGCGGGCTTGAGCAAGGAGACATGAAACGTTGGTGAGATACGGTATTCAGGTGGAAGTTCAAGACGAAATGATACAGGAGTTATTTGTTTGACTACTTTGAAAGGACCCACGTACCTGGGACTAAGTTTCTTGCTGGGTAGGCGGAGTCGGAGGTCCCGGGTCGAGAGCCAGACCCATTGTCCGGGTTCGTAGGGGTGACCTGGCCGGCGTCGGCGGTTGGCTTGCAATTGGGTGTGACGAATAGCCCCCCGAAGATGGACGTGGGCTTGATTCCAGGTCTCCTCACTGCTTTGGAACCAGGAGTTGACTGCTGGTAGTTCGGAGGGTTCTCCTGACCACGGGAACAATGGTGGCTGAAATCCAAGGATGCACTGGAAAGGGGTGAGATTAGTGGCGGGCTTGCGTAAGGAGTTCTGGGCGTACTCTGCCCAGAACAAAAAACGGCTCCAGTCCTCCTGACGGTCTTGACAATAGGAGCGGAGGAAGCGAGTCAACTCCTGGTTCAGCCTCTCAGCCTGGCCATTGGCCTGGGGGTGGTATCCTGAGGTAAGGCTAATGTTGACTCCCAGGAGACGGAAGAAGCTAGCCCAGAGTCGTGAGGTGAACTGGGGCCCACGGTCGGAAACAATGTCCTCAGGAAGTCCATAGAGTCTGAAGACCCAGGTGCAAAGCAATTCAGCTGTCTCCATGGCCGTGGGAAGCTTGGGGAGTGGAATGAAGCGACATCCCTTAGAGAACCGGTCCACAACAGAAAGAATGGTGGTGTGCCCGTTGGAGGGTGGTAGATCCGTGACGAAGTCCAGGGCGATATGGGACCAAGGGCGTTGCAGCACGGGCAGGGGCTGAAGCAGACCGGCAGGCAAACGGCGCGGTACCTTGGACATGTTGCAGATGGCGCACCTCCGAACAAAGTCGATGGTATCCGGTCGCATGGTGGGCCACCAGAACTTGTTGCTGAGCAGGTGATGGGTGGCCTCGATGCCTGGGTGCCCTGAGCTGGGAACAGAATGCACCTCTGAGAGGACTCGCTGTCATAGGTTGGAGGGAACGTAGATGAGATCGGCTGGGCAGTTGGCAGGAGGTGGATCCAGGACCTGAGCCTCGGTGATCTCAGTCATGACGTCCCAGGCTACGGGAGCGATGATAATGGGAGTTGGCAGAATAGGTTCCGACGAGATAGCTGGCTGACCGGGTTCACGGATGCGAGAGAGGGCGTCAGCCTTAGTATTTTGCGAGCCCGGGCGGTAGGTAACAAGGAAATCAAAGCGGGTGAAGAACAGTGCCCATCTAGCCTGGCGGTGGTTGAGCATCTTGGCTGACCGTAAGTACTCCAAATTCTTATGATCGGTGAGCACCGTGAACGGATGTTTGGAACCCTCGAGCCAATGTCGCCACTCCTCCAAAGCTAGTTTTATGGCCAGAAGTTCACGGTTACCCACGTCATAATTTCTCTCAGCGGGGTTCAGCTTGTGGGAGAAGTAGGCGCAGGGGAACATCTTGGGAGGATCGCCGTGACGCTGAGAGAGAACGGCCCCTACGCCGGTACTAGAAGCGTCTACTTCCACAACGAAGGGTTTATCAGGGTCTGGGTGATGGAGGATGGGTGCTGAGCTGAAGCGACGACAGAGGTCGTTGAAGGCCTGAAGGGCAGGTGGAGTCCAACTGAGGCGGGTGATCCCCTTCTTGATCATGGCCGTAAGCGGAGCAGCTACAGAACTGAAGTGCCTAATGAAGCGCCGGTAGAAGTTAGCGAAGCCGAGGAAACGTTGAAGTTCCTTCAGTGTGGCAGGGCGTGGCCAGTTCAAGACGGCATTGACTTTCTTCTCGTCCATGGCAACTCCCTCTGAGCTAATGATGTAACCGAGGAAGGAGACCTTGTCGCGGTGAAACTCACATTTCTCCTCTTTCGCGTAGAGCTGGTGGGCGATGAGGCGTTGTAGGACCGACCTGACGTGCTGGATGTGATCCGTGAGTGTGCTGGAGTAGATTAGGATATCGTCGATATAAACGATCACCCAGCGATTCAGCATATCCCGGAAGGTCTCATTAATGAAAGCCTGGAAATAGGAAGGACTATTGGCCAGTCCGAAGGGCATCACCCGGTACTCATAGTGTCCAGAGGTGGTCGAGAAGGCCGTCTTCCACTCGTCTCCTGCGCGGATTCGGATGAGATTGTAGGCTGAGCGTAGGTCTAGTTTGGTGAAAATTTTGGCACTGCGCAGCTGTTCCAAGGCTGACAGGACGAGCGGGAGCGGGTAACAATACTTGATGGTCACCTCATTGAGTCCACGATAGTCAATGCAGGGTCGTAAACCCCCGTCCTTCTTTTTCACAAAGAAAAAACCTGCTGAGGCCGGCGAGGTGGAGGGAGTGATGAAGCCTTTAGCCAGTTCCTCCTGAATGTACGTGTTCATCGCCTCGGATTCAGCTTGTGACAATGGGAAGATGCGACCCCGGGGAGGGGTAGCTCCTGGGACGAGGTCAATGGCGCAGTCACCTGGGCGATGCGGTGGTAGCTGGGTGGCTTTGGTGCGACTGAAGGCTTCAAGCAGATCCTGATACACAGTAGGTACTGTACTTCGCGGAGCGGGGGTGCTGGGTGCCTCCTGCAGTGGGGTTCTGGGTTGGTGACAACGTTGGTGACAGTGTGGAGACCAGTTGGTGACTGTGCGGTTGGCCCAGGCGATGGATGGTTCGTGTAGGTTGAGCCAGGGGTAACCTAGTATGACGGGTGACTGCGGTGATGAGATGATGAAAAATCGGATGGTCTCCTGGTGTGCCGGTTCAATCAGTAGGGTGAGGTCCTGAGTGGTTTGCTGAACTTTCCCGGTACCTAGTGGTCGCCCGTCGAGGGCGGCCACTGTGATGAGGGGAGAACAGGAGAGAGTGGGCAAACGATTAGCGGCAACAAAATCTGCATCGATGAAATTTCCCGCAGCACCAGAGTCGATTAAGGCAGAGGTCTTAATGAAAGTATCTTCATATCCAATGGTTACAGGTAATTGACAACAGTTAGTGATAGGTCTATGAACACTCACTGAGGTGGACGGGCGTGGCGGTCGGGTCGGACAGGTGGCTCTGATGTGGCCTGCCTGGCCACAGTACAGGCATAGATTGCCACGGAGTCTCCTCTCCCTCTCCTCCAGAGTTAGCTTCGTGGCTCCTAGCTGCATCGGTTCCGGGGCAGCCTCAAAGCTGGGCGCGGCCAGCGGTACGGCGGTGGAAAGGCGTCCAGGCTTACGAGCTCTCATGAGATTATCCACCCGGATGGAGAGGTCGATATATTGCTCCAGGCTCAGATCCTCGTCGCGGCAGGCCAACTCCATCTGTAGATCCGGATGCAAGCCCTTGCGGTAATGGAGTTTGAGCGGCTCATCCGTCCAGCCGCTCTGGGCCGCAAGAGTGCGGAAACTGAGAGCATAGTCGGCGGCGGTCCTCCTGCCCTGCCGTAGTGCCATAATCTGCTCCCCGGCCTCACCGTTCTCTGTGCTTGGCTGGAAGACCTCCTTAAACCGTTGCATGAAGGCGGCAAATGACAGGAAGGTGGGGCGATCCAAGCGCCAAACAGCGGTGGCCCAGTCCAGCGCTCTTCCAGTCAGAAGGGAGCACACAAATGCGACCTTGCTTTCCTCGGTGGGGTAAAGATGTGGTTGTTGGCTCACGAAGAGCGAGCACTGCAGTAGGAACCCCTTACACTTCGTGGGGGTCCCATCGAATTTCTCGGGGAAAGCTAGACGTGGGCTGGCGGAAACAGCCTGAGCAGCGGGTGGTAGGGGAGCCACGGGAGGAGAAACGGGTGGCGTCGTCAATTGGAGACCTTGCAACACTCTTACCAGCTGTGCCGTGAGGTCAGTGAGCCGATCCAGCTGTTGTTGGTGTGCAAAGAGTGTCGAGGCTTGGGCGGATAACTCCGTGGTGATCTGATGTACCGTAGGTGGCTCCGATGACGACGCGGTAGGCGTGGGAGTGGTCGCTGGATCCGAGTTTGGCGAAGTTTTCTGTAACGTATCCATTGATGGAGTCGGAGGCGTAGGATCCATGTGCAAACCACTTTATTAACAACGTAGTCAGACAGGCGAGGGTAATCCACCAGCAAACGGGAATAAATAGACAATCCAGAATCGTAAACAATAATCCAGGCAGTAGGTCGATAGGCAGGCGGCAGAACAGCAAAAGAGTACAAACAGTCCGGTCGGCAACGAGAAAAACAGATATACAAAGGAACGCTCAGGATTGATAGGTTAACTAGTCAAAACTTCGCGAGGGAAAGCCCGCGAGAGCGTTCTATAAATGGCCGCCGGGAGGAAGCGCTCCCGCGACCCGGAACCGGAAGCGTGCGTCCCAGGTACAGGGCTGATGGGTAGTGTAGTGTTAGAATTCGGGAGATGGTTCCCGCTGGCGGCAGATGGAGGGAGCCACAGAGACCGCGTTGGTTACAAAAACCATTTTAAAATCAGACAATGTATTACCATGGAAACTGTACATCAAAATCATATTACAAAATGTTTTCGTTCATGAATTATAAAAAATTAACTTTGGATAGTGCATTTTCATATCTGTATTCAAGATAGGGAGTGACAGTTAAAGGGTTAAGAAATGATTTAATTCATCCTGCATATACTTTTTGTCAGTTTTTGTGTGCATGATTTTTCTTTTTTTGCATTGAATGTTTTCACTTAGATGCACAACTTTCACAGAATCATATGTTGGCTGGCTAGCTAAACGTGTCTATGAGACAAGACTGTAAAATTAATATTTTTTACTACCAAAAATATGTCCCATTAAATCTATTATAGGGATATTTCACCCAAAAATGAAAATTCCATCATCAATTCCTCACCCTCATGTCGTTCCAAAACCGTAAGACCTTTGAAGTTACGAGAATACTTTTTGTGCGCAAAAAAAACACAATAATAATAACTTTACTACATTGTGGTACTTTTGGTAAGGGTGGAGAAGAGAAGAAATTGCTGAATAAAGTCATTATTTTTGTGTTCCTTCAACCATGGTAGTACCCTTGGTGTCTATCCAGGGTCAGAAAGCTTTCAGATTTCATCAAAAATATCTTAATTTGTGTTTCGGAGATGAACGAAGGTCTTACGGGTTTGGAACGACATCTTTAACTATCCCTTTAAATTTAACTAGTTATTTTAAATATGTGGAGAAGGGTCTTCCCTTGCTGAGTGGTTTTCTTCCTTATCTTCTATAATTATATTTCACAGTAACAATCGGCTTGCTTACTGGATAGAAACTTACTTTACAGGAACTCCAGACAAAGCAAGACAATCAAGTTTCATCAAGACTATTTGCGTTCAGTACAGTTTCACATGTTTGCTCAGCAGACAATTGCACAAAATGACTCCAGCCTAACAAGTGTGTTTGGAGTACATGTTAACATGACAATGGATCTTGTCTGATCAATGCCACACGTGTCATTTTTCATGTATGATGTAATCTTTACAGTGGGTACGGAAAGTATTCAGACCCCCTTAAATTTTTCACTCTTTGTTATATTGCAGCCATTTGCTAAAATCATTTAAGATCTTTTTTTTTTTCCTCATTAATGTACACACAGCACCCCATTTTGACAGAAAAACACAGAATTGTTGACATTTTTGCAGATTTATTAAAAAAGAAAAACTGAAATATCACATGGTCCTAAGTATTCAGACCCTTTGCTGTGACACTCATATATTTAACTCAGGTGCTGTCCATTTCTTCTGATCATCCTTGAGATGGTTCTACACCTTCATTTGAGTCCAGCTGTGTTTGATTATACTGATTGGACTTGATTAGGAAAGCCATGTTTATTTACATACTGTATGACTTGCATGTATCATTCTCAAGACAGATGGAAATAAAATGTAAAAATAAAACTAAACTAATAAAACTTCCCTTCTTACCAGTGGTTGGATATACAGTACAGATATTCCTGCACCAACATAGACATAACATTGTAAAACATGCAGTAAAATATGAAAGACTGTTGATAATAAAGTGGATAACAAAGACCAGCTATTTGGCATAAAATTGAAAATTTTCATCAGAAAACAAAGCAGTGTTTTATTAAACAGCACTCGCACAGCTTCAGTCCGCTAAAATATTCACAAGAATGTCTCTTACATTCCTAGGTGTTCTTTAAGAAAAGAGCGTATATTTTCACTGAAAAGATTTGAATGGTAATCTTTGGAGTCTGACACTGAAGTGAATCTACTTTTTTCCTTGCAGATGTCCTTCGCTCCCCAATTTATGACACCAACCTATCAAAGATTTTACAGATATCAGAAAAGTTTCTACTTCTCAGATTCTCTCTTTAATTTTTTTCGTAATATGTAACCCATCACACATGAGACTTTAGAGCCACATTATTAATGCTGTTTTCATAGGGAAATGAAAATCTCACCTGAATCACTTGACCTTTTTTATACAGATAAGTAGCTCCACACTGTAAAAAACAATTTGTTGTGTCAACTTAAAATAATTTGTAACCTGGCTGCCTTAAAATTCTATATTCAGCCAACTCTAAAAAAAGAGTTTATTTAACTTGAAATGTTAAATTATACTAAGTGACAACTTAGATATTTGAGTTGAATCAACTTAAAATTTGAAGGCAGCTGGGTTACTTACCCATCTGTTAAGTTTAGCAAACACAAATATCTAAGTTGTTACTTAGTTCAACTTAACATTTCAAGTTAACTAAACTTATTTTAGTTGACTGAACTTAAAATTTTAAGGCAGCAGGGTAACAAATTATTTTAAGCTGACTCAACAAATTGTGTTTTTTATTTTTTACAGTGCACCTGATTCACCTGTTACAAAATGGCATACAGACACTGTATAAAGAGCTTTATCAATTATTTCAGATCTCTAGTGATTAAAATGTTATCAACACAAGATCTAAAAGATCGATTAGAACCAAATATAAGCTGCAGACTTGATGGCGTAAATCAAACTTTGCAGGCAACATCATCTGTTTCTGGTTCAGTACCACCACTGCACTTCCCTGGCATTTGTCACGTTGATTCCTTTTGCTTTTTTGCATCTTCAACACAAACATCCCGCTTAAGAAACAGTACAAAAAGGAGTGCTCTTAGCTTGTTTATGACTGAAATATGTTTTTTTATTCCATAAGAGATTCAAATAATGTTAATACTGAATGCCAAAAAGATCATTGAAGCACTAGCAAATGGTTGTGCAGAAATTCACAACACTTTAAAGACCCCTTAAACTAAATGCAAAAGTTCTGTTGCATTTAGCTGATTTATATTTTTGTGTAATTCTAAATGTTGGCAAACGAACATTTTACTTTATATCACTATGAAAGGTTATGGCATTTCAAAAAGATAGTCTGCATAATCAACATAAATTAAGCTTTTCAAACTACAGTAAGATAAGAAATAAGAAAAATCATTACATATTTTCCCAGCTTGATTGTGATGTTTCATTGTTTTTGGACTATTATCAGTATCCATGTTAGATGTGAAAGCAGCATCCACAAGCTCGTTGCTCATTAGTATTTCCTCTGTAACAAATGCATAGAGGATAAAGCAATATCACATGTTTAGTTATTGTATAAAAGCAATATCACGTTTAAAATCATTTGATTCCTACTGCTGATATGGGACCTTATATGAGCAAGTCGGTTTTGAGATTTTTGGGGAACTATCCCTTATGGTTGCTTGTCAACAGAAGCCAAGTAAAACATTTTAAAAATATATTTGCTTTGGGAATCATTATAATGTGCTGATTTAATGCTCAAGAAACATTTCTTATTATAATCAATGTAGAAAACAGTTGTGCTGCTTCAAATGTTTAGGGTAAAATTACAAGTAAGGACAAAACAATACATGTGTTACAGATGATTTTGCTTTTAAATGCTGTGTTACTTGAACTTTCTACTCAATCAAAGAATCCTGAAAAAAATCATGTTTTCCACATTAAAGGAGAAGTCCACTTCCAGAACAACAATTTACTAATAATTGACTCTACCCCTTGTCATCCAAGATGTTCATGTTTTTCTGTTTTCATTTGTAAAGAAATTATGGTTTTTGAGGAAAGCATTTCAGGATTTTTCTCCATATAATGGATTTCATTGATGCCCCGGTTTTGAACTTCCAAAACATAGTTTAAATGCAGCTTCAAAGGGCTCTAAACGATCCCAGCCAAGGAAGAAGGGTCTTATCTAGTGAAATGAACAGTCTTTTTTTTTTTTCCAGAAAAAAAGTATACTTTTTAAGCACAAAGCTCGTGTAGCACAGGCTCTGGGATGCCCGTCCATGACGCTATGAATCACACCTAAGTTCATCGTCTGTGTGCTTCCGCCTACGTTCCGTGTGACCTTTCGACGTGATTCTGTAGTATGTAGCGTCATGGACGCGCATCCCAGAGCTAGTGCTAGATCTTTTGTGCTTAAAAAGTATACACATTTTTATTTTCCAAAAAAAAAATGACAGATCGTTTCGCTAGATAAGACCCTTCTTCCTTGGCTGGGATCATTTAGAGCTCTTTGAAGCTGCATTTAAACTACATGTTGGAAGTTCAAAATCGGGACACCAATGAAGTCCATTATATGGAGAAAAATCCTGAAATGTTTTCCTCAAAAACCATAATTTCTTTACAGCTGAAGACAGAAAGACATGAACATCTTGGATGATATTGGTGTTCTGGAAGTGGACTTCTCCTTAAAGCAGCCAAAAAATAAATAAATAAATAAATAAACACTGACAATAATAAGAACTATTTTTAACAACTGAACACCACATAATTAAGCACAAAATGAGCATATTAGAGTAATTGCTAAAAGGATCATGTGACACTAAAGACTGGAGTAAAAAATTGGAGTTTAAACTGGACTTTAAAAAAAAAGTAAATTTTATATTGTAATAATATTTCACTGTTAGTTTTTTTTGTAAACAAATGAAAGGACTAGACTTCTTTCAGAAGTTATTATATATTTGCACATTTGCATTATAACCATAGTATTATTGTATAAAACATACAAAACAATGAAATCAAATAAAATTACATTTCAAGCTTTATTTTGTACCCCACTCATAAAAAGTGCTGTGTATTTATTACATTGAATATGCAGTGTTGGGAAGCTTACTTTGGACATGTAATAGGTTACAGATTACAAGTTACCCTATTTAAAATGTAATAAGCAGTGTAATTATTTCAATTATTTTATTAAAGTAATGTAACTGATTACATTTGATTACTTTTCTAAAGCAGGCAGGGTTAACCTTACAGTACTCAACACTCAGTTACTGTCAGATATTCAGAAACACTTGAATTAAGATTCTAAAAGGTTTTATTTTAAAGCACAGCCACTACAAAATCAGACTTTAACACTTCTTTTTACCTCGAGCTTGTTCTGAGGTTAAATACTGATTTAAAATCATAAGATATAGTTTAATAGCAATGATACTGTTTTTGAAATCAAATCTTTGCATAGCTATGACAGGAAACACTGGCATCTAATAATGCCCTGGAGAAAAAAAAAAAAGTTCATCTTAAAAAATATAGCATATACACAAACCCAAATAGAAAATAAAAGAGTTATCGAATAAATGTGTCCTACTCTGTGTCCTAAACTCCTGAACCATTGGTGTCTCATATTTAAGAGCAGTCAATGCAATTTGGTAAAGAGATAAATTAAATCTGTGTGTGTTTGTGTGTGTGTGTGTGTGTGTACTTGGTATTTATCACATTATGGGGACCAAATGTACCCACAAGTATAGTAATACCAGTAAATTTTGACCGTGTGGGGACATTTTTAGGTCCCCATGAGGAAACTGGCTTATAAATCATGCAGAATGAGTTTTTTGGAGAAAGAAAATGTGTGCACAGTCTCCTGTGAGGGTTTAGGTATAGCGTAGGTGTACGGCAATAGAAAATACGGTTTGTACAGTATAAAAACCATTACGCCTATGGAATGTCCCCATAAAACATGGAAACACAACGTGTGTGTGTGTGTGTGTGTGTGAAAATATTTAGATGTAACCCCTTTGTAACTGTCAACATTTTCATAAGTAACTGTAATTTAATTACATTTTTTCTCAGTATTACTTGTAATATAACTGTAACTGTAACACTTAAAATGATTAAACAAAACATACGGACTACATTAATATAAAATTCCCTATTTATTATTTCATAATGCTTGTATTGTATTAAATTTCTTATAAATTCCAAAGCAGGAAAAGATGTTTGGAGTTAAAAGAGAAATGTGCACAATGTTTCTCAGCAGGCAAACAGAATACTGTTAAACACAATGTTCACAGGAACGTAAGAGGGGTTCCCAATTTCCCATCTCCTAGGTATTTTTTAAGAAATTCGCGTACTTCTGCACTGAACAGATTTGTATGGTAATCTCTGGTGTGTGAATCAGCCTTAGGCTTCCGGGTGTTCTGGCACAGGTCCTTCACTCCCCAGCTGACGATGCCAACCTGTCCAAGATCATTCACATTATTAAAACAAGCATCTCTCAAATTAGACACGAACAACAACAATTTTGTTTTCTGAAAAGTGATTCATGTTATTTGAAATGGCTCAGTGTGCTGAGAAATGATTAAAAAACTGACCTGGACTAGTCGATTACCAGGAACCACAAAAGTGGCCCCTCCAGAGTCACCTGGTGGCAACATGCACAACATTAAGAATTTAAATCTTGTAGAAAATTCAATTTATTAAGGATAAGGATACTAAAGATATGACATTTTATGATTCTAATATCATTATATATGGTAGTTTACTGCCAAATATAAAAATCCAAGTTACCTTTGCAGGCAATATCATCTACAGTAGGTTCAATACCACCGCTGCAGAGAAAATTATCTGTAACGATAGCTTTAGCATTTGTCGCGGTAATTCCTTCAGCTTTTTTGGCATCTTCAACACAAGCATCCCGCTGTAAAAAAGGGACATATCTGTTTTAGACAAGAAATTCAGAACTGTTGAGCAAAGCATGCTTTTAATTAAGCTATTTGTTAGTTAATTACTCTTTTAGGTTTTATTATTCAAAAAAATCAAACCCTGTAAAAACATTGTGACACCAAAAATATAAAGAGAACAAGATCGTGTCCACTACACAGCATATCATTACCCATTTTCCCTGCTTGATTGTGATTAGTTTCTGCTCAATGTTGTTTCCAGTGACAGACATGAAAGAAGCTTTCACTGTTTCTGAACTCATTAGCTCTTCCTCTGTAAAAACACAGTTAAATGTAAATAAATGTTGTATTTTAACAATGTTTATCAAGATGTAAATAATATACATATTTTGTACTGCCACTCATTAAGGTAATGGCAACATTTATCTTGCAAGTCTGACTTTTTTTCTAGCAATTGCGAGTTTACACCTTGCAATTCTGACTTTTTTCTCAAAAATTGCGTGATATAAACTTGCAGTTATGACTTTGACCCCTTAGAACTGGATGTCTCGCAATTGTAAGATTAAAAAGTTAGAATTGCGACAAAAAAGTCAGAACTTTAAGAAAAAAGTCAGACTTGCGAGGGAAAAAAGTCAGAATTGCAAGACATATTTTTTTTTTTTATCTCACAATTCCAACTTTATAACTTGCAATTACAAATTTATATTTCATAAATTCTGAGATAAAGTCAGAATTGTGAGGGGAAAAGTCAGAATTGCGAGATATAAAATGTTTTTATGTCGCAATTCTGACTTTAGATCTCGCAATTCTAAGTTTATATCTTGCAATTCAGAGAAAAAAAGTCAGCATGCATTTCTTTCTGACTTTTTAAAATTGCAAATGCTTGTTTACATCCCACTATTCAGACTTTATAACTCACAATTGCGAGTTTATATCTCACAATTCTGAGGGGAAAAAGTCAGCATTGCGAGAAAAAGTAAGAATTGCGAGGTATAAAGAGTTTTTATCTCATAATTCTGACTTAATTTTTTCAGAATTGCAAGTTTATATCTCACAATTCTAAGGAAAAAAGTCAGCACTGCAAGTTTGTATTACGCAAATCCAAGAATAAAAATCACTTTTAACACAATGTAATGTCACAATAAGATCACTATTTTCCAGAGACCTGTGCCTTTTAACCTCCAAACTGTTTCAGCTGACTAAATCTCACAAATGTTGTCAGATGAAATAACAATATTAAGAGAATAGATATTCATCAAGTTCTGAGATCAGATTTTGTGCTGGTCCATGGTCAAAAGAAGAAATAATGGGTGGGTCATCTTACCCCATCTTACTTTATATGTATACTTGTAACTAATACACATGCAATATTTCTGACAGACACATCTGTTTGTAACTCACCATGTTTTCTGCATGTTCCTTCTCTATCTGAAAGTTTCAGAGCTCCACTTGTTTCCTTGGTGCAGGGGATGCAGATTGGCCTGTAGAGATATAATGATATGCATTAATTCATTACTCTACTTTTTAGTAGCGTAAAATGATGCTCGTCACGTTGACGAGCTGCGTTCATCACCGAAGATCAGGTCCCATAATTACAGGATCCACCAACTCAATAAGAGCCACATCAAATTCATAATATTCAGGTATTCCCAAATCCTTTTTCAATTTAACATCATATCGAGGATGAGGTATGTAGTCTTTCACTTTTATTCCTAAGAAGAGAAAAGGAAACACCACTGATGAGATTTAAACATTATACATCTGTAAAAAGAACTATATTCTAAATCACACAAAATGACCTTTACCTTTTACTTCCAAATCGACAGTTATCCTTTCAGGCGTGTCATCAGGCCTGAAGCAGTGAGCCGCTGTCAAGATAAAGTTTGAGGTGACTAATGACCCCACGCAATTTGAAATTTTTCCATTGCTTCGCTGCAAAATCAACAGAGAAAGAACTAATTTAACAAGTTGAAATATTTAACACTAAACAATGTTCAAAGAACTAGTGTGGTGATGCTAAGCCATTTACTTGTCAACTTTTTACCAAGAAATAAGATATAAAGATACCCACAGTCACACTGATCTTTGCCAACCAGGGGTATTGACGGCGTTTGGGGGATTCATTACCTTCGTAATCTTGGTAAAGCCCACATAATGCTACACTGGAGCCCTCATCTGCTCAAGTGCAAGAGGCACAGGAGAAACTTATATTAAAGATACTGACTTTGAAAAGATGTAGAGGACAATCATTATCTTTCTGTGTTTTATTTATTATATATATTTTTTTTATTATTTATAATGTTTCTATCTAGCCTGAACCAAGTAAATGTCTCTAAATGGAAAATAAACATACCAATCATTTCGTCAAATGTCTCCTGCAATTCATCCATGGTCTTAAGCTTGAAGAAAAACTTTTCATTTGGCCTGTCAGTCTTGAAATCATTCATGTCCTCAGCATTTACATCATCCCCCATCCCAAACACATACATGTCTGCACAAAAACGTATCATCAATAATTAAAAAAAAAACATTGAGTTATTAAAAATTTGCTTGATGTTCTTCCTCACCAAGGTTTTCCTGCTCCTCTGAAGGATTATTTTGTTGAACAAGATGTTTGATCTTGTCCACAAATGGCCTTGGATTGCCACCCATGTTGGCCTGACCTAAAAAGTGAATAATAAAAGTGATCATTTTAAAATGTTTTTAACATAAAGAACAAAAAGCACTTGAACAGATTCAGTGCTAACTGCCAATTCCAAATCAATATCAAAATAAACACTGGTATCAACAATACCATCAGTGAACATGATGACGACATGTTGGGTCTGCTTGAATTCCTCTTTATTCCTATCATTCTCTATTCGCATACTTTCTAAAATGCTTCTATAGGCCAAGGCGATATTAGTTCCTGTTCGATCACCTTTACCTGTTTGTCGCAAAAACATTGGGATATTAAAATATGTCCTTAATCACATTGACCACAATGAACAAACACATTTCCATTTTTGCAGATCTAAGCAAAATACTTACTGTTATATTCAAATTCTTTCAGTCTTTTAAGAATATCTGACAGATTGCTTTTTTGCCCACTCTTGAAGTCCCTCATGGAGACTATCCGCGAAACGTCTGTGGCAAAAACCAGGATCTCATAGTTTGGGGAGACCTCATAATAACTGATCTGTTGGTAATAAACATAGGGTCAAATTTTCATTAGACTCACAAAGTTTCATTTGGAATATAAAACATTACATTAAGAGAAGTGTAGAAAACAAAAGATGGGATCAGTCAATTTTAAGGGTGTGATTAGCTGTGTTTCCATCCACCTATTTTTGTGCGCATTTTGGAATATCGCATAAAAAACTCTGGATGGAAACGCGAAGATGCGCATAAATTCTAAAAATGCGCATAAAAAACTTATGCGCACAAGTGAGTAGGATACACTTTTTATCTGATAAGAAAAAATGCGCATAAACTACGATGGAAACCCTAGGCGCGTTTCCATTACATATTTGCACAAAACTTGGCGATATTAAATAAATGTCGATAAAAAAGTATTGCGAAATGACAACGTTTCCATTAACCAATGTTACGCGACTAAAACTTAATCTGTTCCTCTGGCGATAAGTCATGGATTTTGGTAGGATTTGGACATATTTTAGCTTTATTTAATCGAAAGAGGCGTATGCGTGTATCTTTACACAAGCAGCGCAGAGAGCCGCTTCAGAAACGTGTGCGACGCTGCTGGTACAAACATAACATAAGCTCCGGTGACCGCGTCGGAGTCCTTACGCGCCGCAGATGCGTGCAGCGTACATAATCTAAGCATTAATATCAGGGAAAGCCCTTAGCAGCTGCGTATTAAGTGTTTCTTGGAGTTTTTTGTACAATGAATGATCATATGATTTCTACATATGCCATTTGACCTATAAATGCGAAAAAGCCGTTTCCATTGCAGTTTTGCGAAATATTCCTTTTTCGAATTGCCTGAAAAACCACCTCAAGCGAGCGTAAAAACTTTTTAGCCATATGTAAGTTTTGCGAAATTGATCCGTTTCCATTATGCGTATTTTCAATTCGCAATTTCAATTTGCGCAAACTGAAAGGTAAGGGAAACGCTCCTAGTTTTACCGAATAAATTCCTCCATGCGCATTAAAAAAGTCATGTGACTTTTCCAAAAAGGTGATTTTGGAAGCTCATTGGAAGAACATATAGTTTCTTATTTATTTGGTTTTTATTCGTTTTGTTTATAAATTAATCATTTTATGTTTAATATAAGTGAGTTTGTCCTGTTTTATTGTCTATTCAATCAGTTGACGCCCAATTGCTGCTAATTCGAAACTGAAAGTAAAATGTGCACGGGCATTTAAAAGCGAAGAAAAGCGTGCAAAAGAGAGAAAACTCTAACGAACTACACCACAACCTATACCGCTATATACCAGTTACCGGTATTATCAGTGTTGTCACACGTCGATTAACCGGTGGGAAAATTTCCTCGCACCGTTACATATTCATATTCATATGAAAATGATTATTTTCAGTGGCTTTCTCCTAGTTTTCTTAGTGATATGCAAGTTTATCAGGAAGTGATGATTTTGTTCTCTTTGTCTCGTTAATGGAAACGGTGCTTTATGCGCAGATGTTTTATGCCATATTCCAGTTTGGCGCAGAAGTTAAATTCGCGTCTTTGGATGGAAACATAGCTATTGTGTTATCAACATACTCTTTATGTCATATACCTTTTCTATAAGTGTTTTGATGACATCTTTTGCTTTTTCAAAATCCTCTTCGTCAATACTGTCAGATACATCCAGAGCAATGTAGATATCAAGTTTCCCCCCTTTACCCACTCGTATTTTCTTTCCGTGCTGATCTGAAGAAACAGGGAACGGACGGGTTTTATACAAAAAATGGCAGTGGTTACCAAAAACTATATGCTGTCTTACAGAGGAAGAAGGGTGTACGAGTTGCACAAAACTACCTGTTCCTTCGTATTGTTGAGAAACCGCTAGATTTGCCTTTAGGGAACTACTGAAACCCTCTGATGCTTCCTCTGGGGTGTCGTAAGTGAAATCAGCTGTATTTACACAACAACAACAATATTAGCAAAGCTAAATATGTACTTTAAGTGCATTGTAGCCTTCTTCGAACAAAGACGATATTATGTTTACCGTAACATTCTGGCTCTGTTCCTGTCCATTGGCCGTTTTCCCGACAGATTCGCTCTTTGGAACCAATCAGAGTCAATTTACTGTCACAGCGGTATGTGACTTTGTCGTCTATATTGAAGATGTTGCCATCTCTCGTAGAGCCAGGGGGAATCCCGGGATCAGGACAGCGATCAGCTGTTTGAGAAAAGAGGAGCAGAAAATAAGCGCTAATCGTTTGTTTAATCAGGAAATTTACATTTAATTGCACTAGAGAGACTTTCCACTCACAGTTTCTTCCACAGACTGGTGTGCCTCCACTCCATTTCCCATTCGCCTGGCAAACACGAGTCCCCGAGCCACGGAAATCGTAGCCAGAATAACATGCGTAGTGGGTTGTGTCGTTCACAAAATATTGCCTCTGATATGGAGAAACATCTCCATTTCCAAAACCACGAGGGTTAGGACAGGTGATTTCTGAGATGAAAGATTTTTAGTGTGAGTGTGTTTGTGAGAATAGCCTTGACATCTCAGATGGAAAATGTGTTGTTTTCAGTCATGAATAAGTGTAAAATCGTGTTTGTCTGATAATGTGTTGCTTACTCTTGCACTCTGGGAGTTTTTTTTTAGGCAACGGGTTCCATTTTCCCTTGACACATTGACGAATTCTAACGGTTGGGTAATAGCCTTCTGAACAGCTGTATCTTACAATGCTCCCATCTTTTGAGAACGAGTAACTCCCTTCTTTAATACCAAGATTCTCATCAGGGCACAACATAGAGGATGGAGCACCTACAAGAAATGTAAGAGAAAAAATGGTTTTGCAAGAGTATAAAGAACACAAAACGTTAGGCGTGCTGTGGAAGAACCATTTTGGGTTTCCAAAGAACCTTTCAGTAGACAAATCTTAAAAGAACCAGTATTTGTTAGTGTGAAGAACATTTTTATCCACTATAAAGAGCTCTATGTATGTTTCGTAGACATTAAAGGTTCTTTATGCAACCATCAATGACATTAAATGTATAGGTAGGAATTCTGGGCTGCAAAGTAAAATACAAATTAATGTTATTTCATAAAGTTATATCATTTGCGCTTCTTAAGCTCAAATTACACACAATGCTCCAGCTAATGTACAAATTAATAATGTACAACAAACAAGCTGAATAAATAACCTTTCCATTGATATATGATTTGTTAGGACAGGATCTATCTGAAAATCTGGAATCTGAGGATGCAAAAAAATATTGAGAAAATCACCAAATTAATGCATATTACTAATCAAAAATTAAGTTTTAAAATATTTATGGTAGGAAATTTACAAAATATCTTAATGGAACATGATCTTTACTTAATATCCTAATGATTTTTGTCATAAAAAAAGAAAAATCAATCATTTTGACCCATACAATGTATTTTTGGCTATTGCTACAAATATACCCCTTAAGACGTAAGAGGTTTTGTGGTCTAAAGTGTGTAAACATCACAATAAATTGTTCACAAACTAATTTACATTATTAAACTATTGCTCTGGTCTACAGGTTACAAATGTGAAATGCTGCTATTGTAAAATGAAAATTAATTAACAATTTAATGCATATAATGTATTTAAAGTTCCCTCAAATCAGCAAAACACAACTTTCTGTTTATATTTCTGATTAAATCTAAGTCCAGAAGACATACCGGTTATGAGAGGACACAGTATTGCGAGCAGGAATAGATTCAGCCATGGTTCACGCTCCATGATGCTCTTGTCAGGTTCTCACAGCAAATGAAACATCAACCGGGGAAGGCCACATATTTATAGAGCAAGGTAAACAAGAGGAAGTGAGTATAGATGTGAGATGAGATATTCTTTATTTTTCCTTAAACACCAGAAGCAGGATGGGCCACTGGGTGTTGCCTGAAATTTAGTAGCGTGCTGTAAGGAAATTGCATTTATAGGCTAGGTCAACTAAGTGTTGCAATATTCTTTAGCCCAAATGTCCATACTTCTCCTTTTAATGTTTCTATTACAGAAGAAGAATCATTACTTCATTGAAAAAAAGATAAAACAAGACTTAAAAGAGGATTTGAAAGCAGAATGCAGATGATGTTCAACATATATTGAATGACAATGAATGAAATGAGGTAAAGGAAAGGGGAAAAAATGTAGAAAAAGGAAAGAATAAAAGAAATGGGCTTTGAGGTGTTTGACAAAAGGATCATGCATCAGGATCTACACTGTTACTATCACTTTTATCAGACAAAAGGTCAACATTTAATAAAAGAAAACTGTCATAATCTGACATAATATTACTACGCATGTTGCAGTGTTAAAATTGTTAAATTGTTATGCAGTTCTTTTCTGTTGCTGCCAGAAATATACTGCAGTGTTTGATTCAGTTTTTGTATGTGTTGCATTGAGAAGTAAATGGTGCCACCCCCACTATGCAACCACTATGATGTAACTTTGCAAAACCCCCTTTGTTGCAATCATAAACAATTTGCGGAAAATTGAAGCATCCGCCAAAAAAAGCAGTTTCTGTTTCTAAATTTGTGACATATTTTTGATATTTATGAGAATAAAATTGAATGGGAACAGTTTTGTTCTTATTCTTCTCATATAATCCCACTACATTTTATGGTTTAAGAAATTATTTGATTCATCCTGCATATACTTTTTGTCAGTTTTTGTGTGCATGATTTTAATACGTTCATTGTTTTCAATTAGATGCACAACTTTCACAGAATCATATGTTGGCTGGCTAGCTAAACGTGTCTATGAGACAAGACTGTAAAATTAATATTTTTTACTACCAAAAATGTGTCCCATTAAATCTATTATAGGGATATTTCAACCAAAAATGAAATTTCTGTCATCAATTCCTTACCCTCATGTCGTTCCAAAACTGTAAGACCTTCATTCATTTTCAGAACACAAATTAAGATATTTTTGACTTGCAGAAACGTAGTAAGGACATTGTTAAAATAGTCTATGTGACATCGGTGGTTCAATTGTAATGTTATGAAGTTACGAGAATACTTTTTGTGTGCAAAGAAAACAATAATAATAACTTTACTGCATTGTGGTACTTTTGGTAATGGTGGAGAAGAGAAGAAATTGCTGAATAAAGTCATTATTTTTGTGTTCCTTCGATCATGGTAGTACCCTTTCTGTCTATCCAGGGTCAGAAAGCTTTCAAGAATATCTTAATTTGTGTTTTGGAGATGAACAAAGGTCTTACGGGTTTGGAACGACATGAGGGTGAGTAATTAATGACAGAATTGTTTTTTTTTTTGGGGTGAACTAACTTAGTTATTTTAAATATGTGGAGAAAGGGCTTCCCTTGCTGAGTTGTGGTTTCTCACAAGGTTTTCCTCCTTATCTTCTATAATTATATTTCACAGTAACAATCGGCTTGCTTACCGGATAGAAACTTACTTTACAGGAACTCCAGACAAAGCAAGACAATCAAGTTTCATCAAGACTATTTGAGTTCAGTACAGTTTCACATGCTTGCTCGGCAAAAAAAAATTGCACAGAATGACTCATGTATTTTGGAACCTCCAGCCTAACAAGTGTGTTTGGAGTAAATGTTAACATGACAATGGATCTTGTCTGATCAATGCCACAGGTGTCATTTTTCATGATGTAATCTTTATATTCTTTCCATTACAATTCAGCCCTAAAACAGCAGGTTTATTTACATACTGTATGACTTGCTAGTATCATTCTCAAGACAGATGGAAATAAAATGTAAAAATAAAACTGAAATAATGAAACTCCTCTGCCTGCCAGTGGTTGGATATGCAGTACAGATAGTCCTGCACGAACATAGACATAAACATTGTAAAACATGCAGTAAAACATTAAAGACTGTTGATAACAAACTGGATAACAAAGACCAGCTACTGGGCATAAAATTGAAAATTTTTATCAGAAAACAAAGCAGTGTTTTATCAAGCAGCACTTGCACAGCTTCAGTCCGCTAAAACATTCACAAGAATGTAAGAGGGTTTCCTATAGTGTCCTTTTCTAGATGTTCTAGACCAACCTATCAAAGATTTTACAGATATCACAAAAGTTCCTACTTCTCAGATTCTCTCTTTAATTTTGTTTTTTGTAATATGTAACCCATCACACATGAGACTTTAGAGCCACATTATTAATACTGTTTTCAAAGGGAAATGAAAATCTCACCTGAATCACTCAACCTTTTTTATTCACATAAGTGGCCTGTTAGAAAATGGCATACAGACACTGTATAAAGAGCTTTATCAATTATTTCAGATCTCTAGTGATTAAAATGTTATCAACACAAGATCTAAAAGATCGATTAGAACCAAATACAAGCTGCAGTCTTGATGGTGTAAATCAAACATACCTTTGCAGGCAACATCATCTGTTTCTGGTTCAGTACCACCACTGCACTTCCCTGGCATTTGTCACGTTGATTCCTTTTGCTTTTTTTGCAACTTCAACACAAGCATCCCACTTAAGAAACAGTACAACAAGGAGTGCTCTTAGCTTGTTTATGACTGAAATATGTTTTTTTATGCCATAAGAGATTTAAATAATGTTAATGTTAATACTGAATGCCAAAAAGTCATTGAAGCACTAGCAAATGGTTGTGCAGAAATTCACAACACTTTAAAGACCCCTTAAATCAAATGTAAAGTTTTGTTGCATTTAGCTGATTTATATTTTCTGGTAATTCTAAATGTTGGCAAACGAACATTTTACTTTATATCACTATAAAAGAGTTATGGAATTTCAAACAGATAGTCTGCATAATCAACATAAATTAAGCTTTTCAAACTACAGTAAGATAAGAAATAAGAAAAATCATTACATATTTTCCAAGCTTGATTGTGATGTTTCATTATATTTGGACTATTATCAGTCTCCATGTTAGATGTGAAAGCAGCATCCACAAGCTCGTTGCTCATTAGTATTTCCTCTGTAACAAATGCATAGAGGATAAAGCAATATCACGTTTAGTTATTGTATAAAAGCAATATCACGTTTAAAATAATTTGATTCCTACTGCTGATATGGGACCTTATATGAGCAAGTCGGTTTTGAGATTTTAGGATTCCACCCTTCATTTGGATCGGACTTGGTCCTGTATGAGCTGGCCAGAGGCCGCTCTCTGCTGTAGAGGATGCAAAAAGCCCACACGCTGACTGTAACTCAGCAGCTGGGTTGTTTCGTCGGAGACAGGCTCAACACAGCGTCTGGGTAGAAAAAAATAACCCAATATTTAATGACCCAGCAGCTACAGAAAAACTACCCAGCACCTGGGTAAAAAAAGTATTAATATCCCAATAAAATGACCCAACAGACTGAACCCAACATTTGGGTTAAATTTTTTTTTTTTTTTTTTGTGTGTGTGTGCATGATTTTAATATGTTCATTATTTTCAATTAGATGCACAACTTTCACAGAATCATACCAGTCTGTTGGCTGACTAGGTAATCTGGTGTCTATGAGACAAGGTAGAGCCTGATTTTACCAAGTACGACATGTTCCTGGATCAACATCTTTGTTGACCCTGGAACAACATTGTGACTAACCAATCAGATTTGAAAAATCAGTTTATAGTTTTTGTGAAGTTTAGGCTTACAATCAGTGTTTGGTGCTTGTACATCAGTGTCATTCATCTATCATTTCCTCTGATTTTAGGGATTAGTCATGGGTAAGGTTAGGTTTAGGTGTAGGGATGTGGTCAAGATTAAATTGTTGGATTAAAATGTTGTTCCAGGAACACATCTAACTCAGCAAAATAAGGACGTGCATGAGACAAGACTGACAAAACTGTTTTTTTAACTTCCAAAAATTTGTCCCATTAAATCTATTATAGGAAACTAAAAGGAATAGTTCACCCAAAAATGAAAATTCTGTCATTAATTACTCACCCTTATTTTGGTCCCAACCGGTAAGATATGGGATTATTTTTGTGCCAATAAGAATGAACGTAACTTTATAAAACTGAACGTAACTTTCCAAGAAACGATCAAAAATATGCCACTGCAAAAGAAGAAAAACACAATGAAAATGAAAAAATGAACTCAGTCGCACGAATTTAACATGCTCTTCAAATATACTTCATTCTTTGTTAATGATTTTCAAAGAATCGTTTTCGCGAATCATGGATTCTGAATGCGTTGCCACAGCTTTCGCTTACGCTTCGCAAATTTTCATTTGCTGTTTTGGCACAAACCTCTCGTGGGGGCGGGCTTAACAGCGATCTACTCTGATTGGCTAATGAGCTTTTGATGGACAGTTGCTCTCTGACCTGGAAGCACGGACGGTGACGTCAGTGCAGGCATATTGGAAAGTTGTTGCGGTGTGCAATACGTCGTGCTTTGTTTATATTAAGTATTAATGTTATTAGTATTTCAGCTACGGTCGTCTCTTAGTTTCTAAAGATGAGCTCCCAGGAGAGACACGGAGCGGCATCATCTTCCACCTCAGCTTGTCCCTCAGGGCAGCTTGAAGTAAGTTTGTGTTGCTAAAGTGACGTTAATCAATAACATCGATAAAAGTTTTATTCATGTACAGTGTGCAACAGTTCTGATAGTTTCTATAAACAAAGAAAATTTGCGAAGCGTAAGCGAAAGCTGTGGCAACGCATTCAGAATCCATGATTCGCGAAAACGATTCTTTGAAAATTATTAACAAAGAATGATAAATTCGTGCGACTGAGTTCATTTTTTTATTTTCATTGTGTTTTTCTTCTTTTGCAGTGGCATATTTTTGATCGTTTCTTGGAAAGTTACGTTCAGTTTTATAAAGTTACGTTCATTCTTATTGGCACAAAAATAATCCCATAGTAAGACCTTCGTTCATCTTCAGAACACAAGTTAAGATATTTTTTATAAATTCCAAGAGCTCTCTGACCCTCCACAGACAGCAAGGGTACCACCACAGTCAAGGCACAGAATTATGCAAATTACATTTGCGAGTGTGCCCGAGAGAGTTTGATAGCACGTGTGAAATCTTTGCTAGTGTGTGAGAGACATCAAGTGAAGTATGGGAGAGAGTTTAATAGTGTGTGTGAGTCCTTTGATTGTGTGCGCGAATATAGTTTGAATAATGTCTTAAAGGGCCTCTCATATCAGCAAAAGGTTACATTTGTATTTCTAACTACATCCAAAGTTTGTTTACGTACTTTATTTCTATCTTAAGTCTTCCAAAGTACACTGCTATATTGGTTTACATTTATTGGAGACAAATTTGTACTTCTGAAGAGAAAAGAACTAAAGTTTCGAAAGTGTGATTCAGTGAAAAACTATAGCTTGATATCTGTGTAGAAGTTTAACTCTTTGAGTGTTTTTGTGTAAAAGAGAAAAAGAGTCAAACAAGCATTGTGTTTGAAGGTAAAAGTTTATTTGTAAGTGAGAGAACAGACTTTGATTCGTTGTTGATTTCTTCGGTTTATCTTTGGAATAAATTTGTGTATTTTTGCTACGTTGCGTGGTCATTCAAATAGTGCTGAGGGGTACCTAATGTTTGTAGAGAGTAATTTACAGAGATCCCAGTTGCAGTTTATAAGAAGTAGGATAAATGCAGGGTCATAGTTTGATTTTAAGTCAAATCACATCGAGAGACACAATTAAAAGAATCCGGGTTTAGCGTCAAAGATTCAAGCAGGTAGATACACCTAATACCTGAAGAGGGCGCTACAATTACATTTCACTGTGACTGTCTGATCAGTGCCACAGCTGTCATTTCTCATTATGTAATCTTCATATTCTTTCCATTACAATTCAGCCCTAAAACGCAGGTTAAGTGACATACTTGCTATTATCATTCTCAAGACAGATGGAAATAAAATGTGAAATTGCAACAACAATGAAACTCCCCTGCCTGCCAGTTGTTGGATATACAGTACAGACAGTCCTGCACCAACATAGACATTAAATCAGTAATACATTAAAAAGACTGTTGATAATAAACTGGATTATTTTTTTTAAACAAAGACCAGCTACTTGGCATAAAATTGAATATATTAATCAGAAAACAAAGCAGTGTTTAATCAAACAGCACTGACACAGTTTCAGTCTGCTAAAGGATTCACAAGAATGTAAGAGGGTTTCCTATATCGTCATTTTCTAGGTGTTCTTTAAGGAATGAGCGTATCTTCGCACTGAAAAGATTTGAATGGTAATCTCTGGAGTCTGACACTGAAGTGAATCCATTTTTTCCCTTGCAGATGTCCTTCACTCCCCAACTTATGATACCAACCTATCAAAGATTTTACAAATATCAGAAAAGTTTCTACTTCTCAGTTTCTCTCAAATTAATTTTTTCAATGTCAGCCTGTAATATGAAAAAAACAAAAAAAAACTGTTTTCAAAGGGAAACGAAACTCACCTGAATCACTCGACCTTTTTTATTCACATAAGTGGCCCCACCTGATTCACCTGTTACAAAATGACATGCAGACACTCCTATATGAGAGCTGTATAAATTATTTCAGATCTCTAGTGATTAAAATGTTCTCAACAAAAGATCTAAAAGATCGATTAGAACCAAATACAAGCTGCCATCTTGATGGCATGAATCAAACATACCTTTGCAGGCAACATCATCTGTTTTTGGTTCAGTACCACCACTGCACAGAAAATTGTCTGTAACTACTTCCCTGGCATTTGTCACATTGATTCCTTCTGCTTTTTTTGCATCTTCAACACAAGCATCCCGCTAAAGAAAAAGTACAAGAAATGTTCTTAAGTGAAATATGTTTTTTTATTCCATAAGAGATTCAAATAAGGTTTTCTAACGAATAATACACAAATTTAATATTGAATGCCAAAAAGATCATTCAAATGCTAGCAAATTTGACACTTGACACTTTCAAGGCCTCTAAAATCAAAGGTTAAGTTTTGTTGCATTTAGCTGATATATAGGTTAGTGTGATTCTAAATGTTAAAGAAGGTCTGACATCTCAAACGGACATACAGTCTGCATAATTAAACCAACATAAATTAAGCTTTTCGAACTACACATACATCAAGATTAGAAATAAGAAAAATCTTTACATGTTTTCCTAGCTTGAAATTGATGTGTTTTATTGTTTTTGGACTATAATTAGTATCCATGTCAGATGTGAAAGAAGCCTCCACAAGCTCGCTGCTCATTAGTAGTTCCTCTGTAACAAATGCATAGAGAGAAAAAGTTTGGCATTTTATGTTTGATATTCACAAGTTCCCCTTCAGGAACTCGAGCCGCGTCGACAAACGCTATGGGAACGCCTCCAGTGTGCCCGCGCTCTGAATCACGTGTGCAATCAGACCAATGGAAGAGCGAGACGTCATAGTCGGGTGACGTCACTGACCAGGAAGCATAAAAGCATGTGCGCCAGAACGAGCGTCAGCTTCTGTCTTTCAGCAGCGCTCTGTGTGTGATTGTGTCCCGTTTTGGCTGCTAGTTTGCGCCACTTTTATTTTGGACACAATGTCTGATAGCAAAAAGGCAAAAGAACAGACCAAAGAAACAAGCAAGTCACGTTTTAGAGTGTGTGTTCCTCCCTGCTCTCGTTACATCCCGAGTGGGGATACACACGCTCTATGCATGGCTTGTTTGAGAGCGGAGCATGCAGCGTCGGCTCTCGAGGGGGCCGACTGCCCGCACTGCGAGCGTCTTCCCCTGCGTACGCTCCGCTCCCGGAAGGCTCTCTTCGATGAGGGAGCCTTCACTAGTGTTCCCCGCGGGTCTGGTCCCGCTTCCACCGAGGCGGAGCAGCGGCTGCACTTGTGGATCTGGCGGAGGGTATGGAGACGGGCGACCCCCTATCACCTGCCTCACCGACCAGATCCGCTGCCCGTTCTCAGGGATCGGAAGCCCGCTCTGCGGTTTCTTCCCCCCGGGGGACGGGCTCGACGCTCCACCTCTCTTCCTTTGAGGAGGTTGACGTGGAGACCGTCGATGAGGTGTCCGCACCTCAGTTTCCCCAGTACGAGGAGTTGCTGGAGGTTGTGACTCATGCGGTTGCCAAGCTCAATATCGATTGGCCCGCCGAGCCACAAGTCGAGCCGCAAAAGAGTAAATTGGACGAGAGATTTTTGCGGTCTCGGCCACCTCCAGCACCCCGGAGCCTTCCCTTTTTTCCCGATCTCCACACCGAGGTGTCGAGATCGTGGAATTCGCCCTTCTCGTCCCGCTTGTTCATCCCCGCCTCCTATAACTACGGTAATGTGGCGGGGCCGGATGAGCGCGGGTATAGAGCGATGCCCCGGGTGGAACAGACGCTGGCTAGCTATCTGTCCCCCGAGTCGGCATCGTCTCTGAAGGCACCGGTCTTGCCCTCCAAGCCGCTGCGAGTTACCTCAGCGTTGGTGGGCAAGGGGTACACGGCTGCGGGTCAGGCTGGTGCGTGTCTGCACACCATGTCGGTGTTACAGGCGTACCAAGCCGACCTGCTTAAAGAGCTGGACGAAGGCATTGAGATCAGGGATAGTGATATCTCTGAGCTCAGGAGGACCGCTGATTTGTCTCTCCGTGCCACCAAGGAGACCGCCCGCGCCATCGGGCGCCACCTCCGCGGGGGTCTCTGGGGCCGCTAGTTCAGGTGCTTCCTGCCGGGGAACCGTTACAGGACACCGTTCTAGCGACCCACACAACTCCAGAGGCCAGCCTCGAGAGGCTGGTTCCCTTAGTAGATCATTTGGCAGCGTGGAAACTACTGCCCAATGTGTCTGCTTGGGTCCTGCACACTGTAGAGCGAGGTTATCGCATTCAGTTCGGCGCAGCACCTCCGCCGTTCAACGGGGTCTCTCCCACGTTGGTGGGCCCCGAGCAGGGTCTGGTAATGGAGCAGGAAGTAGCTACTCTCTTGAGGAAGGAGGCCATCGAGGTGGTCCCTCCTCACGACAGAGAGTCCGGGTTCTACAGCCGGTACTTCATTGTTCCGAAGAAGGATGGGGGCCTGTGTCCCATTTTAGATCTGCGTCTGCTGAACCGCTCAGTTATGCGACTGAAGTTCAAGATGCTCACCATCAAACAAGTCGTGTCTCAGATCAGGTCCGAGGACTGGTTTGTCACGATAAATCTAAAAGACGCATACTTCCACGTCTCCATCCTTCCTCAACACAGGAAGTTCCTGAGGTTTGCTTTCAGGGGCGAAGCTTACCAATACCGGGTTCTTCCGTTTGGCCTAGCACTCTCCCCCCGCACTTTTACGAAGTGTGTGGATGCAGCTCTGGCTCCTCTGCGACTCCAGGGCATCCACATACTCAACTACATCAACGACTGGCTGATCTTGGCCCAGTCGGAGATGGTGGCGGTTCGGCATCGAGATGTCGGCGATGCCTACGTGCCAAAGACATGTGGAGGAAACCCTGGTTCTTGTCTCAGGGCCCGGTGCTGGGAGCTCCTTGTCGCCGCGTAACGCTAGCGACGGACGCATCCCTCACCGGTTGGGGAGCGGTCATGAACGGCCACCCTGCCCGCGGTCTGTGGAGCGGTCACCAACTCACTTGGCACATAAATTGCCTGGGATGCTGGCCGTGTTTCAAGCATTGAAACACTTCCTCCCGGACCTGAGAGATCGCCACGTGTTGGTCCGCACCGACAACACCTCGGTGGTCTCGTACATCAACCACCAGGGAGGTCTGCGTTCGCGTCCCTTGTACAAGCTGGCGCACCAGATCCTTGTGTGGTCCCAGGACAAACTCCTCTCGCTGAGAGCAGTTTATGTACCTGGGCATCTCAACTTGGGAGCAGACATCCTGTCGAGGCAGGGGCCGAGGCCCGGGGAATGGATGCTTCACCCCGAGGTGGTGAAGCAGATCTGGAGAGTGTTTGGTCCAGCCCAGGTGGATCTTTTTGCCACGAGGGAGAACACGCAATGTCCCTTCTGGTACTCTCTAGTTCATCCAGCTCCCCTGGTGCTGGATGCCATGGTACAGACGTGGCCGAGGCTTTGTCTGTACGCCTTTCCCCCGATCGTTCTGCTCCCGGGAGTTCTAGAGAGAGTGCGCCGGGATGGGGTATCCCTCCTTCTAGTAGCCCCGTTCTGGCCGGGCTGAGTATGGTTCTCGGACCTGATTTCTCTCCTCGACGGCTCTCCCTGGGAGATTCCCGTCAGGAGAGATCTCCTCTCACAGGCAGGGGGTTCCATTCTTCACCCCCGGCCGGAGTTGTGGAAGCTTTGGGTGTGGCCTCTGAGGGGGCGCACCTCTTAGCTTCCGGTCTCTCAACCGAGGTTGTTGAGACCATCCTCCATTCTAGAGCTCCCTCTACGAGGAAACTGTACGCCTTGAAGTGGAAGCTTTTCACTTCTTGGTGCGGACGCCACCAGCAAGACCCAGTTAACTGCCCAGTTGGCTCAGTGCTGGAGTTCCTGCAGGACAGGCTATCCGCAGGGTTAGCCCACTCCACCTTGAAGGTCTACGTGGCAGCCATTGCGGCCTACCACGCCCCTCTTGGTGGTCTTTCCGTGGGTAAGAACCCCCTTGTTACACGTTTCTTCCGCGGTGCACTGAGGCTGAGGCCTCCTGTACGACCTTGTGTTCCCTCCTGGGACCTGTCTGTGGTGCTAGAGGCTCTCTGTCTTCCTCCCTTCGAGCCTATTGAAGAGATTTCTGACCGTCATCTAACGATTAAAACAGTTCTCCTTCTGGCTCTTTCTTCCCTCAAGAGAGTTGGGGACCTTCAGGCCCTCTCCGTGGCCCCTTCTTTTCTTGACTTTGCCCCAGGTCTTTCTAAGGCCTTTCTATATCCTCGTTCGGGTTACATCCCTAAAGTTCCCTCCTCAGCACCACGGCCTGTCGTACTGCAGGCCTTCTGTCCTCCTCCCTACCGGGATCCTGACCAGCAGAAGCTTGACTGTATGTGTCCAGTTCGAGAGCTTTTTGTGTGTTATGGTCCCCCTAAAAAGGGTCTCCCTGCTTCCAAGCAAACTTTAAGTCGCTGGATAGTTGGTGCTATCTCTGTCTCTTATCACTCCTCGGGCCTTCCTCCTCCTTTGGGGGTCAAGGCCCACTCTACTCGGAGCATGGCTGCCTCTAAAGCTTTTCTTGCTGGAGTCTCCATGCAGGATATTTGTAACGCGGCGGGATGGTCCACACCCCTCACTTTTGTCAGGTTCTACGAGCTAGACCTGCGAGCATTCCCTGGCTCTTCTGTCCTCTGCCCTAGCTCTTCCTAGGCGGGGAATTGGATCCTGACGGCGTAGGCATCTCGTTCCCATAGCGTTTGTTGACGCGGCTCGAGTTCCTGAAGGGGAACGTCTCAGGTTACGTATGTAACCCCGGTTCCCCGAGGGAACGAGACGCCGCGTCTCGAGGCCATGCTCCTGCGTCCCCGCGAGCGCTGCTTCTCTCCTTGGAAGCTGACACTCGTTCTGGCGCACATGCTTTTATGCTTCCTGGTCAGTGACGTCACCCGCCTATGATGTCTCGCTCTTCCATTGGTCTGATTGCACACGTGATTCAGAGCACGGTCATGCTGAAGGCGTTCCCATAGCGTTTGTCGACGCGGCGTCTCGTTCCCTCGGGGAACCGGGGTTACATACGTAACCTGAGACGTTTCCTACACCCCATGAGGCCTTCATCAAAAGTGGAAGCATCTTCCAGTTCGACGTAAACAAGCGGTACGAGACACTCATTCATTCATCAGTTGACAGTAGTGATGGGTAAATGAAGCCTTGTGAAGCACAGAACTTTCCTCTGACTATTTCGGGAAAAGATTCAAAGCTTTGAGTGTGTCGAAAACAGTGCGATCTGGTGAAAAAATAAAGCAGCCAAAAGTCTGCGAAAGAAGCTCTGGTGGATGTTACATGCACAAATAAAAGCCTAACAGTGTGTGTGTTTGTTTGTTGAATTTCTGTCTCTGTTAAACTAATTTACTTATTAAACTGTGCCATTAAATTCCAGTACGAATATCAATATGATGTGATGTGAGAAGAATAATGATGCATAATGAATTGCAGATGGCAAATGTGAAATTTTCCTGAAATAATTTGTATTTTTTATAATACTTAAATGACTGGGTATTTAAAAATGTAATTAAATAAGTCCAGATTAGAATGTACTTGTAAGGTAAGATCTGAGGATCTGATGCACAAAGTGAATCGCACACATAAATAGACAGAATGGACAACCAACCAAACAAACCAAACTTCGAACAGCACATGTTTTCCCTGAGCACCGTAACAACATCGCTCATAAAAGTTTGCAGCTTTACAATGTAAACAATTTTTCGAAAAGCACTTAAAAATCTGCACACAAAATACCATTGGTATACTAATTCCACCGCCTCACCGGAAGTTGTACCCACATTCTTTTTACAGTAGCCCCTCCAAGAAACAGGTGGCTATGTTTCATTGTATAAAAACAATATCACCTGTTTAATATAATCTGATTCCTATTTCTGATATGGTACTTATATGCATGCTGCATGTCTGACAGTGACCTTACCATGTTTCCTGCATGTCCCTTCACTTTCTGAAAGTTTCAGAGCTGCACTGGTTTCTCTAGTGCATGGGATGCAGATTGGTCTGTAGAGAAATACGAATTATGTTATTAAATTAGTTCCGTTTTCTTCACATTTTTTTTAAATATCATCACATGTTGAAGATCTGTGCTCCTCACCGTAGAGTAGAAGTCATCTTAACAGGTGTGTCCAGCTGTATAAGAGCAACATCAAATTCGTAATATTCCTTTATTCCCATATGCTGTTTTGCGATGATGTTATATTTAGGATGAAGTTCATATTTTTTCACTTTTACAACTGCGAAAGCAAATGTAAACATCATTAATAAGATTTACCATGTAACCTGTTTTTCTGAAAATATGGACATATCAGGACATACCCAGCTCTTTTTCCAGTTTAACTGTTATCTTGTCAGGTGTGTCTTCCTCGTTGAAGCAGTGAGCCGCTGTCAAGATGTAACTTGAGGTAACTAATGACCCCATGCAATTGGAACCTTTTTGACGCTACATGAAGAGCAGAGAAGACTGATGTTCATACGGCTGACATGGTTCATCTCTTTGGTAATAACATGCATGTTTCTTCTTGTGGAAGAAAATGTTTTCTTTAACTTAATTGAGTGTTTCTTTTAACATAATTGAGTTATATATGCATATATATAATAAAATGTCATGCTCACAGCAATATTAATCTGCGCCAACCAGGGAAATGCACGCCGTTTATTTTCCAAGCCTTCCCACACAATCCCACACAATCCTACACTGGTGCTCTCATCTGTGTAAGGAAGCAGGTACAAAGTGTTAATAATAACAACAAACACTAATATATATCTGCAAGCAGCGATTACCAGGGTTCAAGCGCTTTAAGGCATTTAAGCACATATATAAAAATATTATTTAGCAAGCCTGTAACTGTCAGGATCATGGACCTGTTTTGACTTGTTTTGCCCCTGTCTCTGTTCCTGGTTTTCCTTGTTTTGTCATGTTCCTGTTCTCATTGAATTTGATTATGAATCCCATGCACCTGTGTTTCCCAGTTACCCTGTGTTCAAGTTCCTGTCCTTGCATTTTGACACTGTTGGGTCTACCAGTTATGTGTGTGTGTGTGTGTGTGTGTGTGCACCTGGTATTCATCACGTTATGGGGACCAAATGTCCCCACAAGGATAGTAATACCAGTAAATTTTGACCTTGTGGGGACATTTGTGAGGTCCCCATGAGGAAACAGGCTTATAAATCATGCACAATGAGTTTTTTTGAGAAAGTAAAAGTGTGCACAGTCTCCTGTGAGGGCTAGGTTTAGGTGTAGGGTAGGTGTAGGGCGATAGAAAATACGGTTTGTACAGTATAAAAACCATTACGCCTATGGAATGTCCCCATAAAACATGTAAACCCAACATGTGTGTGTGTGTGTGTGTGTGTTTGTTCCTGTGCCTATTGTGGATTTACCCCTGTGTTCTGTGGATTAAAGACTGTTTACATTTATTTGTGCCTCCTGCGTACTTCCTAAACAGCAAACTGTGACAGTAATCACCTAAATCAGTTATTTTTGGCAAATACAGGTAATTTACCACAGAAATATTATGTTTTTTTTTTTTATGTTTATGACTGTTATAGCGGCAGCTGTGGTCCGTTCACCCTAAAACTTTGCATGCTTATTTAGAATCACTAGCAAGTTTCCAGAGTGAACTAGGACTAATTAGCAAAAATACCTTTTTAACATCTTTGCAAGCATCTAACTAGCAGTTTGAGTGACAGCCGTGGTTCTACAGGCAAAGCTGTTCAGAAAGAGGAGGTCTGTCATATGATATGAATATCGTACATATGTGTGAAAAAATATACTATCGTTTGCGCCCTAGAAAAAAGCAATGTCACCCCCCAGCGGCCGATTTCTTTCATATTTCTCACAAACCTTTAGGGCAGAGAATCCTTTAGGCCCACTGAGTTTCGTTCCGCTTGGCCTCCATTAACCTTGTCTAATAGGTGCTCAAATTTCATCAGCTTATGGCAGCCATGTTTTTTGAGATACACAAATGTCCTTATAATCACTTGTGGCACTTTGGACCAAGTTATGGCAGGGGTGCTCAATCCTGCTCCTGGAGATCTACCTTCCTGCAGAGTTTAGTTCAAACCCTGACCAAACACACCTGTCTGTAATTATCAAGTGCTCCTTCAGATCCTAATTAGTTGGTTCAGGTATGTTCGATCAGGGTTGGAGCTGAACTCTGCAGGAAGGTAGATCTCCAGGAGCAGGATTGAGCACCCCTGAGTTATGGCTTTTAGGTTTTTTCCCTCTAGTGCCACCAAGTGGCCAAGTTCTGCTACGTTTTTCATGTGAACTCAGATTCAGCACTTACATACATGTTGTGCGTTTGGAGAAAATATCTCATTCCGTTCAGGAGTTATAGCAGTTTTAGTAGAAGTGGCCCTGCCCCTTTCAAATGTTTTGGCGTCCCTTTGTGATGAGTTGAAAGTCAAACTTTTTTTGATATTATTGATAGCCATTCTCCAGAGAATCTTTCTGCACTGGTTTGGTTCGTAAAACATTAGTCATTAGGACTAGTTTGGAAAGGTAGATTTTCATAAAATGCGAAATACCCGAAAATGTAGATGTTTTGTCCGGTGTGAGCCAAGGATTCCAATGAAATAAGACACTTTAGTTTGTGACAAATGTTTAAGGAGCTATGAGCAATTTTGTACTTTTGAGCCTTGGTGACATCGTAGACATTGTAAGTACTACCATCCTTCCAAGTTTCAAGTCTCTACAACTTACAGTTTGGTCTGCCTGGTCACTTTTACATGGAGATTGCTGATCCTTGGCCATTTTAACAATTACAATAGGGTTTCACCTCTACATGCTTGAACCCCTAAATATAGCTGCAAGCAGCAATTAAGGGCCAAAGAACAACAGAGGCAAAATGAAAAGCTAAGAAGCTTAGGCTCATACTGTGCGATTTCAGCCATGATTTGGCCGTCTGAGACAAATTTTAAAAATCCTAAAGGATTCCTATAATCCTAAGATAAAATCTGTAGTCTTTGATCACTGGTTTGACATGTTCACTGACAGCCGATTAATGACTGTTGCAATAAAAAATTACCTCCGACGAAGTTCTGGCAGTGTCCGAAGATTTAGCGCAGTGTGACATCTCTTACGACGAACATCAAACTGTCTCCATTTTCAAGACACACCACTTCTAGAACAAAAATTTACAGATAATGTACTCTCCCCCTTGTCATCCAAGATGTTCATGTCTTTCTTTCTTCAGTCGTAAAGAAATTTTGTTTTTTGAGGAAAACATTTCAGGATATTTCTCCATATAATGAACTGATATGGTGCCCCGATTTTAAACTTCCAAAATACAGTTTAAATGCGGCTTAAGACAATATAAGCAATATAAGATGATTTTGAAGTTGAGGGAGAACATGAGATGGGAGTTTTTCAACATACCCTGTCATGGACTGGAAAAAAACAGTTCCGGCAGAGCAAGACAAGACGAGCCTTTGACATTAAAAAGTATATAAACCATATTATTTTTATAAAAAAATCAGCAGATTTTTATAAAAAACACAGATCATTGCGCTAGATAAGACCCTTCTTCCTCGGCTGGGATTGTTTACAACCGCATTTGGGATCGTTTGAAGCTGCATTTAAACTGCATTTTGGGGCACCATATCAGTCCATTATATGGAGAAAAATCCTGAAATGTTTTCCTCAAAAAACATAATTTCTTTACAACTGAAGAAAGAAAGACATGCACATCTTGGATGACAAGGGGGCGAGTACATTATCTGTAAATTTTTGTTCTGGAAGTGGACTTCTCCTTTAATGCTAGAGATTTCTAATAAACCACACAAACTCCAGCGCTTCCGTCCGCCGTGCACGGAAATCATATGATACACTGCCTTTGCTATGATAAACACCGGTTGTGCCACTGTTTACATTTGAGTATGTAGTGCTGCTTACACTATTCTTCTTAAATACGCCGCTATTGCCGCCATTCATAAACTTAACGATAGCAACATTTCAGCCCCACGTGTAATGCAGCTTGCAGTCACTGAATGTGTATGGGTTATAATAATGTAAATCTCCGGACAGGTTTTCTTGGGTGCACCCGTTTTCTTGACTGTCATACAGTCTGACATTAATTAAAATGAGAACCCACAGTGTGACAACCCTGGTGGAAAAACCAGCATATGCTGGTAGCTATGTCTTGATGCTGGGATGCTGGTCCTTTGCTGGTTTATGGTGGTCCTTGACCAGCAACATGACCAGCATAGATTTTTCACAAAAATAAAAATTGCCAATAAATCGGAGGAAAAAAGATTTTGCTTCTAAAAGTTACAGATAGAGACTCCAAATTTGCTATGGTTAAAACTGAGACTGTAATCTGTGTGCCAACTTTCCTGCGATTGGTTCTACAGGCTGCCATAGACTTACAGAGTAAAAGAAGAAGAAGAAGTATAAGATTAAGATTATGAAGAAGAAAAAACTAATGGATATAGGAGGTCATTAGATAATTACATATATTTTACTTTTGTGTGAAGTATAGATATCGTACCAATCATGTCGTCGAACATCTTTTGCACTGCTTCCAAGTTTGGAAGCTTAAAGAAATGTTTTTCTCCATCCTTGTGTGACACAAAGTCATTTATGTCTTCTTGATTCACGTCCTCTCCAACTCCAAATACATAAAGATCTGGAAAGAGAAGACACATTCTTATCAATATAAAATTAATAACAAAGACCTCTAAACAATTATGTGTGTTTTTTGCTGTCCCTGATGATAGTGGATTGTAGATAAAAGACACTTTTAAAAAAATAATTCTTGTCCAAACAATTTGATTTAAAATGTAATTATGATAAATTAATTTCATTGCTCACCAAGTTTATTCTCTCGGTTTGGATCATTTTTGGTGATAAGATGTTTGATCTGGTCCACTTTAGGTTTGGGACTCCCCCCCATGTTTGCCTGACCTATAAAGTAAGATAAGATCAATTACAGTCAATATTTGTTTTAAAATGTATCTCTGTACTAATCTGTAATACTGTGCATTGGGTATTTTATTAATAAATACATTTATTTGTTCTGATAAAGAACTTAAACTGATTAAGCGCAAAATAAATTTGTATATACTAAATTATATGTAAATAATAATAAGTCAATACCATCACTGAATAAAATGATGATATGTTGAGTCTCACTGAAGACTGTTGTATTGTTGTTCCTCTCCATGACCATGCTCTCATGAATGGATGAATAGACTTTGGCGATATTGGTACCTGTTTTATCGCCTTTCTCTGTTTTTTAACACCAGAATATTACAGTCAGCAAAGAAGCATTTTCTGACTGAAGCAACTGACTAAATCTAAATAAAATGAATCAAAAGTAGAACATGAATTTTAAATGTAAAAAATGTAAGACTTGTTGTTGTTGTTTTTGTTGTTGTTGTTGTTGTTTTCTACATTGGACAGCAATGATTATGAAAATAAATGTATTTTCCCCAGGTTAAACTTAAATGTACTGTTTTTGCATAGTACATTATTCTGTAATAATAAGTTCTAAAAAATGTAATTGAATTCATGTATACAATAAGAATCAAAGAGAGACATTCAAACAGAATACTTACTGTCATAAGTAAATTTGTCCAGGTCTTCAAAAATTCTCTCTAGGCTTCTTTCATTTTTATTAAGTTTGAAGTTCCTCATTTGGATTATCGGTGTAACATCTGTAGCAAATATCAGGATCTCATAGTTTGGGGAGACCGGGTAATAACTAATCTTTTGGAAAAGAGCATTGAGAATTCAAAGATGGAAGAAACATCTGTTTGTTATCCCATCAAAATGCTGGATTTTAGTGCAGTTAATGTTTCCCTATGTGAAACAGGATTTTTATTTAGATGCAGTAAGTATGCAGTAGATCATAGGAGAACCTCCTGAAACACACTAATGCTCACATTGGAGGTTTCTGACAGTGATGAGGAGGTTAAAAGTCAAGTTGACTCTTGAGAGCATCTTAATGTATCACAATGCTAATGCTTCATTTTCAAATATTGTTACGTTATTACAGAACTTTTAACATCAAAATGAACAGCAATTAAATGAGTCTTTTAGAAGGATTTTAGGAAAGGCTGCATTACCTACATCAGTAGCCTAAAAACAATGCCTAAATAAGTGGTATTACAAATTCACTACAGCAACTTCTAGGAATTTGACAATCGACATACCTTATCTATAAGCAGTTTAATGGTAGTTGTTGCATTTTTAAAAGCGTTCTCATCTATGCTGTCAGATGCATCCACAGCAATGTAAATATCAAGTTTTCCACCCTGATCCAAAGTTATTTTCTTCCCCTGCTGTTCTAAAGACAGGAGGAACACAGTATTCATGTTTAAATGTGCTGATGTGATTTGTCTCTTTTTCTAAGGATGGCAATTTGTTAATGAAGATTTTTTAAAAAGTTGTGTGTGTCTGCATGTGTGATCAATACTTTAAGTCACACAAAGGTACCTTCTGGTTCATACTGCTGAGAAATCCCTAGATCTGACTTTAGAGAACTACTGAAAGCGTCTGATGCTTCCTCTGGGGTGTCGTATGTGAAATCAGCTGTACAGTATTAACACAGCAACAAACATTATAGGTGCATTAACCAAAAAAGCCACATTTCATTAGCTAAATCTTACAAGAACGTACTTTTGAGAAAACATGTACTACAAAACACATTTCAATAGGTATTTGAAGACTCACCATAACACTGTGGTTCTGTTCCTGACCACTGGCCACCATCCTGACACACTCGCACTTTGGAACCGATCAAGGTCAATGGTCTCTCACAGCGGTACGTGACTTTGTCGTCTATGCTAAACATGTTCCCTGCTCGACTGCTACCAGGGGGGACACCAGGATCAGGACACTCATCAGCTGTGAGACAGTAACAAACAGACAAATGGAAGTGAAGATCTATGGACCTACATTTCAGTGTAAATCAGACTAGTTCTGCCCTGTGTTTACATATTTAAAAAGTAATAGCGATTACTCACAGTCACGTCCACAAATTGGTGTGCTTCCATTCCACTTCCCATTAGGCTTGCAAACACGGACCGCTGAGCCACGGAACTTATAATCGGAATGACATGAGTAGCTGGTTATGTCATCTACGTAATACTTGTCCTTATATGGAATCACCTCTCCATTCTCGAAAACACGAGGATTGGGACACGTGATCTCTAGGATAAATGCATGAATAAATGGCTAGTGTAGAAGAGTATAATAAAAATGAAAAAGTCCAACATTTATTCAAGATATAATGACAGAAAATAATTCCTTGTTTCTTACTTTTGCACTCTGCGGGTTTTCTGATTTTGGGCTTTGGGGTCCATTGTTCATCCTGACAAAGACGTGACTGAATCGACGGGTAATATCCATTCAGACAGATGTATTTTAGAACGCTCCCATGTGAATAGCCATTAGAAAGAACAAAGCTCCCTCCAGCAATGTTTAGGTTCTCTTTAGGACATGAATTGTGCCTTTTGGACATGGAGGATGGAGCACCTATAGTTTAAACCACCAGATTATTGAAGGCCACGAATAATATGACAAAAGTAACTTTTTGCCAATTGTTGCTGTTCTATTTCCATAAATATATTTCAGAATGCATTTATCTTAAGCAAAAAGACCTACCTGCGATAAGAGGGCAAATCATTGCAAGCATTAACCATTTCAGCTCCATGCTGTTTATTCCAAGTCTTCAGCTGAGATAAAAAAAAAACATAGAAGCAAACGGACAGGGGGACATTTTTATAGTGGGGTCAGTAGGAGGATTTTATTTACATTCAGTGGTCAATGTTTAACGTCAAGTCAAATAAAGAAAATCAATTTCCCGGCAGACACAACAAAATAATTATCGTTAACCATTTACAATAAAATCTAATTATGTTTAAACCTAAATAACAGCTGTCATGGATTCTTTTTACATTTTCCCCATCAAAATACAGATGTAGAAAACAGCAGTATTGTTAATGGAATTGGGTTATAATTTGATCTTGGGTCCAGAGAGCAAATCAAACTCAAGGGGTCATCTGAGAACATTTTATTGCAATATCAAAACATTCACCCTCCTTTTTTAAAACCACTTCCCTCACACGTTAACACCAGCTTACTGAATTAATATTTATTGATACATTAATAGCATATTTTCAGTGCACTAAAGGTATGACAGGGCTTGGCAATAATGGAGGGAAAATATTTAAGTACAGTTGTCACATAAGCCTATGGCTAACTGATCCAAACTGCTAATTTATATTTTAAATTTGTGATTAAAATAAGTTAAAGCTAATATAGATCTATGCAATAGAGTTCTCTTTGGAACCAAACAGTACATGTATTATTGACTTTGCTGGTAATAATAAACGCATGACCTATTTTAATGGGATCTGTTTTAAGTCTTGTTTTTAATAGAGGAAGAGTAAACTAAGAGCTCAAAGGTTGGATATGTAAGGGAAAAATTATTATGCTTGTTAGATTTTGTTTCAACACAGAAACCTGGTCTTTGAGGTAATTAATTTTTTTTTTTTTTTTTAGAAACCTACTGTAAGTTTCATATATTGTGCTTATCTGTTTTAGTATGTAAATGAAGGTTTTTCTTTTCAAAACTTCTTTTGTTTGTCATGTTTCCTGAGTCTTGCAATGTATATGTTTCACTCCATTAATCTATGCTTCACAGTGAGTTTACAACAATATATAGGGGAGAGCGGGACGAAAGTAACATTTTTCAGAAAAACATAACTTAAAAAGATAAATTTGTAGACAGAGATATATATTTGCCTATAACTCAGAAGTGTGGTCTATTAATACCAAGTGGTATTTTGTAAAAATGTAGAAAGACTTCAGTATAATTTCACTTTGAACATAAGTTGCACATTGTTACTTTCGAGCCCGTTGGTTGGGATGAAAGTAACACACAGATGGGTCAAAAGTAACACAACAATACAAGCTAGATTTTTTTGTGTTACTCTTGTTTTTATTAAACATATACATGACTATGACCTTGTTAATATGTAACTGCAAACATATTTTGTCCTTAATCTTTGTAAAAAAAATAAAAATAAAATATATATATATATAGATATATTTTTCTGTGCTGTGTTATATATATATATAATATTTAAAAAATATATAAATTTTCCTTTTAAGTTTAAGTTTTATCAAATGTTTCAAATGTAATTTAACAGTAGGCCTGTTCATGTTTCCATCCAGTTGTTTGTATGCATAAATTCAAAATGTGCATAAAAACTGGAAACACTGCAAATTCATAGGTGGAGGTGGAAAAGCTAAGGTATGGCTAAAACCTAAATATGACTAAGGTAAATGCGATGTAGCAACAGCCCTGAGACTGGTATTCCTGACAGAAACGCCCTCTCATGATTATGTGGCTAATGATTATCAGACCTCTGTCTGTCTTTCTGACCCTTACTCTTGGCATATTATTTTGCTATAATTCAACATAAACATTTATGATAAACGTTTTAATAAATGATGCACAGAAAGACACCAAATTAGCATGCTGCGGGACAAAAGAAACACTTGTTGTCACTGTAGGGAGACAATGTAACAAGTCCTGACATTTAAATCCAATTTACTTCTATACTAAAAAACTCTGAAAAGCCAAACTTCAGGATGTATTACAGCACTAAATAACATGTAGATTGATCATTACTTTGACACATGAAACACAAACAACACAACAACAAATTTGAAAAAAATTACCGTTTCCATAATTTACTTATGTAAATTTTGGAATTTTGAAAATTACTCCCTTAGTAGCATCAATGGGTCCTGCACACTGTAGAGGAGGCTACAGAATCCAGTTTGGTTTTCATGCCACCTCCACCCATGGGTCTTCCCACTCTGGTGGGCCCCGAGCAGGCTCTGCTTATGGAACAAGAAGTACACTCTCTTGAGGAAGGGGCCATCGAGGTGGTCCCTCCTCTCACAGAGAGTCCAGGTTCTACAGCCGGTACTTCACTGTTCCGAAGAAGGATGGGGCGAGGTTGGGTCCTAGATCTGCGTCAGCTGAACCGCGCTGTCATGCGCCTCATGTTCAGTATGCTCAGTGTCTCAGATCAGGTCCGAGGACTAGTCTGTCACGACAGATCTGTAGGATACATACCTCCACTTTTCCATCCTTCTTCAACACAGGAAGCTCCTGAGGTTCGCTTTGGGGGCAAAGCGTACCAGTATCGGGTTCTTCCGTCCGGCCTTGCACTCTCACCCCGCACTTTCACCAAGTGTGTGGATGCTGCTCTGGCTCCTCTGAGAAGAAAAGTGTGCTTCTCCACTACAGAGGATCACTTATCCGGGTGTGGTGTGGGATTCGACCACGGTGCAGGCACGTCTGTCTCCTGCTCAGTTCGAGTTGATCCTCACCTCAGTCAAGAGAGTCAAAATAGGCCAGTCACTCACTGTCAAACAGTTCCAGAAACTGTTGGGACTGATGGCAGCTGCGTCCAACGGAATACCTTTCGGTCTGCTCTACATTGGTGCAGTGGTGGCTCAGGACCAAGGGGTTCTCCCCAAGGGTAAACCTGCTTCACATGATCAAGGTCACGTGGCGATGCTTTTGTGCCTTAGACACATGGAGGAAATTGTGGTTCCTGAATCAGGGCCCGGTGTTGGGAGCTCCTTGTCACTGTGTAACACTAGCAAAGGATGAGTCCCTCACCGGTTGGGGAGTGGTCATGAGTGGCCACCCAGCTCGCGGTGTGTGGATCGGCCGCCATCTCACTTGGCACATAGATCGCCTGGAGATGCTGGCTGTCCTCCCAGACCTGAGAGATCACCATGTGTTGGTGCACACCGACAACACATTGGTGGTCTCTTACATAAACCACCAGGGAGGTCTGCATTCGTGCCCCTTGTACAAGCTGGTGCACCAAATCCTGGTGTGGTCCCAAGGGAAACTCCTCTCGCTGAGAGCAGTGTACATCCCGGGACATCTCTATCAGGGAGCAGACGTCCTGTCAAGACAGGGCGTATATTACAGTGATTTGCCCAACTTCATTCTGAAAATGTGTCCACTAAAACTACAATGAAAGAGCCATCAGCAAATAGTTCTGGTATGTGTACATTTTTCCATTGTTTGGACAAATTACACAAGGTCAAGCATAGTTTTTCAAAATCATTCATTTTGATGCTCATGATCATTTCTTTTTGTTGCTACAGAGATTGTTAAAGTGAAGTTGAATAATTTTGAAGACATTGGTGAAACTGAAGCATGTGAAAAGCTGAATGAGCTCAAACAGGAACCCAATGAGGAGAAGTCAACTGTGCCACAGGTATTCAAAAAGGTATAGGAAATGTATTTTCTGTTTATATACTCACTATCAGGAAAACTTCACTGAATGTATTTTAAAAGAATTAGTAAGCTGGATGTATTTTTGTAATGCCACGTCAGCAGAAGGAACCCTTGTACTGCCATGTACTGACTGTTACTGCTCGCTCTGCTGCTTCTATGGTAACTTCCTGTTTGGCAGGCATTTAAGGAGGGCCATGCCAAACAGGCCGCTGTGAAGTATTGTTTTGCCTGTGTGGACTCTACTAAGCATTTTCCCTGTTTCATTGCCTTGTTTCATGGTCTCTGTCGAGTTTCATAGCCTTGTTTCATTTGATACCTTTGACTGCTCACTGGTATTTTGACCTTTTTCCTGTTTTTTGGATTACGCTCTTGTCTTGTCCTGGATATCACTGTTTGTTTGGTAATCGACCCTGCCTGCTTGACTACGATCTGTACAATAAAGCTTGCATTTGGATCTATCCACACTGTCAGGTGAGTCCCGTTACAATTTTATTTATTTTTTATAGATTTGGGTGATGGCTTTATGTGTGACATGCGTGTTTGTCGTCACACTGTCCATTTTCCCAGCAATTACTATTAATACAAAACCTTCTGGCTTATTTGAAGGGAAAGGTGAGTCTGCCAAGATTTTTAAAGTTCATGTATTTTGCTTGTCATAGCACTTTGATTTACATCCGTTTTCAACTTACAGAGAACATCTTTATACCATTGTGTTCGTTCATTGTCTTCAGTGTGATGGACTGGGTTGGCAGAAGCCTCCCTTCTCGTCTTCAGTGGGTGAGTCTCGTCAAAGCCTATATCAACAGTACAACGTCTAACTAAGAAAATTATTCTTGATCTAACTTCCAGCTTTATTCTTTTCCAAAATTCTCAGCCTTCAATGAAGAGTCATTTATTCCCTCTTTTTGTGGTTTTGAGGGTAGTTTTTATTCCCGCCCTCATGCTCTGCAACGTTCAGCCTTGTTTCTACCTCCCAGTCTTTTTCAATCATGACATGGCTTATATTTATATCTAAAATTAAAGTCGTAATATTTTGAGAACAAAGTTGAAATTACGAGAATAAAGTCAAAATATTTAAAGAATATTTCAAGAAAATCTATTTACGAGATTTAAGTCATAATATTTTGAGAATAAAGTCAAAATTATGAGAATTCATTCGTAGTAATTACAAGATTAAAGTTGTAATATTTTCAGAGTATATTAGCCTATGCAGAACCTGATTTTACCAAGTACAATATGTTCCTGGATCAACATCTTTGTTGACACTGGAACAACATTGTGATTAACCAATCAGATTTAAAAAAACAGTTTATAGTTTTTGCGACATTTAGGCTTACAATCAGTGTTTGGTGCTTGTACATCAGTGTCATTCATCTATCATTTCTTCTGATTTTAGGGATTACTCATGGGTAAGGTTAGGTTTAAGTGTAAGGATGTGATTACATTTTTGGATTAAAATGTTGTTCCAGGGTCGACAAACTATGTTGGCCCAGGAACACATCTAACAAAATCAAAATCAGGATGTGCATTAGCCTATTGCGCACGCAACTGGCCCGGATTGTGAGCACCGGTGTAACGTGACTCGTCAGAAGCGTGGATAGATCCAAGTGCGAGCTTTATTGTACAGATCGTGGTCAAGACAGGCAGGGTCAGACACCAGCAAACAGTAACATCCAGGGAAAGACAAAAGCGTATTCCAAAAAACATGCAAAAGGTCAAAAAGTAACAAAATAAACAAGGCAATGAAACAAGGCAAAACTATGACTATGAAACAAAACAATGACCATGAAACAAGGCAATGAAAACAGGGAAAATGCTTGGTAGAGTCCACACAGGCAAACAAAAACTTCACGAGGGTCTGTTTGGCATGGCCCTCTTTATATGGCCACCAAACAAGCAGCAGAGGGAGTGGCGTTACAACTGGGAGATATTCCAGTCAAGGCCAGTACATGATCCAGCATGTTTAATTTTGGTATGCTCCTTGAACAAATTAAGAAAGATTAAATCGAATTGAATCGTTTGGTGTGACCTTAACAGCACAGGCAGCTTCGATCAACGAGATGGAAGCGGGTCTTTTAGAACACAGAGACCGAATAACTCAGCTCGAGCAGGATGTAAAAGTTCTTCAGTCAAAACTGACGAGAAGGGTCTGGCTGCAGACATGCACCTGCACTCTCAGACACCTGCACTTCCGGAAGTGACGTCACATGCAGTCGATTTTGTTTTTACTTTCTTTTATTTATTTATTCATTTTTTTAAATTGAATCTCTCAACATTTTACAACAGTAGCCAGGTGGTGAAGACAAGAAAAAATAAATTAAATTGCAATGCCACTCGCAATCGCCACCTGCACTCACAGCTACCTGCGACATCACTTGCAATCCACACAAATAGTTCGTGTGGCCAATGGAGACAAGAAGCTATGGTCGTTAAACGATTAAAACTAATTTAATAGCATAACGTACAAGGTCCTGCAAGTCATCTGTAGGAGATAAAAACAAGACCTGCAAATCCGTGGCCATTTCTTTATAGACAAAGTTCTTTTGCCTTCAGTTAAATCCACAAATTATTCAGCGATAATCATCTCAGATCATACCCCACATATTTTAGACCTCTGTTTTCCCCGAAATTCATGTAGACAGGTGGGAGGCTGGAAGCTCAATACTTCGTTGTTGGCTGACAAGGAATTTTATGACTATATCTTTAAGAACATTGATTTTTTTTTCAGAAGAATCAGTATCACCATGACTTCTATGGGAAACATTCAAAGCATTCATACGTGGGAGGATTGTTTCTTTTAATGCATATTGGTTTAAAGCCAGGAAATTAAAACAGCAAGAACTCATTGACAACATTTTAGAGATAGACAGATTAAATGCCAGGTCACCAAATTCTGTCCTGGAGACAGAGCGGCCAAAATTACAAACAGAATTCGACTTATTGACAACCAACAAGGCAGAATTTCTAAAAAAAGCAACATACATGTTGCATACATTTTACACGTGTCCTAAACTGAATTCTTTCTGGTCTTCTGGTCATTTAAAGTGAAGTTAGCCCAAATGTTTCCTGGTACTAGCTTGTGCGATAGATAGATGTCAGTGTGCTGTGGGTACCATAACATTCTTGCCTTCTCTTCTTTGTTAGCACGTAGACCCGTTCTTCTAAATATCCTCTCCCACCTACACTGTAAAAAACAATTTGTTGAGTCAACTTAAAATAATTTGTAACTTGGCTGCCTTAAATTTTTCAGTCAACTCAAAAAAAGTTTATTCAACTTGAAATGTTACATTATACTAAGTGACAACTTAGATATTTGAGTTGAATCAACTTCAAATTTGAAGGCAGCTGGGTTACTTACCCATCTGTTAAGTTTAGCAAACACAAATATCTAAGTTGTTACTTACTAGAACTTAACATTTCAAGTTGAATAAACTTATTTTAGTTGACTGAACTTAAAGTTTTAAGGCAGCAGGGTAACAAATTATTTTAAGCTGACTCAACAAATTGTGTTTTTTATTTTTTACAGTGTACACATATTCAATGGATTAGTGAAATAATGTCTTGTCTCCACCTAGAAAAGATTAGTTCCCCTTCAGTCGTTTCACTACGACGTTACATATGGGAACTCGCTTGAGAGTCCAATCATCTCCAAGCCTTATTCAAAAGGCCAATGAACATTCATGAACATTGGCGAGTGGTATTTGCATGCCGAGCCACTCCCCCGTACATACGGGTATATAAGATGGCGGCGTGCAACCACTCATTCAGACTTTTGCTTTTGGAGCCTCGTCTTCTGAGCCATTTAAAAAAAAAAAAAAGAAAAGAGTTCCTGAGTTCACACTCTCTCTGCTGGCGTGCTGCCGAGCTACTAAAAGAGCTTCATCTAAAAGAGCGTTCGGCAGCCGCCAGCCTAATCCTGCGGGCTGCCGTTTTCACGGCATTCAAGCCTCCCGCACTCCAGCGAGCCCCGCCCGTTTGAGAGCACAGTTGTGCCGCGGTTTCTCCCTGGGCGGACCGGGATTTCAAAAGAGTGAATTTCTCGCGGCTGTCGAGGACATCTTCCCGGTATGTCTCTCCGGCCGTGCGCTTCCGGGTGCGGTAGTTTCCTCGCCTCTTTGGACGGACATGATCGCTGTCTCACGTGCCTGGGCCGAGAGCACGCTGAGGCAGCGTTCACGGATGGTACGTGCGTTCATTGCGAACGTATGTCCATGGCTGCGTTAAAGTCCCGCCGCTCATTCATGAGTAGGCACCCCTTGTTGTCTTCCCGCGGTAAGTCGTTGAGCCGTCAAGGTTTTTCGGCTGCCGCGGTGAGGCACTTGGGGGACATTCAGGTGACTGTGCAGAATGTTCCGTCGGGCCCCAAAGCCCCGCGGACTTCTGCGTCACCGCGCAGTCCCGTTGAGCTGCCAGAGCAGTATACCTCCCCGTACAGCGGGCTGGGTATCTCCTTTGGCGCTCCCCAGGAGATCGAGATGTCTGCTGCAGCATCAGAGGGAGAGTCTGACGATGAGGCTGACGACTCGGCGGGTCGGTACCCCTCTGCGGTTGCCGCCCCGTCTGAGACGGATGCTGAACTGTCGGCTATGCTCCTCCGAGCCGCCAAGGAGATCGGTCTGGAGATGCCCAAAACACCTCCGGCCGATCCCTCTAGGCTGGATGATTGGTTTCTGGGGAGGGCTCCCGCGGCACCGCCGCGCTCTCCCCCAGTGCCTTTCTTCCCGGAGGTGCAGGAGGAGCTGGTGAGGACTTGGCGAGCCCCGCACTCTTCTCGTCCACGTCCCAGCTCCTCTCCCCTCGCCTCTCTCGACGGCGGTGCAGCCCGGGGTTATGAGGCGGTCCCTCAGGTCGAGCGCGCTGTCGCGGTGCATCTATGCCCGCCCGGCGCTGCCACCTGGCGGGATCGGCCCCATCTCCCCTCCAGGGCGTGTGAGTTCTCGTCCGCTCTCGCGGGCCGGACTTACCGCGCCGCTGGACAGGCTGCCACCGCCTTGCACGCCATGGCCACCTTACAGGTGTACCAGGCCAAGGTGTTGAAACACCTGCACGAGAGGGGTTCTGACCAGGGTGCAATGGAGGAACTCCGCGCCGCCACCGACTTCGCCCTCCGGGCTACGAAGGTGACGGCGCGTTCCCTTGGTCAGGTGATGTCCACCATAGTGGTCCAGGAGCGACATCTATGGCTGACCCTGGCCCAGATGGCAGATGTCGACAAATCACGGTTTCTCGACGCTCCTATCTCCCAGGGCGGCCTATTCGGCGACACCGTCGAGGACTTTGCCCAGCAGTTCTCGGCGGTTCAAAAGCAGACGGAGGCGATTAAACACATCCTGCCCCGCCGCGACATTCCAACCACGTCCGCAGGGCCCCAACCTCCGCCTGCTCGTCGCCGAGGGCGCCCTCCCGCGGCTTCCAAACAACCAGCTCCGTCCCCTGCTAAGGTACATGACACCAGATTGGCAGCCCGACGTCGAGCTGGCCGTGGGAGAGCGGCGCCGCCCGCGTCTCAGGGACCGGTCACCCGCAAAAGATCTGCGAAGCGTCCCTGACGCGGGCAACCCGGAGGTGGAGGGAATCGCTCTTTGGGGGATGACAACATCAACGTCCCCACTCCCGGTGGAGGGCCGGGAGCTGTCACAGAAAGAGTCAATTCTCTCACCTCCGGGGTTCAGGCCCCGAGTTCCATCTTTGAGCAGCGCCCAAGAAGTGTCTCCTCGGATTCGGACTCGGAGCCTGATGTCGCCAGCGCGGGAACCAGGGAAGAAGGTAAGCGCTGCCCAGTGCAGTCTGACTTTTCTCCAGGACGTTCTTCCTTCTGGGATCAGTCCCCTTCCCCTTCCCCCCCCAGGCTGCCCCACTGCGGTCACGTCGGTCAACGTCCCTTTGATACCCCTGGCGACCAGGCTGGGAGCCTGGCTTCAGCTTCCCAGCCCCTCGCGGTGGTTGATTTGGACGGTACGTCTCGGCTATGCGATTCAGTTCGCCAGGCGTCCGCCCAGGTACAGAGGCGTCCTTTCCACTTCTGTCCATTCGGACACACATGCCGCTGTGCTTCGTGCGGAGGTTGCAGTCCTACTGGCGAAGGACGCAATCGAGCCTGTCCCTCCAGCCGAGATGAAGTCAGGGTTTTATAGTCCTTACTTCATCGTGCCCAAAAAGAGCGGTGGGTTAAGACCCATCCTGGATCTTCTAGCTCTGAATCGGTCCCTTCTCAGGCTGCCGTTCAAGATGCTCACGACGAAGCGCATGCTAACATGCATTCGTCCCCAGGATTGGTTCGCAGCCATCGACCTGAAGGACGCGTACTTTCACGTCTCGATCCTGCCTCGACACAGACCCTTCCTACGGTTTGCTTTCGAGGGTCGAGCGTATCAGTACAAAGTGCTTCCATTTGGCCTCTCCCTCTCTCCCCGCGTCTTTACGAAAGTCGCGGAGGCTGCCCTGTCCCCTCTTTGGCAGACGGGCATTCGCATCCTCAACTATCTTGACGACTGGCTTCTCATAGCTCACTCGCGAGATCTGTTGTGCGAACAGAGGGACTTGGTGCTCCGGCACCTCAGCCATCTGGGCCTTCAGGTCAACCGAGAGAAGAGCAAACTCTCCCCAGTGCAGAGGATCTCTTTTCTCGGCGTGGAGCTGGACTCGGTCAGTATGACAGCCCGCCTCACCAACGAGCGCGCGCAGTCAGTGCTGAAGTGTCTGGAGTAATTCAGACACAAAACAGCGGTCCCTCTCAAAACATTTCAGAGGCTCCTGGGGCATATGGCAGCCGCAGCCGCAGTGACGCCGCTCGGCTTGCTTCATATGAGACCGCTTCAGCGCTGGTTACACGATCGAGTCCCGAGATGGGCATGGCACCGTGGCACACTCCGGATTGGCGTTTCCCCGCAGTGTCGCCGCCTGTTCAGCCCGTGGTCAGACCCGGCCTTCCTTCAGGCCGGAGTCCCCCTGGGACAAGTCTCCAGGCATCTTGTGGTATACACGGATGCCTCTTCCACGGGTTGGGGTGCTGTATGCAACAGGCAAGCAGCATCGGGCTCCTGGACAGGACCTCGACTGCAATGGCATGTCAATTGCCTAGAGTTGTTGGCTGTGCTTCTGGCCCTTCGTCGCTTCCGACCGACGTTGCGTCACAAGCACGTGCTTGTTCGCACCGACAGCACAGCGACTGTAGCCTACATCAACCGTCAGGGTGGTCTACGCTCCCGTCGCATGTCACAACTCGCCCGCCATCTGCTCCTATGGAGTCAAACGTGGCTGAAATCGCTACGTGCCGTTCACATTCCAGGAGAACTCAACCGTGCAGCCGACCAGCTCTCACGGCAGTCCACCCATCCTGGAGAATGGCGACTCCACCCCGAGACAGTCCAGCTGATTTGGAGCCATTTCGGGGAGGCCCAGATAGATCTGTTTGCTTCCCCCGAATCCTCCCACTGCCAGCGGTTCTACTCCCTCAACGAGGCTCCCAACAGCCTCGGCAGGGACGCACTGGCACACAGCTGGCCTCCGGGGCCCAAGTACGCCTTTCCCCCAGTGAGCCTCCTTGCACAGACACTGTGCAAGATCAGGGAGGACGAGGAGCAGGTTCTGCTGGTTGCGCCATACTGGCCCACCCGGACCTGGTTTCCAGAACTCATTTCCCTCGCGGCAGCCCCTCCCTGGAAAATCCCCTTGAGGAGAGACCTTCTTTCTCAGGGGATGGGCACAATTTGGCACCCGCGCCCCGACCTGTGGAACCTGCACGTCTGGTTCCTGGACGGGACGCGTCAGACCTCTCCAGCCTTCCACAGGCCGTGATAGAAACTATCACTCAGTCCAGAGCCTCCTCCACAAGGCAGGCTTATGCGCTGAGATAGGGTCTGTTCGTCGACTGGTGTTCCTCTCGCGGGGAGGACCCACAGAGATGTACGATTGCAGTAGTGCTTTCCTTCCTGCAGAAAAAGTTGGAGCGCAGGCTGTCCCCTTCAACTCTCAAAGTGTACGTTGCTGCCATTGCAGCGTACCACGATGCAGTGGATGGAACATCCCTAGGTAAGCACCAACTCATCGTGAGGTTCCTGAGGGGTGCGAGAAGGGTTAATCCCCCCAGGCCGCACCCCATACCCTCTTGGGACCTCTCCGTCGCCCTCCAGGGTCTGCGGGAGGCCCCATTTGAGCCACTTGCGTCAGTTGAGCTAAAATATCTGTCACTCAAGACAGCGCTCCTGACCGCACTGGCCTCCATCAAGAGGGTAGGGGACCTACAAGCTTTCTCTGTCGACGAAGCGTGCCTAGAATTCGGGCCCGGCGATTCTCACGTCATCCTGAGACCCCGGCCTGGTTATGTGCCCAAGGTTCCCACCACGCCTTTCCGCGATCAGGTGGTGAACCTGCAAGCTCTGCCCCTGGAGGAGGCAGACCCAGCCTCTGCGCTGCTGTGTCCAGTTCGCGCTCTGCGTATATACGTGGACCGCACTCGGCACTTCAGACGCACCGAGCAGCTCTTCGTCTGCTTTGGAGGTCAGCAGAAAGGGAATGCTGTCTCCAAACAGAGGTTGGCCCATTGGGTGGTAGATGCCATCTCCCTGTCGTACCAAAACCAGGGAGAGCCATGCCCCTTAGGTGTTCGTGCCCACTCCACACGGAGTGTTGCCTCATCCTATGCGTTGGCTCATGGCGCCTCACTAGCAGATATCTGTAGAGCTGCGGGTTGGGCGACACCTAATACCTTCGCCAGGTTCTACAACCTTCGCGTAGAGGCCGTATCCTCCCGTGTCTTAACATAGACATCACAGGCGAGCGGGAGTCCGGCTGGTGTCGGCTTGCTGCGCCATTCCTAATGGATCCGTGCGCTATTTCCCTCAGTTGTTCCCTCCGGCGAACCTGGGTCCTCCATGCCCCGCAGTCAGGCCTAGTGCGGAGTAGTGCTTGTCTGTGCTCCGGTTGGGTCTCCTTCGCCCAGCAGGTTGTGGCAACATGTTTCAGTATTTTTCCACGGTCAGCCAGAAGGCCGATGTTTCCCTCATATATCCCTAAAATCTATGGATATATTGAATTTCTTGTGTTCCACATGTAGAGATTTCATGTGCTCCGCCCCCCCAACTCCTGCTTCAGTACAACTGGCATCCCTGTGGGGCCCCCTATTGGCCCCCAGGGCGTTGGGAAGGTTACGCTCATATCCGTCTGCTGACACGTCCGCCTGTCGGCACGCGGTGTGTTGCGTAACGCGACGTCTGGTTCGTGGCCTGTTCCATGGGTCTGTTCCCATATGTAACGTCGTAGTGAAACGACTGAAGGGGAACGTCTAGGTTACGTATGTAACCCTCGTTCCCTGAAGGAGGGAACGGAGACGTTACATCCCCTGCCACGACCTGACGTCGCGCTGATGCCGGGCTGCAGCTCGGCTCCTCAGCAAAAGCCTGAATGAATGGTTGCATGCCGCCATCTTATATACCCGTATGTACGGGGGAGTGGCTCGGCATGCAAATACCACTCGCCAATGTTCATGAATGTTCATTGGCCTTTTGAATAAGGCTTGGAGATGATTGGACTCTCAAGCGAGTTCCCATATGTAACGTCTCCGTTCCCTCCTTCAGGGAACGAGGGTTACATACGTAACCTAGACGGTACTCATTAAGAGGATTGGGAAAACAGTTCTTTAAGGTGTGGCGCAATTTCTTTGATTATGTTGACACTTTTAAATAATGCCCTATTATTGATTTGAATTTGTTTACTTTATTGTATTGTATTGTATATATTTTTTCTTTTCTCTCTTATCCGAGTGTATATATTGGATTTTTGGCTAATATAGATGTGTGTGTATATAGATGTGTATTTATGTATGTATTTTATTATTATTATTTTTTTTTTTTCTTTAAGCCTGTAATTCTTTTTTTAAATTAATGAATTTAATGATTTAAATTAATGACAGCATGAATGCTACTTTGGGGATGTGTGGGTAAGGGTTGGGAGATTGCCAAATGTGATATATATTGGAAAAATCAATAAAAATATTAATACCAAAATTGTAAAATCATGCAAACACTTCACCTTCAACCTGTGGGTAACTGCAGAAACCCCAGTCAGGAACAGGTTAGATTTGCTGATGCCTTGTGGAATTCTGTGGGTTTGACATGAATTGTCCTAGTTTTTATGTCCAAACAAACTGTTAGATCATATGCACAACAGTCCAAGTCCACTTCCAAAACAACAATTCACAAATAATTTACTCACCCCCTTGTCATCCAAGATGTTCATGTCTTTCTGTCTTCAGTTGTTAAGAAATTATGTTTTTTGAGGAAAGCATTTCAGGATTTTTCTCCATATAATGGACTTCACTGGTGCCCCGATTTTGAACTTCCAAAATGTAGTTTTAAATGCAGCTTCAAAGGGCTCTAAACGATCCCACCCAAGGAAGAAGGGTATTATCTAGCGAAACAATTGGTCATTTTTTTTGGATAATAAAAATTTGTATACTTTTTAAGCACAAAAGCTCGTGTGGCTCTTGGATGCACGTTCACGCACGATGCTACGTACTATTGAATCACGTCGAAAGGTCACGCGGAAACGTAGGCGGAAAAACAGACCCAGTGTTTACAAAGCGAATGCGCAAAGACTAAGGAAGTGCAAGTACATCAAACGCTGTTTACAAACAAAACAATGTCGGACGATTCTGAAGTTGCAGGAGAAAATAAGATGGAGTTTTTTGCCATTCTCTACCTTTCTGAGCCAGAGTACACAGACAATGAACTTAGACGTGATCCATAGTAGTGATGGGAAGTTTGGATCATTTTACCGACTGTGACCTTTGAGTCTTGTTCAGCAAAGTGAACAAATCTTTTTTCGAGTCATTTCGTTCATTACGTTCATTTTAGCAAAATATAATTAAAATGTTACGTGTTACTTCCCTAACACATCTACTGCTTACACAAACGTTGATCACACTACAAACAAGACAAAACTATAATGCTGTAAAAAAGAGAAAAGATTAATTAATTGTTTACCTGGATCTTTAGTCTATGATTAGCTCACCCCACCTCTTATCTGACAAGTTTTCGGGTTCGAGTTGTTCGTTCATCACGTGACAGCACCATAAGATGAACGAACGACTCAAAAAACCTGAAGACTGGAAACAGGTGAACTAATTCCAGTACAGAACCTAATAGGATGTTGCGAATGCACGACTGAACGAATCACTCCCCGAGACGACTCGTTCTTCCTGAGTCACATTAAAGATTTGTTCAAAATGACCCATCACTAATTCGTAGAATTGTGGAAAAGTATACAAATTTTTATTTTTCGAAAAAAAATTACTGAACATTTCGCTAGATAAGACACTTCTTCCTCAGCTGGGATCCTTTAGAGCCCCGTTGAAGCTGCATTTAAACCACATTTTGGAAGTTCAAAATCGGGGCACCAATGAAGTCCATTATATGGAGAAAAATCCTGAAATGCTTTCCTCAAAAACCATAATTTCTTAACAACTGAAGACAGAAAGACATGAACATCTTGAATGACAAGGGGGTGAGTAAATTATTTGTAAATTGTTGCTCTGGAAGTGGAGTTCTCCTTTAAGATTTCAGGGAAGATAATCTGCAAAGATTCTCCGTATTCTCTCTTAGTTAATTGTCTGTATATGAACACACAATGCTTTTCACAACAATGAGCTTTATAGAGGTGTTTCATAAAGGCAGTTAGTAATACGGTTAGTATCAATATCAAAGGCTATATGTAGCTCTGCTTGACACATTTTGTATCAGGGGGTCCCTAAGGGGGTCCTTGCCCTGAAAAATGTTGAAGACCCATGTTCTATAATTATATTTCACTGTAACAATCAGCCTGCTTACCCATGTTCTATAATTATATTTCACTGTAACAATCAGCCTGCTTACTGGTTAGAAACTTACTTTACAATGCAAGGAAATTATTGCATCAAGACTATGTATGTGCACAGTTTCACACACTGTTTTAAGATTTTTTATGTTGGATGTAATCTTCATATTCTCCGGTATACTTCAGCTCTAAAATAGCAGGTTTAGTGACATACTGTATGACTTGCTATTATCATTCTCAAGACATATGGAAATAACATGCAATTGTAAAGAAACTGAACTAATGAAACTTCTCTTCCTACCAGTTGTTTGGATATACAGTACAGATAGTCCTGCACCAACATAGACATATCCAGGGTCAGGAAGCTTTCAGATTTCATCAAAAATATCTTAATTTGTGTTTTGGAGATGAACAAAGGTCTTACGGGTTTTGAACGACATGAGGGTGAGTAATTAATGACAGAATTTAAATTTCTGGGTGAACTATCCCTTTAAACTTAACTAGTTATTTTAAATATGTGGAGAAAGGGCTTCCCTTGCTGAGTTGTGGTTTCTCACAAGGTTTTCTTCCTTATCTTCTATAATTATATTTCACAGTAACAA